>OY755045.1:29811252-30471564 GCA_963576565.1 Aspidapion aeneum
ACAATGGGCAAAGTAAAAACATTTTCAACATCGTAACGAGTGACGAAACATGGGTATATCATTATGATCCTGAAACTAAACAGGAATGATCAATTTGGTGCTTGAAGCAGCCTCCAACGAAAATTCGTCGAAAGAAAATGGTCGCATCATTTTTTTCCAAAAGTTGTATATAGTAGTTTTTTTTAACGCTTGCAGAAACCTATTTTTCGGACTTAAATGCTTGACAGAACTCGCTACGCAATTGGCAAAACTACTAATCAGACAAATTTGAAATTTTGGTTTTTTATCCAATTAATGCATAGAATAAATGTACCAAAAATTAGATGGCCTGCCAAACCTCTGTAACAACGGTTTATTTAGCTTGAATGACTACAAAAAAGGACTAAAACAAACCGAATGTCACGAAAGTTTGGTGAGTTACTTTGGGGACTCTGCCCCTTCTAGAGCTACAGTGTTCCATTGGTTTGCAGACTTTAAAAGGGGCTGAGTGTCATTGGATGATGAGCCTCGCACAGTTCGACCCCCTGCTGTGACTCCGGAAACAGTAGAAGCTGTCCAAAAGATGGTAAAACAAGATCGACGAGTGTTCTATATCGAGATTGAAGCTTCTCTCGGCATTGAATCGGCAGCGGTTAAAACAATTTTACACGATCACCTTCGCCTATGAAAGCGATGTTCCAGATAGGTGCCACATTTGTTGACCAATGAGCAAAAAGCAACAAGAGTTGCTTGGGCTAAGTTTATGCTTCAGAAATTTGACAATGGGCAAAGTAAAAACATTTTCAAAATTGTAACGAGTGACGAAACATGGGTATATCATTATGATCCTGAAACTAAACAGGAATGATGAGTTTGGTGCTTTGAAGCAGCCTCCAACGAAAATTCGTAGAACGCGGCGTGTTGGAAAGAAACTACAAAAAAGGACTAAAACAAACCGAATGTCACGAAAGTTTGGTAAGTTAAAAGGAGCCGAGTGTCACTGGATGATGAGCCTCACACAGTACTCCGGAAACAGTACAAGCTGTCCAAAAGATGGTAAAACAAGATCGACGAGTGTTCTATATCGAGATTGAAGCTTCTCTCGGCATTGAATCGGCAGCGGTTAAAACAATTTTACACGATCACCTTCGCCTAAGAAAGCGATGTTCCAGATGGGTGCCACATTTGTTGACCAATGAGCAAAAAGCAAGAGTTGTTTAGGCTAAGTTTATGCTTCAGAAATTTGACAATGGGCAAAGTAAAAACATTTTCAACATCGTAACGAGTGACGAAACATGGGTATGTCATTATGATCCTGAAACTAAACAGGAATAATCAGTTTGGTGCTTGAAGCAGCCTCCAACGAAAATTCGTCAAAAGAAAATGGTCATTCATAATTTTTTTCCAAAAGTTGTATATAGTAGTTTTTTTTTAACGCTTGCAGAAACCTATTTTTCGGACTTAAATGCTTGACAGAACTCGCTACGCAATTGGCAAAACTACTAATCAGACAAATTTGAAATTTTGGTTTTTTATCCATTTAATGCATAGAATAAATGTACCAAAAATTAGATGGCCTGCCAAACCTCTGTAACAACGGTTTATTTAGCTTGAATGACTACAAAAAAGGACTAAAACAAACCGAATATCACGAAAGTTTGGTGAGTTGCTTTAGGGACTCTGTCCCTTCTAGAGCTACAGTGTTCAATTGGTTTGCAGAGTTTAAAAGGGGCCGAGTGTCATTGGATGATGAGCCTCGCACAGTTCGACCCCCTGCTGTGATTCCGGAAACAGTACAAGCTGTCCAAAAGATGGTAAAACAAGATCGACGAGTGTTCTATATCGAGATTGAAGCTTCTCTCGGCATTGAATCGGCAGCGGTTAAAACAATTTTACACGATCACCTTCGCCTAAGAAAGCGATGTTCCAGATAGGTACCACATTTGTTGACCAATGGGCAAAAAGCAACAAGAGCTGTTCGAAGTTTATTCTTCAGAAATTTGACAATGGGCAAAGTAAAAACATTTTCAAAATCGTAACGAGTGACGAAACATGGGTATATCATTATGATCCTGAAACTAAACAGGAATGATCAGTTTGGTGCTTTGAAGCAGCCTCCAACGAAAATTCGTCGAACGCGGCATGTTTGTGTGTTGTGAAAAAAATTTAAATTTTGGTTTTTTTATCCATTTTATGGATAGAATAAATGCACCAAAAATTAGATGGCCTGCCAAGCCTCTATTTGAGTTGATATGACACGACCCAATAGTTTTATTTAGCTTGACTGAGTATTTTTGCTTGCGACGACATTAGAATAAGCTAAATACCTGAAATTTGATAGATGTATAATGTATGTTCTGCTAACAATACAATTTAGAATTGTATTAAAAAAATTATTTGAAATCACGAACTTTTTGATTATAGACCGATCTGTCTCGAACTTGAAACTTTGCGGTGCTTAAGGTCACTTAATAAAATGTCTACCTCAAATTTTAAAAAATTAAAAAGGCGAATCCAAAATGGTGGATTTTCCCGTTTATGAACTGATATGTACGAAATTTGGGGTGTTTAAAGTCGCCGATTATGATTTGTGACTCAAACTTTAAAAAGTCGGTACTTGGAGGGAGGGGATTGTTTAAGGTGCAAAATGGTTTAAAAAAAGTTGTTTTTTAAAAACATCAACTGTACCAAAAACTAGAAAATAATAATAAAAACCACTAAAATAAAAGCACAGGGCGCAACCTGTATATTATATAATGAAATAAAAATGACTTGTCTAGACTAAACTGACCAAAAATATGGGTTAACAGAAATATTTCAAATGCGTCCCAAGTTTTTATTTGAACCTGTGAAAAGTTAGCTTTATGTTCCAAATATTTTCTAGTGTTTGGTAAAGCTAATGATTTAAAATAAAACAGTTTAACTTCAAAGTTTTTACCTAGTTTCTTAAGATTGCCCAGTTAAACATAATACATTATTTAAAAAACCTACCTTGGCATATTTTTCAGCGACCCATTTTTTGTTATTGATGTTTTTATGAAGAATTCTTTTGTCTGCGCTTCCATCTCCTCCTATGCTGAAATATGTCTAAGAATAAAAAAATTGTTATTCATTTAAAAATCAAGAGAGAAAAAATAACCTAAATTTGTGATAAAATTTAATTTTATGAAAACTTCGTAAAATTTTGAAATTTAAAAACGTTAATAAAAACCTAATAAAATTTTTAAAAATTTTGAAATGTCTCAAATATTTTTAGAAATTTGAGAATTATACAAAAAATAATTTTTAAACCCATCAATAAATTTTGGTTAATTTGTAAATAAATGTATAATAATAATATATAATAATAATTTAATAATAATAGTTTAAACTAGGATAATAAAAAAGCTTAGATCATAGAGCGCAAGAGGACGCGCGGAACGCCATGAAACTTTCTTTTATAAAAACATAAAAAAATTCAAAAAAATTAACAAAATTCATTTATAGGTTTCAAAATTAATTTTTTTTTAAATTCTCAAAATTCTTAAAATATTTTCAAAGTTCTAAGATATTTGAAACATTTTAAAATATTTAAAACATTTCATCGGAAACAGCAATAATAAAAAGTTTTAAAATTAAAAGAGGCTCTAAAAGTAAAGATTAAAATAGTTAGGAATAAGAAAAAGAGTATTATACAAAGTTAAAATAATTGACAAAATTTAACATTTCCCCAGTTTAAAAAAAGCCCTTTTAAATCAAGCGAAGTGAAGCCTACGAAAACCAACTAAAGAATGCTGTCTAACGATTTTCTTGTCTCAGCGAAAACAATCCTGCTCCGTAGGCACTCATAGCTTGCCGTTGATTCGTTTGAACTCTAAGCCTAAAGCACTTTGACAGGAAAGAGATAGACTGTGCTTTGAAAGCTCCAGACAAAGACACAAAATACCACCGTAATCTAGAGATGCGTAGATTTAAAAAACTGTTAAAATTAAAATTACACAGTTTTTTTTAAATTAAAAATAGTTCGTTAAATTGATTTCCAGTTACAAAATGTAAATTATTGTGATGTTAGTGGCTCAAAGGACAGATTAGCCGAATATAACTTTTAATAAAATACAGCGATCCTGAAAATATGCCCAAAAACAAGTCGCTTGTGTTGCCATAAATTTTACTTATTCTTAACTTAGTCTTGCATGTAATTAATGCTTGTGATGTCGAAAACAATATTTAATTAAAATTATTTAAAAACTTATAAATGGCAAAAATACAATTGATATTCAAATCCTGTTTTGTTACAATGCAAAGGGATAAAAAATAAAAGTAGTTAGTAGAAGAATAATCTTAACACAATTTTTTTTATTCTTAAATAAAGTATTTCATTGACACGGCCAACCTTTTTGTAAACTGTGTCACTTCTAACTTCAAATATTTTCATTTTTGTTAAAGCCAAGGGCGTTGATAATTTTTTTTAAGGGGGAGATTTCTTTTCTTTGAAGTGGCAAGCTTTGATTAGGAAATGAAATAAATACACGGTACCGCATAAGTTAGTTTACAATGTAAAAATTATTGTTGGGGGTAGTTACCCCCATTACCCCTGCCCCCCTCCCCTTATGGACGCCATAGGTTGGAGCAACATTTTGTGTTTTCCAAATTTATAATAAGAATTTGCTGCTGGTAATGACGTCTTTAAACATTAACATGGATGCCCAGGAAATCTCAACGTTAGCGCAGGATGAAAGCGTAATCTATTCCTCTTCCATACACAGTCTGCCTGAATTAAGTATAGGTTACATAAAAATGGTTCCAAAAACTAATTGCACATTTTGAATATGGACTCTTGTCTGACTTCAGAGCCATATTCATATAAATCCTAGCTGTTCCTCTTCTCGAAATTTTGTCAATTTTTTGCTTTTTTTCTAGTTAGTCTAGGCGCTGGCTCTTGTCACGTGTGACCTAATATGTGCGCTCAGTTTGAATACGGGGCTTTGTTAAGCACCCATAGCAGTATATAAAAAGTTTAGTCATGTGGTCGACCTCATGGTCGTTTGGCCACCATCTTTGAAAATGGCCGCCAAATTAAAAGATTTTTTGTTTAAGCGTATCTCCCTACCCAGGCATCCGATTTTAACTTTTTAAAGCTTGTTTTACTCCTTTTTGAAAGGCAAATAAATTTTTTGATAAATTACGTAGTTTTTCCGCTCGCAAACTAGTTAAAATAATACCCATGCTCATTTTATTGTAGCTACAATATTATTGACATTTGTTTTTTTTTTCTACATAGAAGGCTTTAAACCATTCACACACGAGGATATTGACTAGATTTTTTTAAAGTTCGTTGGATGGTACCCCTAAAGACTGCCTTAAACAGGGTGGTTTCTAAAACTGTTCACAATATTATAGAAAAAGTGAATTTGCAGCGAAACGATGCATCCTAGCGAAAAACGGTAAAATTAAGTTTTTATAGTACTTTTAATTTCGCTTCTTTTGATGTATCACTCAATATCCTAGCTTTGATGGTAAACTGTACAAGCCAGCTAAAATACACAATTTTGTAAAAATTTCATGTTTTCACTCCAAAATCGATTTTTTTCTTAAAAATTGTAAAAGATACGACAATGATCAAAAGAAGCGGAATTAAAAGTACTATAAAAATTATTCTTAACATTTTTCGCTAGGATGCATCGTTTCGCTGCAAATTCTCTTTTTGTATAATTTTGTGAACAGTTTTAGAAACCACCCTCTTTAAGTCATTCATTAGGGGTACCATCCATCGAACTTTAAAAACATAAAGTCAATAGCCTCTTCTGTGAAAGGTTTAAAGCTTTCTATGTAACAAAAAAAAACAAATGTCAATAATATTGTAGCTACAATAAAATGAGCATGGGTATTATTTTAATTCTATTGTGATCGGAAATACTAATAATGGTGGTATATCTCAAAAACTACTTGATTTATTAAAAAAATGTGTAATAAAATTTATTTGCCTTTAAAAAAGGAGTATAACAAGATTAAAAAAAATTAAAATCGGATCACTGGGTAGGGAGATACGCTTAAACAAAGAAATATATCAGTTTGGCGTCCATTTTCAAAGATGGCGGCCAAACGACCATGAGTTCGACCAAACTTTTTTTTATACACCTATGAGTGCTTAACAATGCCCTGCAGTCAAACTGAGCGCACATATTAGGTCACACGTGACAGGAGCCAGCGCCTAAACTCCATATCATAATTTTTGAGATAACTTTTTGACATTTATCAGCTGTCTACCATAACAAATAGCATAGGCCAACGAAAAAAAAGTCTCAAAAATAATGGTATAGGGTGTAGACTAACTAGAAAAATTGAAAAAATTGATAAAATTTCGAGAAGAGGATCAGCTAGGATTTATATGAATATCGCTCTGAAGTCAGGAAAGTGTCCATATTCAATATGTGCAATTAGTTTTTGGAACCATTTCTATGTAACCTATACTTCGTTCAGGCACACTGTGCATATCTCTGGTGCATGTGACTATGCACTGCGGCCACAAGCCAGTCTATTGTACGAATCAAAGTTTGTTGACTCACCGATCTGGAGGAACTGGAAGGCAAACTCCTCTTGTAGTCACCATATGTTGACGGTGTGCAGGGAGTCCTTGATTTTTTCTGCACCTGCTTACCTGCTGAGCCCACTTTCTGGGTCAGCGGAGTGCATCTATCCAAACTCGGGTTTCTTTTGAAGGCTAGGCTGCTGCCTCTGTAATAAATGTATTGTTCAGTTTTGAAATATTTTTCTGTTTTTAAGGGATTTTAATTAACCTTAAGAACTACAATTACAATTTTCTAAACTCAAGTAATCGGGACGCGCGCAACGACTACGTAGCGCACACAAATTCGCCAGTCGATTGAAGCTGAATTGAGTAGGCTTCATTGGATTCGACGGTCTCTTCTACCCGTGTACGAATAACATCGTGTGGGAGAAGCAGCATGAAACAGGTGAATGAGATTCAAGATAGTCGTCATTTTCTTAAGCCATTCAAAACATATTTGTGGAATTATTTAACCACTATTTTGGGGTGTCTCAGATAAAAGTAAGTACGGAAAACGCCACATAAAATGCATACAGTAGAAGTTAGCCGCAGATATGGGTTTTTGAAAATTTGTTGTTTGCAGGGCTTATTGTAACTGTAACTGACTGATTTTTGCAAAAAAGGTTAATTTTCTTGACAAATAAATAAACTAATAAGGAGACTTCTATAGTTATCTAACTGTTCTATAAGGCTACTAATTAATGTTAAGTACCAATAAAAAATTTGGAATAATAAATTATAAACGATTTCGCACATGAGTTAAAAATCTCCACAGCTTTCTATAGTCTGACTGAGTATCATGGAGCATCATTTTAGGTATTTTTTATTTTATTTTTGATTTTAAAGTTTTAGACTTTTTAGTTTTTATAAAATTTTAGATATGTTTTAAATTTAAAAATTTTTAGGACTCTACACTTTAAGACTTACATGAGTTAAAAATCTCCACAGCTTTCTATAGTCTGACTGAGTATCATGGAGCATCATTTTAGGTATTTTTTATTTTATTTTTGATTTTAAAGTTTTAGACTTTTTAGTTTTTATAAAATTTTAGATATGTTTTAAATTTAAAAATTTTTAGGACTCTACACTTTAAGACTTAATTTTTAAATTTGTGTGTTTAGGATTTTTATTATTTTTTATGTATTGTTATTTATTTATTGCAGTTTCATGATGGTTTTATTCTTTGTAATCATTGTCTTCATCTTAGGTAAGGTTGGGTTTAACCTGTAGGGACAAGAAATATTTGTTTGTTTAAGTGCATTTTATTATCTTTTTGTTATTTTATATTTTGACCAGTTTTAGGTTTTGTTTACAAATTGATCAGGCCGATTTAAAAAAAAAAAGAAAAGTTGTTTATTGAAAAAATCATTTGAACTAGTTTTTATAATTTAGTAAAAGTAGCATTTTGCTAATATGTACAGGGTGTCTTATTATATTTTTCCCACCCATTTAGACCATTAATAATTGATATAGGAATATAAAAGAAATTGTGTTCGAATTCGCGAAATTTTTACTTTTAAATTGCATCTTGACTTATAACCTCCTGATGTTTACCATATTTGACAGGCGCTCAAATTTATATTTTTTGTAAATTGGATGCTCCTTATATTATTTAATTAATAGATTAGGCAAAATAATTGTTAAATGTGTCTGCAATTTCTTTAGGATTAGTTAGAAGCTGGTTTTTGCTGTATATTTGGTTTATTTCTGAGGTTTTAGAATTTGAATAAATATTTTTTACTGTATTCCATAGATTTTTTGAACAATCTTTATTATTATTAATTTGTGCTTCATAATATTTAATCTTTGCTTTTTTTAATAGTATATTAAGTATTGTTCTGTACCTCGTAAAATTTAATTTAGAATGAATGAATGAATGAAGAAATACTTTATTGTCAGAAAAAAAAAACAATTTCATTGACAAAGCATGCTAAAACTAGTCAAGTAATTAAGCCTATTAACGTCAAAATAAAAGTAACAGCATAACATACAAATAAATACAAGCAACAATTTAAAATTAAACATGTAAACAATCAAGAAACAAAAAAATCAATAATAGTTCATTTCGACCAACTAGAATTAATTTAAGCTTGGTTGGTGTTATAAAATTCAGTTTAAATAAATATTTAAAATAATAGGTGTAATTAAATAATAAAAAAAAATCTGATATAAGATTAAAAACATAGAAATTTTTACAAAATAAAAAAGTCTAGACAAAATCACAAAATAAAAATTATAAAATTAAAAATAAAGGCAAAAACAAAAACACATTATAAAGGAGGGTTATTAAAATATTCTTCCAAATCATAGTATGCTCTCTCCACCAGGACTTTTTTAAGATTTTATGAACTTGTTAAAGATTTTTCTGCCCTCATAGAATAAAGAATTTTTTATAAGTTGAGTTTTAGGAATAGATAGTGGTAAGTTAAAGATTCTTCGAGCAGATTGACTTGATTGAGACCCCCTTAATTGATGAAGGTTCTTGAACATAAGAGCACTGATTTCTAAAATGAACAATGAGGTAAGAGTAAGAATTTTGTGAGATTTAAAATAAGGTCGGCAGCTTTCTCTTTGATGAACCTTTGAGACAAAGTGAACAGCCTTTTTTTGCAAAACAAATAAAAGTTTTAATAAATATTTGCTAGCTGAACCCCAAAAAGCTATGCCATATCTCAAGTGAGATTCAAAGAGAGCATGATAGATTGACTTTGCTACTTTTGGACCAAGTTCAGCTCTTACTGTTCGCACTGCAAAACAAGCAGAAGAGAGTTTCTTACTTAGATTAATAATGTGTTGATCAAATTTTAGCTTATTGTCAATAATTACTCCAAGAAAAGCCTCTTTCTGCTCAAGTGGTTCATCAGCAAGAACAAGTTGAGACATGTCGCTCTTAAATGCTAATATATTTGTTTTACTTATGTTGAATGCCAGTTTATTGGCATCACACCACAACTTTATTTTTTGTCAATCAGCAGACACTAATTCTTTCAGTACATCTTCATCTTTATTATGCCATAAAACGCACGTATCATCCGCAAAAAGGGTAAATAGACCAGAGATTTTAAGAGGTCATTTATATACATTAGAAAAAGTAGAGGTCCTAGAACAGAGCCCTGGGGAACTCCACACTTTACCTCTTGAGCTGACGAATATTGGTCCAAAATAGCAACCACCTGACTACGCTCATCAAGATATGATTTAAACCAATTCAAAACGACCCCACGAAAGCCATACCTTTCTAGTTTCTGCAGCAGTATCTTGCGATCCACGCAATCAAAAGCTTTTGATAAATCGCAAAACACCGCCGCTGTAGCCTGACAGTTGTTAAGCTGACTATAGATTTTTTCAAGAAAGTTAAATATGGCATCGTGAGTTCCCCTGGACTTTTGGAATCTGTATTGATTGCAAGTAATAATCTTATGTTTTTTAAGGAAATCCCAGACCCTACTCTTTACAATGTTCTCTATAACTTTAGACAGGGTGGGTAATAAAGATATAGGTCTATAATTACTTTGTTCATTTGTATTTTTTTTTGTATAGTTTGTATAGTATATTTTTTTTATTCATATGTACTTGTTAGGAAATGTTTGTTCTAAGAAAATTGTTAACTATTTTATGTTTATAAAGGGGGTTTAGAGAAAAAAATTTAGCCTTGAGTGACTAAAGTACCGTAAAACGAGGTTATTTTGCGCCCCCTAGTCCTACTTTGCTCCATTGCGAAAAAAAGTTCTTACATATTCCACATTAAAAATCTGTGCATGCACCACAATGCCACCAGGCGTGAATTATCCGTTGCGAATTTGACTTTTCACTATAGTTAATACCAGAGTGAAGTGCAGCTTGAAATTCCTTTAAAATTTGACCTTGAAGAATTTAGTGTCTATTGCAGTTATCGATTTCTATGCAATAAAAAATTTAAAAATATTGGCTTTTGTAATTTTGCTTACATTTCATTACCAATAAATAGTCTCCTCCTCCTCCTTTTTGAAAAAAACTCAATTTTCCAATTTTTTGAGTTAGGTCTTTGTAATTTTGAGGATGCATTATCTGTGTGAAGCTGAGCGGATCACATGATTTTATATTTAACAAAATGCAACATAAGCAGAGTGGATATGCCCTTATATAACATTTTTATTATTAAATTGTTACTAACCTAGAGGCAGATTGACTTCTTTGTTCCCTGGGGCCTCCTAGAGAAGGCTTTGGATCCCCCTTTGCTCCAAACAGATTAGTTGATGCCAAGGTTGACCTGACTGGGATACTGGTTGAAGATTTTGATCTCTTCATCATTTAGGCCAAGCTTATCAGCTTGCTACTTGTTTTATTATATTAAAGAAAAAACATTTATTATTGGTTTTGGCACAGTATAGCCTAATAATTTGAGATTTTTATTGATCTACAGGAAAAATTTTTTTTAAAAAATGTTTTGACAGTTAGGTAGCCCCTGTGTATGAATTCTTGAGTGGGTGAGGAGTACTCCCTCAAAATTGGGTGAAAGTTAAACTGTGCATGCAATCTCACTTGATTTCCACATATCTAATGGTCCTGATGTAGGGCATCAAATAGATGTTATATGTTCTCTGTGTAGGGAGATGCTCACTCTCACCACTCACTCAAATGCTTGTCATATACAGCAGTGAAACGTTTAAAAAAAACCCTAAAACATTTAAATGCAGGAATCATCTATTAGCTCTTAGATAATTTAATAAAGTTATATTTTTTGCTCTTGATTGCACTTGTCTATAAGTATGACTTATGTATGGTCCCCGAGGGGTGATCAGCTGAATCAAATTTGTACACTGTCCTACAGGACTTTAATAAATTTTTGGTCCTGTAGAGTCCTGTACAAGTCCTGTATACTACAGTACAAGTCCTGTATAGTCCTGTAGAAGTCCTGTGGGTCCTGTATAGTCTTGTAGAAGTCCTGTATAGTCCTGTGTTGTCCCGTAGAAAAATTTGTACACCTACTGTAGGCAGCTGATCACCCAAATCGTTTAATAATACTTACTTCAAAGTACATATATGGTATTGCCAGAGATAGAAAATCACTGTTTCTTTGTATTCTACAAAAGTGTGGAAAATTAAAAAGTGGCTAAGTGTGTACCTGAAGATTTACTTCATTGTAATGATTAATTTTAAATTTATCAAAGTTACCCATAAAAACACTAAAGGTTGGTTCAGCCTCATAAATTACATTAGATTAAATTAACTTACCCGGCCTAAGCCAAATTAGACTAACTTAAGACATTTTTTTGTGAAAAAAGTGATGTTTTTTTTACTTAGGAAGGTTCCTAAAGGCATAAAATAAGATGTTTACAGTAAATACAAGGGAAAAACTTCAGAAAAACTGTAAAAATCGAGAAAATGTCCTCTTAAGTTAGTCTAATTTGGCTTAGGGTAAGTTAATTTAATTTAATCTAATGCTAATGTAATTTATAAGGCTGAACTATTGAAAAATCAGTAGTCTATGACCCTATGTACATTTGTTGGTCTTTCTGGGTTTTAAATATAATAAAAAGAAAAAAATTGATAACATGATAATAGTCCTCAAAATAATAAAATAAATTGGAGAGCAGGATTACTTTTAACGCCAAGAGTAGAATCTTAAAAATAAAAATTGTGCTTACTATTTTCCGTTACTTTTGTTTTTTGAACAAACCACAGAACACAAATAAACAAAAAAAACAACCAACAAATTTGACAGTTAACAGATGGTAATAGATGGGATGAGATTCTCATGTCAATTAATAATTTCACTTCTTTGTACTCCACGATTCTCATATAAAGCTCGGAGCGAGACGACAGCACATGTAGAACGGAGTAGCCTAGTTTCAACCTCGCGTGCCCAGCCGACACGAATATGCACCGTTTTTAAATGCAGCGTCAAGCTACATTTCTAATCGTGTTTGTGGGCCGAGGTAAACGCCAGCACGGGAGTCGTCACGGACTAGGTCATTTCTAATTGTGTTGCGTGCCAGCGTGCGTGCTGTAGTTAGCGCATGCGTAATTGATGTGTTTTAAATTATAGGTTTTGGTGTTCTAAACAAAATAAGACATTTTTCTTATTTTAAATGAAAAACTCACAATCGACAAATAAAAAAAGTGACGAATTTTTCCTACAATGTGTCTGCAATTATTAACCCTTGTATGATAAGTGACAAGGGATATAAGTCGTTATTGCAGATAGTGCACCTTTAATATATGTTAATCTTTCTTTTACTTGTACTAATATAGGAGACAGATATAGATCGATCGAGATCTTTTTGGCAATATCTAAGAAAGATTACCATATATTAAAGGTGCACTTGGGCGATCAAAGGAAATACTCATTCCCGAAAATGTGGTTATGTCTGGAATGTTTATGATTTGGAATTTTCATAAACAAGCGGCATGCAGAGCCCAATTAACCAGTTGTAGAAATAAAAGTTAGCTATAAATACAACAATTACGCATGCGCTAACCACAGCACGCACGCTGGCACGCAACACCATTAGAAATGGCCTAGTCCGTGACGACTCCCGTGCTGGCGCTCGGTCAACTCGCAAACACGATTAGAAATGTAGCTTAAGGGTGGGCACGCATAGGTGGAAACCGGGTATCAGAGCACAGATCACCTTGGGATCACCTAACCTGTGCTATGATCTCTCACTTCTTGGAATTTTTTAATAAGCTGCTCTACGCACGGTCTCTTAGGATATGCTTAGGACAGTCGCAGTATCACTGCATCCTGGAAACCTAGCCTGACAATTTTATAAGTGAAAACAGCATTATATCAGAAAATATTCCACCTTGGCCGCCACTGCAGTTCTTCTCAAGATAGTTTACTGCAATTTAACAAAGCGGTACTGGAGGGTATCTCTGATATGATGTTTCTCACTTAAGCCGGCTGTCCATGGAGCGTATTATCCAGTCTTTGATTGGCTCAAATTTTTAAATCAACCAATCAAAGCTTAAGAGTAGATAATTTCGCGCGTATAATACCTTCATAAACACCCGACCAGACATTAAGAAAAGGTGAGGACTAGTAACCAAGAAAGTTCGCAAAAAAAGATTAGTGTATCACTGGAATCGGGATGCCGGAACTGGATTCTCATCTATCAACAATCTTAAAGTAACATATAGGAGAATTTCAAACTCTGCATCTCCTAAAAAGTAAAATAAATAAAATAAATTAAATTAAAATTGATCTATTTAATTAAACAGAGACTATGTCAGCTTCCATTAAATTTTCTGGAGCCCTAAGAGAGCTGAGACTTCATTTGTGTCAAAGCGGGGCTGCCAGCAAAGGCGTCAGGTGAGGGAACCTGAAACATATCAAGCTTAGGGGTTAATATTATGTAATTTTAAAGGGATATTTATAGTTTAGTGGCCCGTACACAGGAATATTGCCTCATTAACCCATTTTGTAAGTTTACCCAACACTAAATTTGTGCTTAAAAGATAAATGAGGCATTAGAGTTAATTATCTCTTAAGTTTTTACAATCTGTGTTATACCAATATGCACCTACTTTTCTAGTAAGATAGGTATGTTTTAAATATATGTATATATGCCCTCCTTTATGCCTGTTTATTTTAACTTGTTTTAGAGAATTTGTTGAAAAACACTATGTTGAATTAAAGTCAGCCAATCCAAAATTTCCCATCTTGATCAGAGAATGTTCAGGAATTGAACCTAAGTTGTGGGCAAGATATGGTAAGTAAAAAAGAATATATAAAAAACCAGGGTTGGGTATGATCAATTAACCACTAGCTATTTGACCAATCAAATTCAGTCAAAATAATATGTATGTCAAATTTGGTTAATTAGAGCTCTATCCAAAGCAAACATGTTTCCAGGGCTGGCAGATTATTTGCTCATAAATGATTTTATTCAGTGCTAAATAATTTTGAAATGACATCATAGGTAGATCATCTGATCAATGGACATATTGTGGATAACAAAAAAGCATTGTTTACATTAAAACACATAAGGAGCAGACTTTCTATTTTGGTAAATAAAAAAAAACTACTTTGCATGTGATAAGAAATTAACCAAAAAGTTCATAATATACCTAAAATATGGATAAAAAATCATTCAAGGATTATAGCTGTATACATCTTCTGTGGCATAATTTTGTTGCTATATGTATGTAGTTTGCAATGGCATCTTTGGTTAAAAATGTGAAAAATTGACAAAATGCATATAGAAAATCTGCTCTTCACATGTAAAATGGTTACTTTTTTTTTTGTGGGTTGCTTAACTAAGGGAGATAGAGACAAAGTTTGTGTTTTTTTTAATTCCTGCTGTTTTATGAGAAAAAAGTTATGGATTCTTTCAGTGGAGAAACAAGAAAGTTCGGTTTGATCCTTTAAGAGAGGAAAATTGTCTGATTATTATATTAAATATGCCTGAATTTGTCAAAAACATTTTTTAACAGGTAAAAAGTAATGTTAATAAATGCATTCTAAGCCAGATCTAAAAATGTACGCATTAATGCATTTAGTGCTTAATTTGCTCATATTAATCACTTAACTCCATTTTCTAACTGCATCATAAAATTATATAGATTTAAAAATCAATATATTACCAAAAAATCAAAATAAACACTAGGCATACTAAAATGACTACACAATGCTTGCTTGTTTATCATTAAGGCCTGAAAATAATCATGTGACCCAAAATGATCAATAGGCAACCTGACCCCCTGACTTTGTTCTAATTTGTTTCGTACTGAGCTTAGACTAATCTGACATACTGAGATGTGATAAAGATTTTTTGGTTATTTTATTGGACATTTAAAATAAAACTGTATTTTATTATATTTAGTAAATTAATGCAATTGACTGAAAATATTTGAAGTCAAATACCAAACTCTACAAAATAACTTTTAATTTTCAGAATTTGGAAAAGAAAAAGCCATACCACTAAAAGACCTCTCAGCTAGTGATGTTCTTGCACAAATTAAATCAGCTGCTTGTTAATAAACTTTTTAAATTAATATTTAGGTATATAATTAATTGTAAATAAACAAAATTGATAAATAAAAAAATATCAATTGAAAAAACTGGTTTATATTTTAAAATTTACTATTTCATTTTTTTACTACTTATATTTACAAAAAAAACTCAATAAAACACTATCATTTCTAATCCCATCTAAATACTTGGCCTGGGGTAATTCTTTTTGATTCAGTTTTTCCACCTTCAATTTGCTTGGGCAATGGGGCCACAATTTCTGGGGGCATCACCTCCCTTCTAGGATCTCTAGTAAAGTAGTAGTTAGAATTCAGTTTGTGAGCTGGGCCATCAGGTAAGATTGGTTGAGGTGGTGATCTAAAATAAAAATAAAATAAATCTTTGAAAATGAGTTTTTTTTGAGGGGTGATCAGCTGAACCAAATATGTACACCATCCTACAGGACTTGACTTTGTGGTCCTGTATATTCTCAAATACCAAATTGCAAATAATGCAAGGACCTAAAACTAAAACAAGTGAAATTAAAGAAAGAAAAATAAGAAAAAAGTTTTTTTACCTTTTGAGTTTTCATACCTTTGACAGTGGGAAGGAACAATTATAGAAATCAGTTTGATGACTTGATCAAGTTAATACCCTGAGAGTCTCTCGTTCTTGTATTGAGACACCACAGACCTGCATAGATGAGTTTTCCAAAAATTTATATATGGCTTCGGTAGTTCAATATTTAGAATGTTTACATACAGAGCAAGAGATCTCGGGTTCAAGTCCCGGCCAGGTGGTTATTTTTCTTTCTTTAATTTCACTTGTTGTTTAAAGTCCTATATAGTCCTGCCTGTGGGGTCCTATATAGTCCTGCCTGTGGGGTCCTATATAGTCCTGTGGCTGACAAGGTGCCCATAAAAAAATTCACTACCAACAAAAAAAAAGGTCATCACATCTTAACTCTCGTTTTCTTAGAGAGCCGATTTGCCTTTGCCAGCCTTAGTACTTAATCATGCTTAGGGCAACCCTTAGGCGCCAGTACCCTTGGGGTCCTGTAGAAAAATTTGTACATCTACTGTGGGCAGCTGATCACCCTTGGGTTTTTTTAAAATTCTAGTCTAGAATCTAATTTAAATAAATGTCCATGTAATGCGACTTTTATGGTGTTTCTTTTCAAAACTGCCAACAAACAAAAATTTCATCCAATAGGTATATCATTATTAAAACTTTTAATGTTCCTATTATTTAATTGATTTTTATCATTTTAACACCAACATTTACCGACAAAATCTGTCTTGTATATTTTTTTAAATAAACTATTAATCCTAAAGCATCAAAAACAAATACACAAAACTTGTTGAAACACTCCTTGAATCATTAATAACTTTTTTACTTTTTAGCCGATTTTCATTATTCTTCTTTTTTATAGTAGACAAAGAAACTATATTTTCACACAAATAATTTCTGAAATTAGTTATAAATTTACCCTTAGAACTGACCTAGTAGACAAAGTATCAGTAAAACGCAATGCAAGCGTGTGTTTGCGGCCAAGCAAAAAATCCCTCACTCGCTGGAAAAACGGATTTACGTCGTGGTGGTTGATTTTTGGTTTCGGTGGCATTTCAACCTTAAATTTTGGAAATGAAAACTTATTTTGAGGATGTTGTGTAATTTGACAGAAGTGGGTAAAATAATAAACTCACAGATTAGGTTAAATAAGATTAGTAATAAACTCAGCTGTTTATAACATAGATTCTCATAATGGTCTCTAGATTTCTAGTGACTGTGGATTCTAGTACATGAGCGACAAAAAATGATTGCTAATGTTCAATCCACAGTGTAGTTTTGCCGCCACTTTGTAAAATAAAATAGGGCACCTAATGATTCACAAATATTTTTAATTTAACTATTTATACTTACTGAATGCAACTGCCCGGCATACTTTCTTAACTATTTCGGTTCGGTTTGTAATTAGTGCTTCTTAAAAAATCTATGGCTGTTTTGTAAGCACAGGAACAGGCTGACGGAAGCTTAAACATGTCAGGAACAGGTCTTCCATTGCCATCGACTGAAATCAACGATCTGAAATGTATGAGAAAAATATTAAAGTTAAGTTAAAATAAATGATATATATATATATATATATATATATATATATATCTATATCTATATCTATATCATATATATATATATATATATATATATATATATATATATATATATATATATATAAAACCTTTAAAAACGTTAAAAGAATTTACGACTAAAATTTATAAACTATTTACTAACCTGTAGACATATTTTTGCTTGCAGATAGTCAAATCACCATTCGGTAAATCACCAAAAATTTTGCAAGGATTGTTTGGGCTAAATTAACAGAGAAATAAATTAAAAAAGATATAGATACTTTTATAATAATAACTATTCATTGAGGGATATAATAAAGGGAAACATTTAACGTACGCGTATTGTAAATAAAAAAAACGAACCGCCAGCAGAGGTTGTTTACACGCCGTGCCGAGATCGTTAAGGGCCCATGCATAATGCCCTTCAACTTAGAGACATGGCCTTATGATGTTACTTTTAATGAGATGAAAGTTTTTTGTGCCACGTAATTTAAGAGTGGGTCCTAAACGCAATTTATAACCCTCTAATTCAGAGAAAAATCGTATAGGGTATAGGGAACAAGTAACGGCATATTCCGATCCTGACCTTGATAAGAAAAATATTATTTTTCAGTTTTTTTAATGCCGTAATCCTAAATTTTTCCAGTGGCACTATAAATTCAACTACATCGTTTTGAATATTACTTAATGTACAAGTTTGATAAATAAAAATACTTTCATAAAGCCCAGGCAAATTTTTTTTACCCCCTTTCCCTTGTAAATTCACCACTCAAGTCGTACTAAATTTAGTAGGTAAATACTTATAATATTCCTTCCCAGTTCCCTTCTAAATTTGTAAAATGTCGTTTTAGGCGCAAAAATGTCTATCGAAATTACAAAATATTGATAAAAACAATAAAACCCCGCCTGTGCCATTGTACGGGCGCGAAAGAATTGTTTTAACACCCGCGTGCGTAAAAGTATCTGATTACGCTTTAAATTCAAATTAAGTTCAGTTTAACGCCTGCGGTTTTTCTGAATAGCCATTTATTTTTCTTCAGAAAGGAAGGAAAGAAGCATTTAACGCTCCCGGTGAGGAAGTAAAAACACGAGATGTAAGGCAAGGGTTTTTACATACGAAGGGCGTTAAACGCAATTTAGGACTGAGATGCATTAATGTTTTATTTACAAACATAAATAATTAATAATTTTTGTTATGTTTTGTAGTACGGTAAAAAGTATCTCATTACGCTCTATAATGCAGGTTTTAAAGTGCCTGGTTGTGCAATAAATAAATAATAATAATCTGCCAATAATACAACTGCAACATTCATATTATACGTTATATTTAGTATTACTATTTAGACATGCCTACGGAGGTTTGTCTGGTAATTTTAAATTGCAAATATTTAAAAATAAAAAAACAAAATCTTACTTTTTACAAACTTCAATTCTTATAGCTTGTATAAATCCATTTGTCTTTTCTTGGTTGATTATTAATCTCCATTGATTTTTCCTGTTCAACCCGATTCTGGGTCGAATAACTTTACTTTCAGAACTGCACAAAAACCAACTGTTCTCAGCTTCTGCTAATCGGGTTACAGGATCATTTTTTGGCGGCTACAAAACAAAAATATAACACTGATCCACAAAAAAAATCGAAAAAATCTCAGTCTCAGTATGTTGACTTAAAATTTTTGGGGTTGCTGAAACCAAATCCGGGGTCAGTTTTACCACGGATTATTAAACAAATGATGATCCATGTTCTTACTTCATCTCGTCGGGATTTCCCAGACCCTCAAAAAGAAAACTCATAACGTGTCTTCAATTTATTGAGTTTATATAAAATCTTGACGTCATGGGGTAAAATGGACCCCGGATGCGGTTACAGCGACCCCCCAAAATATAAAGTAAATATACTCAAACCTAAGAAGAAAGAAATTTTTCATTGTGTAAAAATAATGAAAAAACAATCGTACCTAGAAAGATAGCGTTTATTTAGCTTATTTTTTTCCAATTTAAAATTTAGAAAATCGAAATGAAAAATTTTTGTTTTACTCAAAATTTTGAGATATTGACTTCAAAATATATTTGCCAATTTTGATATGTTTATTTTTGGCGTTATCTAAAAAAAAATAATACCTTCTCTAGCCATTGCTGCGCGGGCTAGGAAGGTAAAAATATCTAAATAAATGTTGCATCTATTCGTGGTTATTTTCGACTCTGTCGCGCACCAAAAATAATCAAGGAAGAAATAAAATAATGAAACCAAATGACCTTTATTTGAGGATTTACTTTTTTCTTGCCTATTTGCTAGTGCGCGAGAGAGTGGAAATTAACCACACAGTTTCAACTGTTACCGGTATATTTATATTTTAACTAGTGCACATAAAAACTTTTGTTGTTTATTTTCATTGCTAAAATTTTATATTATGCTGCAAAAACGGACGAGTAACAGAAATTAAAATTTAACAATTTTTTTCACAAAGACTCTATTGCCGAAATACAAATTCCGTAATAACCAAGATATTAAATATATTTGTTTCTGGTTAATGCAAAAAGATTTAAAATTTTATTTTGTGTTATTTTAATCTTACATCGTCCACACCAAAAAAAAAATGACACCTTGTTCTTTCTCAAACTTTTGCTGTTTATTTTCATTGCTAAAATTTTATATTATCCTGAAAAAACGGACGAGTAACAGAAATTAAAATATAACAATTTTTTTCACAAAGATTCTATTGCCGAAATACAAATTCTATAATAACCAAAAAATTAAAGATATTTGTTTCTGGTTAATGCAAAAAGATTTAAAATTTTATTTTGTGTTATTTTAATCTTACATCGTCCACACCAAAAAAATAATGACACCTTGTTTTTTCTCAAACCTTTGTTGTTTATTTTCATTGCTAAAATTTTATATTGTGCTGAAAAAACGGACGAGTAACAGAAATTAAAATACAACAATTTTTTTCAAAAAGATTCTATTTCCGAAATACAAATTCTATAATAACCAAAAAATTAGAGATATTTGCTTCTGGTTGATACACCAAGATTTAAAATTTTATTTTGTTTTCTGTTATTTTAAACTTACATCGTCCGCACCAAAAAAAAATAATGGCACCTTATTCTTTCTCAAAATTTTCTCGATTTCTCGGTAGGGGTATGTGTCTACATTCTCGCAAAATACTGCGGCTGAATCTGAGCAGTTCGGAGGAGGGATATCATATGTTATTCTTGGTAAAAACTTTATGGTTCGAGGGGTAACTTCACCAAAAATATCTTCTAAAAACACAGGTTACATTTTTATAAAATATATAATTAATTATTTTGCACTTAATATGTTTAATACAGAAAATATTTTTTTTCTATAAGCGTGCGAAAAAGTCCACTTTTCCGCACGCATTTTAGTGTGGAATGTACCACATTCCGCATTAGTGCGGAAAAGTAAATTTGTTACGATTTTGAGGTGTTCTATAACATTTAGACCGTTCAAAATACATTTGTATCTTTCCTAGCACACGAAATATCCTAAAAATATTCAAATTGACTAAAATTCTGCTATATTTTCAATATTTTCGATAAAATAAAGTTTTCAGTAAAATAGGTTCAAATTATAAGTTTTAAACCTCCCCGGTATAAATATTGTCATTGTCAATGTCAAACAACAATGAACACTAGTGGTTTTAGATTTGGCATCTTAAATCACCATAGCAACAAAGTACAAACAAACTGTCAAAACAAAGCCAATTTTGCAGATACAAGCGTCTTTTGAATTTTTCAAACAAAAAAATCATATTTTCAATGGATTCTTCGGACGAAGATCTACCCCAGTCACTTCTAGAAGCCGCTAGAATGTGAATAATAATAATTGATTTGATTAAAACGTTTTGAATATAAATAATTTTCTGATTAATTTTTAGTTTTTTCCTCACGCTTATAGAAAAAATAGTGTACCTAACTCGTGCGTAAAGTGTCTTTTCCGCACTTGATTGCTGGCCAAACTCCGCTATCGCGTCGTTTGGCCATCTGCAATCGCGTGCGGAAAAGAGGCACTTTCCGCACTAGTTAGGTAAACTACTATTTTGAAAGTCGTGCGACACATACCTTCAGTATTCTCTAACTTATCAAAATTATCTTTGCTCAAAGAAACTTTTTTAAAAGATACACAACCGAAAATTAACAAAATACACCAACTGCACATTTTCTCCTATTTTATGATCGTTCAATATTATCGGGTTCACTTTGTTGAATTTTATAGATGTCTACAAAGGATACCTGCTACCTTTATTTCAAAATAAAGATTAAAATATTTTCAACCACCCTAATTGGTGTCTTAAGGTGACCAATATGCGATATAATTAAATTATTTTTGGCTTACATTTAAAATTTTAATAATTTATTATTATTCTACACTATGGTTACTATTGGTTGTGTGTCCGTATGTATGTCTTCTCCAGTTCTGACTTTAAGTATTATGAGAAATTAAAAACAGTGAAATATTTTTTTTTAAATATTTTAGCTTTACTATTAGCTTTGGCTTTTTTTCGATAGAACAAATATCAAAATATAAAAGAAAATAAATTACAATTAGTTGAACGCATGTCAAAAAAATTATACCGTTGTTTTTATTTTTTCATAAGCTTTCGAACACATGTAAAAATAGGGAGTTTATGATTGGGCCGCTTTTATTAAAGTTTTTGGAACACGTTTAAAACGGTCATTTGTAAAAGTCAAAACATTAAACCTGCCTTTATTTTTAAACCTATTTTACAAAAAAAAATATTTTGAATGTTGGAAACTAGTGATATTTGCTAATTTTTAATACAAGCCGCACAAAAAATCCACAAAATCGACGATAAAAATTACCAATAACAGAACGAATGGGTGCCGTAGCGTTTAATTATATACCACTACAGAATGACATTGCGCTAGTAACCAGACGCAGTGCTTACCAGTACCACAACGAAATGCCGAATAAGCGTAACAAAAACTTCCTTATATTATTTTACCCAAAAAAATACGATTTTTGTTAATTTTTTATAAGCTTTCTATTAGGACATCACAAATAAAGACACTCATTGGAAAGCAAGCATTATAGGAAGCATGTAAAGCCTAATATTAAGTTTCTAATTTTTTGGTTATGATTTTTGACATATTTTCCTCGGTTTGGCATATGCGGCTCGTTCTTCTTTTAATGATATAGTTTTAAAACAGTCTAAAATTTATTTAATAATAAAACAGTTTCTAGATAGATTTACAGTAATCTTATATTTCTAAATACACTCTAATTAATATGTGTCCGAAAATGGTTCATTAGGAAGCTACGCCCCTTTTAATAGGACATCATAAAGACGAATTTTACCACGTCTGTAATCCAATAAAAAGATTAGCAGCTTGTCGAGACGCTAGTGGTAATAGTTTTGAACATGTTCTCTTAAATTGTTCAATAAAATGTAAACATAAGCAAATTAGAAAATGTTTAAATTCGAATTGAAGTAAGAGTACCTAACGTTTCAACGCAAAAAACTCCAGAATTTTATAATTTTCAAACAAAATCCCATTAACCTAAAGAGTCAAAAAAATAGGAGATCTTAAGCAACCCACTAAACACAAAAACATTTTAATAGGGACTTATTAGGGACCTATTGCAATAAAGCCAGGCAGTAATAGTGCCGGGTACATCCATTGAAAACTGACAGTTGATCTTTCAAAATTGACATACCAAAGTCGAATTTATGAATCTAGTAGTTTATTTTTCATTAATAATGGCGGTATTGAATGATTCCGGCTCTTACAATACATATAGGCCTAATTTTAAAAGAAGACAGCTGTTGTTATAATGCGAAACTGTCAGAATAGTGCCCGGCACAATTATTGCCTGGCTTTATTGCAATAAGTCCCTATAATATAACGTCGAATATTGTTTAATTTAAAACCATAACGTTAGGCTGAATGTTAGTTCTAACGTCACATTCATAGTAAAACAGAAGCTTAATAACCCGTTTTCTGGCCTTAGAAAAATAATTTGAAAATGTTAGGAAAACATAAGAACTTGCTCAATTTATTTAAAGTCGCCACCAAACTTTACGTATAGAAATGCCATCTTAAAAGATTGCTTGATGGAGATATCATCTATCAAACAGTTAAAAGGTAAGGCCACAGTACACCATCGTCTATGGGAAGACATTGCGACGAATTGTAATCATCTGATAGTAGAATTTTTATGGATATCCAGATACGTCATTTTTTGGTATCTTTTTGGTTAAAGATTTTTCTATCAGTTTTATTACATTGATGAAATTTTTACGTCACTGCATATCCATAAAAATTCTTATACACGCAAATGAAATAACTAATTACCGTGGCGCCTATAGCCACCTCGTCGAAGTATGAGAATCCAGTTCCCATGGTGTGCAAATCAATCCGACCACGGTCCCTAAACTGGGGACCGTGCAATCCGACAACGTTGGACCATATTGCTATGAAGAAGTTTATTAAACCTTTAAAAAATGGCCACCAGACGGCTACACGTTTATGAAGGAAAATTAGTTTTTTCATAGGAACACCAAAACTTTATTGGATTTTCTGTGAGCAAAATTCATTGAAAAGTTCACTTCTTTGTGATTTTTTCCATAGTTTGTTCCAACAAGTTAGTAAAAGAAAGCAAATTTAAATGTTCCGCCACCGGAAACGCGTTCCAGCTGTCAAAAATCATATGGTTAAAATTAAAAACAATATTCCTCTCTCTTTTTACACTGCCCAATCAAAATGGCTGGTGGTTTTCCGTCCCTGTCTGGCTCATAGCGGACATGGCACTCTATTTCTTTCTTGGGTTTAAAAGTTGCGCTGTCAAGAGAGAAGGAGATATGATTTTTATTGAATGATTACTTTTGAAGGAAATTTGACTTGAAAATGGATGATTTTCATGACTTTACTTGATTGAAATAAGTTTTTGTCAATTTATTTTATAAGAATAATTTTTTGCGCACATTTTTTCGTGCGTTTTGTAGATAAAAACTGGATTTTTCGAAAAGTGCATTCGAACGGGGATGACAAGCCGCCAACGGTGCGCACAAGGATGCGCAATCGACGTGTCTGTGATCTCGCCGTCATCTGTGTTGTGCTAAACTGGTAAGTGCTCCTCGTTTTTTACCATTTTTACCGAAAACTATGCGAAAACTAATGATGATTTTTATAAAAAACGATTTGTTAGGGTTCGTAGAGTATAGTACAACTGTTGTCATTAAGATTAATTTAGTAGTTCACTTAGAAAAGCGCGGAAAATCATAGCGTCCTCGGGTGCATCATGACACCCAAGCCTTTCATCGTTTTGTTCGTAAAACTTTTTTGCAAATAGGGTCGTCAACATGTCGATTCTATTTTTAACGAGTGTTTTGATGATTTCCCTTGATTGTCACCAATTTTCACTAGTGTGCCTAGTGGGGAATTTGGTGAAAATCCCGTCGAAATTCCTTTGTTTCGCAACGCGTTTTATATTGTGTCACCATGATGTGAGGCTAGGCGGCACGTACGCATGCATTGTCCTTTCTTTTCCCTTTCGTTTATTTTTTTCCATTAACTAGTTTCGCTATGGGTAAAGGTTTTTTCTACCCGTATTCCTTGCTAATTTTTAGTAATAATTTGCACATTATATTGACAAGAAAAATCCTTGGCAAAAATAGAAAGTTTATTCTTGTTATTTACTAAATTTTGGTTAAAAAGGTCACCTACTTAAAGGTTTTGAAGTTGCATAAATAAATTATCTCAATGTCACCAAAGCACTAGTGAGTGTGTGAGGAATAACACTGGTGGCCCCACATTGCAAAGACCTATTATTGAGGGGTGGGGATTAAAAAACCATTTTTCCCAACTAACTTGTCAAAATCTACCTTGAAGAAGAAGAAGAAGATTTGTATAATGTGATTTTAACTACTATGTGATCGTAATGACCTGTTAAATTAAGAAACTGAATATTGTGTCTTGTTGTGTCAAAAATTGTTTTTAGGCTTTCTAGCATACTCTAGTATATGTATGTGTGTTTGTATGTGTATGTGTGTGTATGTATGCTAGTATTTTAACAATAAATTGTATTTTTTTTATATTTTAAGTGACGAACTTATATTACTATGTAATCAAAAAAGGAATTAATAAATTGAAATTGAAAGACTGAAAAAAAAAGTTTTCCACTGAAATAAAAATTTCTTAATGGACTGTCCAATTTTAATATCTCTATCTTTTTCTGCATGCATATTATGGTAAGATGGAGATATAAAATTCTGCACTAAATTTGTCTACTAGCTTAGTGATTTTTTTATTGTTGTCCTTGTTATGATAAGGTCTCAGACATGCAGATGTTCAAATGGTGCAAAATGTTTTTTTACATAATTATTTATTAATTGACAAGGTAACAATAAATTTTAATTTTGCAGTATTATTTTCAATCATCAATTTGGTGATAATCCTGCATAAATTTTCCTGTCTGTCTGGCTTTCTCTTGTATTTTATCTTATACATAACTTTTTTAACATTTTCATAATAGTTGTACGGAAATACTATTAAAAATACTTTCTATCATTCTTAAGCTAGATAACTTTATAAAAAAATTTGGTTAAAATTGCACAACCATGTGTTCTAAAAAAAAATTGCAGATGATCTTGACACCAAAAAAATTGAAAGAAGTAAAATAGAAAGTATTTTTTGCTGCATGTGGTTAGTTAAATTTGGGTTACTAATTTTTGGCTGCCTACGATTGCAAATTTTCAATGTCAAATTTAGCTGTTACCCTTTAACTTTTATTTCCTATTTTTTTTACCAATAAACTTTTAAGAGTATGGTCATTTTAAAGGTAACAACATTGATTTTTATTTATATGAGGAAATAAGGGATCAGTTTTAAATTACATAACACTTTGAGGCAGAGGGGGTTTATGCTTGCATTACACTCAATGTTTTTTTAATATGTTTTTTCTTATAAATCTGTTACTGGGATACTAGGTGGGAGGGTTTTTGTTGTGTTTATACAAGTCCATTGTTATTTGTCAAAAATTGATCTTAGCTAGAGACCCTGTATGTATGACATTTTAAAAAATAGAGACGACAGATTTATCAAAGTTAAATTTATTTAACCCTCAGATGCACCATAATAACACTTACCTAATCCATTCTCCCTCTTTGTTGTTTTGTATGTGAGCAACAAGGACTTAATCGCGATAAACCCTTAAGCACGCTTAAGTGCATATGAGGGTTAATCAAAATCAAAGGAGGGAAATACCTGTGCTCTATACTCTAGCCTTGTTTAGAGAGACACACACCTTCTGTCCTTGTAAATTCATAAGCATTGGAAAATAAAAATAAATTTTTGAGAAACGTTTACAGGGGGTGATGTAAATGTGTTTGTTTATATGTTGCATGGTGATTGATGTCACTCACCACTGACAACATAAATTATTTTAGTGAATTGCCAATTAACTTGGCAAGAAAATAACATAACTAAAAAATGTGAGTTTGAGTGACTTTTATGGGTTTGTTGCGTCTCTATTTCTGTAAAATATGTCATACATACTCTACATTTAGCCACAAAATTTGTTAAATTATAGTAAATTTTTTAAAACCTTATTTTGATTCTATTTAATATTTTCGAACAGGCTAAATTATGTAGAAACCATTTTTGCCAATTGTCACCAATCACCTGTCCCCCCCCCCCCCCAACCCGTGTGTTACAATATTTATATTGGCAGCCCTTAAAGGTGAAAAGTACCATACTCTTAAGTAAAATAGTTTAAAAAAGTATTTCAGGTTTTTTGGCTGGTCAGTTAGTTCTAGGTCAAGAAAATTATATTTTAATAGTTATAAAAAATAATGTTATTTTTTTGGGGGATTTTATGGCATACTGACCTTAATTACTATTTTATTACCTACTGATGTGTATTTTCAAAGAGATTTCACACATTGGTGCTATATTTGATCTATTGTTTTTGTTTATTTGGTGTCTGGAAATTATTTTCATTTTTATAAAAGAAAAATCTAAAATGAAGCATTAATATTATAGCATCTAGTATCTTTCAATCTCATCAAAAACTTGTTCTTTTTCAAGTGGCATTATAACCCCTGGTGGGTTTTAGCCTGATTAACCAGAGCGCTCCCTATTATCCATCTTTTTTGTGGACTCCCTCCTACTTTCCTTTCTCCAGGTCTCCAGTTCATTATTTTACTTGGTGTTCTTCTCTCCATTCTATGTACATGTCCCAACCAAACTAATCTACTTTTGATGAAACTCGCGATGTTGGCGCCATCTATTAATTGTACAAAAATTTGGTACCATAAAAAAATTGTTTTTATAAACTTGTTTTTCAAGCCTCGCATTTAACGTTTTTGATTTATATTTAAGTCTGCCCAAGAAAATTAAAAATAATCATTGTGGACACATAAGTAATAAAATTTTTATGTTTTTATATTTTTTGCCTAAAATATGATGTTTGTGTGACTTTATTGTAAAAGTTATTATTATTTATTAGCGGAAGATATTACTAGGCAAAATTCACTAGCAAATATATCAAAATATTTTAATTTTTAAGATATTTTTTCTGGTTGGGAAATTTTTTAATTCTTACCTAAACCATTTTATTGTTTTAAATTAATTATTATTTTTTGTCTAAAAAAGAGATGTGACGTTTTTTTCAAAGCAAAATGCTTAAATCGAGGTCAGGCATGGTCATTCTTTCTTTTGTTCTTACAATTTCGGACGTCTATCTTTTTTGTTTAAAAAATAAATAGGTATCATTATACCTACTCACATGAATGTTTTGGTAGAGACAAAGGTTTATTTTATAATCTACCTTCTTGTTTTTTATTTTTTGATAAAGTGAAAAGTTGAGGAGATTCATGTCAAAATAAATTTCAAAAAATTGTAAATACATTTTTTAAACTTAACCTACATATATTATTTTAGCGTCTAAAACTTTAAAAAATATCAACGATCTGTTATTAATTATTGTTTTCCTAGAGACCTCTATGAAATAACAGAAAACATCAACAAAAATAATGTGTTTAATATGACATTATAAAACTTTATACAAAAAAACACAGGTTTTTGTATATTTTTTAAAAATAATTTTGATTTCTAATTATTGCTTTTGGTCTGACACACGACTTTAAAGAATTTTTACTGGATCAGTAACAAAATGGTTTTGACACATGTGTTATATTAACTTTTTTCCTTGACCTTCTCTGTCACTAAATAAAATATTGTCCATCATATCGATTACACCCATTCATGCAATACATACTATATGGGTAGATATCTGGAAAGTGACAGATTTGGAGCAAAAATTGTGCACATACATGAAAGTTGATATACAAATAAAAACAATCAATGAAAATATGACTATAGTACCAAATAACATGTTACCATAGAAAAACATTCAAATTTTAAAATATTTTCTGTTTTTTTGGCCATTTTTTAATTTTAGCATATCAGGTTACTGATGCACTTCACAGGTAACTGATAACCACTAATAAACTTCACAAATGTTGGGATAAAATATAGAACTAGCCTTTAATATTTAATTTCTTTTAAAAATAAGTATATTTGTATATTTTTTCTTTCAAAATTAATAGCTTTTGCATTGTACAGGTAACTGACAACTATAACAGGTAACTGATTATAAGAACAAACAAAATTGTTTTAAAAAATGTTTTAATTTAAAAAAATGCTAAAATTTGTATATAAAAGTCACAAACGCATTTTTTTATGATAAGGGGGTGGGGAGTAGGGGTGGGAGGACATTTTTTTATTATTGTTGTATTGTCATCGGACCACTATATGTATACCAAATTTCATCCAAATCGGATAATGGAAAGTGGGTCAAAAACGAATTTTTCTATAGAAGGGGGTGGGGGTAGGAGTGGGAGGATTTTTTTTTCTTAATATTCTATTGTTATCGGATCACTATATGTATACCAAATTTCATCCAAATCGGATAATGGGAAGTGTGTCAAAAACAAATTTTTGTATGGAAGGGGTGGGGGTAGGGATGGGAGTATATTTATTTCTTATTGTTGTATTATCATTGGACCACTATGTGTATACCAAATTTTATCCAAATCGGATAACGGGAAGTGTGTCAAAAACACATTTTTCTATAGAAAGGGTGGGTATAGGGGTGGGAGGATATTTTTTTCTTAATGTTGTATTGTCATGTTTCATCCAAATCGGATAATGGGAAGTGTGTCAAAAACGCTTCACAAGATTTGATAGTTAGTTAGATAGTTAGACAGAACATGTGAAGCTAAATAAAAGCTTGTAAAAAACGAGTCAGTTACTTGTAGAGCAGGTCAGTAACCTGTAAGTATTCTAACAGGTAACTGATGCACAGGTAACTGACGATTTTGTCACGTTTTGTCAGATATTATTAATACTACTAAAATTGAGTCTAATAAACAAGAAAACTCAAAAAGTGTATCCTATTGTACTTATGTTTCACCATTTTTTAAATTGTTTTTTTTGTTGTTCTACCTTTTAAAAACTTACCAGGTTACTGACAAACTGAAGGTTACACACGCGAGTATGGATCGGTTAAAGGACACACCCACTGTCTTACAGTGTGACATCGAATTAAACCGTTCGCGCGTTTCCCGAATCACAGCAACTGAAGGTCAAGAATGATCCAATAATGCCAAATGGATAAAAAATCTGAAGGCACAGGTAACTGATGCAATTTTTGGTGACAAAGTTGAAATTTGAATATTTAAAAACAAGTAACTTTAAAACAATTCTGGTTTTGACTATTTATATAACTAAAGGTTGTTTTATAATGTTTACTAAGAAATAACTCCAATAAATAATTATAAGAACATAATTTAATTAAAATATAGTAAAATTCTAATGGTGACTCCAGGTTACTGACGATTGTTACATAAAACCTCTGTTATCTAAAGGAAATATGTTTTATAATTTTCCAAAAATGAACTTGTTTGTTAGTTATTTAATAGAACTATAAAAATAAAATTAGTTTTATATAAAAAAAAATGTTTTAACATGTTTTTGTGTAGGTCACATCAAAATCCGTCACTTTCCAGATATTCACCCATATACATTTTTACATCTCTCAGTGTTAGTATGATCATTATAATAGTTTCTGGTATGATGAAATATAAGTGGTGTTGCATCCGACTGTACAAGAATACGTGCGATCGATCTCGTAATGCGTAGTCCCCACGTGCAACGAAAATCCGACTGTACACACACACACACACTGAATTGGCCGAATTTTTTCGACTATTCTTTAGGGCTATTGACCTCTCTCTAGTCTAGGAACGTTTTCCCGCGTATTTTGCCCCTAACTGTTGAAATTTCTTAAGATAAGTTGGGAATGATTAGTGGGTTTTTTCTCGACCAAATAGGTACCTTACCCTACAAAGGTGCACAGGTATGGAACTTACACCTGCTTTAAAATTAAATAAGAGAATATATTTCTTTTATTTGTTTTCAACAATTTTGGTATTCTTAAAAAATATTACAAACATTTATATGGAATGTAAAACAACATAGACAGGTTAATGCAATTTTTTTTTTTGAGATGGGTTGATTGTGAAATTCAGTCTCTAGCTGTTCGATAATCTCTGCCTATGGTGGACAATTTTAATTACACAACCTCAACTTTTTTAGAAATCAGTAAAAAATCCATTGTCAAAAAAGTCCTTAAAGGTCTGGAATTTTACCCAGTTGGGTCAAACAAAGGTTTGGCATTTTTCTGAAATTTTCTCTTCAGTAGTTTGTTTTAAAATAATTTTTGAAAATCAGAAACTGTCAATTTGGCATAAACATGTACTAAAATAAATCTTGAGAGCTATCTAGCTTGTTTCAAAGGTCTTTAAAATACCTTTTGAATGACATGTTACATGATCTGAGGGCAATACAGTGCCCGGCCAAGGTCGAGCAAATGCTGTACCATCTTTTCTTGAAACATTTCACCCCATATTTGACCTATCTAAAAATCTACTTCGGAATAAGCTACGAAACTCAAACTTTGCACAGTCGTAGATCTTAACAACCCCTCCAAGTTTCATGGACGTTCATAAAGTACTTCCAGACATGCTGCAAGGCTGAAATTTGGCAAACTGAAAGAAATTATGACCAAACCCTTGGAAAAAATCCCAAAATTGTAATTACTTCCCTCCCCTATAAATGTAAAGTTATGTGCCCACTTCCAGAAACGCTAGAGAGCTGAGCTTTGGCAGACTGATAGGAACTGTAATAAAACTGGGAAAAAATTTAAAAGCATCAACATTTTAATTTACTTCCCTCCCCTATAAATGTAAAGTTATGTAAAAGTAACCCTGCCCACTTCCAGAAACGCTAGAGAGCTGAGCTTTAGAAGGCTGATAGGAACTATGATAAAACCATGGGAAAAAAGTTAAAAACCTCAAAATGTTAAATAAGGCATTGCAAAAGTATTGAACAATATTCTGCATATTTTACTCCTTCAAAACTTAAATATTATCCAAATCCTTTAAAATGGAGTGAAATCATAACAACAAGATTTCATGTAAAAAAAAACAAGTACGCAAAAATTATATTCCGTAAAAAGAATTGAGATAAAAGTAAAGCCAAGTTCTCCAATATAAATTTTAAAAGGAAAGGTTATTCTTACTAGTTTGGAAATGTTTTTCTAAACTTGGCTATTACGGCTGCAAATGACTCTTAGGCACAGTGCTAAGTTGAACATAAAGAAGTTTGGCTGTAATAGCAAAGTTTAAAAAAGACATTTCCAAACTAGTAAGAACCTTTCATTTTGAAATTTGTATTAGAGAACTTGGCTTTAATTTTATCTCAATTCTTTTTATGGAATACCATTTTTGCGTACTTTGCTTTTTTTACATGAAATGTTTTTGTTATGATCCCTTTTTTTCAAAAACTAAAAAAAATATTTTTTTGTATTGGAAACATCAGAACAATAATCGATAAACTACAATATGTAATATGTGCTTAAAGATCTCCATGAAAATGAGGATAAATACACCATAAAACTGTGAATATACCATATATTCTCACAAACTTGCAATCATACAACCAGAACCTACTTATTAGTGACCATAATATTTATTAAACAAAATAACATACTTGCGGGTATAATGTGTATGCGACCAATTTTTTTTTAAACAGTTTAAATAACCAGTTATTGAGGTCAAAAAAGAGACCCGACTGTTTCCTACTTTGTATGGTTGGTACCATATATATATTCCATCTTTCTGATTTAAAATTTTTCTGATGAATAGTTTTTTTTAAAATTATTTATAATATATACTACTTACACCAGGCGAGTGACAGATCGAAAGGTCTTTAAAATACTTTTCGAATAAAATATCACATAATGTATTTTTTACAAGTTAAAAATTTTTGAAAAATAGAAAAAATTCAAAAAAGTATCATAACAATTTACAACCTAACATGAAGGAAAATTTACTTTTATCCAAACTACATCTGCACACCGAAGTTCACCATGATCAGCTGAGTAGTTTATTAGTTATAAGCGATTATAATCTGTGTGTGTAATGCCGTTGACATTGTTTGCAAAAAGCCTTAGTATCTCCAGAACTACTTAAATTATTTTTACCAAAAAAAAATCGAAGTTATATCTTGCCTGATCAACATACAGTCGAACCTCTCTAACTCGAACCTCTATAACTCGAACCCCTCTATAACTCGAACCTAACTCTATAAGCGGTCCCTGCACTTTTTACATGTATTTTAACCTATGTAACTCGAGTTTCTATAACTCGAACTCTCCATAACTCGAACTGTTTTGGTTGTCCCTTCAGGTTCGAGTTATAGAGGTTCGACTGTATTTAATACATACCCCGCCCCCTCTGGCTTATTTTATTTATGCAGTTTTAAAAATGTTTATTAAATCAATAAGTTCATGGGGAGGTCTTCTTTATCAATGCAAAATAATATAAACTTTTTTAAAACAATAAAAAAATAATCTTAATTTAATAACAATAATATGAAAACCGCAATAATGCGTCGAAATAAACAACAATCTTATGTTTATCAATAATTTTGTTTGCCAAGGCGAGTTGTAAAAAAAATATCCTCCAATCGTAAGTTGAAATAAATTGGGTATGTCTATGCACTTATGAGATAACAACATATACTTAATAGAAACTAAATAACCAGTCTGTGAAAGATAGTGAGAGAGAAATGGAGAGACAGTCAGTCATAACATTTTTTTGTTCTTTGTCCCTTAAGCCCGGTCTAGACATGCCATTTTACCTTACGTCTTGCCTGGTCAGTCAACACGCATCAAGTAAAACTTTGTGTGTAGACTGAAAAACGGACGTTTTGCTTGAACTGATTTAAAGCGGGATCTACACTTAACGTTTTGCCTGACGTTTTACTTGATCAGGTAAAACGGATCAGGCAAAACCTTTTGTGTAGACAATAAAACATACGTTTTGCCTGAACTGAACAGGACTGAAGTCGGACCTGTTGAACTGGTCGGTAGAGGCTTTGTTTCCGGTAAAACTTCAGTTTTAGCGGCATTTCTTGTGGTAGTTCATACAATTTGAATTCCTTTCGAGTGCAACTTAGAAGTTGGTATACGAACCGTTAGACATTAGATAAGATAATTTTTTAGGAAATCAAACAGGTTATTGTCTTCCTCCACTAATTTTTAATTTGTTTTAAACAAATAGTCCCGACATGTTTCGTCAGCAGAAATTTACATCTTTAGGGGACATTACCAAACTAAATCAGTACAACATTTTGAAAAACTGGTGAAAAAACTATGTTTAGCTGCTGAAACGGTTAAGTCATAGACATTTAAAACTATCAAGTGTGTACGCTAGTCTTTCAACCGTCATACTTGACCCTTTTGACTGACAGGCAAGACATAAGGTAAAACGTTATGTATAGACCCCGCTTATAAGGGTCTGAATTCTGAACGGGTTGGAGTCGATTTCGTTAAACGTACCAGACGAGTATCGTTTTGTCTTGTAATATTAAAATTTTGTTTATGGTAAATTTGCTACAAATGAAGATCAAAGTGCTGTAAACAGAGGGAAATAGATTAAGTTGAGCCACCTCTTTTGCGCCTCATTTTATTCTGGCCGGACAGTATGTACAAAAATTTAGCCTATTACTCATCACTTAAGAAATACACCGGTGTACTGTGTTCTAATTGTATATAAATCCAAGTGTTCGTGTGTATATGAGGTTGTAAAAACCATAAATAAACAGCTCCCACCACTGAAATAAGCTGTTTTGTAAGTCTGAATTGCTATTTATAGAAGTGCAAGCTCCAAGAGCAACTTGTTTAAAAACACACCACAGCACTTTGTATAATATTATGTCGAAATCTATGGTACAGCAACATGGAATAGAGTACTCTAGTTTACTAATAAACATAATATGCATTACTAAGTAAAAAAGTTCCTCGAATTCATATCTTCTTTTAAATTTTGCGACTAAACCCATCAGATAATAGGAAGGGTTAATATAGACATTTTTTCTTAGAATTGCTCACTGGACAATTCTCTTAATGTTTGCTGACTAAAAAAAAGTTCCAAAAAATTTCACGGCCTGCTCTACTACTACGTCTGTCTCAGCAAGCGAAGTTCTTAAAACTGATGCAGAACAGGCAGCCAGCATGAACCTCGTAATACAGTTCCTTGATAAATACGCAAGTTGTTGTACTTAGGATTAAATAAAAAAGAACTTGATGAAGAAAGTAGACCGGTCTGCAAGCCTGATTGGTATTTTGTTTACATCGCGGCCAAAGAGTTTAAGGCCCCCAATGTGTCGCCAATTTTTGAATATCATTTACAATTAGACAAGGTGTGTCACCATTAATGTCACCTTCCTATGCATGCTACAAGAGAACAAGAAAGTTCTGCAAACAAAAGTTTATCTGGGTATTAAGCTACTATTAAGCATTTTTTTAAAATTAAGAAACCACTGCGTTTCTGATAGAAAAAGAAAAAAATCACTAACTTGTCAGTGTTTTTTTAGAAAAAAATAAATATTTGCCTAACAAAATTTTAAAAATTTATCTTTTGGACAAACAACATAAGTGCGACGTTTTTTGACAAATTTTTGAAAGTTTATCAAAACTAATGATATACCAAAGGTTGGGGTGGGCCTAATATTTGCTTACAAAAAAAGTTGCTTAAATTCTGCAATATTTTATTCATTGCAATGTCAAATTTTGGTAGGAACTTATTTTAAACAAAAACATTCTTAGTTTCTATTTGATGTAAAAAATATACAGAGTGTTATTGAGTAAGATGCTAATATTAAATAAAGTAATTCTGGGGTCTTTTTTGAGAAAAAACTTTTTATAAAAATATGTCCTAAACGTCTTAACTTTTGAAATACAGGGTGTTAAAGATTAAAAAAAAATCTCTTTTTATTAATATCTACGACAAAAAAAGTGTGTACCAAATTTCACAAAAATAATAAGAGAGATTTTTTAAACCTTTAACGCCCTGTATCTAAAAGGTAAAACGTTTAGGACATAATATGTTTATATGAAGTTTTTTCTTAAAATGAACTCGAGAATTACCTCCTTTAATATTAGCATATTTTTTAATAACACCCTCTATAAGAAGTGTATGTATAATAAACATTTTCCAATATACACTGTGTTTCACTCACGAACATCGAAACAGGCCTTTTTGGCTATTTAGAGTGCGAATTTGGAGAAACGCTCGGACACGTCGATTTTGTTTGCGAGGGGGACACTTTTTGGCTATCTTGAAATTTATGTAGACGAACCCCCTTCGAGGAGTACACTATACCCCTATATTTTGAATAGGGAAAGTGGGTCTAGTGATACCTTCTATAACATACTAAGATTTTATTAAAATTGACGGTGAACAGAAACCCATAAGAGTTGTGCATGATCCTCATTTCTTTTTAAATTTTTTTGGGATAGCTCGTTTAAAAATCACAATAAAAATTGAAAATTTGGTTAAGGTAGTAACAAAAGGAAAATGTAAGAATATTGTTGTTAATTTTCAGAAAACATAACAATTTGTAGTTTTCAGAATATTTCATATTTTTAAATGCGTACTGCCATAAACTTGTTATCGTAGGTCGTGTTTATTTTACAATTACAAAAGCGTATTAACGATGTGTATTTTTTTAAATTTTAATTGAATTGTTTATGTAAAACGGCTTTAAATGACGCCGTAAATAAAAAGGCACTTATTATTTTCAAGGAGAAATTGCTATGAAGGGTGTGTACATGGAAATGGGTAATCTATCTATTTAGCCTTCTTCGATCCATCTTTGGACATAGGCCTCCCCCAATATCTTCCACTCTTCTCTGTCTTCAAATCGTCTTCCCATCTCATTTGGGGTCTTCCCCTACTTCTTTTATTTTCCAAAGGTCTCCAGTTTACAATACATTTAATCCATCGATCCTCTTTTTGTCTAATATTATGACCGGCAAATTTTAATTTTGCTACCCCTCTGACATCTCTTACTTTTGTTTTATTTCTTATCCATTAATTGCTTTTTCTATCTGTTACAGGCCTTGTATGGCCTATTAAAAGCTAAATACATGATCAATTCCTGCATTTTAATAGTATCTCTGAACTGCGTTTATAAATCCAGAGTTAACTTTACATGTAACATTCGTCTTTTCATTGATCTTTGGGCTCTTGTTACTTTATCCATGTTTGATTTTGTTCGTGTCCAAGTCTGGGATCCATAGGTAAGTATAGGAAGACTACATTGGTTATACACTTTCGTTTTAAGGTACTGAGGAGATTTTTTATTTTGTCAGATAATTTACCGAATGCTGTCCAGGCCAATCTTACTCGTCTCTTGATTTCAGCTGTTTAGTTTTTTTTTAGTTTAATAAGTTGTTGCAGATATATATTCCTCTACTTGTTCTATTTCTTCTTGATTTATTCTGATCGAAATATCTTCATCTGTGTTTCTTATGATTTTGGTTTTAGTGTATACTCAAGCCTATATTTTTAGCTGCTGTATTCAATTCTTCTTTTTTATCTGTTTTTATAGCGATATTATCAGCATATTTTAGGTGGTTTCTATTTCTTCGCAATCTAAGTTTTTAAAAACATCTAGGGCCTGGTTAAATAGTTTAAGGGATATTGTGTCACCCTGCTGACACCTCTTCTTATGCGGATTGGCTTGGTTCCTTCGTGGGTTTTGATTAATGTTGCTTTGCAATATATATTGGCTGTTGAGTCTGTGTATCTGTAATCTATTCGGCTATTAATTAAAAATGCTTTTACTGCCCATCGAAAGCTTTATTAAAGTCTATAATAGCAATATATAGTGGAATGTTGTATTCGTTTGCTAATTCTATTAGGATTTTCATGGTTATTAGGTAGTCAACTGTATTGAAACCTTTTCTGAAGCCTGCTTGTTCTTTGATTGATATCCGTCAAATTTTGTTGTTAGTCTATGGTCTATTTGTTAATAGAGAATTATTGAAATAAAGCCAGGCTCTAATAGTTCCAGGCACAACTTTGACACCTTCACATTGTAATATCAGCTGTGATCTTTCAACACACGGCCTTTGTTTACTATGAGTGCGTTCGAGTAGAAAACCCGTCGAGCGGGGCGTAGTGACGTCACGGACAGAACGCCCTGGTTTTCGTGGTTCAACTCGAACGGAAAAGGCATTCACCGGTTACAAACTTCTAACCCTAAATTTTCGGCAGAAAACTTTTGTTTATTTTTGCAATTTAAAACTGTTTGTAAATAAAAAACCCTAGATTAAAATCGCCTGTAAGTCTATTCATGAATGTAGCAAGGCTACAATTTGTTGAAGAATAAAAAGACACTTTGATCACGCGGTTTATTTATAGGTTATTTTTCGCACATTTGGACTCTTCCAAGTTTTTCTTTTTTGATTTTGGCGGTTTTATGCTGGGATTAGACAGATAAAAATAACATAATTTTAAGATTATTTCTTTATTATCTTTTATTTTTACCCTATATCTTGTAAGTAGTTCAAGATATCGATGTGCGGTTTTCGGCATGAATTTTTTACAAAATTCTGGCTCGTAACATATGTTAGTTTTTTCTAGCTCCTCTGGAAATGGGCGTTGTCCAATTTGGATTACTCTGTACATAAATGAAAAAAAGCGATAAAAGTTTGAAAAATGAGTTTAAATAAAATGAGCTTTTTATGGAAGAATACAGCGATAATTTGCTTTAGTGCAAATTACCGATAATTTGTTTTAGTGCAAATTACCGATAATTTGCTCTAGAGCAAATTATCGCTGTAATTCGTTCCCTTTTCGTCCAAATCTGCCAGTCACATTGATTTTATTGGTCAATATTTTTTTGAAGGAAATAGTCATGAAATAGAAATGGGCAAAGTTGAGACAATTTATTTATTTTATTTTATTTTAATTCATGATTTTTTTATTAGACAAAGCTTCTCACTTTAGGTATAATTTTTCTGTGTGCTCTATTAGTGTGTGTGGTTTTTTATGTGTGTACTCTTTTCCTGTGTGGATATTTTCTGTGCGCTTTTTTCCTACGCGATTTTTTCCTGTACCCTTATTTATAGTCGCCGCTTTGCCATTACCCACCAGAATTTGGTTAGAGAGCCGCTGGCTGGCCGATGGTTAAAGCCTCACTGGGCAATCGCGGATAATTCTTAGCGCACCGCATCGCGGCAAATTTGGAGCACCCTGGTAGTCTTTCTTCTTCTTTCTCCTCAGAATCTTGGAAACATAATTCTACAACAAAACTGAAATGCGTCCATGTATTTTATTTGACAAAACAACAGTAAGAAAACAGTCGTAAAAAATAGTATAGTAGTAAAAAGTATAAAAAAGTAGGGTTATGTAATACGCCCACTTTTCTCCATCCTCAAGCTCGGGTCATATCGAGCGTGCCCCGAGGTTTCGCTGGGTGTCATCTCGAACGCAAAAGGGCGTGCTCCGAGCGTCAACTCGAACGGAAAAATGGACCTCGGGCGCCCGGGTTGCCTACTCGAACGCACTCTGAATGAACCGGAATAAATAGTGCCTTCTTTTATTAATTGAAAAAAAAACGACAAAAGTTTTAAATTCGACTTTGGTATGTCAATTTTGAAGGATCAACTGTCAGTTTTCAATGTGAATGTGTTAAAATAGTATATATAAACTATAGCCATTTTAGCTCACACATATACAGTTCATATCATTATTTTTGAGACAACTTTTGACAACTTTTTTTCGTTGGCCCATGCAATTTGTTATGGTAAACAGCTCATAACTGTCAAAAAGTTATCTCAAAAATAATGAAATGAAGTATACTATACTATAGTTGTGTGAGCTATGGTGATCCTAATTTTTTTGAGAAAAAAAAGTTGCTCCGATTTCTTCAAAAATCTTTATATATCTTTGCGTTTCAGATGATTTTGAAACTTTTTTGTCGCGCCGTCTGTCTGTATGTCTGTCTGTCTGTAACGACCAACGCGCATAAATCAAAAACCGCTTGCCCGATTTCAATGAAATTTGGTACCTAGGCTGGGTTTTGGGTCGAGATGGTCCTATTTAAAAATGAACAAAATCCACTGAACACAAGCCAAATAAAAGGGTGGGGTAGACTTCAAAAATTAGAGTTTATGTGAAAATATGGCGTGTGTGATATCAAACGAAAGGTAATTGAGTCTGGAGTTAAACAAAATAAATTTTTGATTAAAAAAAGGGGTGGGGGTAGATTTCAAAAATTATAGTTTACGTTAAAATATATGCTTGTGTGATACCAAACGAAAGGTAATTGAGTTCGGAGTTAAATAAAATACATTTTAATTTTTGTTTTTTTAAGGGTGGGGGTAGATTTAAAAAAATTGAGTTTAAGTCAAAACATGGCTTGTGTGGTATCAAACGAAAGGTAATTTAGTCTTGAGTTGAATAAAATATATTTCAGCTTTTAGTTATATCAGCTCACACGTACACTATAACTATAGTACCTAGTGTGAGCTTAGGGGCCCATATATTGGCAGACTATTTTGTTATACCTTCCTAAAAAATCAGAATTAAAAAATTTATGAAAAAAATTTTTTTTACAGTTTTTTGAACAAATTATTTAAAAAAATGGTATTAAATTTGCGTTTTAGTATAGTAGGTATGGTCTTATAAATGCTCTAAGGTCTTAATTAACTTTTTTTTTAAATAGGAAATCTTATCAAGTTAATTTTTTTTATATTATAGATATTTTATGCACCATTATGTTCTCGACAAACAATTTATTTTAAGCAAATACATCGAATGCCAAGGTTACTCGTTGAATGTAAAATTGTATTGGCCTAGGTCAAAATTTAGATCTAGTTAAACACACACTCACGCTAATTCATTACTGTATAATTAGACGACTAGATTAAAAAAAAGGTAGGTAAAAAATTTGATGCTTTTTACCACATACTCTCAAACAACTCTTAAATTTAAAAGGTGACTGATTATAACCACTGCCTCGACACGCTAATTATTATCATAACCCAGTGCTGTAACTAGTGGGGTGCAACCTGTGCCTTTTGAGCCAATTTTTGTAGAGCGGGGGGCGCCAAACTCTAATCTTGCACCGGGCGCCAATCACTACTTAAGGCACTGCATAACCCACTGTTCTTTAAACGATATACAGGGATACAGCTGTTTTTTTAGGGTCGAGGCCTGTATTTTTTTTGTTGGCATTGGTTAAAGATTTGTTGTGTAGTTTCACAGGCCTCAAACTTAAAAAAACGTTAAACTCAAAGGGTGACTGACCATAACCACTGTCTCCACATGCTAATTAATATCATAACCCAGTGCTGTAACCTGGGGCGTACGACCGGTGCCTCCGCACAGGGCGCCATCGCCATGGGGCGCCGTCAGATACCTTTTGAGTAAATTTTTGAATAGAGGGGGGGGGGCACCAAACTCTAATCTTACACCGGGCGCCAATCACCCTAGTTACGGCGCTGCATAACCCACTGTCCTTTAAACGATATACAGGGTTACAGCTGTTTTTTTAGTGCCGAGGCCTGTATTTTTTTGTTGGCCTTGGTTTAAGATTTGTTGTGTAGTTTGACAGGCCTCAAACTTAAAAAAAAGTTAAACTCAAAGGGTGACTGACCATAACCACTGTCTCCACATGCTAATTAATATCATAACCCAGTGCTGTGACTAGGGGCGTACGACCGGTGCCTCCGCACAGGGGGCCCCCGTCAGGGGGCGCCGTCAGACGCCCTTTGAGTAAATTTTTGTAGAGCGTGGGGGGGCGCCAAACTCTAATCTTGCACCGGGCGGCAATCATCCTAGTTACGGCGCTGCATAACCCACGGTCCTTTAAACGATATACAGGGTTACAGCTGTTTTTTTAGGGCCGATGCCTGTATTTTTTTGTTGCTTGGTTTAAGATTTGTTGTGTAGTTTGACAGGCCTCGAACTTTAAAAAAATTAAACTGAAAGGGTGACTGACCATAACCACTGTCTCCACACGCTAATTAATATCATAACCCAGTGCCGTAAATAGGGAGGTGCGACCGGTGCCCCCGCACAGGGCGCCATCGTCAGGGGGGCGCCGTCAGGGCCTTTTGAGTCAATTTTTGTCGAGCAGGGGGGCGCCAAACTCTAATCTTGCACCGGGCGCCATAATTTTTGGCCGTCCTATAATAAGCTCTTGGATGAAAAAGAAATAATTAACAAATTTTTTTTATATATTTTTGCATTTCAGATGATTTTTAAACTTTTTTGTCGCTTTGTCTGTCTGTAACGACCAACGCGCATAACTCAAAAACTACTTGCCCGATTTTAATCAAATTTGGTACCTCGGTTGGGTTTTGGCTCTAGATGGTCCCATTTAAAAATGAATAACATCCACCGGACATAAGCCGGAAACAAGGGTGGGGGTAGATTAAACAAATTAGAGTTCTGGTAAGAATATTACTTGTGTGGTACTATATTAAAGATGCATGAAGATAAAAAAATGGGTAAAAATTACATTATACATTACTTGTGTGAGCTTAAGTGCCCAGTTGCCCCTCAATTGGCAGAGTATTTTTAGCTCACACATATACTATACTGCAGTAGTGTGAGCTATGGTGATCCTAATTTTTTCAAAAAAAAAAAAGTTGCTCCGATTTCAAAAAAATTTATATATCTTTACGTTTCAGATGATTTTGAAACTTTTTTGTCGCGCCGTCTGTCTGTCTGTCTGTATGTCTGTCTGTAACGACCAACGCGCATAACTCAAAAACCGCTTGGCCGATTTTAATGAAATTTGGTACCTAGGCTGGGTCTTGGGTCGAGATGGTCCCAGTTAAAAATGAACAAAATCCACCGAACACAAGCCAAATAAAAGGGTGGGCGAAGATTTCAGAAATTAGAGTTTATTTGAAAATATGGCGTGTGTGATATCAAACGAAAGGTAATTGAGTATGGAGTTAAACAAAATACATTTTAGTTTTTTTTCTTCAAAAGGGGTAAGGGTAGATTTCAAAAATTAGAGTTTACGTGAAAATATGGCGTGTGTGATATCAAACGAAAGGTAATTGAGTCCGGAGTTAAACAAAATACATTTTAGTTTTTGTTTTTTTAAGGGTGGGGGTAGATTTCAAAAATTTGGCTTGTGTGGTATCAGATGATTTTGAAACTTTTTTGTTGTGGTGTCTGTCTGTATGTCTGTCCGTCTGTAACGACCAACGTGCATAACTCAAAAACTGCTTGCCCGATTTCAATGAAATTTGGTACCTAGGCTGGGTCTTAGGTCGAGATGGTCCCAAATGAACACAAGCCAAATAAAAGGGTGGGGCTGGACTTCAAAAATTAGAGTTTATGTAAAAATATGGCGTGTGTGATATCAAACGAAAGGTAATTGAGTCTGGAGTTAAACAAAATACATTTTAGTTTTAAAAAAGGGTGGAGGTAGATTTCAAAAATTAGAGTTTACGTAAAAATATGGCGTGTGTGATATCAAACGAAAGGTAATTGAGTCCGGAGTTAAACAAAATACATTTTAGTTTTTGTTTTTTTTAAGGGTGGGGGTATATTTCAACAACTTGAGTTTAAGCCAAAACATGGTTTATGTCGTATCAAACGAGAGGTAATTTAGTCTGGAGTTGAATAAAATATATTTCAGTTTTTAGTTATATTAGCTCACACGTACACTATAACTTTAGTACCTAGTGTGAGCTTAGGGGCCCATATATTGGCAGAGTATTTACATTTATATTACATGTAGGTATTTTCTTAATTTTGTAATTCTGGCGTATGTAAGTGCGTTAGCACCTTAACATATTAGTTACTTATTGGAATAGAGCCATGCAATGACACTAGTATTGCAGTATTTTGACAGATTTACATGGCAGCCTGACAGTTGATCTTTCAAAATTAATATACCAAAGTCGAATTTAAAACTAAGTCGTTTATTTATACATAATTAAAGTCGACAGTATTTATTTCGGTTCGCATAGTAAACAAAATCTTTATTCAAAACCATGCGGCGTTGCCAAGTCACATATAATATTTATTTAGATTCTTCCAATGTGGGAAAAATAAGAGGACTTTAAACAATGTTATAGGTATTTAGATTCTAACCTTAGCACACGTTTTAAAAGGTTAAATATTTGAAAAATACAACAAATCTTGTGATAGCTAAAAATGTTGTCAGTTTTCTAGATGTATCAAAAAAAGCAAGCAAGACATTCGATAACACCATTCATTTTCAATAACCGAACCAAAAGTTTTGTCAATTTTTAGTTTTAGAGATATTCCTGAAAATTGTAAAATTTATTGCTCGCTTAAGCTCCGAAACCGAATCGAACCGAACTAAATGAAAATTTTACCTGAGGCTAAGTATTCAAGATATTTAAAAAATGTATATTATTTCTTTTTCTTGCTATAAGTTTTCTTTTTTCTAACAGTACTTATCACCCTTGTTTCATAAATGTTGATTTTAACTTTTTTTTGACTTTCCATCCTTTCATTTATTATTCTCGTTTCTAGTTTTTCTAAATTTTAGGATGGGTATTGAAAGTTTAGCAACAATAAAACTTAAATTTCAAATTGTTTTCGCAAAAATTTACGAAGATAAACATCGGACTGACTGGTCTAAAAATAGACACTTGTTTTTCTCAATTTTTTTTTTGCTTCAAATTTAAAATTTAAATTTGGTTATACATAATTGTACCGGGTATGATTTAAGATGTAAATATCACATTTTAAAACTGATACTGTTAATTTTTTTCTTGTTTTTCCTAAAACGAATACAAAAAAAATCTTACAACGCTTTGGCCTATATGTGTATATGTGTGATCTTATTATGTGTTGTTTTTTATAGAAGATGCTTAATTTAAATATTGGCTAATGTTTTTCGGAGCTATTGCAAAATTCTGTAAGTTTTTTTTTATTTATACTTTAAAAATTATTATATTTTATCAAAAACACAACTATGTTACCTTATATTACTACAAAAATGACCTGCGCTCTTTTTGACACTAAGTTTATCTAACCTGACCCGATAAGTTTTAAAAAATTATTTCAAAATCATATAATTTCCATATATCTATATTTTTAAAATTTTGTTTTGAATTTTTGGGATGTTTTGCCAAACAAATTAAAAATAACATATTTTATTATCCTTGATAGGTTTTTGACCCGTTGTTTTCTTGAAATGATCATGTGCAATCTTAAAAGATAAAAATATTATGCAGGTAATAGTTTGATAAAAATTATTGCATTTTTTGTTTTTCAATTATTTGTATTCTTAAAAGTGTAATCGTACTTTTATTAGCAATATTATAAATGTAAGTGACCTGTACGTAGTATAGTATTGAACAACTTTTTGTATTTTTGCTCTCAAGTGAGGTAAGATAATCCTTAGGGGACGTTGGCGATCATTGTGGTCGATATTACTTTTTGACAGTATTGAGATCCATAAGATGGATGTCATTGGTTGACAGCATTAACGTATAGACCTCGGTATAGACCAGATTATTGGTTGACAGCGAATCCAGATCCAGAAAGTCCAGCAGAAGTTTTTCTGGTTCATTTGCTCATGTCTGAAGACACATTTATAACTCAAAATTTTTTTGACCGATTTTGATCCAATTCGTCACCTGAAAAATTGAGTTTGTACCTAGTTTCAATCGTATATTTTAGTCCTTTTCGGATCTATGGTAATCATTTAAAACTACAAATAAATAGTAGTATAAGCAATTAGAATATATTTTTTTAAATGACAAGTTTTATTTATTTTTGTTTGCTTTTTTTCAGATTCCATTTAGAATAGGAGCTATATCATCCCCATTTTAGATATGTTTTCGTTCCATAGACCTAAGGTTTACCGCTCATCAACGGGCTGTTGCATTTGTAAAGCCAAATCTAGTAGGTAAGTACATACGAATGCTAAGATGTTATATCTTCTTACCTCACTTATCATTTAAATTTGTATCTTTAAACAAGTCTTCGTTGCAACTGATCACAGTGTGCCTGAATGAATTATAGGTTACATTAAAATGGTTCCAAAAAGTAATTGCACATTTTGAATACGGACTCTTTCCTGACTTCAGAGCCATATCAATGTTTACAATAGAGTCGTGTAAATATTGGCCATATTCATATAAATCCTAGCTGATCCTCTTCTCAAAATTTTATCAATTTATTTCCATTTTTCTAGTTAGTCTAGGCGTTGGCTCCTGTCACGTGTGACCCAATATGTACGCTCAGTTTGACTGCGGAGCTTTGTTAAGCACCCATAGGGGTATAAAAAACTTTGGTCTCATGGTCGTTTGGCCGCCATCTTTGAAAATTGCCGCAAAATTGATAGATTTCTTTGTTTAAGCGTATCTCCCTACCCAGTGGTCCGATTTTAGTTTTTTAAAACTTGTTTTACTCCTTTTCTAAAGGTTTATAAATGTTGTCATTACCATTTTATGATAAATCAAGTAGTTTGTGAGATATTCCAAGATTATTGTATTTCCGCTCGCACCCTAATTAAAATAATACCCATGCTTGTTTTATTGTAGCTACAATATTATTGACCTTTCTTTTTTTTTTGTTACATAGAAGGCTTTAAACATTTCGTAGAAGAGGATATTGACTTTATTTTTTAAAGTTCGATGGATGGTACCCCTAAAGACTGCCTTAAAGAGGGTGGTTTCTAAAACTGTTCACAAGATTATACAAAAAGTGAATTTGCAGCGAAACGATGCATCCTAGCGAAAAACGTTAAGAATATTTTTTTATAGTACTTTTAATTCCGCTACTTCTGATCATTGTCATTTCTTTTAAAATTTTTAAGAAAAAAGTCGATTTTGAAGCGAAAACCTGAAATTTTTACAAAATTGTATATTGTCATAACTGGTTTGTACACTATCAAAGCTAGGATCGTAGGTGATACATCAAAAGAAGCGGAATCGAAAGTACTATAAAAATTAATTTTATGGTTTTTCGCTAAGATGCACCGTTTCGTTGCAAATTCACTTTTACTATAATCTTGTGAACAGTTTTAGAAACCACCCTTTTTAAGGCAGTCTCTCAGGGTCCCATCCATCGAACTTTAAAATCATAAAGTCAATGTTCTCTTCTGTGAAAGGTTTAAAGCCTTCTATGTAATAAAAAAATCAAATGTCAATAATATTGTAGCTACAATAAAATGAGCATAGGTATCATTTTAATTCTTTTGCGAGCGGAAACGAAGATAATCTTGGTATATCTCAAAAACTACTTGATTTATCAAAAAATGCATAATTGTAAAAATGCATAAAAGTAAAAGGCTTAAAAAATTAAAATCGGATCACTGGGTAGGGAGATACGCTAAACAAAAAATCTATCAATTTGGGGACCATTTTCAAAGATGGCGGCCAAACGACCATGAGTTCGACCACGTGACCAAACTTTTTTTATACTCCTATGGGTGCCTAACAAAGCCCTGCAGTCAAACTGAGCGCACACGTGACAGTAGCCAGCGCCTAGACTAACTGGAAAAATGGAAAAAAATGATAAAATTTCGAGAAGAGGATCAGCTTGGATTTTTATGAATATGTCTCTGAAGTCAGGAAAGAGTCCATATTCAAAATATGCAATTAGTTTTTGGAACCATCTTTATGTAACCTATACTTCATTGAGGAACACTGTGTGATACAGACTAATTTTTGAAATCAAAAAGTGAAAAAGTAAATAGTATTTAAGGTGTATCATAACCATGTACGTCTTAAATATATCTGTATATATCTATATCTGGGAAAGGGTCTCTAAAAATAACTGCTACAAGCGTGCCGGAATGTTGAATTTTAAATGAACTCAAACATATGGCTTGGATAAATTCAGGCTACTGATATGGGTGCCATCTCTTCTAAGCCTAAAAACACTCATCAGTTCCCTTAGGATAAATACATTTTAATTTGTTTAAAAAAATGCTAAGTAAAATGTCTTCCAAATTCCAAAGAACTTTCGCCAATTTAAATCAAAAGTGAAAATTAACCTTATTAACGTCAATTCATTGCATTGACAAATTGTCAACGTCGTTTAAAAGCAGTTCCTTTTAAATTTCATTAAAAGCGTTTGCTTTTTTAATCCAATATGGCGGATCGCTTGTAGAAGTCATTTTCCATTAATGGTTTTAATACGCCTTAGCAATACAGATATATTTAAGACGTACGTGATCATAACTCAAAAAATTTGTTATAAAAAAAGGATATTTTGACAATGGACATTTGTGACACAAACCAGCTACAAGCCTGAGAAGAATGATTAAACTTTTGTGCTGACGATTTATTTCTATCTTTAATAATAACCGAAGTATCCACCCAAAAGAGTGCTTAACTTAACCTAACTTATTTTTCAGTTCCAGATTTACTGACAGTAAAAAGTATGAAGAAGATTTCTTAGAATGCTTCAAATTGGCCACGCCTCGGCAAGGAGAAATCTGCAACGCATGCGTGCTGCTAGTCAAAAGGTGGAAAAAGCTGCCTAAAGGCTCCGACAGGAATTGGAGACATGTAAGTAGAGATAGTGGGTGCCCCATAAAGTTTTGGAATAAATATATTTCTTAATAAATGTTTTACTACTTTGTTGTTGGATATTTATAGAAAGCCAAGTTTTTAAGAAAAAAAATACCACGGCCATTTTGAAATTCAAGATGGCGGGCAAATTTGATGTCACATAATAATTCACCCTCGTTGTTTTTCATGTTACCTACAAAAATATTTAATTTATTAGTAGGCTTAGTTTCTTTCTTGTTTCTTGTCTAACAGAAAATGGTATTTTTCGTCGCAATCGGTTATGTACTTTGTGAGATATAACGTTTTAACCATCTACCGTTTTCAGTCTGAATTTCCCTATTTGCTGAAACAAAAAAAAACTATCTTGATTATTACTTTGTTATTTATTAAACGATTCTGATGAAAAGAAAAGTGTTTTTGCCTTCATAAACTTGGCTTTTTAGATATAAACAAAATTGTCCGCCATTTTGAAATTCATATTGACGACCACAAGTGAAATTTTATGTCTGTGAACCTTTGCGGTTCAGGTGTAAGAGTAAGGAAATCAATCTTTTTACAATTTAACACTAAATTAGTTTTTTTAAATGTGATGAATATACCAGGTTTTGTTTTGTAAACGTTGATAAAGAAATGAAAAAAAATCGAGATAGTCAACAATAAGTATGTCGTTGTTAACTTTTGGACTGTGGAATCAATCAGAGTATTTGTCAGTAACTCCTGATCTAAGACATATATTTTGCTACCACCCTCTATTATAGAAGGTGGTGTCTAATTATGTCATGCCATATTTAACATTACCAAGGGTGTCTTTGATGCATGACCCAAACAAACTATCACCCTGTTACATAAACTTGTCAATTTTGTAAACTGAGAAATACCAAAACCTTGTCAAACAGCTGTCAGAAATATTTGAATATTTGTGGATTAAGATTTCGGAAATTTTTGAATTTTTTTAACATTTTCGCAAAAAGAGAATGATGAGTTTTACTAAAATGCAGCTTTGGTATCCTAAACAGCCAGTGGTAAGAAATATTGGAGAAATAAACAATAAGATAAATATATGTCAACCTATACCTGGTGTATAACTCTATCTCTTGCTTATTGAGAGGTGACTATTTCCACCACCCTTGCAAAGCCCTGGTACAAAAGCGCGCGGAAAAATTTGCGCTGGTACAAATTCGGCAGATACGAATGTGTGCAGGTACGAAAGCGGGCAGGCGCTTTCGTACCTGCATATGAACCGAGATGCACAAGGGGCCCAGGATAGTTTATAGACGACATGTTTAGGCTAGTATCCTAACCTTATCTGATTAGGTCAGTAAAACAAAAACTTAGCTGACCAGATCAGGATAGCTTTTTTTTGGTATACTAACCTAATCAGGTCAGGTTAGAATATTAACCTAACCAAGTCAACTTGCCCGCGTGTCGGCTGCTGGTTGTCCACCTCGGCTGGACAAAGCAATTCGACTTGGTTAGGTTGGTTCGGTTCGGGGGTGTGATACAAAAGGGCAAGGCATGCAAATCTGCTCGTATTCGATTCTGCGGACCTGCGCGCGTTGGTACCCCTTCCGGATTTATCTTAGAAACTACTGCCGCTACGAGTTTGTCAAAAAACTTATACAGTTTTGTAAAGTCGGGTTTTGGGAATTCACCTAAAATATTTTTATTTTTGTGGCACCGTTAGAGGCCAGTAATCACATCTCCCGGCTAGGAAAATTATATTAAACTATGATTATCAACAGATATTATATTATATTCATATTCTTTAAAAAATTATGCATAATATGGGCCAAAAATTAAGTAAAGTATTTTTGTAGGTGGTTGACGCACGCGCCGGCCCAGGGATGAAGTCATTCACCAAGTACAAAGTGAAGAAAGCTAAGGCTAAGATTCCCAGCGAAGAAAAGGTCGAAAAAATTCGCAGGAAGAAGCATTATGAAAGAGAGTACAGTCCTGTGTTATCAGATGGTGATGGTGAGTAAAATATTTTATTTTATGACAATTTTAGATGTATTGTACAAGCCAAAACTTTATTACCTTTAATTTATTCCAGCATATTATTTTATTGTTAAACTATTAGGTATACCATCTGAGCAAAAATAAAATGTCCAAACACCTAGCTTTGTTTTAAAGTCTTTAGATGTTGAGATATGAAATTTTTGTTTCAGATCTTGATATGGTCGATATGGAGTTCTTCTCCGAAGATGGTCCTAGCATGGGTAGGTATAGTTTATTCACGGTTTAATATTAATTACGATTCGATAAATTTTTTAAATAATATCTGGCTTGTAAAAGTAATTTTAAAAACAAATATATTTAACTAAGAGGGTCCATCTGACCGACTTTTTTTTCGGTTCCATAGCTTAAGTGTTTCTTAATATAATCATAATATGACGTAATAAGGAACACTTTAGGCTAAGTAACGAAAAAAAAGTCGGTGCGATGGGCCCTAAGGTACATATTTCCAGAGAACAACGAAAAAACAGTTTTTTTTTCAATAATTGGCATAAAATTAAATCTGCGGATTACCCTGCATTCGTTCTTGAAATAATTATCTGGTATCAAAAATGTTTTAAATTTAGAATACATTTTGTCATAACGTTAAATGCGTGGCACTGTCTCCAAATAAACGAACTCAAGTCTGAGTTATTCAGCCAGAAGTAAGGTTATCCTTTTGTAAGAAATAAAGTTTAAACCAGGTAATTGTGCATGCCCCAAATAAAGCATAATGTGAAAAATGGGACACACAAAAGATCCCTATTTTCTTAAAACCTAACATTTACAGATAAAGTTCAGTTTATCAGTTGGATTTTTTGTAAACAAACTATAAAGAAGGAAAATATAACAAACCAAAATAATGTTAAGTTTATATATATACTATTATTTATTTACAGGTTCTAGTCGGACAGAGAGTCCAGGCGTCAGTGACAGTGATGACGGATTGTGCGGCAAAAATAGGCGGTGCAAACGATTACCGAAAAAATGCATCGCTGGACCCAAGAGCTGCATCACTTTGGACCCTGACTACTGGAAAAAGTAAGTTTAAGGCCGGATACACAGTTTTGCAGTTTTTCTGCTTTTTTACAGAAATTAAACACTGTCATGATAAAAGTGAATAAAATGCTTTATCGTTTTATAAACATTGTAAATGCGAAACCTATAGTTTCCCTTTTTTTTTCAGAGAGTCGACATGCTGTGGCACGATAATTCGCGGTCTCGCCGGGGAATTAATGATTGACCCAAGCAGCCTAAAACCCTGCTCAGCTCGTTTGGCAACGCTGGCGTGTGTTAAACTGACAGACGAGGCCGTCTACGAGATGGAGGTGTCGTCGAATATCGAAGTCGCTTCGAATGTTGAGGTAAGTTCCATTTTTTTTTTCTTCTCTTATATTCGATTTGACTGAGCCTCAGTTATTGAGGCTAACTGGCCACAGACATTATGTATGATGATTCTGCCAAAATATAATTTTTGGTTATTGCCGTTGAAATAACAATTTAGCAGGGTAAATAATTTTATTTGCCTAAAATGTATCTTATTAATCAGATATTTGCTCAAAAAGTTAATATACAGGGTGTCCCAAATAAAAGCAACTACACGGGGATTTCGGAAACGGTAAGAGATACGAGTTTGTTTAAACGAGAAAAAAGTTGCGCTATTCGATTAAAAATTATGTTTTTTAAAAAATTTAAATATCGCCGCTATCTTGCAAACAAATATAATGAAATTTGGTAGTTTTGTATAAGCAACTACGGCCAATTGAATGACAATGACAATTTTTTTCTAGGCCTTCTACTTTTTTTGAAACTATAGCCAACTTTGTTATTTCTTATGACCGCGATATTGGATTTATACTTTAATAAATAGAGCATAAAAGGAGCTTTTCAACCGTGTATAATAAGCCTATCTTTGGATGACGGAAAATGTGAATTTATTAAAAAAATTATTTTTCACTTAGTTGGCTGTGAAACAAATGCCGTAGTTGTGTTTGTTATCATACCTATGTAACTACCTTTCAAAACTTTTCCATTTATTTGATTTATATGCAAATCTTTAAAGCCCTTATTTTTTATTTTTTCTCTGGCTAAGAAATAATACAATTTCTTAAAATCTATCTTTTATTTTTGAAACAAATGTTTGCATGTATTATATAATTTAAAATAAAACTAAAAACCGATAACAAAGCATTGAATTAAATAAGAAAATGATCGAAAATTCCCCCGTTGTTATTCATGCAAATCCTGCATCGATGAATTAGAGACATACAGCATCTATAACCATTTGTTCAGGAATTTCTTGTATGGCTTGAACAACGGCTGCCTCAAGTTATTCTATAGTATTAAGAGTAGTAGAATAAACTTTATCCTTTAAGTATCGCCAAAGACAAAAATCAAGAGGCGTAAGGTCCGGCGAACGTGCAGGCCAGGCAACTGGACCTCGATTTCCGATCCAGTTATTTCCATGTTGCTGATTAAAGTAGTCGGTTATGATTCTTGCAGTATGTGGAGGTGCTCCATCTTGCTGAGAGAGGCAAATTTTTTAAAATTTGGTTAACTTAATTTTGTAGAATTTCTAGATATCGAGGTGCCATCAAATTATTATGAAAAATGTTAAATAGTATGTGTCTGGTTATGACTCCTAGCCATACTTTCAAACCCCACCTAACTTGTTGGTGCACCTCACGATTTAAGAACGGATTTTCATCGGCCCAGTACACGTAGTTATGTCTGTTAAACACCCCGCAGTTTGTAAACCTGCTTTCATCGGACCACAGAACCTTAAGCGGAAAATGAGGGTTTTCTTGCGATTTTTGTATGAACCAATTGCAAAACAAGTCACCATCTCGGAGTGCTTGACTAATATGTGTTGCATAAGGATAATACTTTTTTTTTAAAAGAATTCTTTGTGCAGTTGATTTGGGATGCGAGGATTGTCAACGACACTTTGTAAAACCAGAGCTTCAATATTTTCATCAGGTCTTCGATTACGATTTTGTTTTTTAATGGAACCATATTCAATTAAATTATTTTTAAGTATTCTGAAGATTGACAAACCTGGTTGTCGTCTTTCTGGATATCTCTGAAAGTACATATCTCGAGCTCTTCCAGTATTCGTATTACACAAAATATAACATTCATACATATCTACTTTCTCCCAATTTGGAAACCTTTCCATGTTAAATTTGATTGATAATGTGACTCAAAAAATATCTTAAGTAATTTAGAAACTTTAAAACTCTAACAGATAAATCAAATAAATGACAAAGTTTTGACAGATAGTTACGTAGGTATGACAACAAACAAGTGAAAAACAGTTTTATAAATAAATTCACATTTTCCGTCATTCAAAGATAGGCTTATTATACATGGTTGAAAAGCTCTTGTAATGCTCTATTTATTGACGTATAAATTCAATATGGGGGTCATAAGAAATAAAACAGTCGGCTATGGGTTCAAAAAAACTAGGAAGGCCTAGAAAAAAATTGTTAACGTCATTCGATTGGCCGTAGTTGCTTATACAAAACTACCAAATTTCATTAAATTTGTTTGCAAGATGGCGGCGATATTTCAATTTTTCAAAAAACACAATTTTTATTTTTGCTCGATATTTTAGTAACCCCTGTAGATATCTTTAATATATTGATAGAGCACCTGATTGGGCTTAGAATAGCCCAACTTTCTTCTCATTTAAACAAACTCCTATCTTTTACCGTTTCCGTTTGTAGTTGCTTTTATCTGGGACACCCTGTATAGGAGCAATAAATAAAAAGGACTCTGGGCCATGACCCAAAGGTCACTTTTATTAGGCAATATATCAACCAACGGCATAAAATACCAACCCTTAAAATATGAAAACTTTTGATAACATTCCTTAAATGTTCAAATTCCACCCTCCTTGACTCTATTTTATTTATTTATTTAGGTTATGGACATGCCAAACCCTACCCAAGTGCCAGTCATATTGGACAAAGCTGTTTCCAAGCTCTTTAGCGACTCCAGCTCAGATTCCGGATATGAAGAGCTATCAAATCCAGCAATGTCCCCCACAGGGACAATCGTGTCCCATATTGCGACAGCCGTTCCCCATACTGGGACAACCATTCCTCATAATGGAATTGTGTCCCATACCGGGACAGTCTTGCCTCATTCAGGGACTGTTTTGTCCCATGCCAGGACGGTTTTGTCTTACACAGGGGCAGCCATACCTCAGTCATATGCTGTGAAATCTAATATCGAACAAGTTAGTATAGTAGAGGCGAGTTATATTGCTCCGAATCGCATCATCTCTGGTCACTAAGGTGCTCTCTATTTTTTTTCAAATAAAGATTCTGCATTTTTAGGCAAAAAGGTCAAAGTCTACTACTTATACTGCTGTTTTGTAAAAAAACGTGTCATACCTTCATAATCTCTAAAACAAAGAAACCAAAAAAAATGAACCGTATATAATTCAAAAATATCCAAAAAATCAATACATCGATTTTGACTTTTTAACTCCTTTAACAGAACAATAAAAAAAATTCTTTAATTCTGAATTTTTGGAGTTTTTTTATAAACTCGATTTATGTTAAATTCTTTTCTTAGGGTACAGAGGTGGTGGTAAAAAGATGTCAAATTCCAAATTCTTAATATTTTTAAGTCAACATGTCCATATCAATTAAATCAAGAATCAATATAAGGTAGAAGAGGCACAAACTGCTTAAACCGAATAGCAACTTGTAGGAACAGCCGTAAAGCTCTAAAGCGTCGCTACTATTGCTCCGCGATTTGTGCATAGTGCAGTGTTGCCAGTGTTTCTTTTTTTTCTACACTAGTTCCTGATATTAATATTTATGGTAGTGTTACTGTGTTACTGTTGTAAAGAAAGCCACATACCAAAATCTTGACAGTATAAAATTGAACATCTGCACATAACTTAAAAATTGTTGATTTGCCAGTAGTTTTTTTGGAATTTGACACTTAATATTTATGTATTCTCCTTTTGTAATTTTAGAAATTTTTGCCATTGCAGCGAAATAGTCCCATTTTTATAAAAAGTTTCAATAATTTTTTCTTTTGTAGCAATGTTTGCAATATTATTCTTGAGATTTTTATTGATATATTTTGTTGCAATTTTGTTTAAAAATGTGCATATTATTTTTTTATAGTACTTAATATTCGTCATTATAGCACAAAAAATTATTTGTGTTTTTCATAAACAAAAAGGTACTTTTTAATTCAAAAACCATAGTCTAAAAACAATATAAGTTGTGAATATTATATCAGTTTTATCAGATATTTTTAGAGTCTAGATTTTAACAGTTAAGTTTTATCGATTTTTTCCAGTTTCCAAAAAAAAAGATTCACCTTATAATGTTATTTAGACAATGGACAATACCTACATAATAATGTACAAATATTTTTAAGAAATCAAATTTTATTTACCCACAAACCTACCATATTACTCCATTTTTTAAAATATGATTTGTTATGAAGTAATTATAAGATTATTTTTAAAGCATCAAGAATCACATAAATGTTATGGATTCGTTGCCAGACAGTACAAAGTAACAAAACACTATTTTAAAGTTGCTACCAACAAAATTTCCAACAAAAAACTACCCTTATATTCGTCAGAATTTTCTAGACAAAAGCCTGATAGGCCCATAATTTATTTATCAATAAATAAATATACTCAACCAGCATTATAAATGATTTGGTAGGTCCATAAAACGTATTTGGGATTTCTCACAAATTTAATTTATTTTCACACCAATTTTACATAAGGTTGGGTCCAAATGTGTGAAAACTACATTGTCAAAAGCATGCATTTTTGACAGTTGTAAGGTAACTTAAGAACAAGCAATATTATAGAAAAAAAAACTATTCATATCCTATTCTGTAAGGGTTTTGACTGAATATAAACAATTGTAAACTTACTATTTCTAGCCACGAGTACGTGCAATTCTACCAAAATATTTGAAAACAAGTTTTTTGATTTTCATGTTTTGATATATGTTTGAAACCATGTGCATTTTACGACATTTTTATTTTATAATCCAGTTTTTTTTACGCCTTCGGTGACATCACAAGCGCTCGCAAATTTGCGAATCCATACCAAAAGATTAATTCTCAAACATAACCTCACCTGTCTCTTTCCGAGCTGTTTTTTTATCTTACTTTCTTTACTTCTGGGATCGTGACTTTTTCTTTCGTGCTAGGCTATCAGCCAGTCTATCTGAACGCCGGAGGTTATATCATCGCAGTTGTTTGCATTGAGCAGGGCTTAGTCCCTTGGGTGAGGGTGCCAGTGGGCGTGGCGTCTCTGATTTTGTTGGAAGGCGGTCCTTATAATTTGGTTTTGGCTGGCATCGCATTTTTCGAAAAATTTTACTTTGGCTGTTTCGATATGGTCGAGGATGTTTGTTTCTTGGTTTATTTCACGTCTTATTTGGTTGTTTGTTTTTAATGGCGGCTGCTGGGAATAGTTTGACGACTTGTTCAAGTTGCGTTTGAATTCTGTAATCATTTGAATGAAAGGTTCAAAGAAGTTTGCGCTTTGAACTGGTTGGGCTGGACGGTTTTAAAATAGGTTGTGGTTTGTTTCATTCCAGACTGGTCGGCTTGGATTTACTGCAGGAAATGACCTTGTTTGCTGTGGGACTTTCTTTACCGGTGGTGGTGTTCTTTTAGGGCAGATCCTAGCGTTGGCTGTGTGCGGCCCCCCGTATAGACAACATTTTGCAGGTCGGTTTCTCGACTTGGTGCATACTGATGTATGGTGGTCTCCTGCGCATTTGACACAGCGAGGGTCGGCACGACATTTTGATTGGTTGTGGCCGAAAAGCTGGCAGCGGTGGCATTGAGCTCTTTCTGGTTTTCTTTTGAATTCTTCGACATTGATAATTAGGCCTCCAAAGTGGGTTACGTCAATTATGGTTTTTTCGTCTCTTGGCAGGACGACGAGGACCATTTTCATTGGATTCCTTGTCCCGTTCGTGATTTTTGACATCCTATGGACGTTTGTGGGATGAAAGCCCTGATTGATCAGCTCGTCTTTGATTTCATCATCATTGAAGTCGGTGGTAACTCCCTTCAGGACGATACTCAACTATTTTTTCCTCGGTTGTCTGGAAAGTGTGATATTGGCGATTGGCGTCGTCCAATAGTTTGGTGTTTTTTCTGTATTCATCGGAAGTTGTAGGTTGGATTTTTACACCCTCTTCGGTGGTTTTAGCGGACCCGTAGCTGATGTTGGCGTTTTTCATGGCACCCTGAATGATTTTCCATGATCCCTCTTGTCTGAGGAGAATCGAAGGTATTTTCTCTTTCTTGAGTTGATCAGTCGGCGCTACTGTCGTAGCTGGTTGGTGGGTCTCCGGCTGGTTGTTTGTTGGCTTGTTGTGGTGTCGGGAGTGGTAGCCTTTTTCGGAGGTGGCCCATTTGTCCCACTCCTGACTCTCTTGCTAGAATGGCTTGCTGGTGGATCTTTTTAGTCGTCGGAATTAGTTTGATGAAAGCCCTGTTCTTCTTCCTTCAGTTTAATGTAGTTTACTATCTTGTTGTATTTGCTGCTTAGTTCTTGGAACTGCAATATTTGGAGTTTAAAATTGGCTTCGAGATCGCCATACTTTCTTTTGAGCGTCTTGTTATCGTCGAGGATTGATTGCAGTGCCACGTCCCCTTCCATATCATCGTCGTCTGCCATTTCTGCGAAATGACGAAACTTCTTCGCTTTTTGTTGTACGTCTTTGCACCGTACTTCGCTGAGTTGTCGCTTACGTCTTGTCACTACGAAAGCTGAACTTAGAATGTCTGTCTGTCTAACAAATTCTGGGATCGTGACTTTCTTGCTAGGCTATCCGCCTCTTACAATTGTAGTCGGGAATGGTCTATCTGAACGCCGGAGGTTGTCATCGCAGTTGTTTGCATTGAGCAGGGCTTAGTCCCTTGGGTGAGGGTGCCAGTGGGCGTGGCGTCTCTGATTTTGTTGGAAGGCAGTCCTTATAATTTGGTTTTGGCTGGCATCGCATTTTTCGAAAAATTTTACTTTGGCTGTTTCGATATGGTCGAGGTTTCTTTACTTAAATGATCACACAGTCGGGGGTATGTTCCAGAATTGGTAAAAATTTTCAATCACGTGACCTTTAACCGTGCATGATTCAGGGTCACATGATTCGGAATCGGTACAAAACTGTTTTTGAACAAACTTTTAAAACTATCAATAGTTTACGTCCGGACAATGTTCGAGAAGTGCTTTTAAATATCTACATGCTTGTGATTACGTGATGTTTATTTCTGTGACGTCACCTAAGACATTTTATTTCCAGTACATAATATGGTGACTAAAAAAAGACTAATAATTGTCTTATTTAGTGACCTCAGATGATATTTTTATGAAGATGATAAGACTTGCGTTAGACTGCAGACAAAGACTAAACTAGTCGTATAAACTTTGTTATAAAAAAATAATAACAAAAATCAGAAAGCATTGTTTAGATTCAGTGTTATAATTGAATCTCTGTTTGCATTTTATTTTTAAATATTTGATTACATTTTTGTCCAATATTGGTTTTTGTTTGTATCTGATTTCTTCCAAATTCTTGGATAAAAACAAAAATCTGCCCAAGTTTGGTTTTTGGTAAACAATGAAATTCAGTAATTGTGTTTGGGAAAATAAAAATCGTTATAAACCGACTGTTTTTACCTTTTTTTGTTGTTTAACAAAACCAGCCTTTTTAAAAAAAAATAATAAAGTACATGGTGTATAAGGTATGAGTGCGCATATGTTTATTAAGGACACTAATCGTCCTTTACAATGAGTGTCCTTAATGTTTGCTTATGTTACCTGTGGGGTGAAACCTTAGTATTTTGGACATAGAACAAGCCCTGCCCAACTCGGCAACGTAGTAAGATAGTATAGCCGTCAGGTTGTTATCGGTGTTATTGTTTTTAATTTTTGCACAAACAGCGACCGGTGAAACATTGTTTCCTTTTAAAAATCGTAACGTTCTAGAACTTTTCGAGCAAAAAACATTATAAATGAAACTCTGGCAGTAACCAAATTTAAAAAAAAAAAACTTCATATGAAACTTCTCTCTAAATGGATCCAAGAATTATCTTCTTTAATTTTTATCTTAACAATAACACTCTGTATAATATTGTGAAGCTTTTGGCATATCGAAATAAATATGCACTCATACCATTTACACCCTATATAATTTTGGCAATATTTTTTACTGTACTTTTTTATTGTTCATTAATAACAAACTTCTGAGATCTCCATTTTTGCGAAGATGCGCAAAAATCTGAGCAAAATTTTGCGCAGAACATAATATATTTCACAAATTAATTTTTATTGTTAGAAACATAGTATTAATTAACAAAAAACTTTATGTAGTATATCTTTCTCTGGTTTAAGTGAGATATTGTGTAATATATTATATTATTATGTAATATTGAGAACAGATTGTATATTATTTATTTTTCTTTCGTAGATTATAGTAATTTAACGTACAGGTTGTCCCATATTAGGCAGCTTGAGGAGGGGTTGAGACTGACATATTTGACTTATTTTTTCCAGGTAAACTGGGTAGACCTAGAGACCCTGAGATATTTTTTAAAATATGTCAAACATACAGGGTCTCTAGGTAAACCTTAAAACAGTAGCTGCGTTCGGTATTTCCATCTCAGACGCGACCGATTTTTGGTCACGTGATTACACATTAGTATGAGCAAATTGGAATTAACGAACGAAATATAACCAAAAATATTATGTACATATTGCAACTCACGCCCAGCTATAATTTTGACAAAATTTTCCTGTGATGTCGGAAATTTATATAATTTGTTGTCTTCAACATCAAATAATTCGATTTCAATCTTTTTACATAAAATTATTTTTGTAAACAAAACAAATACACAACATCACAATCTCGGATTAATCTGTTTCGTCGATCAAAATGTACAGAGCAACCAGATTTACGTCCGACTAGTCTGCGAGCAGAATTAACGAACGATTTCGATCAAAAAGATTAATCTGACGTAAATACCGAACGCAGCTAGTGATTTCGTACGTTGCTGCACCTAGAGTCCCTTTATATTCACATTTGGATATAGTATCCAAATATGTCCACATACAGGGACCCTAGCTAAGGATACTAATCCTAAAGCAAGTTTACGATAAGTGTCATTAACCCTAGTCGCACCTATAATTTTCTTTTTCCTAGGAAATTTTAAAATGTGTGTTGCATCATCATCATCATCACTCCAAAAAATGTCGCAGATGGGACACCCTGTACAGACTGGTATTGTGTCTAGGCAAAATTGATTGTTGTTTTAAAAACCATCAAGTTTCACTAGTGATTTTTGTTTTGTGGAAAAAAAAACTAAATTAAAATTTACAAAGTGCTAGTTTAAAAAAAATTATGTTGCTAGCTAAAATTTTTGTGTAAACCTAAGTGAATATTTTTTATAAAATATTCTAAAAAATAATTTTTACTAATAAAAATCACTAAATTAAAAAAAAACTAGCCAATTTTAGGATATTCTAAATTATAAAAAGAATCGTTTTCTAAAAAATCCAAATATTTTGGTGAATATAGGCAATTTTGTACAGGGTGATTTTTTTAATTGACAAAAATCATCAAAAACTAAATAGTTAAAAGTATGTTGTAGCAAAATAAAGTGCCAAAAAATTATTTTTTGCACTTAAAATAAAAAAAGAATTATCTTTGTCTTGATGGTTTTTTACTACTTTGTATGTTATATATTTTTGGAAAAAAGATAGAGAAACTAGGTTTCTATAAATTTTTTGTATGTATTTTAAGATCCTTCAATTTTGTCTGTTCTATTATGTGGAAAGGTGAGGAAAATTTTTGAAAAATCCTCAAGTTTTTTAAAAGCCTTTTATTATATTACACTTACACATACGTTTAAATTTGATAGATTTGTAGTACCTAATTTTTTCTTTCATTTCGCTTCTGTCTCCATTGTAAGAATATTATTCCAAGTTATTATTATTTACAAAGTTTGTAATAAAAATTAAGTTATAAAAAAGTATTGATTTTTTTTACTCTTCCCTTTTAAACATAAACCCTATTCAAACATTTTTGGATTTTTTTTGAATTTCGAAAAAAAAAGGTAAATTGGTAAAAACTAGGTAGGTCTATAGATAGCAAGGATGTATGGACATTTCATGCATCTTTGAAATTGGTCAATATTTTTTATCGCTCATGTACTTATATTAAGTATTGGCACTCATACGAACAAAAAACATATTTAAAAAAAAACTCGACATTTCTATTTAATAGCAGCGTAGAATAATTATTTAAAGAACTCGAGAATTTGCGAAAAACTATTCCTATAAATTGTAATAGAAGAACCGCACTCAAGAATAGACCCCCTTCTAAACCGAAAGAATGCAAGAATAAGCTCCCATATAAAGGAGAGAGACCGGATTCTCACATATGCAAGGTTCAAAAACGATAAAAATGTGACGTCGCACGATTTGGCAACGTCGGCCTGCCTAGCTGCGGGTGTCTTCTGTCAAAAAATATCAAAACATGTCAAAATCACAATAAAAACAAAAATATTGGGATAAAGTCGCACTTTCTTAGATTTTTCCTTTTTAAAATGGCAAACACTAAAAATTTCAAGGTGGTCTTGTTGGGCGAGGGTTGTGTGGGGAAAACCAGCCTGGTGTTACGGTATGTGGAGGATAAATTCAACAATAATCACATAAGCACAGTACAGGTGAGAAAGGGGCGGTTTAGGGTGCGTTTATAAATCTCGTGACCAACAATAAACAGAGTCCTTTATCTTTTTCACTGGAGTAATAGATAAATAACATGAATTTATAGAATTTCTTTGATCCATCCACACAATATATATAACTTGCACCTCTATTTATTGACTTTTCCATTTAAAAGTAATGGATAACAAATTACGTTTTTTTATAAACATTAGGTGATATAATGTTTTAAACTTTTTGCATAACATATCAGAGGTGTGCAATAAGAATAACTGATGTGAATTATTCAATGCCTTGCTGTATTAATCTGCCTTTACTTATCTGTTCCTCAATTACATTCTTTATGTATACCAATCTTTTCCTTAAGTGTTTTTGATCCAAAAACATCTGAAGCTAATTTGCCATGTTAAATATTGTTCATACTCATCTTAGTCTTTTGTTTTTGATTAGCTTTGTCCTTTGATTAGTCTTAGCTGTCTTAAACAAAATCGGCTGTTCATACTCGTCTTTTGTTTTCGATTAGTCTTAGTCATAACCCACTGAAAAAAAAATTCAATTTCAATAAAAAAGCCCCTTTTCAAAAGTCATTTTCTACACAAAACAACCTTATTTAACCTAATTTGTGCACGAAACACAGACACGAAAGAACAAAAGCGAAAAAGAAAATAAAAACAAATAAAATTTTGATGTTATGTTGAGATTTTCTGTTAAAAACATGATTAATGGCAGTAAATTCAAAATTTCGGCTGCGCGCTTGTGCTCTTTGGACGCCCTGTAAAAAAAAACAACAAATATCAGCTGATGTCTGTCACTCGTCTTAGTCGTTGTCCTAAGGATTGAAAGTTGGCAACTCTTAAGACAAAGACTAATCAAAAACAAAAGCAAAAACATTGTATGAACACTCCCATAAGAAACAGTGGTTTTAACTTTCTTATGACACAACATATGACTAAACCAAGACAAAAGACTAGACAAAAGACGAGTATGAACGATCCATAACTGTGAATTATTCAATGCCTTGCTGTATTAATCTGCCTTTACTTATCTTTTCCTCAATTACATTCTCTATGTATACCAATCTTTTCCTTAAGTGTTTTTGATCCAAAAACATCTGAAGCTAATTTGCCATGTTATAAGCAAGTTAACCTAAATTTATACCTTAATTTTAGGCTTCATTTCTAAACAAAAAAATCAATCTAGATGGAAAACGAATAAATTTGGCTATATGGGACACTGCAGGTCAGGAAAAATTTCATGCCCTTGGTCCAATTTATTACAGATCATCAAATGGGGCAGTGCTAGGTAAAAAGACTTATTCATAATTAAATTTCATGTGAAAAACTTTCAGGTCACACTTTTTTGACATAAATCAGTGTTTGACCCATAGTTTTGGAGATATTTTTATTTTTTGAATTTAAATGTTAAAACGAAAACTCTAAAAACTAAACCATAACTTCATCTGTTTTACCACCTTCTAATGGAAAATTACAGGATTAAAGCCTTTGCAAGAACATAATTAACTAAACAGGCTTTATTACCCACAGAACACCAAAGGGAAGAAATGCAAACTACGTGTTAAACCGTTGGTAACACGAGAATAACCTTAACACGGTCCAGAAAGAGAGAAGACTATAGCTCTCTGTCTAGATCAAACATGTCGGGACACAGCTGATTTTTGTCAAAATAAATCAGCTGATATCACAGAACACCAGCTGAGCTGATATTTGTTAAAATAAATCTGCTGGTCAGTGAAAATCAGCTGTTGATGGGAAAAACGTTTGTTTTTGTTAAAATGTATTTTTTCAGAACCATCCCATTTAAATCATGGCTTCTTTTTCCATCAAATTTGCACAAAAGTATCGTCAAATAGTAAAACTTTGTGGACAATATTTTTTTTACAAAATTTATGGAAAATATTAAAACTTTATATGAAATGGTTCTGAAAAAATACATTTTAAACAAAAACAAACTTTTTGTACCATCATCAGCTGATATTCAATGAACAGTATTATATTAATATTTAAAAATTAATTAATAAACATATTATAGTACTTACCAGCTTTTTTACTGCTAAAGATACATTTGTATGAATTGTGATATTGTTATTTCAGTGTTGAGCAGATAGTAAACTAAAACACTTTCCGTGATAGACACAGTTTAATGAACTTAAACACTTTTCCGGATAGACAGTTCACTCAACTAAAACCCTTCTCAGGACAGATCCTGCGCCGAGGCAGTAAAAATTAGGTCCTGGCAGGACCTTTGGTTTGGTATTATTCGTTAGTCATTTTTGTCTTTTTTTATCACTTTATACCTAACTAAGACCAAGAAGGACTTACAGGACCAACAAAAATATGGATTATGTAAAGAACTGTACACAATTTTTGCTATTGATCAGCCTTTCTCTCTGCAATGAATTGCAAGACAAGCAGTGATAGAACCACCATACAGCAAGACCTTCTGCAGGGCAGAGGTGCTCCCACCAACTAAACCTTTTTAATTTCGCTGAAATCATTTTTTACTTATCACTGTGTGTGTGTGATTACTCCAGCCCTTCGGGCTCTCTATGGAGCATACGCCTCTCAGCAACCCTGTGCCTTGCTGCATTGTAGTTCTGCCACTGTTTATTTACATATTGAAATAAGTTTTTATAAAATACACATTATACAGGGTGTTTCATAATTCAATAACATAATTTTAGTGTTGAATTCCTTAAGTGGTTTCAAGGCAAAATTTTTATATAACCTTAAACGCCTTGTTTTAAAGTTTCTTTTATTTAGTTTTTTATAGCTCTTGTACTTTTCGAGATATTTAGTTCAAATTTGGCATATTAAGCTATAGGCACTACACTTTTAGACATGCCAAATAATAGTAAACATGTACAGAGTGACCCTTTTTCAGGGGTCATGTCGCCTTTTCCCCCAGAATTTTTTTGTTTTAAGCCACTGGTAGGGAGAAGTAGGAATTTTAAAACAAGAAATAAAATCTTTGTTTCATTTGCAAACTTTTTTGTTTTTCTGAAATTTTTTTGCTGCTTTAACCATTTTAGAGAAAATCGCTGTTGCACCAAAGGCTGCTATCATAATATAAAAAATGCTCCAGTATGGTATGGCGAGTATATCAAAATAAACAAATTAATTAAAACCTATTTGACATGCCTTAACTTGTAGTGCCTATAAGTAAATATACGAGCCAAATTTGAGCTAAATATCACAAAAACTGTAAAAGCTATATAAAAAAAGTAAATTTAAACACCCTGTATCTCTACTACTAAGTGTTTGTAGACCTTTGTTTATATAAACTTTTTGTCTTGAAATCACTCTAGGAAATTATCTTTAAAAATATTTTATTGAATTTTATAACACCCTATATAACCCATTTTGGCTTACATGCATTACGAATAATGTTTCAATATTGCACTAGTGCTATAATACAAATCCTATTTATTTTTTTGTTGTAGTCTGCAGTTTTTTGTAGCGGTTGACAAAAATATGCCTGCTTCCCCCATTAAAAAACAAGCACATTGAATATAATGCAAGGCTAAATCCTCTCCCCCTTGAGCATTACATATTTCAAGAATATGAACTCATTAGGTAATATAGGCACAATATATCCCCAAATGTTAAATACAATACAATTAGGAGCTTTCATTGGAGCAATATGAACTCACTATTATATGTAATAAAAATAAGACAAAATGGGCCACTTGTATATACAGTTTGACTTATTGTATCTCATCCTCAGCACAGAAATCAAAAAATATGTTTTTACACAATACACAAGTCAAATTTTATGAATTTATATGATTTTGTGGATGTCCTGATATTGTATAGTTTAGAATTTTACACAATTGGACTTTATGTTTTGTATAAAAATATATTTTTTGATTTCGGTTCCGAGGGTCGGATACCATTAGTCAAACTATAGATAAGATTACTTAACAAAGTAATGTGAACTTTCTATTTTATGCCTAATTTACCCATAACATAATGCACAATGGAAAGATTTAGTGTTTATACTTTATGTCTACAATACTAAGGAGATGGAAACAGATATATTAAAATTAAGCAATGAGTTTGTGCATTAAGTTTTTGGGTAAACCAGGCCTTACTTAGAAAAATGCCATGATAATATAAGTTATGTGAATAATGACCTGTTCTAGTTTAAAGATTTCTGAAGTTTTGACATCCAATAGAATTTGCAGACAAAATAACAACTACCTTTCTCAGATAGAACAGTCACACCCCCCACCATATTCAAAAGTTTTAAAAATATATATTTTTTTTACATGTGTCAACAAGTGAAAAAAAAACATTTTTTGACATTACAATTGACATGTAAAAAAAATTATTTAGTTGTTTTCTTTTTTCACAAGCTATAAAATATTGTTTGTGAATAGAATCCTCTTTTGGGGGACCACAAAAAATTTTTATGTTAGAAAGAAAACCTGTCTAAAATAATTAAATAAAAATAAATAAAACAAAAAAAAACTTTATAAAATTTTTATTTTAAAAGATTTTACAGTAAAAATTGCGAAAAATAAATAATTACTACTATCACTACCATAAGAAATTATTATTATTTTTTGACTTCACCAAACCAAACTTTCCACTAAGATTGTTAAAAAATTTAGATTTATTAAAATAAAACTAAGTGAAACTTTATAAACCACCTTAAAAAACATGACTGCTGAAGCTCCAATTGACACCTGTTCAAAAAACATAGCATTACTACCCTGAATACAAATTTAGCTTTGACATTGTCCGGTAATTATGCAGAATAAAATATTATTTTACAGCTTATGCAGTGGCGCACCCAAGAATATGCCTGGGGGGGGGGGGGCGAGGCTTCATGATGTTGTATTTCATGCTATTTTTTGTGTTTATTCATGAAATATGTGGAAAATATATAAAAAAAATCTTAGGTTTGGGCCCCCCCCCCCTGGCTGCGCCCATGGCTTATTGCATTACAGATTTCTTGACATTAGCCCAAGATTTACATGGTATTATTGGCAAAACAGTACAAATTACAGGTTAGCTGTTACCACTTGGTTAGTACTATCTAAGGGGAACACAAAGCTGCCTTTGCAAAATTAAAAAACAGTGTTTGTTTTACTTAAAAATAAAACAAATTTTCATTCATTTCCAAACAAAGCATGCAACTTGTTTGTTCTGTCTCTCTTTAACTAACATCATCTGAGTGAGAGAGAGGACACAAAAGTTGCATGCATGGAAAAGTTGCACAGTCCGAACAGGGTATTAGGCAATAAAAAATGCTATTCATAAAACTCAAGGATACTGTTTCAGTTCCATATTGACACATCTCTTTCTCCCCAGAAAAGAACAGGTATGTGCCATGATCAAATTGATACAGTAAAGTTGAGTTTATAGTTAGAGCTGTAAAGCTGGTTTGTCACTATGAAAGTTTCTCTAAAATGCATGCAACCATCTCATTCCAAGTGCCATCATCGGATATAGTGACATGGGTTTGATGCAGTCAGAACAGGGCTTAAGTCAAACTTATTAAGCAGGGAGGCGGGAATTTTAAAGCTATATAGCAATAACAATAACAAACAAAGCCATATTGCCATAAAGTAAGCAGTAAGATGCAACAAAAAAATGTATTATCCTACAAACATGGGTCTACACAGTGGCATATATGTCAGGGGCAGCCCCCCCCAAAAGCTATTTTTTTTCTAATATTTTCCACATATTTCATGAATACAAACATAAAATATGGCCTCATGGGGTACCACCCCCCCCCCCTACCTATATTTTACAGATCAAAATTTTAATGACCTTTTTATACTTTTCGATATTGGAGCGTATTGTTTGAGGTTAAAACAAACCCTAACTAATAAATCACAGCTGCTACCACTCCCAAACAGTTACCTATCTATCTATCACTTAGGTACAGATCAGGTTTACACTAAAAACCAACTACTATCCCCTTGGATTACCTTCTACCACCAAAAAACAAACTACTACCAACTTTTGCTACCTTCTACCAGCAATAAAGTAACTACTTCCACCTTCCCCTAGCTTCTACCAGCAAAAAACCAACTACTACCAAGTTCCCCTAGCTTCTACCACCAAAAAACCAAATACTACAATCATTATCAAAGGAGGTAGTAGTTGGTTTTTTAGTGGTAGAAGATAAGCGTTGGTAGAAGTTGGTTTTTTGGTGGCAGAGACTAGGAGATGGCAGTAGTAGGTAGAAGCTCAGCGAAGGTAGTAGTAGTTTGTTTTTTGGGGTTAGAAGTAGGGGAAGGTGGTAGTAGTTGGTTTTTTGGGGATAGAAGCCACAGAAGGTGGTAGTAGTTGGTTTTTTGGTGGTAGAAACTAAGCGAAGGTGGTTTTTGGCATAAAACTGTGTCGCAGCTGAGTGATAGATCACTGTAATTCTTCAGAAGTAGTAACGGCTTAGACTTATAAGTTAGAACCTATTTGTTTTTATCATAAACAAGGCGGCCTTACTTAAAATAGAAATTTCCATTGTTCATAGTGGAAAGTATGAAGTAAGCCTAAATAAATGAACTTACCCCTTACCTTACTTTAACGAACAATAAATCCACCTTAAAACTCACTGGTATGGGGTCGTTGAATTGACTGCTTTTTATATGCTGCTCCTTGTTTTTTATACTGCTGCTGCTTCTTTTTTACACTGCTACTGCTTGTTAGACTCACAAAATATGCCGATCTAGTACACAATAATTTGATTTTAGTTTTTTTTTATCAAAAATCAGATTGAGGGGAACACCCGACAAAAATGACATTCACCACAGAATAAATTCAGGTGTGTCGCGTGTCTCTCTTTCTGTCTGTTCTGGTGGGCTCTCTCTCTTTCCCACAACAGCAGTCAAACCACAGAACAGGATGACACTGTCAAACGTCATTATGTTTAGTTCCAATTTAGTCCCTTGTCCAGATCGCAGGCGCTGTTCGCGCTGTTATATTCCGTATGACATTTTCACGGGGGTGTTATTACCTTTGTAGCCTACACAACAAGGGCTAGAGAAGGTATTATTATTCATCGTGATGTATGTCTGTCTGTGTGTGTATGTGTATTTCTGTCTGTAACACAATAGCTCCTAAGCTGTTGAACCGATTTTCATAAAAATTTCATGTAAAATGGTTTTCAACACAAGATTAGATTTTGGTCAAAATCCATTATTGCTAATGACAATTTTTTAAAAATACTAACTTTTTAATGGAGCAACACATCAAATGGGCTTTTCGGAATATAGTAGATTACATTTTGCTCAATAATTTGTGTTATAATCAAAAACTTTGTAAGAGCTTTAGTTTCTGAAATATTTACAAAAAAACAACAACAATACACTTGAAGTGTGCTAATAGGCAAGCTAGGAAGGTATCACTGTCATGGATCCATTTATTTAAGTGTTGATTAATTTTTTTAGTATATGATATTACTGATGAAGATTCATTTCAAAAAGTGAAAAGTTGGGTGAAAGAACTGAAAAAGATGTTGGGAAATGAAATATGTCTAGTTATAGCCGGAAATAAAATTGACTTAGATAAAGAGAGGCATGTTTCAAAGGAGGATGCTGAAAGGTTGGTAGTTTGACAATTAAAATTTGTTTGGAGTTACCACAAAATTATTGGTTGAGAAGGTAGTGCAAGCAGGATAATCTGAGGCACAAATTATTTAAATAAACTTGTAAGTACAAGAATTTAAATTAAATTTTAAGGGGATTAAACAAAAAATTTCTCAGGAAGTGCTAAATTTGAGAAAAAAACAGAATTTCATTCCATTTTGGCTTGTCTTTATCTATCCACCCCTAGTTTGGGTAAAGTTGATCCTTGATTTTAGATTATTAATTGATGAACTAGGAAAAAAAATGCTAGTTACAAAAATGGTTTTATTTTTATTAATAGATATGGTAATTGGGATGGGTTATTGTTGTTTATTTGATTGTATTTATACAGCAAGTATTAATTAAAAAATGTATTTGTTAATTTTTAAAGTATTTGTATTTAACAAAAACAGGTTTGTGGGCAGTTCCTCAAAAGGGGGACAGGGTAGCTCATAGACTTTGGTGTTTTATCTTTATTAGGATACATCAGTTCGAATGAATGGTGAATGGTCATAATCTGAAAAGGAGTCATGAAATGTGAACATTTACTAAAAAAGATCAAGAAATTTCAAGTTGAAGCTTTAGTCACAATCGCCCACTAAGCGCAGACATGATTTGATGTTACTACAGAGACAGATATAATCAGTCTCAGTAAATATCCTAGCCCAGAAATATACAATAAAATAATAGGGATATTGCAAGGAAATAAAAAGACTTAATAAAAACAGGCCAAAAATGCATCTGGCTATAGCAAGCTACATTTATAGAATGACCCTCTTTTTATTCAATTTTTAAAATCAGCCTAAAATTTCCTTTAAAATTATGTATCACACTAACACACTTTATTTTTAATTTATTTCCTAATTTGATCATTTTGAAATATGTTAAGCCCAGTAAACTAATTAAAATACAAAATCAAAACAAACAATATAAAAAAATTTTACAGTTGGACTCTATAAAAAAATTTATAAAAAGGTAATTTACCAAAATGATATTTTCAGAATAAAAAAAAGTTATACATCCTCTTTAAATGCAGACTTTTCATGAACCCCATTGAGCTCGCAAATAGGGGTCAATTTTTTTTCCCCTAGAAACACATAAAAGCCCCCAAAAACCTCTAATTTGGGCCACCCTGTACATTTGGAATGGGACACAGTAGTAGTAGTGTGGGGTAGGCTCTAGGTACATGAAGCGCTCTTTTCGCCAACCCCGGGGCATCCCCCCTTCCTTCGCTAAGGAATCTGCCCGTTTTGTGTACAAACACCAGAATACCGGCCACCTCAGATTCAGAAGGTCCTCCGTCTCAAAGGCTTTCTCTTCGAATACCTTTAGGAAATGCGCCGAGGTCTCGTCCTCGGCCCAACATCGCTCGCACGTCGCGTCCTCCTTCACTCTCACTCCCACTATGGCTCCCACCTCTCTTCGTGTTCTACGGAGCAGCCAGTCCCTACGGGACTTGCTGTATCCTGTCACATACTCCTTCGCCTGTCTGGCGTTTCCTGTGTTGGTCCATTCCTTTTGTATCTCTTTCTGGGTCCACTCTGTTAGGGCCGACTTCATTTGCCGTCTTGTGAGCCCCAGGAAAGGCTCTAGCGAGCTCGTCCGCTTTCTTGTTTCCTGGGACTCTCATGTGGCCTGGGACCCATACGAGCTCCACCTCTCTTACTCCGGCCAACAGCCGTATTCTTCAAAGTTTGTGAAGGGTGTGCTCCCGGGAGCGTTGCCGGGAAATCAAACTCACTTTTTCTCCCGGGAATGAAAATGTCGTATTCTTGAACGCTCGAAGCGGTTTGTGAGTGCAAGGTTTAGAATCACGCCGTGCAGTGCACAACGTTGCCGCGTATCTCGCAACTAACCAAAGTGCGTTTTATGCCATTTTATTTTTGAACTCAGGAAGTTTTTTTTAAATTAGGGACTTATTGCAAATAAAACCAGGCAGTAATAGTGTCGGGCACTATTCTGACAGTTTTCCATTGAAAACTGACAGTTGATCTTTCAAAATTGACATACCAAAGTCGAATTTATAAATCCAGTAGTTTATTTTCCATTAATAATGGCGGCACTATTAATTCCGGCTCTTATAATACACAAAGGCCTAATTTTGAAAGAAGACAGCTGTTCTTATAATGGGAAACTGTCGAATAGTGCACAATTAGTACCTGACTTTATTGCAATAAGTCCTTAGGGAGCCCTGGCTCGAGACCCTCCCCTTGGTGCGCCTATGTCTAGACAAACATAACTCACTTATTTCTGTGAGTTATTTTTAGGCCAAATTGAGTTATGATTATTAATGTTTAAGACTTTGTTTATACAGGCCTATTAAAGTGCTTTTATATAAGGACAGTTTAAAAATTTTGTTGTAAGAACACTACATTATACATTATTTTAAACCGCCTTTAGGTTCAGATAAACGCGTTTATCTGTAGTGTCAAATTAATAAACACGCGGCTTTTCTCACTTCTAAGATGTAATATAATGTGTTCTATAGCATCGAAGAAATGACATATATCTTCGATGTCTATAGGTACACATTTATATTATGCATTAAATTAAACACTCTCACTCAATTGGGTCTGAAAGTGGCGATATTCTTTTTAACCTAGGTACCGCAGTATAGAAATTTAGTTTCAATGCATATACATATATATAAATAAGGCTTTACCTAAAAATTCTATTTTTACTTTACCAAAAAAAAACAAATCACTTTGACAATATAAAAACAAAAAAGTGAGGTTAGAAACTTTCCCGGGAACTCGTTTTCACCTCGTGAGAGGTGGTGAACTTAAAGACACTCATCATAAAGGCACTTGCTTGACGATGAGTGACCTTAGGTGAACTTGAAGTCACGGGAGTGTGCTTTTGGGGAATAGAGCATTCACCTTTTTACGGTGAGAACTACTCACATTCTCCTCCCAAAAATTCAAGAATACGTATCCTGAAGTGCATTTGCGCACTCCTGCACCAAACCCGCGGACAATTTCTTCATCCCATGTTACCGCCAGTATAACGTAATCCTCCGCCTAGAAGACTGTTGCATTGGATCCCAGCGAGTAGCTTTTGCCAATACCCTTGCTTTCCACGTACACTCCTGCACGGGTCGAATTCCGGTCTGTCAGCCTTGATCCATCTGTATAGCACACCGTGGCATCGCTAAGGAATTTAATCCCGTCCTTTTTCCATGCATCCCTTGGCGGTCTGGTTACACAGTATCTCCTTTAGGACATACTGTATACCTACCAATTAATTTGCAGAATAGACCTCCTGAGACTTATAGAGATAGTAGTTAGTTAATATTCAAATAAAAAGACAAAATTGCTAAAATTTTGTAAATATTTTTAGTTATGCAAGTAAAGTGGGAGCTGTCCATTTTGAGACTTCAGCCAAACAAAACTTAAATGTGGAAGAAATGTTTCTAGAGTTAACCAAAAAAATGCTCACCAAATCAGAGGAGAAGGAGGCGTCAAGTACTTTGAGCAGACAGAACTCGACGAGAAGGAATGTGGTGAGTGCATAGTGAATTCAGTTTCATTTTTTGTAACCATCATAGCTCAACTGGTATTTGTCCGAGTTTGATGTGCTTTATCAGGCCCCTTATTTAATTTTTTCAAGGCAAGAAAATGGCGGAAGAAGTTTTTTAATGCAGTTAAGTGTCCCTTGGGGCGTGTCCTTAAATTATGTAACGCTCTAGGGGGGTGGGGGGTTTTTGTCTTGCGTTACACTCAATGTTTTTTTAATACTTATGTTTTTTCTTGAAAATGCGTTAGGAGGGTGTGAGGGGGGGGTTCATAATCCTGAATGTTCGCGTTACGTAATTTAAGGAGGTCTCCTTGAGGTGTATATTAGAAAATGGCATTCTTGTCTACCAATTTTATATTGGAAGTATCTGCCATCTTGGATTTCTGTTTTTGCCGGTTTTCACACTTACGCCGCGTTTTTATTACAGCAAACACGACCGAACGAATTCGCTTCCTTGCTTTTGCAAGGAGTTATAAAGGCTGCTTGACATGGAGCAATACACTTGCAGTTGCATGCAAGATTAGTGTCCCTGAATGAGATATATTTGTTTGTTTATACAATAGATATGATATCAGGCACTCTAATCTAGCATGCAACTTTAAATTTATTGCTCCATGTCAAGTGGCCTTAAGAAGCTTGTAGTTAAGAGCCGTAAATATTTGTAGTAATAATGAAGAATTAAGCACAGAATCGTTATTCCGGGAAATTAATAAACTCAACGATCTCTAAAATTAAAAACAAATCAAATGTAGCAAATTTGCAAAATAATAATCCGTTGGTTGTTATTAACATTCTATAGCCAAACACTATAATATTAAAACAATATTTTAATCGAAAAATATTTTTTTTTGTCAAACACAATGTGTTTATTGTATTACAATCTAGTCAGTAAGACTAATTAGCAATTTTGTTTTAACTTAATTTACTAGAAAAGTCAGATCTAAACTTAGGGTTCACCCCACAATTCTTCCCGCTTTGTTTAGCCTGTAACTCACAATTGTGTTGTGTTTATAGCATTATTTTGTTTTATGTAATTCACTTAGTTTACTAGCTCAAACGGCTTCACTGCAATTGTGTTGTGTTTATAGCATTATTTTGTTTTATGTAATTCACTTAGTTTACTAGCTCAAACGGCTTCACTCTTTTTAGTCTTCGAACTAGTATAGTATTAAATAAAAATAAAAAAATAAAATATTTATTAACGCAATATAGCATTTACAAAAGTTTGTTATTTGAGCAAATCTAATTTACTTAACATTAAAAATATGTAATAAAAAGATAACCATATTAAAATATGAAAATCAAAAATATAAAAATTGAAACACTGAACATAACAAGATAAAAAGGGAACATAACCTACACATAATAATAATAAGACAATTGAGCATAAAAATAATTTTCACATTTTATGTTATAAAATTTTTAATTTTATTCTTGAAGAGCACCCAAAAAAATCAACATTCATTGGCAAATTATTTCCTTCTCTACACATTCTGTTTAAGGGAGAGAAATAAGTGTAATTTACTCTGTGCAAATTTAATGAAAAAAGCTGAGTCTGTCTTGTTAATCTGGATGGAGCATGAAAGCTTATTTTTTCCAGTAGATTCAGTTGCATCTATTTGATTAGTAATTTTATACAGCACACAGAGATCAATATATGTCCTTCTATTTGCCAATGTGTCAAGATGGAGAGAGGAGAGCAACTCTTCATAAACAATGTTTTCTCTTGGAATATTCATCCTGTAACCCACCTGTTTCACAAATCGCTTCTGAACTTTCTCAATAAGGTCAATGTAGACTTTATAATTAGGGGACCAGACAGTGCAGGCATATTCGATAATAGACCTAACCAAAGAACAATACATTAGTTTTAATAATAATAATGGCAAACCCCAGGATCTTTATTGCTCTACTTACAGTGTACTCTATATGGTATGTAAAACTCAGTTCTGTATCCATCCACACTCCCAAATCTTTAATTATTGAAACCCTTTCCAGTTGCTCAGACCCTATCTGGTAGTCAAATAAAAAAGGCTGCTTTAGTCGATAAAATGAAATAATTTTGCATTTTTTGAAGTTTAATTGAATATTATTTTCTTGACACCATTCCGCTAGACGACCAAAATCATCTTGCAGTAATTGACAATCTTCATGACAAGTTATTTTCTTTAAAAGTTTTAAATCATCACAATAAAGCAGAGCAATGGAGTCCCTAAAAATATTTACAACATCATTAATAAAGAGATTGAAAAGTAAAGTGGATAAGTGACCTCCTTGTGGTACACCTGAGTAAACTTGGATATCAGATGAAACTACAGAATTTATTTTAACAATTTGTCTACGATCCCTTAATGAGTCATTCAGCCAACCCAACATGGATCCATAAATACCAAGGGCTTCTAGCTTTTTGATAAGTATAGAGTGATCAACCCTATCAAACGCCTTGAAGAAATCTGTATTGTCTAGAAGCTGAATTGCTTTTTCTGCCGATGGAGTCTATCTTCATGGCTTTTTGCGTACTTTTTTATAGTCTCTGCTACAGTTTCAATTTTTAGATCTCGATGAAGGTCACTATTTCGAACGTACCCAGGTGCATTCAAAATGTTTCTTAATACTTTATTTTAAAATCTCTGTAAAACTAGAATGTTACTCTATTTAGGACAACTCCGTAGTTGAATACTGGTTTCAGTATTTGTCTATAAAGCAGTAACTTATTATGAATTGTTTAATTGGACTTCCTTCCAACTAGCCAGTTCATTTTTCTATACCTTATCTCAAGTTCTTCTTTTTTTTTCTTAACATGTGCTTTTCAGCGCAATTTGGCATCAAGTGTTATACCGAGATATTTTGCCTGATTTGAATATGGTACGGGAATGTTGTTAATTGTTATTTGTATGTGATTTATATTTTTGTTTGTAAAATCAACATGAATTGATTTGGTTTCATTTAATTTTATTCGCCACTTTGTGGTCCAACTGTGAACTTCGGTGACTGCATCCTGAAGTTTTTCTATGCATATTTCAATAGATTTTTTCTACCGTCAATAAATCAGTATCATCGGCAAATGTTGCTAAATGACAATTTTCTGGCTTTGGGATATCGCAAGTGAATAATAAGTATAGATATGGGCCTAGTATGCTACCCTGGGGCACGCCTGCTTGAATTTCTCTTAAATTTGAGTATGAGTCTTCCTGTTTTACTCTAAAATATCTATCAGATATGAATCGAAAAATATGATAAGGAGTTTTGTAACTAAAACAAAACCAGAAGATCCCTCAAATAATAAGGAATGCATTTACCAAATCCCGTCTGAGTGTGGTAAATCATATGTAGGGTAGGTGAAACGAAACACTCTCTTCGTGTTAGAGTAAATGAACATCTAAAAAGTACCCAATTAGGGGATATTGAAAAATCCGGATTAGCAGATCATGCATGGTCCATTGATCACAAAATTTAATGGTCTGAAGCTAAAGTTTTGCATAAGGAGTCGCATTGGCGAAAACGAAAGTGTGTTGAAGCTGCATTTTTCAGATTTTGCTTCATATTTTGTAAGGGAACGTTCTTAAATTACGTAACGCAAAAATTCAGGATTTTTCACCTTCCCTCCTCCTCTCGGAATGTATTTTCGAGAAAAAACACATTAAAAAACATCGAGTGTAACGCAAGGCCAACCCCCAAGCATAGCATAATTTTACCCCTGTAGATAGCATAGCATAATCTTTTTCTTATTTAACCAAAATTGTATCTCTTCCCGTTTCTGAAATCCTCATGTTGTTACTTTTATCTGGGACACCCTGTATACTGATTAAAACATTTTAAAAATTATTTTGGTTTTGTTTTTAGATGGTTGTAGATGACGAAGAACTTCAAGAAAACATCAGAAGTAGTAAGTCTTGTTGCGGCTCGGCAGGAGCGTGAATTCAGGTTTGCCTTTTTAGTTTTCCAATTTTATTTTTAAATTAATAATAATGCTTTAATCTGACTGGTGTTAAGAATAAGTCTAATTTGACAAAGCACTAGACATAAAGAGAATCACTTGATTTTAATAAAATTAAGCTATTTCTACCAAAGTGCAATAGTGCAAGGTTTTACTCAAAACCATAAACAACAATTCCAAAGCAATGGTGAAATTAAAGAACGAAATATAAAAAAAAGTTTCCTGTGCTTCAGCTCGAACTGGAACCCAGACCTTTGGCTATGTACGCCAACGCCCTACCAACTTGGCCACCGAAACGATGATTATAATTTTTGTTTAAAACTCCATATCACGGTCAGTTTCACAGTGAGGAATGCTGGTTCTCAGGGTATTCACTTAACCAAGCCATTTAACTAATAGCGGTTTCGGCTTCACTGCTCTGAAATCACTCGCGGGTAGAGCGGTAACGTCACGAATCTCTCTCCGAGCACCCCGGGAGCAAGGGTGAACATGATTTTTCAAACACTTGAACGAAATTTCGTGGGTTTTCTAACCTGATCAATTAAAAAATATTGTTGGTTTATAATTTTTCTATTTACATTTTTGTGTTGCATTGTAGTATATGTATGTAAATTTTCTAAATGCAAAACACGGAAAACACCTATAAAAACACACATATACCAAAGGTAGAAACAAATTAATTATATCTAAAAAATGGGGTTATGTTTTTGTTTTGATCTGAAACGTTGCTCCGTCAAAAAAGATGGAGCAATTCAGAGCACCCGCTCGAAGATTTGCGGGCAATAGTCGAGCACGCAAATCTTTTTTAGGACACTGCTCTTTTTTAAGTCGAACGCGTGCATCCGTTCCACAGCAATTTTCGAGCACTCCAGGGCAGTTTTCGAGCAACAGCCGAAATCGCTATAATTTTATAACTATTCGCTCCCACTGTCAAAGTGTGAAATCAAATTAGATGTAAGTGTCAATATCTGAAAGCATGAAATCATCTTTTTATGTGTTAAAACTTCTACTCTCGACCAACAATTTTTTTTTAATTCAATTTATTTCTTAACAAACTTAACGTCGTTTACAGGGAAAATAGAAAACAAATTCATAATAAAAATTATAATAATAATGATAAAAATAATTTTTTTCAAAATTAACTATATTTTTATTTATTCACGTAATTTAAATTTATGGTCATAATTCTAAACCTAATAATACTATAAACTAAAAAAAAAACAAAAAAAAAAATAAATAAAATTCAAATGTCAAATGTAATAAATTTCATTCAAACCGGACTCTACGGGAATGGTACCAATTATGGAAGCAACGTTACCTCTTTGCACTGCCAAACTGATTTTTTGAGTGATGCATGCAAAATGCACACCTCTGGCCATTGTTAATCTTTAAACTTTAAAATACACTACAACCCGACTGAAACCGCGAACACAAATGATAAAAAATTAAATATTAAATTTGGTTGCTCTACATATGACCTACCCAAAAACCATAAAAATTATCATTAAAGAATGCAGTCTCACTAAATGAACAAAAACTTTATCATATTTTTTGTGTCAAGCACAACTTATTTATATATAAATTCCTAAATACTATTTGCTAAAATGGGTTCTTTTAAATTTTTAAAAAAGTTGCTCTACATATGGCCGATAGTATACATCTAATTTGATTTCACACTTTAACAGTGGGAGCGAAGAATTATAAAATTAGTTGAATGGCTTGGTGGAGTGAATACGCTGAGAACTAGCGCCCCTACCCTTTAACGTCATAGTTTCGGTGGCCCAAGTGATAGGACGTTGGCGTACATAGTCAAAGATCCGGGTTCATGTCCCGGTCGAAGCACGAACTTTTTTATATTTTTTCGTTCTTGAATTTTACCCCTTGTTTGCTAGAAAATTAAGCTGCGCTATGTTATTAACTGGGAGTATATGGCTAATAATGCAGAAGCCTTAGTGATATATCTTTGAGCCAAAGTGTTAAGCCTAATTCATATTGTTGTAATCTGCAGAGTTTTTTTATGTGCTGGGTGGAAAAAGAATATGCCACTTTAGTCAAACTCAGTATGTAGGTGCGTGGGCACAATAGATCCATTTGTGGTCGCAGTGCATGGAGTCCCTGCCACCACTTTCGAATACAATACAATACAACGGGGAGTATACAGGCGAAAACATGGAGGTATTTTAAATTAAAAATATATACATATTTTTGCCACTTATAGATGTTTATCAAATAAAAGGACAAAACAAAAACACCACTGTTATAACTATTTAAAATTGTTATTTTAACTGAAAAATATGTCCTTAAAATCTTTTTACCTACTTAATTTAAAAAAGAAACTTGTAATAATAGGTTATGTCATTGGAAAATATTCCAAGTTTAAAATTTTATTATTGATGTATATTTTTTGGGATATACAAGGTTATTTTTTGCAAAATGATAATTTTTAATGCAGTGGTGGACAAAAATATAAGAACATTAAGAACACTCTAAATTTGTATGAAAATCTAATGCTCCAACTATAAAAAAAATTAGAGGTCCATTTAAAAACTTTAATCTCTTTCTCCGTTCACAAGCTTCGCCGATCTTTCGAGTGCATTTTTTGTCAAGTTTAGAAGAAAGCTACATAAAAAGATTTTCTGTGTACATAAAAAGATTTTTCTGTGTATTTACATTAAAATAACTAGTACTGTTCGAAAAAGAGGTAAAAATTGTATTCCAATCTGAAAATTTCATAACCATTGAACAAATGTTTACCCCTCTTTCGAACGCTATCAGTGATTTTGGCTAAAAATTACACAGAATATTTGCGCGCAGTTAGAAAAACGATAGCTGCAATGGACTGTATATACGAAATCGCGAACAAACATAATAATTGATACGGAATCACGAAAATTAAGACTCCATAGGTTAATTGCTGTAAATCACACAACGGAAAGTCGAAAACAAGAGTACTCACCGATGTGCTGCCAATTTCTTTACGTAGCTGAAGGGCTGAAGCTTCTAGTTCTATGGTTTAGTACACAAACCGAGCACTTTCAAATATATAAAATTGTGAAAAGGATCTCTCTGATTCTTGTTGCGCATGTCCCACGCACGGAAAAATGTACTCTGTCTCTCATCCAATTGTGTGGTTTTAAAATTTAAAAAGAACCGCGAAATTTAGCGCGAACTAACACAGAAAATACTTTTTATTTAGCTTTTTTTTAAACTAAAAAAATAGCCGCATCCTGGTGAAAAAAGATTGAAGTTTTCAAATGTACAATTTAAGGAGTTCTTGTATTTTTGCGACCACTCCACTGTATACCTACATATTTAATAAGCAAAAAGAGATATTTTTTTCTACTTTTACTTAATATTATAAATAAAGGTTGTAATATTGTTTAGTTTTAAAATAATTTTACTCCATTTAAAATATTTCTAGTAATTTCACTAATTTTTAAAAATACTTTTTTATGTCTAATACTTTTAGTAATATTGTGATATACATTTACCTATTTAACAGTGTAAAGAGGTTTTTAAAAAAGAAAATCCCATTTGCTACATAAGTTACTAAAATAAAGTTTGCCAGGGTGTCCCCATTTTCGACACTTTTGGCAGGTTTCGGGTACTTCTTAAGAAGATAAAAAAACGGAATTCACTTAAATCCAATTTTAAGAGAAGAATCATGGTAAAAACTTTTTATTATTAATTTATATTTTTACTACAGAATATGACCAGTCATATAAACTAAACTGGACGACTGTCGCTACGTCACCGCGACTGTAGCTATATCATTACAGTTGGCCAGTCGGGTTCAATGACCTTTTAAATTCAGCAGGTAACCTGTGTTATAGAGATCTTGGTAAAAACCATAATAATATAACAAACTTACATCATTGCTTAACATCTCTGATATAATCTCTGCTCCTTCGGATTCTCCCGTGCTCGATCTTCCTTGCGATATGGATGATTTGATTCTGGTGCTTGCCTTGTTATTGTGTCTTTTTAGCCCACTCCGAGGCTGTTGTGATGGGATATACATATATTTCTGATTCACCTTGTAATTCCTTTGATGCATTTGCTGTAGTGGGCCTCTTCGGTTCAAATGCTTTTTGTTTTCAAAAAATAAGGCGACTTTCTCTTTCTATGGTTTTTCCCTTAATATTTGTCTCAAATCATTACCTAAAAAACACTTTCCTATCTCTGTGTATAGTAGAGGTTCTTTAAAATTGGTTTTATTTGTTGCGAAAATCCAAACAAAATCTCAAAATTTAAAATTTTTTTATTGCAAATCCTAAAGCTGTACAATATAACATTCCTAAAACTGAAAATCTTGTAGTTTACTGTAACAAGTAATTCTTTTTTAAATTAACGAATTACATTCAGTTGGTTCTGACATATTTTCTTTATCAATAGTATTTTCAAGTGAATAATTTGCGGATTCAAACAGATAGTTTTTCAACGTTGAATAAATTTTTTTAGGGGACAATTCTTTTAAATTGTTAGGCAATTTGTTAGTTTAACTCATATAAAAAAAAAGTTATTGTCACTAATTCATATAAAATTAGATCATAGAATGTTAAGATTTTCAACTTTCTAAAATATGGTTGGCATGAATTTGTTCGTCCAATCTTTGATATAAGGCGAATTTTCCTTTTCTGTAATAGAAATACTCGTTCTATAAGTTCTTGTGTATCCCCAGAAAGGAATACAGTATCTAATGTGTGACTCAAATAGAGAATTATAGACCTCAACTGCCGTCTCTTGATTTAAAGTTTCTCTTATTATTCTTATTTCATAGAGGCTTGATGATAATTTTTTTTATAATGGCGTTATAATGTGTTGAAAGTTCTTCTACATTTTCTATAGACTGTCCATCCATCTTCAGGTTTAATTTAGTTTTGTTTTTAAAAACTATATATTTTGTTTTCTCTAAATTTAATGCCAGCTTATTTGCATCAAACCACATTTTAACCATTCAGGTCCTCTTCAATAATAGTGCCCAGCTCCTTTTCATCACTTAATGACCAAGTTATACTTGTGTCATCTGCAAAAAATTTATAAAGACCTTTTATAGGAAGGTCAGAAATATCATCTAAAAAAAGGAGAAAGAGAATTGGACCCAAAACTGATCCTTGTGGCACTCGACAAGTTACCGGGTTTAAAGAGGATCTAACATCCCCTATTTGTTCGCTCTTCTAATTTTACTTTTGGGCCCATTAAGTAACAAATTTTAGGGTTTTTATACTTCTCATTAATTTTTTGTTTGAGTTTCTCATTGATCCCCTCTTTTAATATCCTGGACCAACGTGTACGTACTGTCTTGTTTAGGTATCATTCAATCTCTTTTACTTTGTGTTCTTCTAATAATTCCATTATATCAGGTTCCAATAAATCGTCCTGATCATTCTCACGTACAATAAATAACATTAATTTCACTTATTATTATATTTGTAATTATTGTTACTAATATGTGTGTGGGACCACAGATTTGTCGAATTTGACTGCATTATAAAAATTTGATTACAACAAATAGCCCACAAAGGCTGCCAATAATATATTTGTTTCGGTTTCGCAAAAAACCTCTTTTTCTTTTATTCTAATTTTTATTATTTGTTCAGAACATTTTATTTTTATTTTTTAAAACTCATATTTTGGGTTACAATTGGGTATAATTGGGTTGTAGTTTTACTCAATAGGTTAAGTTAAATTTAAAACTTACAAACTAGCTATAAACTATCAATTTGGCATAGTTAATATTTAAATTCCAAACGCATTTAATAATATATTTCTAATTTTAATTCAATCCTCATATTACTACCGCCCTCTGCATATTTTAATTTAAATCGCGTTTTTATTCTTTTTAATAAAATTAGAATTCTAAATTCTTTTTATTAGAAGTGATGCGATTTTCCTATAGAGGGCGAAGAAACACGCCGCAAAAAAGACAGAACCTAAAAGTGAGTCGCCATACAGACACGCTCTCGATCGGAATATTTTGAACGATCAACGCTTTTATAAAAAATGGTGAACTCTAAAAACCATTAAATTCCTCTAAAACTCCAAACATTGAAACTCGGGAGTGCTGGACCGCTATAGAAGACTTCTGGCGAATCTGGTGCACCAGTTGGAAGAGATCAAGACATCACCGGTAAGTCCCTCTCCTATAAGATCGCATCATTAATATTTTTCTATTATTTCGCTCTTAAATAGTCAACATATACCAATATTATTTTTATGTCTCAATTAAATTTCACTTCAGAAAGGTACGATTTCGCGTGCGTTCCTATACCCTTCAAATGAAAGCGAAGGACTTGTCTAAATACAGTCCACTAGGTAAACCACAATTTTTTGAGCTATCGGAGTGAGACATATTTTTGATCACTTCGATCGCCGGATTTTGATTTTTATTAGTTTGAAATTAAAAAATCATCCTTTCTAAAGTGAAACGCAGGTAATATTGGTAATAACATGAGGACTGTTTTTTACAAGAATTTTTAAATCTTAAAATATAAAAATATAAATTTATTTACTGCTCGTGTAGTAGGTAACGCCATATCAGTTTTTTTTTTTTTAAATCCTTGGTCTCGACAATTTAACAAAAAAGGTTTATTCGGTTGTTTTGGATCACTGATCTGAGGTCACCTCGCTATACACATAAACGCATATATTTTCAGGAATTCTTTCAGTGGTATACTGAAAAAATGACTACGTTTATATCGCTCCTATAAATATTTTTAAAAAATTATAAAAATATTTTTAAATTATTTTCGCTTTTAAAATAGCTTTGATTTACAGTTTAATTTTAATAAACGCTTTTTATAAACGCTTTTTATAAACGCTTTTGATATTCGCTTTTAATATACGCTTTTATTATAATACAAAATGGCAGCTGAGAAAATCAAGAAAATTAAAGTTTTTCGAGATATGGAGGAATCCAATGTTAATGAAATTTTAGCAGTAGCCCTAGAAGCTAAAACTGACGCCACAAAACGCAATACTTTTAAAATTCGCTTTGAAGAACTTGAAGATATTCGCGCGGAGTTTTCAAAAAAGCATTCTACTTTGCTAAATGAAATTTTTGCTGATAAAAATGAAGTCGAATCAGCTAGGAAAAAACTTCACGATTTTCAGAAAAGTGCAAATTCAAGAAATTTTTAATGATCTTTTTCAAACTTCTGCACAGGCTTCTAGTGGCAATCGCCGTCTTACCATGAATCCACATTCTCCGGGTGGTTCGCAACAAAATGACAATATGTCTTATCATTTACCGAGGATCGATTTAATTAAATTTAATGGAGAATTGAATCAATTTCCAGCTTTTTATGATTTGTTTAAAAGCTTGATTCACGACAATCCAAATATGCAAAAATACTCTTTGCTTGTAACAAATTTGGAAGGTCCTCCAAAAGAATTGGTCACTCAATTACCCCTCTCAGACGCGAATTATCCTATTGCTTTTGAACAATTAGTAAAACGCTATAAAAATGATCGCCTCTTAGCCCAAACATATTGGAATGCCATTGAAAACGCTCCAAAAGTTAATTCTGAAGACCCTTTAGCTCTCAGAAATCTACTTGATATTTTTACAAAAAATCTCGAGGCTCTTAAAACAGTTGGTTTAGAACCTGATTTTTGGGATTTTATTTTAGCGCAAAAACTGCTTAAATCGGTTGACCATAATATTCAAACCCGCTTTGAAGTTTTTCACGGAAAAACTACGGAAATTCCTTCCTATAGGAGTATCTACAATTTCTTTGATCAACATTGCAACGCTCTTTTTACTGTAAACGCTAGTTCCTCATTTAATATGGAAGTTTCTCTTAGAAATAAACCCGCAAAATCGCAAAATAATAATTTTAAAACGCAATCCACGCATCAATATAACACGCGACAATCTCCACGTGCCTTTTTTGGTACAAATAATTCGCCGCAAAATCAAACCCCTCAAAAATTAAAATGCCCAATTTGCACTCGCGATCACGCTTTAAGTTTATGTCCAAATTACGTTTCTAAGTCTCCTCAAGAAAGATTTAATTTTCTGAAGGATAAAAAATGGTGCATAAATTGTACTTCTAATATGCATCGTACTTTCCAATGCAAAAGCACACATTCATGTCGATTTTGCCGGAAACGACATCACAGTTCTTGTCACTTTAATACTCTCGATATAAACGCACCCACTGCCACTGAAACAATTTCATGCGTCGCGACGTCCAGCAGCGAAGCGCGCATACAGCAACAACCAACGGTCGAAAATTTCCAAAATAACGGTGGTGCATGCTATTCGTCTTATATGAATAATTCCGCTGTACTTTTATCAACCGCGATTTTTGAAATCAAAGATGTTAGGGAATATTTTCAGACTGTTAGGGGAGTTTTGGATACTGGGTCGCAGCTCTCATTTTTATCCTTGAAATGTGCAAATAAATTAGGGTTACCCCGCGTATACGTGACTACTGAAGTCCAGGGGATTGGTGACACGCATTTACAGTCAAAATTGGGTTCTGTAAATTTAATTATCAGGCCTTGTAATGACACGCAAACTTTATCGGTTAATACTATAATTTTGCCGCAAATATGCTCTTCAGTTCCTAGCAGTGAGATTAAAATAAATGACTGGAAAATAGTTAAAAATTTGAATCTCGCGGACCCGAACTTTTATAGACCGGGAGCTATTGACATTTTAATCGGAGCTGATTTGTTTCCTTATATAATTCAAGATGGACGAATTTTTGGAAATAATCAGGAACCGATTGCGCTAAATACCATTTTTGGATATATTTTAATGGGAAAAGTTAATTCTCTCGCTACGCAGCAAATTTCACAATCATTTTTTTGTCAAATTTCAAATAAAATGCTAAATGATTCGCTTATAAAATTTTGGGAAATAGAAAATATCCCTGAAACGAAACGTATTCTTTCACCTCAAGATGATATGTGTGAAAAAATATTTCAAAATACGGTATCTCGTAATGATGAAGGCCGCTATACTGTAACTCTTCCTTTTCGCGATAATATTGAACCGATTTTTCCAAATAGTCGTGATCTTGCGCTAAAGAGGTTTCTCTCGCTAGAAAGAAGGTTAATAAAAATGCCGGAAACTTATAAAAAATATTCCGATTTTATGGAAGACTATTTAACACTTGATCACATGGAATTAATCGAAAACCGGGAAGTTACAGAAAAAAGTTATTACATTCCTCATCATCATATTGAACGCCCTGAAAGCTTATCAACTAAGCTTCGAGTCGTTTTTAATGCGAGTACAGTTATGCAATCAAATAACCAAAACCTCTCCTTAAATGATACTCTTTACGCTGGTCCTAAATTGCAAAAGGACATTTGCAGCATTTTACTTAATTTTCGATTACACGAAGTAGCTCTTTGTTGCGACATTTCTAAAATGTTTCGTGGAATCTTAATTGCACCTCAGCACCAGGATTATCAAAGAATCCTGTGGCGTTCTAATAACTCTGAACCTATTCGCGATTATCGTTTAAAAACTGTGACATACGGTACTACGCCCGCTCCTTATTTAGCTCTTAGAGTTTTACAGCAATTGGCTGAAGATGAAAAACAAAATTTTCCTCGCGCTTCTCAAGTCTTAATGTCTGACAATTTTGTCGATGACTTTGTAACGGGCGCTAGCTCCGTACAAGAAGCTATTTCGCTTCAAAAAGAGCTATCTTGTTTGCTTAACTCTGGAGGCTTTAAGCTTCATAAATGGGCTAGTAATAACAAAAAAGTTTTAGAAAACTTGTCTGAACCCGATATAAACCCAACCGCGCTTTCTTTAGATACGGACGAGACCACTAAAATTTTAGGTCTTAGATGGCAGCCTTGTTCTGATTATTTTTCTTACTCGGTAGAACCCTTGAGTCGCGAATGTACCAAACGCAATATACTTTCTGAAATTTTTAAAATATATGACCCTTTAGGTTGGCTCGCGCCAGTAACCATTTTAATAAAATGTCTAATTCAAGAATTTTGGAAACTTAAATTAGACTGGGATTCCGAAGCACCTGTTGAAATTATTCGACTTTGGGAACGTTATAAATCGGAACTACCCTTACTCAAAGATTTTCGCTTGCCTAGATTTATAAATAGTTTTTCTGGTAATGCACGCATTGAAATAATCGCATTTTCGGACGCTAGTAATAAAGCTTATGCCGGAATAGTATATTTACGCGTTATTTACAAAAATGAAATATCAGTTTACCTTTTATGCTCTAAAACTAGAGTTGCTCCTCTCAAATTTACAAGTATTGCAAGACTTGAATTAGCCGCTTGTAATCTTGTGGCTGATTTAGTTCACTTTATTTTAACCACTTTTGAGTCCCGCTTGAAAATACATCAAGTTTTTGCTTTTAGTGACTCACAAGTAGCACTTTCTTGGATAAGAGCGCACCCTTCTAGGTGGAAAACGTTCGTTCAAAATCGTGTTACACAAATTCAAGATAAAGTACCACCCAAAAATTGGTCATACATCTCAACGTCACAAAACCCCGCAGATGTTGCTTCAAGAGGAGTTTATCCCAGTGAATTAATTAATCACAAATTATTTTTTTAACGGCCCTGATTTTTTAAGAAAATCTTATGAATACTGGCCTAAAGACTGTGAACAAAATGACTCTCCTGAAACTCTTTTAGAGGAGAAATCATTGCCTAATTTAACTTTAATTGCAACGCAAAATACAGCTCCTAATTTTTTGGACACGCTTTTAATGGAAAACTCTAATTTTTCTAAAATGTGTAGAGTTTTAGCCTATGTTTTACGCTTTTTAAATAATAAATTTTTCTTAAAACCGCCTAATTTAAAAATTAATGAAGATTTTCTGACATTTGTTGAAATAACAAACGCAATTCATTTACTCATAAAAAATGAACAGTCAATTTATTTCTCAGAAGAAATTCACGCTTTAAAAAACAACTTAAAACTAAATAAATCAATGCAAAAATTAAATTTATTTTTAGATCCTCACGATTTAATCAGAGTAGGGGGCAGATTGCATCACTCCTCTCTGCAATATGACAAGAAACATCAAATTTTATTACCACGCAAGAGTAAACTCACCCTCATGATTATCGAACATTTCCATATAAAATATCTTCATGCAGGAGTGAGGACGGTACATTTTTTGCTTAGTCAATTGTACTGGATCATTGCCGCAAAACGCGAAATTGCACATGTTTTATCAATATGTATAATATGTTTTAAATGCAATCCTAAGTCGGTTCAGCCTATGATGGGTTCATTACCGTTTCCCCGCGTATCTCAGTTGAGAGCATTTTTGCACACCGGTGTTGACTACGGAGGTCCAATAAATATAGTCATGAGTCGACATCGTGGAAATCGTACTACGAAGGCTTACATATGTCTGTTTGTTTGCCTAAGTACTAAGTGCATTCATATAGAAATAGCAAGCGATTTGACCGCTGATTGTTTTACTGCTGCGCTTCGCAGATTTGTTGCGCGCCGAAACTACGTATCCGATTTGTATAGTGATAATGCCACTAACTTTTTCTCAGCTAACCGCAAGCTTTTACAGCTTGATTCTACGCGTCCCATTAAATGGCATTTTATCCCGAGTAATAGTCCAAATTTTGGAGGACTTTGGGAGTCAGGAATCAAGTCAGTTAAAAAACACTTGATCCGCTTAATAGGACATCAAATATTAACTTTCGAAGAACTATACACTGTAACTTGTCAAATCGAAGCTATTTTAAACTCGCGTCCTCTCACTGAAATTTCTAGCGATACAAATGATATTTCCGCGCTGACCCCAGGTCACTTTTTATCTCTGGAACCGCTAAGTGCCGTTCCTGACGCAAACTTTATTGATATTAAAATAAATCGTCTCACGCGTTGGCAGCTCCTCCAACGAATCCACCAAGATTTTTGGAGACGCTGGCAACAAGAGTATCTCCATACTCTACAACAAAGGAGTAAGTGGTTGGAACCCACTTCAACTCCTGAAGTTGGACGCTTAGTTATAATTAAAAACGATTTATTACCGCCCCTTCAGTGGCAACTCGGCAGAGTGGTTGAAATTTTTCCCGGTAAGGATGGGATAAATCGAGTAGCCTCTGTCAAAACCAAGGATAGTTTGTTAAAGAGACCAATCTCTAAACTGTGTCCTTTACCTATTGGCCCCTTGGAAAATGCATAGCATTTTCGGCCGCCAGTATGTTTCAGTTTCGCAAAAAACCTCTTTTTCTTTTATTCTAATTTTTATTATTTGTTCAGAACATTTTATTTTTTAAAACTCATATTTTGGGTTACAATTGGGTATAATTGGGTTGTAGTTTTACTCAATAGGTTAAGTTAAATTTAAAACTTACAAACTAGCTATAAACTATCAATTTGGCATAGTTAATATTTAAATTCCAAACGCATTTAATAATATATTTCTAATTTTAATTCAATCCTCATATTACTACCGCCCTCTGCATATTTTAATTTAAATCGCGTTTTTATTCTTTTTAATAAAATTAGAATTCTAAATTCTTTTTATTAGAAGTGATGCGATTTTCCTATAGAGGGCGAAGAAACACGCCGCAAAAAAGACAGAACCTAAAAGTGAGTCGCCATACAGACACGCTCTCGATCGGAATATTTTGAACGATCAACGCTTTTATAAAAAATGGTGAACTCTAAAAACCATTAAATTCCTCTAAAACTCCAAACATTGAAACTCGGGAGTGCTGGACCGCTATAGAAGACTTCTGGCGAATCTGGTGCACCAGTTGGAAGAGATCAAGACATCACCGGTAAGTCCCTCTCCTATAAGATCGCATCATTAATATTTTTCTATTTCGCTCTTAAATAGTCAACATATACCAATATTATTTTTATGTCTCAATTAAATTTCACTTCAGAAAGGTACGATTTCGCGTGCGTTCCTATACCCTTCAAATGAAAGCGAAGGACTTGTCTAAATACAGTCCACTAGGTAAACCACAATTTTTTGAGCTATCGGAGTGAGACAATATTAATATGACATTTTGCCTCTTCTTCATTCCAAAACCCTTTTATACAAAAAACACCCCAGCCCAAGAGAGTTGCAAATTGTAGAACAAATCTAAAAGTCGGTAATTTGCAAAAAGGATTTTCTAATTTATTTAACCACCAATAGATTTCCTGTTTTACCCTATCTGGAAGGGCCACTATTTGGTTATAGTTTCTTAAAAGAGACAAATAATTTCTCTTTTAAATACTTTTGTATATGGCCAGCCATAAGATATAGCAGGGCAAATGGAACCTAAGATTTTAGTACCTTTTTTAGGAAACTTTTGTAAATATGCTTTTACATTATTTATTTTACCTTCGGTTAAACTTAACCCCATTTCTACTGATACAAAATTAAATTTTAGAAATTTACATGATTGATCAAAAAACTCTTCTGGTAATTTATAATGAATCTGAGACTTGATAAAACATCACAAAGTCATGTCCACATCCTTCAAACATTGAACCAGAGTTTAAATTTGTCCAAAAATCAACAAGATAATCAACTAAAGTGACTCCTTTACTTCTGATGTATGACAAAACTGGTTTTAATAATTTTGTAAAAACCCATAGTGCAGAGTTAAGCCCAAAAGGAAGGCAACAGTACTCATAAAGTTGACCGTTAAAAAAGAATCTCAGATATTTTCTAAATTCCTTATAGATTGGCAGTAAATAGTAAGCTTCTTTTAAATGAATAATTGCCCTACAAGGATTTTCAATCGTTAGATTACATGCCAGTCTTCGATCTTCTAATTTAAAATGATATGTTTCCACAAAATCATTAAACTTTTTTAAATTTAAAATCGTACAAAAAGACTCACTAGTTTTTGGTCTTAAGAAAATACCTGAGATAAATTGGTATTTTCCACAAACATATTAAGGTTTTACCAAGTAAAGGAATTTATACACTTCCAGCCAAGATAATATTAATTTATCTTCGCAAATTTTTTCCCACTCTTTGCTAAACCAATGTAATCTTCCAGCAAATCGACATTTATTTTCTGTAATTTTTGGGCATCTTGTAATTTTCCAACTTGTATCTCTGTTGGTACTGATTTGCCGGAAAATTCCTCTGTTGTCTCTCTTGCCAACCCCGTTGTAATTGTCCCACTGGTACTGGCCTGTAACTGCCTTTCGACTTTAAGGATGGGCCTTTTTTGTTTAAAAAACCAGCCATCTTTTCAATAAGCGCTAAACTTTATCTTTGAAACGTTTTGATTTTATCTAATTTCTCTCGAAGTTTTTCTCCAAACAGCCAGAACCTTCGCTCTGATCCAACCAAAACCTCTTTGAATGCAGGTTTTAGATTCTTCCTAAAACCATACTTTATCAAGTTAAACTTCCTCAGTTTTAACTTCTCATGTTGAATGTTAATAAGTAATTTTAGACGCATTACTTAAAAATTCTATAATTTTAATTTTTTGAATGTCTTCGTTAGATAAAAGCTTGGACAAAAATTATCCCCATCGCTGATAAAGCAAGACCAATTTTATTCTGTTTCCTTATCTTGTCGTTTCGTTTTTCCCTTGATGTTGGCTTCTACTTCTGCATTGATTTTTAGCCCTCTTTAGAAACAATCTTCAATAATTTCATATTTAGCCAATCCTTGGCTAACAATTCGTTGCCATTGCTTAGAGAGAGTTTTATGAAACATTACTTTGCTTTTCGTTTCCAATTCCTCTTCTCCCAGAATCTTTAGAATTTCGGGGTCCAATTTCATGGATTCTCGTAAAGCGCTATTGGTATGTGTTTGTTCAGGAAGAAAATCTTTCGTTATCGGAAACATCCTCATAAAGGCCTTCCATATAATACCCTTCATGATCACTATCATCACTTGAAGATGATGAGGAAGAGGAAAAATGGTTTGAGGGCATAGTCGCAGGTGGAAAAGACAAATAATTGCTAGTTGAAGCCGTTGAAGGGCCTTGAGATATTTTTTTTGTTATGGAATCCTTTGTATTTTTAGGAGTACTTTCGGCCGGCAAAAATGGAGGCCACTTTTTTTGCGTCTCGAGGGTTTTCTTTTAAGTTTTGCATATTCTTATGGACCATTGTCGTCTTCAAGGATGGGCCTTTTCCTTTCAATAAGCGCTGAACTGACTCTTTCAAACATTTTGATTTCATCTAATTTCTCTCTAAGTTTTTCTCCAAACAGCCAAAACCCTGGCTCTAATCTAACCAAAACCTCTTTGAATGCAGGTTTTAGATTCTTCTTAAAAGCATACTTCATTAAGTTAAACTTCCTCAATTTTAACTTGTCATGTTGAATGTTAATAAAATTTAGACGCATCACTTAACAAGTCTATAATTTTAATTTTTTGAATGTCTTCGTTGGATAAAAGCTTGGATAAAATTATCTACCAATCTCATTATGTTTCCCTTATCTTGTCGTTTAGTATTTCCCTCGATGTTGGCTTCTACTTCTGCGTTGATTTTTGGCCCTCGCAAGAAAGAATTTTCAATAATTTCATATTTAGCCTGTGTTAGAAGGTTTTTTAAATCATACCCTATGCATTCCAAAACATCTACAGACATGATGTCGGACTGGGCTCCACTGTCGAGTGTGAAGTCAAAAGTGTGTCCACAAACTGGTGAGGTCCACGCTGAGCCCCCATGAATCTCGTTGACTTCCCTGTCGTTGATGGATCCGATCTATTCAATGCTACCTATAAACAAAAAATCCTCAACGTTGCCATTCTTAGGACAAGCTTGAATGAAGTTATTTTCAATAACTTCACAACTATTTTCTACTGTTTTTTTGTTATCTTGTATAACTCTACTTTTTTCCTGACAATTTTGAAAATTATTAGCAAAAAAATCGATATTTTATTGATCTTGATTATCAATACAATTAACTTGTCTTCTGGCATCATTTTTATTGTACCAAACCTTTGACCACCTGCAAATTGATGATTAGAAAAATTAAATTTATTTGAAAAATTATTTAAACGATTATTATTATTACTAAAACGACTTTGGAAACTACCTACTTTCTAATTTGAATTGCCACTATTGCCCACTTGCCGTTGATGTCCCACTGGTTGCTGTTGATGTTGACTTCTTTCTGACACCTTCCTCCCCATGCAAAAATACGAGAAACGGTTCTTGCCTCCGCAACCACAGTGTTTATACCGAAAGCTTTGCATTGACCATATGCATGCTTCGAGCCACATTTTCTACATGCATTATGTTGGTCTATTGAATCAATGGATGATTGGTGCCCATTTCCATTGGAAATCACTATTTTGTTTTTTACACTTCTCAGAGTTTAAGCAAAATTGGACCACCTATTCCAAAGACTTGTGATCAGCAATTTCAAGCAATTTTTCTCGCATTTGAGCCGGCCTAACCCTACAAATAAATATATTTTTTGTCAACCTATTCAATGGGTTGCCCTTCTTTCTGGGATAAAGTCAAAAATTTGTGGGTTAAATAGGTTAGGTTCTTTTGAGGTAGAAAATATACATCAAATTTAATTTATCTTTATCTTGATCCTCAAATATAAAAGTATTAAATATTTGCATCCCTTCTTCGCCAATTAAGCTTCACAATTGAGCGCATTGGGTTGCCTCATCCTGTTTGATGATTTCGGTGGCTCTGAGGTACATTAAGAAACGCTGTCTCCAGAGTGCCCAATGATGGCCCACATTTCCAACAAATTTCTTTGCGGGCACATCTCAAAAATCCATGGCGATCAACAGGAACGGGTTCGACTTGATGTCTTCATTAGTTTTGTAGTGAAAAAACGAGATAAATTTAGGGGATTGCTTTAATATTTGAAGATACTACTGTTAAAAAATAAAAATTTACGACTGCGCCATGTGTTAAAAGGTAACAGACAGATAGACAAAAAGGGACGGGACAAGACAAGTGAACAAGACCGTGGTTAAATGGCAACTGGTTTTATACTGGTTCTCAACATTGATTGATTGAAAGTTAAAACTAATCACGTGATTCAGGATTACCAACCTGACAGCCAATCCTTGGCTAAAAATTCGTTGCCATTGCTTAGAAAAAGTTTTGTGAAACATTACTTTGCTTTTCGTTCCCACTTCCTCTTCTCCCAGAATCTTTAGAATTTCGGGGTTCAAATTCATGGATTCTCGTAAAGCACTATTGGCCAATGTTTGTTTAGGACGGCAAACTCCAACATTTGCCTTATCGGAAATATCCTCATAAAGGCCTTCCATATCATACCCTTCATAATCACTATCATCATTTGAAGATGCTGAGGAAGAATGGTTTGAGCGCATAGTCGTCGGTGAAAGAGACAAATTGCTACTTAAAGCCGTTGAAGGACCTTGAGATATTTCCTTTGTTATGGAATCTTTTGTACTTTTAGGAACAGTACTTTCGGCCGGCAAAGGTGAAGGCGGTGGAACCACTTTTTTCGCCTTTACTCCCGAATTTTCGGGTGGTCGCCATATTTCGGCGTTGCTTCTTGACCACCATAAGGCGAAACCTCAATCGACCTTTTTATGTCAATCTCTTCATTTGAGTCAATTTCAGGAGTCTCGTCATGTATTTAAAAAATTTTAAACACTTTGGCTGATTAGACACTTTTTACTCACCAAGCGCAAAAACGCGAATTAAGCAATGGCGTCAAGCATAAATATAAGTGACGTCAGAGGGACGCAACGCAGGGTAAAACTTTGGTTGGTTGGAATAACTTGCGCCATCTAGTAGAAATATAATGATACTTTTTAGTCAAGCAAATGGGATGTTCTGTTTTGAAAACATCAGTTTTACCTTGTTTTTTCTTTGTAAAACAAGTTTATCATATCCGTCATGGATTCCTTTATTTTATTTAGAAGTTTTTATAGATTAAGGAGAATTTAATAAAAACTGTACTCAAACTATTTTTTTGTCTTGTTCACATTAAAATATAGGGTGTTAATAAAGTATGCCGCCAAAATTCAGAGGATTATTCCTTAAGTGATTTTAAGGAAAAAAACTGTATAACCATGGGTCCGCAAATGCTTAGTTTTTGAGATATGGGTTGTTAAAAAAAACACGTTCCAAATTTGCACGAGCTATAAAGAAAAAACAAATAAAAAATTGAAACGACACCCTGTATCACAAAAACTGAGCATTTGCGGAAGCATGTTTTTTCTTCTTAAAATCACAAATCATCCTCTGAAGTTTGGCGACATACTTTATTAACAGCCTGTGTATGTTTCAAGTTAAGTGTGTTATTTTTGTTTTGTTTTGAATTTTTGGGAAAACCTTAAATTTTGTTTTGATATTTTTGGGCTCTTTAGCCAAAACCTTCAAAAAAGAAACTCCTTGTTTGGGAAAATTCCGGTCAGGTGATAATTTCTCTCTTTGTTGAAAGTTATTTTCTTTTTGATCACCTGATCATTTTGGCAAAAATCATGCGCGCTTTGCACACGCTGGGAGTTTGAAGCGCCCCCTGTGTTTGACAGGGGAATGAAGAACCACTTACGACAAGACACTGAAAGAAGTCACACGTGTTATAAGATTAAGACCGAAATTCCAACCACAAGAAAAGTCGCGGCACCGCGTGTGAAATGTGGAACTGCTGCTGAATGAAAGAAGGTAAGCTAGCGTGTAGCCGATTTTTTTTCTTTGTTTTAGTTCAATAAACGTCTGATTTCCCAGACGGGGTGAATTTAACTTTGGGCTAATTTTTTTGTGATATCTCTAGTTTTCTCCTTCAGGGCACAGCCGTCTATCCACCATTGCTAACCTTGTTATTAACGATAGAAAATAGTTTACATTTGCAATCTAGTGGAATTTTTGACGCTCTTTAAGATCTTTAAATTAAAAAAAAATCGAACATCCCGTTTTGAGTCTTTTCAAAAAACATTAAAAAAAAATTAATCGAACATCCTGTATTTTATAATTTTCTTTGATAGGTCTTTCAATTCCTAACAAAAAAATGTCTTGATTTTTTTTCCTAAAGTTAAAAATAACGAAGATATTTTAAATTCTAAATTAACACACCTTGAAAACGCTATCCAAAGATTGAAGCATTTTTTCAGACAAACAAAATAAAGACATACAATTCTCAAAAAGTTTATTAAATATTTTACTAATTTATAAAATTCACTATTCACAATATCTAGGATAGCCTTTATAACAACGAAATTTTTTTGAAACAATTATAATTTTTTTTACACAAAAAATACACAAATTTAAATTTTACATTTTTTTTTTTAATAAAAAAAGAACTAAACAATACATAAAAGCAAGGCACGAGATATACCTACAATTTTTTAACCAGGTATGTAAAAATAAAAATTAATTGATTGGACAAAAATGTGACATTTGAAGATAAGCTTAAATGCCATTTAATGTCAATCATTTGTCAAAGGAAACGTAGCAAAACAAATGCAAATTAAATATAAAAATTAAAAAAAGGTTAGCACCATTTTTTAGATTAAATATGAAAACTATCTAAATCTTGTTTCTGCACCAAACCAACTCTTGAAAAAGATTAGAAATAAATAGATTTAAGTCTAATTTATATTTAGCTCTAGCATTTTCAAAAAAACCCTGCACTGTAATAAGTTTGTAGTTTGGCACTGAAAAAAGCGGTACAACTATTTTATTTAAAATTCACTATAATTTATTATTGTATCGTTTTTTTGGACTTATTTTCTGCCATAATACACAACCGTGAATATCTCTTCAATCGAAAAATTGACTATATAGGCAGTTTAAAGGAGCGCCAATACAGGGTGCTACAGAAATAACGTATAATATTAAAACGGGTAATAAGGAACCTTAAAAAAAGAAAATAATAAGAAATAAACAAAGACACAAAAACGTTAGTGACGCATTAATTATTTATTCTATACATTTAATAAGTTCAAAACGTGACATATTTTCAAAACTTTAATTAAAACCTTAAAACATTTTATTTGAATAAATGTCACTGTGATTATTAGTAGAGACCATGTATGTAAGACATATTTTAAAAAATGGAGACGCGACAAACTTATCAGTTTCAAATTTATTTAAGTTAAAATCAAGGGAGGAAATATCGGTCCCCTATACTCTAGCACTGTTTAAAGAGACACGCACCTTCCTTGTTTATCCATAAGCGTCGGAAAATAAAAATAAACGATTTTTGACAAAACATATGCGTAGAGTGGATGTTGATTGATGTCACTCATCGCTAACAAGTTATATTATTTTAGTGAAACGCCAATGAACTTGACAAGAAAATATTTGATACATACAGGGTCTTTAGTTCTTCGAAGTTAAGATTTTACTGTAAAAGTGTCAAAAACTATCAATATTATTGTCAATCAACAATAAGAAACTTGGAGGGTTTTCATAGCTACTAGTGACATTTTTGCTAGCTGGAGGAGTTGTTTTCAATGGAACCAAGCGGAAACAGCATACCTAGCTAAATGTGTGAGTGTAACTTTCAACAAAATCAAATTTTTTATCTTAAAAAACCTACAATCTTGATTGTATGCACAAATATTGGTTTGTAAATAAGTTAATAAAGAAACATACAGTTTTACTCTGTACCATCAGTTATAAAACACCCTGTATAATACATTATTTTAATAGCACCCTGTATCCCATGACAAGACAAACAATTTATCTTTCAAAATGTCAACAGCGAAATTTTTTATGAGATACACTCTGTTTACTTAGGCCATAACTGATAAATAGACACTTCACGAGACACTTAAAGCAAATTTAAATTACCTATTTCTTTAATGTTTCCATCACCATTCGTTAAATAACAATCCGTAATATTAATCCCCCTATAACTGCCACTTGTAAAAGTAGTAATTAGTACAACATCACTTCATTTTTAAGGAATAATTATCTACTATATTGCTGTCAGAATATGATTTAATGAGATGATAGGATAAATTTGCTTTAAGTGCCTCATATAAAAATGTACGATAAAGGCTTAAACTAAGTAATACGTAAAAATAATTATAAATAATAAAAAAAATGTGATAATTTTTCAAAAGTTTAAAATAAAAATGTACAATAAAACGTATATTTTCAAAATCCTTAGTTTTAAAAAACTATGTCTTTGTTAAAATTTATGATTTCAAAATGTATAGGGTGTCAAATTAGACAGTAGTTTTAAACTGGAAAAAATTTAAATATTTACAAATTTTTTCCTAAAAATGCCCAATTATGTGACAACCCATAATAAGAGTATAGACTTTCAAACAAGTTAAAAAAAATAATAATTTAGGAAAAAACTACCATATTATAACAGACTGGCTTTATCACACAATATTTAAAAAAAAGTTTAAAATAAAGATTCTTAAAAGTAAAAAAAAATACAAATAACATAGCAGCTAGGCTTAGACGTGTATGTATGATTAAATAAAAATGAGTTTTTGACAGCCTTACATACTGCCTCCTCTTCCTAAACTATTACTTGTGGGGCATATAGTCAAAAATCGTGTCCCGTGGAAAAGTTGTGGAAGATTTTTTTCATAGATCACAAAATTTTAGGTCACCGGGTGTTTGCCTCCAATTTGAGTAGGAGGGCCTGTGTGAAGTCATAAATAAAATAAAGATGGCGGTTTTTCATGTATCATAGCTTATAACTTTTGCTACATTAGTTTCACAGAAAAAGACTTAAGTACGTTTTTTGTTTGCAATAGAACCCCAATCAAGATAGTATATAGTTTTTGCAAAGTCACTTGAATAACTCCTAATACGGGGTTCTATCGATTTCATGAAATTTTGCTTCATTCTGCCCTTCAAAAGTTATCCAAATTCAAATAAAATCTTCCTGGTATAATTTCAAGCCTACCGACTGAGAAGAGGCGCGACACTTTGCGGTCCGACCACAAAGTATTTGTTTTCCGATCGACCGAGCACAGGTGGATAGACGGCACCTGATTGGCAGATTTTTTTGACATGCGCTTTTAATTGCTTTCGGGTGTGCTTTTCGGGACCCCTTTAGTCGGCAGTATGAAGAGTTAGAAAATAAATTAGTGTCGTTCCTGTAGGTGTAGGAATAGAGAGTTTTATTATCTATTTTTATTTATTACGAGTATATCTACCGCCGCTCATGTTATTTTCTATAAAGGATATGCCGATGGTCGGCTTTTATCTTCGTTCAACTGACTGCAAAAACTATACCATATAGCTCGATATCTTCAAAGCTAACAAAAATATTAATTTTTAAAAAATACTAAAAAATAGTAACTTAGTAATTTTTTCCCCCAAAAATAAATTGAGGAAGGAATTTTGGACGACCCCAAATCGATTCGTTAGGGATCAATCATTTTTAGGTCGCCGGGTGTTTGCCTCAAATTTGAGTAAGAGCGCCTGTGTGACATCATAAATGGAAAATACCGCCATTTTGGATTTATGACGTCATATAGGACCTCCTAATGAAATTTGAGGCAAACACCCAGCGACTTGACATTGTGTAATCTATCACAAATGGATCCAGCTTAGTCTTCAACTTTCTTGCTCAATCTTGAATTTTTATTATTAAAAAAATATCTTTTTTAGTTCTTGAGATATAATGCTTATTAAACCGACAATTCAGTTGTTGTTCTATTGCAAACAACTCATAACCTATATAATTTTTCTGTAAAGTTAATGTGGGAACAAAAGTTAAAAGTAAAGGTTTCTGAAAAATCACGGAAAAATCGCAATCTTGGCTTTATGACTACTCAAATTGTAGGCAAACACCCGGCAATTTAAAATTGAGTGAGCCATAACAAATCGATTTGGGGTAGTCTAAAACTTCCTTGCCCAATTTTTTTTTTGGGTAAAAAACTATTTTTAGTATTTTTTAAAAAATTAATATATTTGCTAGTTTTTAAGATATCGAGCATATTTATCTACTATCTTTATTGACGTTCTATTGCAAACAAAAACATATTTACAGTTTTTCTGTAAAACTAATTTGGCAAAAGTTATAGGCCAAAGTTTGTGAAAATACATGAAAAAAACATGAAAAAAGCCGCTATTTATTTATGACGTCAAACAGGTTCTTCTACTCAAATTGGAGGCAAACACCCGGTGACTATCCCACAGGATATTAACTTCACTATCCAAGGCCCGAATAATAGTTTTTCCTTTTTATCAACCTTTCCACAAAAAGGTGAGTAACAGAGTTTTTTTGGTCCGAACAGTTATCAACTGCAATTGTGGTTAACGTTATTCTGAGTCGACGCACTACCGACCTGTCAAGGCGTTATTTTATTAGGAAGTTTTTGGAACGGTTATTTGACACTTCGTTGTAGTAATCACTGCGTCTGCGCACTAACAACCTGTCATTTCGTAGTGGTAATTAACCACTACTACTGTCGTAAGCTACTGATTCCCTTCGTTGTAGTGGTAATTTTTATTGTTTAATTTTATAGTTTTCTTTTTGTGCGACTTTTATTAAAAATGTTTAAATACACCAGTTTTAAACATACATAACATTTATTTTGTAAACTAAGACTAAAAACAAAGATTAGGTTTTAATATTTTGACTGTAAAAGTGACAGTTTTAAATGTGTTTTAAAACCTCAGAGAAGACCGATTCGTAGTAATGATTGGTAATATTAACCATAACCACAACGGCTGTCCAAATTAAACGTTCGAAAAACTCCCTATTAAGAACAAAGTTAACCACAACTACTTGTATAACGACACTGACGTTTAGAAAAGTAAAAAATACTAAAGTAACATCTTATACGCGATTCCCGTGACGTCAGTCAAGGTCAACTAAAAATCGCGTGACCGCTTACCATTCGTGAAGTCGCGCGCGCCATTTTATAAGTTCAGCAGTTTGTAAAGCTTTTCATAAGATGAGAATAGTACAGAAGTAAAGGCAAGAAACAACTTAGGCAAACAATTTGTTTTTAATATGTCTTTTTTGAGTATTCCTGCGAAAACTTTCACTTAATTTTCTCTTAGTAAAATCAAAATCTGTCAAAAAATAGAAGGTTTTATTTAAAATTTTGAGACCCCCCCACGAACAATAGAACCCACCCTAGTTTCAAGTTAATATACAGGCTGTTCCAAATTAGTGCACTAATTTGTAACATTTCTAAACAAAAAAGTTTCTATGTAATCTTTTTCTAAAGCTTAAAATAACGTATGTCAAATACCTATAAATAATCAATCAGGTATTGTTTTAAATTAATTCTTTTCAAACCGAACCAAAATGCTGATGACAGTTGTCTACTACGTCTTAGGGTCCTTATCGTGAGGTAATCAGTACGGAGTTAAAGTTGAAAATAAAAAAATCAAAAATAAAAGCTGAAAATGGGCTCATTCTTTCTGCCGATAAAAATTTTAATATAAGTAATGTAATACAATTATAATTTAGTGCCAACTTTAAAAGGAAAGGCTAATATTTGGTTTTTTGGCAAAGTTTATTCTTATATTTTAACCCCATCTAAAGAGCATTGCCAAACTGAAAAATTGTTGATTACTCTCACTACAGAACATACTAATTCATATATACTGAATAAGAAAAAAAGGTCAAAAAATAATTAATTGCCTTCTAGACTACAATGATAATTTGGAACAACCTTTATGTAATAATGCCAGAGAAAATTTAGTGTACACTTTTCACGAGAAAATACTGTATTTTTAAAGGAATATATTAAAAACGAGAAGACAAAAGCGAGATATGAAATATCACAAGTTTTTTTTAATGTAAATCTTTTTATAGATTTAAAAATTTGTGGGGTTTTATTTTTTTCTCTTCGGGAGATGAATAACATTAACAATTTTTATAATAAATAAATTAAAAATAAAGTTTTTTTACGTAAAACATTTTTTGACAGTTATGCGACTCCCAAATTTAAAGTTTTTTAAAGAAAATCAATTTAAGACAATACATAATGTTTTAAAATAATAATTTTATATATTTTTTTTTATCGAATATTTTTTTTTATATTCGAATTTCATATGAAATTACAAAAAACAGTTAAAATTTTAAAGACAGAAATTGACAACCTAGGACACCCTGTATAAGTGGTCAAAAATTACGTAAAAAAACATTTATTTTTAGAAAAACATCGAAATTCGAATTGTACAAAAAAGGCTAAATACAGACTAAAAACTATATCAAGGAAAATAAATTACAAAAAAAATTCTTATAATAAAATGAATAATAGGAAATTTTTAAAAAGAAAATAGGGAGTTATTGTAAATTTTTACTTATTTTCTTTTCACAAACATTTACCTATTTTTTGTAAACCAAAAGGTTTTTGAGTATACAAACTACCAAGTTAAGTAGATTATTTTGAAATCATTATTTTTGAAAAAGAAATAACCTAAAAATCAACAATAAACATGGAAATAAAGATAAAAATAATAGGGAATAAAATGAAACAATAATTACGTAATAATAAACGTACCCTCTATCGCTATTTTGACAGTTTGCTTATGACTCTTATTAGCGCTCCGTTTTCGTCCTTCAGTCGCTGGTTTTCGGATTTTAAGTTTTCCAAATTCTGAAACAAAGTTATTTATTTTTTTAATTAAGATTTTACTAAGAAATATACAAGGGGCGGTAATTAAATAACGAGAATTTTTACTTACAAACATATGTTACGTTTTTATGGCAATTGAATTTGTTTTGTAAGCGATTTTAATTCGATACCATCCGTTTTTCTTTTCATTTTCAAAAACCGTGACTTTTTCGCCGACAGTAAGGCCGCCATTTCGGAACGCCTTATCACGCTGGTCACTAGTCACCTTTTGAATCACAGACCAGGTTTTTTATACTAAAACCATCAGTTGTTTATTTATGACAAGTGATATTTTCTTAGTCAATATAATTTTTCAACAACAACCGCTGGACCAAATGGCAATATATTATATTTTTAAATTTAGAGAGTGAAGAAATATTTATTTTCACCAGTATTTTTTCCGTAAATGCAATAGGTTTTAATATTTATAAAAATTGTTCATAAATACCTTGCGTTATGGCTCGTCTTTTTTCGTTGTAACAAAAGACATTATGTCCGCAAAAATCTTAAAAATAAATAAAAAAATATAATATTTTGATTTAAAAATGGCAGCCATATTTAAACCTCTAAACGTCACTAGGAGATCGGTGTAAGTCAGCGTCAGCTGTCCGCTATATTTTACATGTTAATTATTTAGACAAGTTGGCGAAAATAATACCGATTTTAAATTCTTTTGGTGGATATGTTAGGGAAAACAGATTCTAATATATCTTGCGCTTTTTACAATATTTAAATATTGATACGTCTTTAATACGGTAATGCATCTACAGATATAGTTTTAAATTATTTATACAGGGTGTTCGGCACATGAACCGTCAAAATTTTTTGCGATACTGTTGGGCAGTGTTGGGGTCATTTGCGACCTTTTCAACCTTGGAACTTGGGTCCTAAGAGTCACGGCTAAAGAGATGAATTTTTAATTTTTTTTTTCAATTATCCACAATCCCACCTTTAAACCCTCGTAAGCTTTTTATTAATGTCTGGAAAAGCACCATTTTTTAAAAATAATTCTGTAATCTTATGCTTCTTCAACTAATTAATAGATTTGTTAAAATTGATGTACCAAAGGGTTTTTATTGAGAACATTAGTGATTTTGTGAAAAAAAATCAATTTCAAAATTAAAAATCAAAAAAAATATCGACAATTGAGAACTTCATTTTCTTTTAAAAACTTCTTTAGTTGATTACCTTTCTAACGGTATGCTACACATTGATAAAAAACATTTCTGCTTTAAAATACGGATATTCCGTCAGAAGGGCGAGACTCATTCGGAATTGGTAAGAAAAACAATTTGATGTTTATGATCGTTTACCTACTTACACAAAAGTTAAACTTTTAACAATTGTGTTCTTTATTATAAATTTTGTTCGAAACGATCATAAACATCAAATTGTTTTTCTTATCAAGTCCGAACGATTATTGCCCGTCTCAAAGAATATCCGTACTTTAAAGCAGAATTGTTTTTTTTAAATCAATGTGTATGTGTATGTATGTATGTGTATCAACTAAAGAAGTTTTTAAAAGAAAATGAAGTCCTCAAATGTCGATACTTTTTTTAATTTTTAATTTTGAAATTGATTTTCTTTCACAAAATCACTAATGTTCTTCAATAAAAAACCTCGTATGTCCCTTTGGTACAGCAATTTTAACAAATCTATTAATTAGTTATAGTAGCATAAGATTACAGAATTATAAAAAAAATGGTGCTTTTCCAGACATTAGTAAAAAGCTTACGAGGGTTAAAGGTGGGATTTTGGGTCATTTTAGAAAAAAAAATAAAACATTCATATCTCTTTAGCCGTGACTCTAAGGACCCAAGTTCCAAGGTTGAAAAGGTAGCAAATGACCCCAACAATATCCCAAAAAATGTTGACGGTTCATGTGCCGAACACCCTGTATACTTTTTTCAAACTTTAAACCACTCCTCAGGGGTGGTACTACAATTTCAGACTATTTTTAACGAGAATCCTATGATTGCACGGGCTAGATTTCGAAAAAATGACATATCGGGGGCAATTCTTCAAAATTTGAAATAATTTGAAATAATCTGACGAAATTTGAAACAACAGAATTTAGGTGTAAATCTTGACAACACTGCAATTTCAGCTTTGTGTAAAACGTCTTACACCACACGGTAATGGGCCAACTTAGGAAATTATGAAAACCCCAAAAATTTAAAATATGCGGGAAAATTTAATCTAAAACCTACGTTGAAACTCGGCTACTGATAATCCACAAGTTCTTGATAAATTGTATTTTTCCGAGCACCTCATCATACAACGGTTTTTCTATCTGGCAAATTTGACAACTGTCAGCCAAAGATCACCAAGGGGACTGTCAGTTACGAAATACTATGTTGCCAATTCATTGTTTCCAAGTGAAACCAATAAAGGTACCGTTCACAAGTTGGATTCACTTTTTAAATATGTTGTTAAAATATTTTTACGAAAAACTCTTACAACGTAACGTGCAAGGTGGTACCTAAGGGGGGATCAATCTCCCCCCGATATTTTTAGGAAGAAAAAGTAATCAAACATTTAGTAGTGATAATAATAGTAGAGATATGGATAATTCGCATTTTTTACGGCGGAATTGATTCTGATTTTTGAGATTTTTGCTTATAATAGCTGAAAACATGCTCAAACTAAAGTTTGGTTAAGTATTTTGTTTTCTAAAAAATTTAAATCTTAAAGGTATTTTTTTATACCTAAATGCATGGAGAGTGGAAAAAAATTTTGTTTTCTAAATCTCATAATTTTATTCATAAACATTTGTGTGTTTTAAATAATATTACTTGACTTGACTGCAAAATCAATCCAAGATTTGAGCAGCTGCTAAAAAATTGTTTTTCTTTGTCGTGTTTTTGAACTTGATTTTAAAATAAATTTGAATGAAAAAGGATGCTTGGCTGACTTATTTTTTAGCCACTCATAGATAGGAAGGCTATTGGGGACCGTCAAAAAAAACCTTTTTATTTTTGCTCAAAATAAGTTTGGGCCAAAAAAATCAAAATGGCTGTCTGTCTTTATTCATAGTTCTTTTAAAAATAAAACCAAATAATTTAAATAATTAGGCACTTTGTCTGCAAGTTTAATGAAAATTTTTACTTGGTTTTATTTTTATAAGTTGAAAAAAAAAACAAATTCAATTTTTTTTACCCTTATTATATTTGTTATAATCAAAACCTTAAAAACTATTTTATTTTTTTTTATTACTTTTTCAAATTAGGTAGCTATTCAATGAACCTACAGAGTAAATAATTTTGCACTGGAATTTATTCTTTAGCTTTTTAACTATTTCTTCAATTTCAATATATTTTAATTATAGTATCTAAGGTTTTAAACCCGTTATATTTTGTTTGTGTATTTTATTCCGGGATTAACATTAATATTGATAAAGGTACACAATTGACAGGGTGCAAAATTTTTTGCCGACTTTTTTGGACGATAGCTTTTCTAAAAGGTTCGATGTCATCACATTTCGTGCATTTCCTAATACAAAAAGCAAATTTTGCATTTTTTTATTAAACCAAACCTCACCTTTGTCGATGGATGGCAAACTTATCCTAACCTGTTAATTCAACTCTGGTTAATTGATCGAAAACGTGACCTAACCGGTCCATTGGACACTTTTTTTTTTGGTGGAAAAGGGGCGTGTATGGACAGGTAATGATAAGTTTGCGATCAATTGAAGGGGCGACGGACGAAACATCGAAACACAAAATGTCGAAAGTACAAAATGTCGAAGAAACAAAAATACTAATAGTAGAAAATTTTAAAAGACAGAAAATAAAACCTAACCAGATCGGGTTAGATTGGTATACGAAATAAAAAAAAGCAAACCTAATCCGGTTGGGTAATTATAATTTCAAAAAAACTAACTTGACCAGATCAGGTTAGTTTGTTTTGTATAATAACCTAACCAGGTCAGGTTTAAAATCTAACCTGACCTGGTTAGGTGAAAATTATTTAAAAAAACTAACCGTTTCTAGTTACTTAATTACACTGAATCTAACCTGACCAGATCGTAATATGTTATTAGGTTTTATTTCGCATTTCGATATATTTTTTTTGACATTTTGTAATTTCGATATTTTGTAATTTCGACATTTTGTAATTCCACATTCAAAAAAAAAAGTGAGGTTGGGTTGGTGCATAGAGAATTTGTCTCTGGGTTGGTGGCAGGGTCGAATGAAACGTGCCATAAATTGTGGTAAAATAGCCTGCAAGAGAAGGTTTGTTTGTGAAAGGGATCCGTTCACAAATTAAGTGAAAGAGACAAGTTAGTTTCTTCTTGTATATAAATATAGGTACTTACCTTTTTAAAGTATATTACAAAAAAAAGGCACCTGATCTGGTCAGGTTAGTTTCTATTAATATATCTAATAACCCAAGCTTTCGACATTCTGGACTTTCAACATTTTGTAATTCTTCTTCATTCGCACACACAGTTTCCAATAGAATCTACATTTATTTTTATTTTAATATTTATTTTTATCCTTATAAACCCAACAGTAACGTCTTTTAGACGAAAATTGTTCGTAGCACCCCTGTAATCTTCCGCCGGCGGCGACTGTAGCAAGTATTTCTGTTTACCCTATCCAAAACCTCATGGGCCATCACTGAAGAACAGCAGTTTCTATATGGGAGGACCCCCCAGAATAAAAAACTATATACGTGCCTAGCTTTGATAAGAAAAGTAAAAAAATAATCACCACTTCAATAATTTGACAAGTATCCCACTTAGTCAGATTTTTCTGGCAGATTTTAAAGAAATAATTTGACATTCCCTTAAAAATCCGTTCAAATATAACGGTGGCAACAGCGTAGAGCTAATTTTGTAGCGACCCTTCCACGACATGCAGTTAGTCCCTCTTTGTTAATTTTACCGTGAAAAACAAAGAAAGAAAGTAAACTTAGCTGATCTCATAAAGAAAACGAATAGGACTCATAAATTTGAAAGAAATGTGACGAAATGTGACGAAATCTGACATTTCAGTTTGTGTGGTTAATGGTTATCTGCTTTGAATTTATTTACAATTTTTAAATTAAAAATTTTTAATAAATTAGGCGTTTTTAATTAAAAAAATATATTATATCGTGAAGCTACATCTATCAAAAAGTGGGAAATGGCCTTTTAGGTAAGTTTTTAAGTTTAAAATTGCCTTTTAAACGAGAAATCTTAAGCGCCAGATTATGTCACATTTTTTCAAATTTCGTCAAATTTTTTGAAATGTAAAGAATTGACCCCATCGTTACAAAATTTTATGTGGTTTTTTCTTTATTTCTAAAGTTAATTTGAATTTATATGAGATGAAACTAAGTGAGAAGTACTAACTATCATATTGCACATTAGGGTAAACCAAATCTTTGCCGTTATTTCACCTGTGAGTATTAAAAACACACTTAAACCCGGTCTAAAATGCTAAGTTTAGGTCTTAGTAAATACTGCTGTTGGATTTAATATATAGGGTGTTTCGTAAAACATTTACCATAACTTTGTTTAGTAAGGACAAAAACACTAGAACTGTTGCATATACACTTTTTCCTATCTCTTATAATAAGGGCAGTAGACCTAGGTTGAAATATATGAAAACACCCTGTACAGAGCTTTGAAAATAAATTACTAAGAAAGATTAGTAATGCACCTTGCACATTTGAAATAGTGACCTTCATCGGGACCTAAAAATCACGATAGCAGGTACAACTTTAAAAACTACTCAAAAAGCCTCAAAGATTGACTCAACCACATGTAATTGTGAGAGCGATTGAGCTTCTAGACAATATTGAGCTTAAAAGTTGAGCTAGTAAACTAAACAAAATATTGCTATAAACACAACAAAAGTGTGAACTTTAGTGTAAATAAATGTTTTTTAAGTATCTTGTCGTCAGGTAAGCCACGCTGACTATGGAAATGCCTTTTTCCGAAACACGGGTGTCCGTGTTTGACTATACCCGTTTGAAGTTGCCTTTCATACTTTTTTTCTTAAGTAAATTTAGTTAAAACAAAATTAGAAACTTATTGTGATAACGCCAGGCCGTAATAGTGTCAGGCAGTATTTGGACAGATTTGCATTATAGGCTGACAATTAAACTCTCAAAAATGCATAACAAAGTCGAATTTAAAAATAAGCCGTCTATCTTTAATTAAAGACAACAGTAGTCGAATTTAAAAATAAGCCGTTTATCCTTAATTATTAAATCGGTTCTTATACTTATATTAAAGATCAGCTGTCATCTTTCAATGTAAAAATATTGTCTTGCACTATTACTGCATGGCTTTATCCCAATAAGTCCCTAATGCCAATTAGTCTTACTTACACAGTGTGTCTAATAAATAAATAAAAACTTATTCTCTGAAGTTGTAATAAACACTAAACCGTATACCTCGAAAACAAAAAATTCGCAATAGAGAGAAACAAAAGCCTCGTTATTTAACTGCCGCACACCCGAGTCATTTTTTTTTAAATGTCGGATGATAAAATATGTCACGATCAATCGATACAAGAAGCTAAAACATACTCACCCCGGCATCCCCTTTCCTAAATTTAAAAAAAAATCACAAAAACAAAAAACAAACAAAAGTTAACATAAATAGTAAAACTTCGTGTTATTTGGTCAAAAAAGAACACAGCTTTAAAATAATTTAGTAAGGACAAAAACACGCTCAGATGAAGATGAAAATTCGGCAAAAAAGCGTAAAAATTTGTTGGCAAAAAAATCGCATTTAAAAAATGTGTACATATTGATGAAAATGTGACGTATAAAAATACGAAAAAATAAATAACATGGGGCAAAACGCAAATCACGTAACGTGTCAAAAGCGACAAGAAAACAAAAGCTCGATTAAATACAGTTTTTGACGAAAAATTCGCTCATTTTTTCAAAATTTTGTATTTCTATATTTTCTTGGGTTAAAACAAAAAATCGTACCCAGCTCATACGAAAAACCCATTAGGATTAGGTCAAAAAATTCCAAAAAGACAACGGTAATAATAAATAAAGTAAATGACGCTACTTTAAAATACGCTTTCTAAGGTTTAAAAAGGTTTTAAAAAAATTGTCACTGAATGTAAAAGAAATATGTTTATTTTTTTTTGGCTTCTTATGTATAATTTTTTTTTATCACATTTTATTGAAAAATTATTTCTTTAAATTAGCTTCCCTGTCCTCCTCTTGGTAAGCCGAAAAGTTTTCGAACATATTTCCATTTGAAAATATGTTTGATAAATAAGAAACGTCTTTTTGTCATTGCAAGAGTTTGTTTTCATATTTCTACGAAAAAGTGAAAACACACTTTATTTTAAAAAACAAATACAAATACAGTTTTAAAAACCTACAATGTCGTTACCGCTGTGTAGAACAAAAACAACCCTTTATTTGACCCACGTTACACAAAGGGTTAAATCAGCAGCTAAGGTAGAACTTTATTAATTCTTACCCAATTTTTTCAGTTGATACCTTTTTGTACACGGTAAAGACGTGGCTTTTTGGTCAATGTTTAAAATCGCGTACAGTAGCGCACAAAATTTTTTTGCGGGGGTCTGAAAAATGGCTACATTTTAAAATCATGCGCCTTCTTGATTTGATACGAGGGTGGATCAAATATAAACAAGCCTTTTCAACTTACTAACGGAAAAGTCATTAATAATGAACATGGCCGTTATAATTTTGGAGTAGGGATATTCAGCAGCATGTAGGCGGCTGGTAGTGCCGCGATGCTCATTTGGCCAGGAGCAATCGCAATGAGCGAGAAGAAGAGACACAGCAGTGTTGCGCAAAGACTAATCATTAAATTTCTTACACGCAAAAACGTGAAACCTGCTGAAATTCGATGCAGATTGCGAGCACAGTTCGGAAATAAGACGCTTTCGTGGGTACCTGTAAAAACTTGTTGTAAGGAAATTAACGACGGCCGTGAGCGTGTCGACAACGTGAGTTACCCACGTCGTGCGCGTACCATCATTTCTGCAGGCAAAGTTTTAGCGATCGTTTTCTGGGACTGGAGAGGAGTTTTGTTGGTCGATTTTTTGCAGGAGCGAATAACAATAAACGCGGCTTTCTACTGCAACTTACTTGACCAAGTAAAGCTTGATTATCGCCAAAAGAGGAGAGCACGCCCCATCCAAGACGTGTTGCTCCTGCATGACAACGCTAGACCTGATACGGCAGCTGACTGTGCTGGCATACCCTCTATACAGTCCAGATTTGTCACCTTGCGATTTTCACTCAAAGATTCACTGGGAGGCGAGCAATTTCAGACCAATGAAGAGGTGGAGGCATTCGTGCGCAACTGGTGAGATACCCGCCCAGCTTCCTTTTATGAAAACGGTATTAAGAAACTGTCAAACCGTTGGGAAAAGTGTATTAACCGAGAAGGGGGATGTGTAGAAAAGTAGAAAACATTTCTGTTTGGTGTCATGTTTCTAAATAACTAGTTTATAAACAAAGGCTTGTTTATATTTGATCCACCCTCGTAGAAATTACATTTTGACAAAAAAAGTCGTATAGTCTCAAGCCTTAGCTTTCGATAGAGACCAAAAGCACTAAAATCAATCAAACAAAGGGTACAAAAACTACAGCCAAAAATAAAATTTACGGTTTTTTTGTGGTCCACAAATTTCCCTTTGAATTTAATGTTTTTGAACAAATTTCCGTTTGAACAAATATTTTTTGAAAAAAAAATGGTTTTCGAACAAAAATTGCTAGAAAATCCTTAGTCGCTGTGGTCAAAGCTTTCGAAAAGCCAAGCAAGCAAGTCGGAAAAATTGTAATGTAATTTTAAACAACCAAAATTGCGAATTTTTCGTCATTTTGTGGGACGTTTACCTACTCTAGTGGTATTTTTCGATCGATAATTATTTCTTTGCCGAATTGGTCAGTTTGTTGATCACCCGCGTCAGGGATCGGTTGTCAGCTTTTAATCTCTCGTTCTCGGCTTTTAATTTTTGCAATTGCTACAAAAATTATGAAAAAACACTGTTACCTACTTATCATGACTGTGTTGTACAGGGCGATTGGTTACTTTTGGGGGATTGTTGAATCACCCTGTACTTATCACGGATGTGTTGTACAAGTATTCACTATATATTACCTATTACTATTCTAGAATGACTTTAGTATATCTACTGGTTTAAAAACTGCAATATTAATACTTTTAATATGATGTGGCCATTTTACTATATTTTGAAATTTCTCTCTTTTTTATATCAAATAAGCATATTGTATGTCTAATATCAGAAAGAAAAGAGGAATCTAAAAATACAATAAAACAGACGCTATATTTTATCTCTGCCAACCAAACTGTGTCAGTAATGTAATTTGAATATATTTAAGATTTTATTAAAAAATATATTTTGGTTTTAAAAATGCACTAGGATTAAAAAGGGAAAAGACAAGTCAAAAACCAAAAAATGAAAAATAAGAACCTAAAAAAGCATCCCAAAAAAGTAACTAGCAAATACGTTAAGCATATAAGAAATAAAAAAAATTATCCTAGAGTGCTAGAAACAGGGAAAAGTAAATTTACACAAGGGAAAAAAAGATAAAATTAAAAAAGAACAAAAATAAATATATACCTTGAGTTCTTCTTCCATCTCGCTTAGTTTCCTTTCCATCGCTCGTCTTTCTCTTTTTTCTAGTTCTGACAAGGAATTTTTGCTTGTCTGCAAAAAAATATAAACAAGTGATTTATTTATTTTTTTATTATTTAATTGTCAAAAACACTGTTTATTGTATTACAATCTAGTCAGTAAGACTAATTAGCAATTTTGTTTTAACTTAATTTGCTAGAAAATGTAAACTTAAACTTAGGGTTTTATTTATTTTGCTAGTTCAAACGGCTTCTTTTAATCTTCAAAGTAGTATAGTATTGTCTGGATTCTAGAAGCCCAATAGCTTCCTCATTCACATGTCGGTGGATTCTATCCTTATGGATTTTTGTAAACTTTTTGGTAATCTCTGCAACAGCTTTGACATTAAGATCCCGATGAAGGTCACATTTCGAAAGTACCAAGGTGCATTAACCACACAGTTTCTTACTATTTTATTCTAAAATCTCTACACAACTAGTAGTACGTTATCCGTTACGTTATTATTCAACAGAAAAATAGCAAAATATGAAAATATAAAAAAATTTCATAAAAATATGAAAAATAGGAAATTAAGAAGGAAATATCGATCAAAAATTAAGTTTTTTTCAACTTTTTTTAAAAGAAAAGACATTTACTAAGCAAAAATGTTTTCTGATTATTTTCTTAATAAAGAAATGTATTAACAAACATTTAATATGTATATTTTTATATCTTCGGCAGGAACTGTGGAAAAAGGTTTCCAAGTAGTATGATACAACTTACAGTTCTCCTGTCCTCGAACGGGTTAGGTTAGTATACCAAAACCTAACCTGTTTGGAGGACAGGAGCAGGTCTTTACTACAACCTAACCACTTTAGAATAAAATAAAACTGAATTGTCAGTGTTTTGATATGTCGCTCTTTCAAATGTCACTGTTTTGAACTATCGCCCTTTTGGTCTTTAAAGATGGCACTGTTTTAAATATCGCTCTTTTGAACCGGAGCCTGCTATAATTTGCTATTGTCGTTATATACCCGAGTTTTATAGTTGTACTGGGGTATTTAATCCTACCAAGTGTCTTTCTGTATACACTATCATACGCCCTTTAAAAATCTACAAATAAATGGTACATGTATCCATCGCGTGGATACTATTTCTAAAAATGTAACCGAATTTTGCACTGTAAATAATAACAAACATTTCAGCAGATGTTCAGTTAAATTATTTAAAGAATCCAGGACCATAATTTACTTTTTTAAATAAAATCATAAATTCAAGTAAATGAAGCGCTCGAAATTTTGGCAAATGACGTATATTTGTTGGCGGCTTTTTGCAATTTTAAAAGTTTGTGTTCTGACAAATTGATTTGCGCACCGTTAGTTTTTGGCCAAATATTTCGTTCGGTACATGTTTTGTTCACCTATGAAACAAGGATTGGTTATAACTCTTTTAGTGCATATTAAGAAATAAATAGAGAAAGAGATAAGAAAGTGGTTCCGCCTCCCTCCACAATGGTAAACGTCTAGGTGCCGGCTACAACACAGCAAGTGGTTGATGCGAGAAAAAAAGAGTGGGAGTTGTAATTGTTAAGCGAGAGGAAACCTCAAGTAGATAAAGTGTTTTCCCTTCAACGTGATTGGCTATGGAAAAACTGTGAGATAAGAAAGTGTTGTCTATAAAATGTTATTTTATCTCTGTTTTTGTAAAGGTTTTCTGGTTTAGCTCATTAGCTAGAATGTAAAGTAAACTTTTCAGCAACGCCACTGACTTGGTTCCTCCAAGCTCTTCAGAGGTGATAATGGATTACTTAGGTCCAACCTACCTTTAATAAAAACCGAAATTTTGAGGAGACAAATCGGTAGTCACATTCTAAGTTTTGTTGAACTTAAACTAAAACCTCTAAATTAATTGTCAGTAAACAAACATAAAATTTATATATTTGGAGAACATTTTGCAGTTTGTTATTTTGGTAAGTTAAAGTTTTTATTTTAATATTTTGGGCCTTGGTTGTTTTATAGGTCATCAGAAAAGTCTTGTAACAATTTGTAAAATGCCACAGAGTTTATTTTGTATTCATTAAAGTTTGCAACGTTTTTAAAACTGTTTTATATTTATTTTATACACACAAGGGATCTACTATGGTACCCTCGCTTAAGGGTTTATATTTTAAAACAAAATCGTACCAGACAAGGACGTCTTGAAAACCGAGCCGAAGACATGTTCCTCGTTTTTATCGATTTCGGCTAGAAATATCTAAAATCCCCAAAATACATTAAATTTTGCCCACCCTGTACACCTGTTAAAAATAATAATGATTTGCGGGCGAAACACGACGTATGACGCTTTACGGCTCCAGTTTGGCAAACCAGCATTCCTTGCAAAAAGAATGAAAGCATAGACGTAGTAAATAAATGCAGCCCACCAATGACAGACCATAAAATAATAAAACCCTTTCTTACTCTAATTTGACAAGTGTTAAGTAGAAACCGAACCGAACCGAACCTTTAAGAACTGAATCAGGTAAATATACAAATTTATTATATATAGTTTATTGTTGAAAAGTTTATCCTTGGCGAATACCTCTCACATAACCATTTTTTTTCAGAATTCTTTTAATCATCATCTTACACAATCATATTTGTTGGCTTATAAGAATGCAAAATGGCCATACGGTAAAAAGAGCATAATACTTCAAAATTAATTTATGGGTTTGAGTAAAAACCTTGCATTTTGGTTATTAAAAAATTATTTATTCATAGAAAAAATTTCAGAACAAAAAAAAATTTAAGGTACCTACCGTATACATGCTATTCTTATGTATACGTCTCATACAAAACAATAGAGTAAGGAGTGGGTCTTAACGCACTACCCACACTCTAAACGTGCCTTATGCGATGAGAGACAAATCCAAATTCCATTTTTTCAACTGCGCATTCGCCACTTCTCTCTTTTCGTGCCATGTAAACTGTTTCCCTCGCTCTCCCTCTCATGCAATTCGGTATCATGGAAGTTTAGCGGCAAATTTAAATCGGGAATAATGTAGTTTTTAAACCCAAAAATAAGATGCCTAGATTTTTCCTTAAATTAGTTTCCCCTGTCCTCCTTTCGGAAGGTCCACAGAACAGGAGGGTGGTAACCTAACCTCTTGGATCGCTAATGTATCCTAGGGTCCAACACCTGACCTTTGACCCGAAAAAATGTTTTCAAAATGTTTCTAGTTTTGTGAGGGAGAGAGAGGGATACCGTTTACATAAAAAAGTGGTGCATGCGCAGTTGAAAAAATTGGATTTGGATTTGTATTTTACCGCCTAGTAGCGGGCGCAACGTTCCTAGTTTTGCTCAAAGTATTAGTGTTTAGGAAAAGCGCGCGCTATCTCGTGGATATAATTTTAAAATGGAACCAGTGTACAGACCTTGATTTTCTTTTATTTTACTATAGACACTACTGCTTTTACTCACCACAACATTAATCTTCTCAAGAGTCTGCTTAGTATCTCTTAATTCTTCATTCGATTTCTTCAGCTGTTCTTGTAGTCTCTCGTTTTCGACTAGCTGTTCCTCGTAGAGTTTCTTGTAGTCGATTTCACCATTTTCATTTCTGATGTCTGCGGTGCTGCTGAGACGTGACCGTCGGCCTTCGGAACCGCTCTAAAAGGAAGCCAAACATGAAAAGCGAGCCACAATAGATAAGTTAGTGATCGCAGTGGAAGGGCTGAGAAGCCCACTCTTATTTGAATCATCATTATCATTAAGTCAACTTACAGGGACTCTAGTCAACCTGTAACCCTGACATACTAGCCCGGTTTCTATACGTCGATTAATAGTCGAAGCGAAAAAACAAATACAGATCCAAAGAGCTTAAACCAATTTACGGGAGAGAGAGAGCCGCCCCTCTTTTTCTTGTCTCTAATAATTGACTTATCGAAATTGGGCTGTAATGAGTTAGGGTAACGGTCGTATGACTATATAGACGATTTTAAAGTAATATGCCGCCCGACCAAGAACAGGCCACCCAACAGGATTCCTCCTGGAGGTATGAAGCTGACGTCACGTCACATATAGCGAGCGGTTTTCACGTACATATGGCAGACACTGTCAGTTTATTAAACAGTTCTGATTTGTGCCTTGAGTTTGAGCAATTCTGTGGGATGGACTGTTCTTGCCGCCCGCCCTGCTAAGAATAAAACTAAATGGTATAAAAAACGATATATCACATGCAACAATAGATTAGAACGAGACAAATAATGTTTCGCCTCATTTTAATTTATTATTGCCAGTATTATCCATTATAAACTATAGCTTACAATGTAACCTTCTGAATTGAGCGAGGTCAAACTGATCGACCTTGATCCCAAACTACTACTCGGCAGTGAGCCTGCGCGTGACCTTGACATTGACCTCTCGCGGTAACTGTTGTTCCTCGCCAGGTCCCGTCGCGCCCTTCGTGCAGCATCGCCCTTTATAAACAGTTTATTTTAAGGTTAGGTTGTTTTAGTTTCTGTGTTTGCCGCATTGACGTGTATATACTAGACAGGGAGAAAAGAAGCGCAGTAAAGATCTAATCTTTTCTGTTATGTGACGTATGTCCTTTGAACCAGAAAGAAGATGGAACCACGACTCATTGCAGGTACAAATAATATAGAGCGAAGTATATTTCTTTTATAACTTAACATTAAATCGTCGAGACAACTTGTATCTCTGTCAAACCCATCCGCTCTGAGGGCGAAAGAGATACGTTCGATTGAATGCCACAAAAACCCGTCCCGTTTTGAACTCATACGGCGGGTCAGTCAAGTCCACTCAAGTAAGTGCTGCAATTTTGTTCATTAGTTTTGGCACTTTCGAGTGGTTTTACTGTGTTTTCCGTGATATTTTTTAAATTAGACAAATTTATATGTGTTTGGAAAGAATACAATATAAAAAATTATTTTATCAACTGATTTAATAATTCGGGAGTATACTGTGCTCATGAAACTTGATATGTTGGATGAACAAACGTAAATAAGAAGTCAAAAACGCGACGTTGTCAAAAGAATAAAATAAAACGTGTCTTGTATCTCTTTCCAACTCTACTTTTATTTTAGATAAAGTTTCAAGACAAATCTATATTCATGAATTAAATATGGGTATATTTCAAGTCTAGCTCTACACGTCAACGGGTTGCAGGTATATTTTGTGCTTATATAAACAGATTAATATAAAAATGATTTTTTCTCCTACCCCAAACCAACCTTGGTATAGGCATCTCGATTATTTTCATACGATTTCGAATAGTTGGGTGTCAAAACGTTGATATTTGACAGGGCCTTCGAGGGAATTGTTAAACTCGCGTAACCAGTACCCGTTGAACCACGGTATCCGTTAGGAAAGTAGGGACTTTGGTAGCTAAAAATTGTAAAAGAAACTACGTTATAGCGTTATGAATAAAGGTTTATTTGAGCATTTTAGTATTTCAGGAATAAAAATAGTACAGTGGAACCTCTCTAACTCGAACCTTTTAAGTGGTCCCTGCATTTTTTATATGTATTTTAACCTCTTTAGTTCGAATTTCTATAACTCGAACTCTCTATAACTCGAACTGAAAGATTCATGTTGTCAATGTCTAATTAAAAAAAAACAGTGACATTGTGACTAAAGAACTGTTGGATGCCAAGGGATATTTCAGAGAATCGCTGGTCAAAAGCCCATACTACCGATTTGGAAAATTTGGGTACTTTCCAACCTTTACCCAAAGAAAACGTATCTGGCTATCGTTAGAGATATTTTGTTATAATCGGTTTGCTTTACAAAGTTATATTAGTTTGAATTTGGGTATTTTTGAGAGCAATTCTTAGCAAAACGAGAGTGTACTTTAAGACTTTGTCTTGACGAAGTGTTAAACTTCAAAGTGAGTTAAAATGAAATGAAGTCCTTACGGTCTTTACTTAAAACAACTGAATTAAATTGGCCTTTTTAAATTTTTTACTATTTATTTTACACTACTACGTAGATGTCAAGAAAGCGTACGACAGTGTACCCCAGCTAAAACTTTGGAAGGCTCTTAAAAAAACCAACATCAGCATAACACTAATAAAAGCTGTTCAAGAACTCTATAAAGACAACACATGCAAAAGAAAAGAAAATTATCAAAGGGGTTTAACATCAACAAGGATCTTAAGCAGGTTAGAACTGAAAACATGAAAAAGAAATTGGAAACAGATGGGAATACCACTGAACGATTATGTACTGTATATTTTCTGCTTCGCTGATGATCAAATAGTACTGGCTCAAGATTACGACGATTTAGAACATATGACCCGTAAATTAATTGAAGAATACGATAAGTGGGGGCTGGAGGTAAATCTTCAGAAAACGGAATATATGTGCATTCGTGGGGAGCAACAGTACCTTATCTTGGAACAACAACATCAGACAAAACAATGCAAAAAGTACAAATATCTGGGAATGCACTAATGATGGTAGTTTAGATGAATAAATCAAACACAGAACTAACCATGGAAAACAAGCAAACAACTCAACAGTATTCTCTGGGACAAGGCTGTATCAAAACAAAACAAACATAGAATTTACAACAGTATAGTGAAAAGTGTCATCAGTTATGGTAGTGAATGGCCCCTGAAATAAAAAACTCGCAAGTCTCTTGAAGCTACTAAAATGGATTATTGAAGACGCACTGCCGGAAAATCAAAACTGGAAAGAGTGAGAAATGAAAGAACTCGAGAAATTATGGACACACAAAATAACGGAAGACAAATTAACCAACTGAGATGGTATGGACACGTAAAAAGAATGGCGGAACACAGAATCCCAAAAAAATATTAAATTGGACACCATAGGGAACAAGAAAGAGAAGAAGACCCAGACTGAGTTGGAGGGAAGGAATAGACAAAGACATCAGACAAAGAGGAGTAGATGAGAATCTATGGATCTATTATTTTATAATTTTTAAAAATGTTTGTTACCAAACAAAACAAACTGAAAAAATACTACTTTTCATGTATCGAAAAAGTTTTGTAAAATGTTCCAGAATTTCATGACTTCACCATGAAAATATCATCCCTCTAGTACAAGAATTTATATAAAAAAATTTGGCCCGTTTGGAATTTACAATTTTTTAAAGTTATCCCGATTTGGGCGTTTTCACTATGTTAATAGTTAATATTGAAACTGCATTAGAGTTGTTTTGCAATATAACTTTTATTATATAACGAGGAAAATTTAGTGGCATAAGGGCAAGGAATAAATAAGAAAAATAAGATAACAAAAAGATTTTACTCAGGCTGGATTTGAACCAGCGACCTCCTGGCTACCAACTGAGCCACCGAGGTACTGATTCCAAATCCGCCTATTCAGCAACCGTTTCGTCATCTTTAATTTTTCTTTGTTAGCATAAGTGTGTGCTCTCAAGCTTCTGGTAGCTACAAGAACACAGGAGGTAGAAATAAAATTTCGGACTTCCATTGTCTTTATTTATTTTAAAACACACGACGTTTCGGTTAGTATCTCTGTTATCAAGTGTAAACTGATAAACAGTTTACACTTGATAACGGTTAGAGATACTTACTAACCGAAACGTCGTGTTTTAAAATAAATAAAGACAATGGAAGTCCGAAATTTTATTTCTACACAATCATTGTCTACGAGTTTCAAACAAAGAACACAGGAGGTATTATATGGGGAGGGGAAAGGAATACACATTTACGATTGCTAATTGTATGAAACTATGTTTTATAAAAAAGTTTATCTGACATTTTAGGCTGGGAAATGAATGTTTAATTCTTAATAAATGCAATTCTTAAATTTAGCAAAAAAATTGTGACATTTATTTAAGATTTTGTTAAGCTACCCCGATCTAAGCTAGAGATTAATTTCTAATAAATAAGCATTAACAAACAGTAAAATATTTCACTACTTTAAATAAGAAACTTCCAGACTATTCAAAAATACTTTTGACCAGCTCTTCTCTAAAATTTTCCTTAGTGTGACATTGGGAATACTGATAAAATGCTACAAAAATACACCTTGATCCATAAGTGTTGCCATAACTGCTCAAACTCGAATAGGGGCTCGAATTCGATATTGAACTTGAATACGGGCTGCTGTAGTTCGACCCGTAAAAGCCCATACTACGAGGACGGCTGTTGTACGAGGTCGTCGGCGTCCTCGACGCTGAGGACGAACGATGTCGCGAGGTCGATATCGGTTGTTTGCTCCGGGACGAGTGGTACGAAGACATTGTTTTGAAGAGGTTTTAACTGTTTTAGTTTGGTTTTAATGATTTTTCGTTTGATTATTATTATTATTAGTTTTTCTTTGTTGTTGTTTTTTCTAGAAACTTTTATAAATACTTGAAATTTTATGCGATTTTTTTGTAAATGGTAATGCTGCAGAAAAATAAATACATTTTAAAGGAAATTTTACGCTGATTCCAATAATTGAATAAGAAAAATACAAACTTTATGTAATATCTCAAAAACTAAAGTGGTAGATCAAATTCGACAGTTGGATTCATAAATAAAAAAGTTATAGACCTATAGAACCTTATAGACTAAATGCGGACTTTTCAAAATCCCCTCGTAGCTGAAAAACTACAAGGCCTACCAAAGACGTATGGTAAATTGAGCCCAGGCCACTGGTCTTAATCTATCTATCTATCTATCTATTAAGCCTTCTTCGATCCATCTTTGAACATAGGCCTCCCCCAATATCTTCCACTCTTCCCTGTTTGTCGCCGCGTTTATCTATCTGGTTCCCGCGTGTTTCTTGAAATCGTCCGTTCATCTCATGTGGGGTCTTCCCCTACTTTTTTTATTTTCCCAAAGTCTTTAGTTTACAATACATTTGTTCCATCGATCGTCTTTCTGTCTGATATTATGACCGGCAAATTTCCATTTTAATTTTGCTACCTCTCCTCTGAAATCCCTTACTTTTATTTTATTTCTTATCTATTCATTCCTTTTTCTATCTGGAAGCTCCACATGTAACATTTGTCTTTCCATTGATCTTTGGGCTTTTGTTACCTGATCCATGTTTGATTTTGTAAATGTCCAGGTCTGTGATCCATAGGTAAGTACAGGAAGGATACGTTGGTTATACACTTTCGTTTTGAGGTACTGAGGATATTAGCTCACACATATACTATACTATAGTAGTGTGAGCTATGGTGATCTTTTTTCGAGAAAAAAAAAGTTGCTCCGATTTTAAAATTTTTTATATTTCTTTGCGTTTCAGATGATTTTGAAACTTTTTTGTTGCGCCATCTGTCTGTCTGTATGTCTGTCTGTAACGACCAACGCGCATAACTCAAAAACCGCTTGCCCGATTTTAATGAAAGTCGGTACCTAGGCTGGGTCTTGGGTCGAGATGGTCCCATTTAAAAATGAACGAAATCCATCGAACACAAGCCAAATAAAAGGGTAAGGATAGATTAAAAAAATTAGGGTTTATGTGAAAATACGGCGTGCGTGATATCAAACGAAAGGTAATCGAGTCTGGAGTTAAACAAAATACATTTTAGTTTTTGTTTTTAAAGGGTGGGGGTAGATTTAAAAAATTAGAGTTAACGTGAAAATATGGCATGTGTGATATCAAACGAAAGGTAATTGAGTCCGGAGTTAAACAAAGTACATTTTCGTTCTTGTTTTTTTTTAAAATTTGAGTTTAATTTAAAACATGGGTTGTGTGGTATCAAATTAATTAATTTAGTCTGGAGTTGAATAAAATATATTTCAGTTCTTAGTTATATTAGCTCACACGTACACTATAACTAAAGTACTTTGTGTGAGCTTAGGGGCCCATATATTGGCAGAGTATTTCCTAAGTTAATTTATTAGGTATACAGACTGTACATACATAGTTCACATACATAAAACACAAAATCGTCAAAATCGAGTCTCCTAAGTTCTTAACGCAAAAACGCCTGTTTAAAGTATAATTAAATTATAAAAGTTATACTAATAGTTTGATCTCGCCAAGACGAATCCGAAATTGCATAGAAAACTTCAATCCAGCTATTGGGAGCTACGAAAAACTGAAGTAAGTCTTTTAAGTTTCAATCAATTAAAGTCACACTTTTACATGCGACCTTGCAGATCACAGAGTAGCGGACTGTCTGCACCAATAAACAAATAAAAAAGTAACATTTAAAGATGTCTGACTCCGAAGAAGTTGACAAGTTACCTCCGGAGCATGCTCAGCTCTATAAATTACTTGTAACCGCTAATATAAAGCAAACACAAGAACTAAAAAACGAAATACAGGGCATTTCCAACAAAACAAAATCCGATATTCTACAGTTACAATCAAAAAACCTGCAGTTTGAAAGAAACATTCGAAAGAACAACATCATTTTCTTTGGCCAAAAAGATCTGAAAAAAGATACTTTACTTAAAAATTCTCTAGCTTTATTGAACAATTACCTCAAAGTAAACCTATCGGAACAAGATATAAACAATATTTACATTGCTGGTAAAAGTCCAAACTCACCAGTGATAGTACAGTTTATTTCTTATCTAAAGAAATCAGCACTATTCAAGGATACAGACAATTTAAAAAAATTAAGAGAAGCCGGCTACTCTATTGCGAACGATTTGTGCAAAGAGGATTTAGAAAATCAGAAAGTACTCCGGCGACACCTTACGCACGCTAGGGAACAGAATCTGGAGGCAAAAATTAAAGGATATGCACTGTATATCGCTGGCTTAAAATACACTGTGGATCACTTGAAAAATCTTGAGGACAACGCTGAGACTGTCTCAGAAACAGAAACATCAGAGGTTGAAAGTGACCACGAACCCTTGAACATCACAAAAAACCAGTCCGCTAACAGCAAGAAAAAAATCGGCGACCCAAAAGTCGTTCCAAAAGCAGTCGTGCAAGCAGCGCCCGTCCGCCAATCCAAGCGAAAGAGAATAAAAACCTATCAGTACTCGCCCAAAAATTAAACCGAATTTATCATTTCGACTGAACATCTAAATATATCGTCTTATCTATTTTTTTTTTCTTTATATATTTAATTTATTTTCATATTTTTATTTTAGTTTGTAAACATCACAATATTAAATAGATACCAATAATAATATACAGTTATTGCCCTACACAACGTTATTTTAGATTAGTGATTTAATACACCAATTAATTTAAAATGGACTACTTTGCTCGTTATTTTGCAGACAATGAAATAGAAACATTTGAAACAGAAAACTACGAAAGTACATCTCGATTATTAAAAAGTAATAAAAACGAGCCAAGCTTTTCCATTTTTCATACTAACATTAGAGGTTTAAGTTCAAATTTTACAAAATTGCAGGTGTTGTTACACTGCCTCAACCAAAATTTTGACATAATTGTTTTGACAGAAACATGCTTATTACACAGTCTAGATCTCTTCCAAATACCGAACTATACGAGTATTTACAGTAGAGGTAATTTTAATCAGCATGATGGTGTCATTATGTATATTAAAGAAAGCATTTACTTCAGCCACGAAATTGTTACAATTGCCCAAAACAATTGTATTAGAGTAGTACTGCAGGATGGCAACAAAAAAATAGGGATAACTGCAATTTACAGGCTCCACCCTACAAATGTGCATTCTTTTATCACAGAACTTTCCCATTTCTTACCGACTTGCCAAGCCGAGACTGAAATCATTATAGGGGATATAAATATTAATATATTATTAAACACTGAGATTTCACAAGATTACTTAGACATGTTGTACTCTTTTGGCTTTAAGTCATCTATCAATAAGTATACACGGGTAGATAAGAATTCAAAAAGTTGTTTAGATCACATAATGTTCAAAAGCAACCACATAAAAGAAGACTCACTAGTCCCTATCATTATGTTGTCTAAAATAACGGATCATTATCCTACTATTCTACAATTTCAAAGCTATTCGAAACACACACGCGAGCGGCGAAATATCAGACTTATCATTAGCTACCAAAAATTAATAAACCAACTAAACACCCACAATTTTAACGATATTTATATGAGTAATGATGCAAACTATATAGCTGAACGGATTTCCAACACACTTAAAACATATTTAAGCCAAAACACTAAAACTTCTGAGACGATCTATATCCAAAAAAAGCCATGGATAACAATAGGTCTTACCCAATCAATTAAAATAAGAGACCAGCTGTATCAAAAATACAAAATCGAAAAAACTGATTACACGTATAACAAGTATAAACTCTACAGAAATAAAATAAACCACCTAATCGAGAAACAAAAAAACAAATTCTACAAAGAGAAAATAATAAACAACAAAAACAACTCAAAAATTATATGGCAGACTATCAACGAGTACACTAATAAGACCACATATAAAGAAACACATATAAAAACTGTGATAAATCCAAATAACGAAATAGAATCCGATCCAGAAGGAATAGCGCAAATATTTAATAACCACTACACAACAATCGGACAAAAAATGGCAGATAATATACAAAATAATAGAGCCTCACCTTTTTTTAATATCCCTTTAAAAAGAATTCCCCAATCAATATTTTTGACACCAGTGACAGAGAAAGAAATTCAAAACATAATCCTGAGACTTAAAAATAACTCCGCACCTGGAAATGACGGTATTAACGTTACCTTATATAAAAAATCCGCAAACATTCTCTCAAAACCGCTGCAACATTTAATTAATGTTATTTTTAATACCGGTATATGTCCCAGAATATTTAAAGTAGCCTATACACAAAAACGGGGATAAAAAGTTAGTCGAAAACTATAGACCAATAAACTTGACCAGTGTCTTGTCAAAGATTTTTGAGAGGGCACTCAGGGGTAGACTTGTTGACTTTTTTGAAAAACACTGTATTTTCCACAAACTGCAATTTGGTTTTAGAGAAGACAGGTCTCCTTCGGATGCCATCTCATTCTTGACAAGCAAAATCTATGAGTCTCTTGACAAGAACAAACAATGTGCTGCAGTATTCTTGGATTTGGCAAAGGCCTTTGACTCTGTTAACCATCGAAAGCTATTAACAAAACTTGAAAGCATGGGAATCAGAGGAGTGGCTCTTTCATTGATTGAATCATATCTAACGGACAGAGAACAGTTTGTTACAGTCGAAAATAAGAACAGCGACCAAAAAACGGTTACTTTTGGCGTGCCTCAAGGCACTGTTTTAGGTCCTGTACTATTTATTTTGTATATAAACGACTTATTAAACCTAAATTGTCACGGAACTCTACTATCATTCGCTGACGATACATGTTTGTTTGTTGAAGCTGACTCCTGGAATGAAGTTCAAAACCGAATTCAAGAAGATCTGCAAAAAATAATATGTTGGCTTGACTCAAACCTACTAACTATTAACCTATCAAAAACAATTTACCTACCTTTTGCAAAAACCGCCAAAAAGTTACCGACGATTGAACTAAACATCTTTTTACCCTTTAGAAAAAACAAGAATTGGTCAATTAAAATCTCTGACTCTGCAAAATATCTCGGAATAACGGTAGACTCTTATTTAAAATGGAAATCCCACACTGACAATCTTACAAAAAAGCTAAGATCTCTCACATACCTATTTCAGAAGGCAAAACAAATTTTGTCCTTAAACTCACTTAAAATTATGTATTTTTCGCTGGTTCAGTCTCTCCTAGAGTACGGAATAGTAGCGTGGGGGGGAACCTACCAAGAAAACATCAAATCTGTCGAAACACTACAAAAGAGAATCTTAAAATCAATTTTTAGGTTAGACCAAAGATTCTCTACAGTCGAACTATTTGAACTAAGCAACGTTCTTACCATCAAACAACTTTTCTATAAAGCATCAATATTACAAAGTATTAAAAATAAGATGTTTATATCAGAAAGGCCACAAAAATACTACACTAGATTTCAAGCTAATGATAATGTCACAACAAGCAAACTCAATTCAACAATTGGACAACAAAATTTTATTTACATAGGACAACAAGTTCATAACAAATTACCTCTTTCCCTTAAAAACAAAATTGGTTTTAAAGCATTTAAAAAACACTTAACAAAATATTTTATACAAACTAAATTTTCACTCTCTTAAATCTCTTTCGAATAATTTTATTGTTATTGGTATTAATATTATTATTGGTATTAATTAATTAATTAATTACATCATTAGTTTGGCATACTTTTTAAACAAGAATTTATTCCTAGTTTCTAGTAGATAGTTTAGTTATTTAAGTTCTTTCAGAGACGAGATGGATGTGTCCTGAATATGGCAGACAAGGACTTTTGACCTTAAGCCTAGGAAACTATTTGGGATACATGCCATTTCGAATAAATTTCTTAAACTGTAAGTTTATTTATGTAAATTTAAGTTATTTTGAAAATAAATGAAATGAAAATGAAATGAAAATGAAAATGTATTTTACTAAATGCTATACTTCCAATAAAAAAAAAACAAGTTTTTTTTCAGGTTTTAGAGCTTTAAAAAAAGATGACATGATGCCTAAAATTATTTATAATTGTTTTTGTTATAAGAATAAAATTTTATGTTGCCTTAGCACTGTAGAAAATTGTGTAGGAAAATAAGCCAAAAAGAAAAAAAAAAGTCAAATCAAATTATTTTTCGACAAAAAACTTTTAAAAAAATAACAAGAATAAAGTTAAACTATTTTTTAAAATCTGTTCTGCCTCAAATAAAGGTAAATACTAATTAAGAGCTACAATATGTGAGTAGGCGGTAAAACACTTAAAATAAACAAAACTTAAAACTAGACGCCTACTATCCGAAATTTTAAACACGTGTGATAAACATGCCAATATTTTGAAATTAAGACAATTTAGTGGTCCATTAGTTTCGCTCGCGAAATATTGAAAGATCAAGGTGGCCAATTTCACGCATCGAGGTCACTGTGAAATTCTTATTTTTTAAAAACGAAACATTGATGCCAAAAGACACGAATAGTTCGCCATGCTATACAGAGGATTTTATATTGATAGTGTTTTAGACCACGAAAATGACGCCAGCAGGTAGCCTATATTTTTAGCTTAGCTGTATCTAGTTCTTCCAGCATTTTTATCAGTTCTTCATTCTTATCCGTTATTAAGGCGATATCGTCAGCATATCTTCGGTGGTTCAAGTATTCTCCACTTACTTTGATGCCTATTTCTTCCCAATATAAGTTTTTAAAAACATCTTCTAGGTCCTGATTAAATAGTTTAGGGGATATTGTGTCACCCTACAAATTGTAAAAGGCTTTCGCAGCCCGAAAGCACACCCACCGTTCTGTCACCCTGGGTAACACCTCTTCTCATGCGGATTGGCTTGATTCCTTCGTGGATTTTGATTGATGTTGTTGCTTTGCTATATATATTGGCTATTAAGTGGGTGTATCTGTGATCTATTTGGCTATTAAAGATGCTTTCACAGCCCAGCGATCAATGCTATCGAAAGCTTTTTCGAAGTCTATAAACGCAATATATAGTGGAATGTTGTATTCGTTGGCTCGTTCTATGCGGATTTTCATGGTTAATAGGTGGTCAACTGTCTAGTTAGTCTATCTGTTAATATTTTCGTGAAAAGCTTATAAATCACATTGAGGAGCGTTACAGACATCCATAAGACATATTTGTTTTAAATGTTGAATTACCTGTAATTAATTTTTCTCAAAAATTACATTTTTAATCAATGTGTAAAATTTGCGTTACTCTAGCTGCTGTCGTTTTTGAGATATATACTTACTATATATTTTCTTAAAAATTGACGCTGCTAGTTACGGTTCTCAAATTATGATTTTTTAAAAATATTTCAACCCCCCTTTTACACCCTTGCAACACCCACCTCCACCAAAAATTAATGACCTTATCCACGGGTACCGCAATATTTTTGAGCCAAATTTAGTTTTAATCGGTTCATTGGTTTTTGAGATATTGTGTCCCAGACAAACAGACAGATACTATCACAAAGTTTTGGTAGTTTATTTTGAGTAAAAATAAAAAACTTTGTAAAAAAGTTCTTTTTTTACGATCTCAATAGCGGTATGAATGGCTAAAAAATATTTTTTGTTTTTTTTACTAATGAAATATTTTTAGCAACCTCATGACCTAATGACCAAGTGTCCTCCAAAGTGTCAAAAAAAAAATCAGTTTATTTACTCTGGCTAAAAGGCTATTTATACACTTCGAAATAAAAAATAGTTTAAAGGAGGTAAGGAAATATTAATTTAAATTTAAGTGGACCCTAACTTGCACCCAGTTTCACCATGTCAACTAGCCACTAATCAATATTCCTGAGTAAAACTTTTCGATGTTGCCAATAGCAAATACTTATCCAAAAATAAAAGTTTAATTAGTTTTTTTTTTAAATCCTAACAGGTTGATAAAGCAGTGAGAGAAATACAGGGGTCACAGTTTTAAACTCTCTAAATGTTTTTAAAATTTTTCACCAATTTTTTTCATAGAAGATTTTTTAATTTTTGAATGTTTTCAAATAGGTTTGGAAGGCTCTTGGGATCCTTCAAAAAACTGTTTTATTTTCACTCAAAATAAGTTATTTGGGACAAAAAAGGCCTAATTACCAAATTTTGTTATGGTATCTTGTCTGTCTGTCACACAATAAAAATTAACTTAAATAACGTTCAATTTTAACCAAATTTGGCACAAAAATTTTGTGGTACCCGTGGACAAGGCCATTTATTTTTGGTAGGGATAGGGAGGTTGCATGAGGGCTGAAATATTTTTAAAAATCATAACTTAAGAACAACAGCATCAAGCAAAACACGGTTCGGTTTTAAAAATCCAAAAAGAATTATCTTAACGCCAAAGTTTGTTAATCGTAAAAAATTGATCTAATCTTATCAAACACAGACTTTTCAAATTTTGTCACAATAATGAAGGTTGCCATAGCCACAATTTTTACAAAAAAAATTCGTACATATATCTCAAAAACAACAGCAGCTAGCTTAACGCAATTTTCAGTCTGATTAAAAATATCATTGTTAACAAAACTAAATCTACCTTGATCAAAGACGAATTAGTATACTGTGACCTCGATACATAGAACAACTAGATTATACGCTTAGATTAGCACATTTTATGAACGGCTACAGGTGCTACCGGTCATCGGATCTGATATTATGTCGAATTTTTTACGTCACTGGTGGTCCAGCTGATTTTTGTAAACAAAAGTTAGATACGATATGAACAACTAATATTTTTTGAATTTTTTGAAAACCAACGCAATTTTCCTACTGTTTTTTAGACGTATTGTCGTTATTTTTCTTTAGCCCGCTTTATTTTGTATTACAAAGTCAAACTGAATGTGATCGTTTAGTATCAAAAGTAAACCGAGGACTTGAGAAGTAAACAAAGGTGTAGGTTAGCGGATTACTTTTGAAGCTGAAACGATCACATTATTGTCTTCGAATTTTAATTTTAAGAAAAATGAAGCAGGCTAAAAAAATTAACGACTGGTATGTCTCAAAAATATTATTTTATAAGAATATATTTAAAAAAATTGTGTGTGCTTAAGACCACACGGCGAAGTGTAAACTTCAACAAGGCGAAATTAATAAATACTGGCCTTCATCTGCATCATCATATCGCTCGCTGAATGTTACTCCTCAGTTAGTCGACTCGAGCCGACTTTACCCGAATGAGCGTTACATAGCCGAGCCTGACGGCTCAGTTAAATTCAGTACCCACAAAAACTACTAAACGCGCCTAAAGAAGTTTACACTTCAAAAACAGTAGGAAAATTGCCTAAGTTTTTAAAAAATTCAAAAAATATTAGTTGTTCGTATCATATCTAACTTTTCTTTACAACAATCAGCTGGACCACCAGGACCGGTCTAATTCTAGGGACCGTGGCTCCGAGCTACACTAAAATCAACAACATAAAAAAAAAATATATATATATATATTTATCGGTCTCACAACGTTCTACGTCTTCCGATACCCAATCTCCACTCGTTTCTGTTTGCCCATAATTCATCATCTAGGCCTCTTATTCTTATTTCATTGTCTATTCCTTCTCTCCAGCTTCTCCTTGGCCGTCCTCGTTTCCTTCGGCCGGTTGGTTTCCATTGTAGTATTTGTTTAGGTAGTCTTTCATCATTCATTCTTTGTACATGTCCGTACCACAGCAGTTGTTTTGTTCTTATATCATCCACTAAAGTACGTTCACCCACTGTCATAATTTCTCTTATTCTTTGATTTGTAACTCTTTCTCTTTTTGATTTCCCTGCTGCTATTCTCCAATAGTCCATCTCCGTAGCGCAAAGCATTTTTTCTGTTCTATCCTTGATTAGCCATACTTCTGAGCCGCATGTAATAATAATTTTTACAATGGTGTTATATATAAGCTTTTTGTTATGTTTTGATATACTTTGGTCCCAAATTATTCCATTTAATAAAGTTATTACTTTTCTTCCTTGTACTTCTCGATCTTTTATAGCTTTGTCTAGTGTTCCGTCAGCTGTAATTTTTAGACCTAAGTATTTATACTCATCACAGGACTGAATTCGCTGCCCGGTATTTAAGATTAGATCCTGTTTCATTCCACCGATACACATATACTCACACAATACTTATTGAGAAAAACCTCTAGTATATACTATAAAAATATAATTATGCTTTTGGCACCAAGTTTAATTTTGCCAGGAATTCTTGTTTTAAACTACAGGCAACATCTGATTTCGTCAGACCAGACAGTCTAGATTCGACCCACGTGTGTAAAACTGTAAAATGTTCGTCTAATGTGCTTCGCAACAAATATTTTGAAATACATTTATTTGATGTGATTCAAATGCCTTTCATCAACATCATGTTACAGTTTCAAGAAAAAGACAGGAGTTGAAATAGTACATACAAATTTTAGAATAGGTAAATAATAATTAATAAACAAATACAATTGCAATGCAAAAATGTTTTGAATCATTTTGTGTTGTGACCGAATAATATTATCAAGGTTAGGCAAGGTTTGTTGCACTAAACTGTATAATTATGTAATATAATAAGGTGATCCATGATATAATGGTGTGTTTATGCTAATTTATAGGTTTCTACTAAAATCAAAGTGTTTCTCGAATAGTTTCTGTTTTACTGATGGTTGCCCAAATTGTACATGAACTGCACATTTTTGTACTATTTTTTTGATTTTGAAAAAAAAAAGTTTTAACGCAAGTTTATCATTGGAAGCCAGAAGAAATTGTTTGGAAAAAAATACATTATTTTACATAACAATGCTGCCAAATCTAATGTTTTTTGGAACATCTTTATTCACTACTCTAGATCTGGGGGCACCGAACCGAAGCTTTTCTTGAAACAACTCATCCCATATTTGAACTATCCATAACTCTACTTCTAAATTAGATAAGAAGCTTAAACTTTGCACGGTCGTAGGCATTGATAGTGTTAACAATCCTTCCAAGTTGCATGGACTTCCATAAAGTCGTAAACTGGTTACGGAATTTTAAAAAATGTCGAATTTGCCACTCACTCACTGACTCACTTATGTATACATCATCAAAATTCTACTATACTTCCAGAAATGCTACAATGCTGTTTGGGAGACTGATAGATATCATGACCAAACCCTTGGAAAAAATTTTAAAAAAAACAAAATTGTAATATACTCCTCTTCCCTGTACATTTCAAGTTATGTAAAACTAACATTACCATTAACGTATTAACTGCGCCTAGACCATTGCGGCATGTTTCTAATTCTTTTGTTTTAGTAAGGGGCTGTAATCGAGAATAGTTTTGTTTTTTTCTCTCCCACTGGTTTAATGAAGGAAAACGAAGGAGTAGCAACATAAAATGCTCGAAGCACGTCTTAAAGTGAACACCGCTTGTTATGTCCATATATGGTGGTGTATCATTATTATGGTAAGGGTTTGTAAGAAGAACAGTTTCGCCTTTTTCCCTCGCATTGGTTTAAAAAAGAAATAAAAGTAAAGAAAAGATTGGATGGTTTTGGTGATTCTTAAAGAGAAAGGAAATAGAGTTTTCTATGTACCAAACAAAAATAGTCGACGGCTTCTTTACTGCAGAAGTACGTTTTTTAAAACAAATTGTTTATCTAGGCGGCCGATTTTTTTGTTTATTTCCTAGTCTCCTCCGGTTAATACGTTAATGAACATTACCCACTTGCAGAAATGCTAGAAAGCTAAAATTCGACAGACTGATACGAACTATGACAATACTCTTCGAAAAAATAAAAAACCCCAAAATTTTAATTTACTCCCCGCCTCTTTACATGTGGTGAGATTTGGCAAACTGGCAGAAATGATAGACAAGTTCTTTAACAAAAACTCCGAATTCTTCCCCCCCTCCTTTTCTTTTTCTCGTAGAAGCATGTACTTCTAAGTAAAACGGGCATTAACGCAAATAATAAATAAACAAGAGTATTCACTAACGATTGTAAAAAAATTACCTAGCCCCACCTGTCTCATTTCCAGTAAGTCTGTTTCACTTTATTAGTAAAACACATATTGCAAAATATGAACAATTAGAAGAGAAAGCAGTAATTTTAAACATTTATTATAACTACAATAAACAGTTTCCATTATTAGATTTAATTAGTAGTATTTGAACTAGAATGTAGGCGCTTTTTTAAAGGGACGCAAGCAACTATACTACACAAAATTTTATCCAATTCGTTAATATCATACAAGCAACACTTCAAAAAACAAATTTGAAAAAATTACAAACCCATCAGGGATGGAATTACAATGTAAGAATTTTACTAATGCACAAATTGATAGAAATAGAAATGTATTAATTTCAAAAGGAAAATTAAAATAGGTAAAAGCGAGCCGAAATAAGCACCGCAGAAGTCAGTTTTGAACAATAATCCGCATATTTTACTACTTAAAAACTCAAATATTATCCAAATCCTTTAACTTGGCTATTTTTGCGATTTTTATTACTTTTTTCCCGTTATCCACAGCAACTATAAAAAATCACCAAGTGTTTTACCTCTGAAATATTTAAAAAACTAGGTTTCAATCACGTGCTAACTAAGCAAACAGTAATAATTAATTACATTATTAAAATTAAAAGTATAGATATCTAAATAATACATGGGTTTCCATGAGACAGGTAAATACAACATATGGTTCTATTAAGTTAAAACCCACGATATTAGCTCACACATATACTATACTATAGTAGTGTGAGCTATGGTGATCCTAATTTTTTCGAGAAAAAAAAAGTTGCTCCGATTTCAAAATTTTTTATATATCTTTGCGTTTCAGATGATTTTGAAACTTTTTTGTTGCGCCGTCTGTCTGTCTGTCTGTCTGTATGTCTGTCTGTCTGTCTGTCTGTCTGTCTGTCTGTCTGTATGTCTGTAACGACCAACGCGCATAACTCAAAAACCGCTTGGCCGATTTTAATGGAATTTGGTACCTAGGCTGGGTCTTGGGTCGAGATGGTCCCATTTAAAAATGAACAAAATCCACCGAACAGAAACCAAATAAAAGGGTGGGGGTAGATTTCAAAAATTAGAGTTTATGTGAAAATATGGCGTGTGTGATATCAAACGAAAGGTAATTGAGTCTGCAGTTAAACAAAATACATTTTAATTTATTTAAAAAAAAAGGGTGGGGGTATATTTTAAAAATTAGAGTTTAAGTGAAAATATGGCGTGTGTGATATCAAACGAAAGGTAATTGAGTCCGGAGTTTAAGAAAATACATTTTAGTTTTTTGTTTTTTTTAAGGGTGGGGGTAGATTTCAAAAATTTGAGTTTAAGTCAAAACATGGCTTGTGTGGTATCAAACAAAAGGTAATTTAGTCTGGAGTTAAATAAAATATATTTCAGTTTTTAGTTATATTAGCTCACACGTACACTATAACTATAGTACCTAGTGTGAGCTTAGGGGCCCATATATTGACAGAGTATTTTTTTACTGATTCACCTGCTGATTGAACAAATGAATTTCTAAAAATAAATAAAAAAAACTGTGTTTGATAAATTTATTGACAATAAAACCGCTAACATTTTAAAAATAAAAAAAATGTATTTTTTTTGGTAAACTTGGTCTGTACAGTGTTTATATTATATTTTTGAATAAGATTCTACTATTGAAGGGGGTAGTTCTAGGGTCCATTTTGAGAAAAACATATTATATCCAAGACGTCTTAACTTTTGAGATAAAAGGTGCAAGATTTTAAAAAAAACCACCGTTCTAGATATTTTTGTAAAGCTTGATACATACTTTCTATTCGTTAAGAGGCAAAATTTATATTTAAAAAAAAACAGTGGCATACCATATATTCTTCAAAAAGAGCGAAAGCAATTCCCACTGATCGAAAGAAAAAAAAACATGTAACATATCAAAATATGTCTCTTGATGAATACCAAGTGTGTATAGTTTTTACAAAGTCAGTTGAACAAAGATAAAAGCCGACCATCGGCATATCCTTTATAGAAAGTGACATGGGCGGCGGTAGATATACTCATGAAAATTATTTTATTTAATTATGGCGTAAACTAAAGAAATAAAAATAGATAATAAAACTTTCTATTCCTACACCTACAGAAACCACACTGATTTATTTTCTACTCTGCATACTGCCGACTAAAGGGGTCCCGAAAAGCACACTCGAAAGCAATTAAAAGCGCATCTCAAAAAAATCTGCCAATCAGGTGCCGTCCATCCACCTGGGCTCGGTCGGCCAGAAAACAAATACTTTGTGGTCGGACCGCAAAGAGCCGCGCCTCTTCTCTGTCGGTAGGGTTGAAATTATACCAGGAATATTTTGTATGAATTTGGATAACTTTTGAAGGGCAGAATAAGGCAAAATTTCATGAAATCGATAGAACCCCGTATTAGCAGTTATTCAAGTGACTTTGCAAAAACTATACCAAATTTCACAAAAATATCTGGAACCCTATTTTGGATATTAATGAAAAAGGAGATATTTTTCAAAATCTTTAAAACCCTGTATTTCAAAAGTTAAGACATTGACTCAAGAATTACCTTCTTCAATTTTAGGATCTGATTCAATAACACGCTGTATAAACAAGCTCCCCCTAGCAAACAAGATGACAAAAAACGGATCGATTCGTCATGAGGAGCTCTAAAATCGGTTACTACTGACAACGGGATAACAGTTTTAAAAAAATCCTTATTTTGACCAATTACAAGAAAAATAGTATATTATATACCAAGAGATAAAAGTGCCACTTTATATCCCGAGGCGAAAAGTTTGTACCCCGACCAGATGTAGGACTACAATTCGTCAAGGGATAAAACAACACTTTTATCACGAGGTTTGTACGCTATTCTCCGCACATTTAAATTTATTTTCCGAGTTTTTGTTTATCGTTTTGGTGTTTTGACATACTTTTTTTGGATTCCGACTGTTTATCTCTAATCAGTTCCTTTTTATCCAAATTTATTCCCTTGATGACACTTTTATCCCTAATATGCGGGATGAAAAGTGCACTTTTCATTACAAAAGTCTGAAATCAAAATAAAACGTATACCAAAAATCAACAGAATACATTTTTTAAGGAAAATAATTCTTTGTTTTAATATAATATAGGCTAGAGATACTATGATAGGTAATTATACGAAAAAAAGTAGTGAGGTTGCTAAAAAAATTATGTTTTAAGTTAGATGAATAAAAACTATGAGCAAAAAGTATTGTATACAGGGTGGTATTTAAAGGTTAGATGTAAGAGTGGCAATAATTGTTCTCCACCGAGAAAAAAAGCTAAATCTCGCCTTGTTGATGAATATTTTTTTTATATTAATATTAGACATTTCATTCGTATGTGACCAAACTTCAAGGGGTGCTTCTTTGAATGATCTTATGAAGAAAAGCATTGGCGCACCCAGGAATATATCTTGGGGAGCCTGAGATCTCTTGATGTCATATTTCATGAAATATGTAAAAAATATCTAATAACATCTTAGGCTTGACGGGGCCTGGGCCCATGAGAAAAGTATAGTTTAGTCAAAAGAGTTTTTAAAATACAATTTTTACATAGTTCTTAGCGAGATACTAAAAGAACTCAATAGACAAAAAAGTTGTATTTTTTGTTGCTTGATTTGAACAAAAGTACAAAAATTAAAAAACTGTCATTAACGCACAATTTATGTCACAAATATTGATTAGTGTGTCTTCCGGGACGCCACTGGAGTTAATAATTTTACTCTACTTAATTCTGACTAAATAAGCATCTTGTTACTACGAACAGCACTGTAAAATTACAACAAAATTGACTAAAAGAGATTTAATTAACGAGAAACCGATTTTTTAAAAACCAACTTAAAAATCACTCAAAGAAGCACCACTTGCAGTTTGGCCATATAATTAAATAACTCCCAGTATAGTATAAAGAAAAAAAGCTCCAAAAAAGTGCAGGGTGGTTGGTAAACAATACTATTATTTTAAATCGCACAAAATTTCTAAATTTATTTTATTTATATATTTATATAGTTAAAATAAAATAAAATATAAATTTTTAAAAAACTTTCCAGTGAAAAAACACGAAAAAAAGCTGTAATCTGATAAACAATTTTTGTATATTTTTCCGTTGATCAAATTTATTTTATTATTTTAATTTTATTTTTATTTATTTGTTTTTGTTTGCAAAAATCCGATTTTTTTTTGTTCTCCGCGCGGTAAAATTCAGACCGGTATCGGTAGACCTAAAATTTGAAACTGAAAAATATGTACCTAATATTATGGAGTTATTTAAAACTCGTGATCCGACTATTCCACGTACGTCGTACATGCTGGAAATAGTCGCGGGCCACACACCCAACACGTTAACCTGAGTTTTTTGTCGGTCCGCACGCGTTCACAAAAAATACTGTAGGTTGAGACTCGAAAAATATACAGGGTGAGCCGCTAAACCCAAGTTTTTCTTAAATAGCAATAAAAATATCTGAAAATAAAGTTTTGGACCTGGACCTTTGAAATGGCGCTTTTCACACAGTGTGAAAAACCTTTTCCCGACGGCTTGTTTTAATACAACATAATAATGACAGAATTTTGAGTCGTCCCATTTTTCTCTTATCTTCTATTTGAGGTAAGCGCAATTACATGGATTGAACCTTATCCTTTACTAAATGATTGTGTTTGACCTTACTTGTGTTCCAATAACGCAGGCTACTAAATCCTTTATTTAGAGACAGTCTTGCAGCGCATATAACGTTATGTCAAAGTTTAATGTAAATATAAAATATTTTTGATACCAGACAATTATTTCAAGAGCTACCAATGCGGAGTAATAAATTTTATGCGTTATTGAAAATTATTTTTTATAAAAACTGGTAGGTATGTGTTGTTTGGTAACAGTGTTTACCAACTAACCAAAAGGCATCAATTTTCTGTGAAGTGCGTAAAAAAAATAAGAAGTACACAGTAAACACAGGCCTAATCCTATATTTTCCTGGCAGTTTTTCACTGGTATTGCTCTTTCAGTTGTTCCCTAGTTGTTTTCGGAATTTTTTTATTAATTTTGCCTATAGAGCACAAAACAGGCCTTTGACAGATAAATAAAGGATAAATGATAAAAAATTGTGACTGCCAAAGGTCAAAATTGGATGTCGCATTTATAAAGAATTAAGTTAGCTAAAGGAGGGCGTGCAAAAGGTCCCTAGTAAAAAAAAATCGGGGTTTTGCGCCAAAATTTTTTCCACAAGTAATAGGGTATTTGACATATTTTAGAAAAGTGTTTAAAATGATACATAGGTCCCTAATTTGCTACGCAAAATTATTAAAATAGTATATTTTATCATGACAACATTTAAAATCAAGTTTTATAATTTCCGATTTGAATTTGCCGCTAAAACGCTCATTTCTAGCATGGCGTTGCAATGACGTCACAGCGCAGTAAACTTGCGGACAGATACACGGCATTCAAGTGTTTAATTGTTTTTGGTCTGTGTTTTTACTGTTTTTTATGTAAAAAAATGTCCTATAAGTGGTGTGTAGTGCCTCAGTATTCGTATACTAGCATAAAAACACCTGAAAAACTATTTATTCATGTGCCTACAGCAGTAAAAGAATGGAAAAGTGGCTAGAACTTGCTCGAAGAGACACAAGAGTCTTATCTAATACATCTTCACTTTATATTTGTGAAGATCACTTTGATGTGAGTATAACTAAATTGTTTCTATTAATTTTTGTCACGTTGTCTATAATATATATAACTATTTCGTAAATGACGATGAAATTTTTGAGGTTATGTTTATTACAAGGGGTAAACAACTATAATAGGCAGAAAGCGTGTACAAATTTTTAGGCGGTGCTAGGCAGTTATTAGGCAGGACTAGGGAGTACCTCTAAATGCAGGATTAGGCAGTGCACATGCAGGCTAAATGTAGGACTGAGCAGTGCATATGCAAGACTAGGCAGTGCTTAGGCAGGACTAGGCGTAGGTAGCAGGACTATGCAGTGTAACTTAATGCTTAAAATAATAATGATTGGGTATTTAATTGAATCTATTGTAAGTGGCATATTAAACAAAAAAGCAAAACATATAACCTAACCTCAAAATCAAAATGAGTAAAAGTAGGCGAAGAATATCATAAAAGAACTTTCAGTTATATACAAAACAACTCATCGAATACTTACTTCAACATTTTAACGTTTCTAAATTCCGCAGAACAAAAATCACTGTTGTTGGCAAAGAAGCCTGCCACGATAAAGGAATGCAGCATTGGCAAGTTGGAGCTATCGACTTTGGAGAATCCGTTTTCCATTGAAAATATATTTTAAAAGCAAAACACAAAATAAAATCTAATTTAGAACGATATTTCGAACTTTAAACCAAATCAAACATTACCATCCATAAGAAAATAACACAGAAAATAGGTTCGTTCGAGGCGTTTACTGTTTTGTGACGTCACTCGCAGCTGATTGGTAGACCGCCTGTTTTGAATCACGTGGCTAATTGTTTTAATTCAATGAATTTATTTAATTACAAGAACTATAAATTTGAGAAAAAATTAAACAAAAAAGTTTGTTTTTAGCATTACCAAGACCTAAAGAGATATCTAAAAATAAATATATATTTATTTTTTACTACTGTCAAACACCCTATTAGAAAACATACCTCCTACTACTACTATGTTTGGGATTTATAATTCTATTTTGTTTAAGAAACTTACTTATGTCAATCCAAATTCCGCCATGAACTGACTCAAAATATATAAAAAAATTCTACTGAAATAATCTGATGGCCTGTGCCAGGCACAAAATTTCTTTGATTATTCTATTTAAACAACGCAAAATGTCCAACACTGGCCCTATCTCTGTCGCTCATATAGACTGTTATAAAATCTATCTCTATTCGAAGGAGTCAACAGAAAAGTGGCACATACTCATTGGACAGCGTGTTCTACGCTGCTTTGGGTTTTAGTTTAATATAATATTAATTGGTTATGTCTCTTTGTAAAAATATTTCTCTCTTGCACAAAATAAAAAAGGTTAAAAAACATGCTTAATGAAAATGATTTTATTGGACCTCTAAAAATATCCTTAAAAATTAGGCTGAATACACCAAAAAATACAGAAGAAGTTTTTTTCCTTGGTTGCGTATGTTACCTATTTATCCCAGACAGCACAGAACGTTCAACGGACGTCCATTGGAAGTCTTGTGCTGTCTGAGATGAAAAGATCATTTTTTTTAGAAACTCAATGCTTGCATCAGTCCTCAACCACAAAAAGCTCGTCTCAATTCTGATAGTTATCATCGCAATCACGCTGTACCACCCAAGATATCTCCTGTCCGTCATTCGCACTGTCAAAACCGACACAATTTTGACAGGGGCGAAAGATATTTTACAATTTCTGACTCTACAAAAAGGATTAGTGTTTGCCAGAGCTATGTCTTCCGATAGCGTAAAATTGGTATCCACGGAATTTGAGGTTTTTGGGAGAGTGCAAGGAGTTTTTTTCAGAAAGGTAAGATTAAAAATAATAAAAAAGAAGCTTAACAAATGAATAAATAAATAATTCGGCTGGATTGAGAAAATGTTCGTAAATAATTTAGTTCCAAGCGCGCGTATTCGTCAAATTACGCTTCCCGTCGTGTAGAATCGAATAAACTCGCGTATATTCGTCAAAAGTCTATCTCAATCGTGTACAATTGAATAAACTCGTGCGTCTTCGGGCGAATTCCGTTAGAAGCATTAAATCAAGTTGAACGCTCTGAGGCAAAACGACCTGGATGTAGGTCAGTTATCTTCTGTCGATTCAGTATCCTTTTCAAACTTTTTCGGCCCCGTCTTTGACATTAACAAAAGTTGTTATTTCATTATTAAAAAATAATTTCAGTGGAAACTTACAACTCTCCTTAAAAATGATGATAAATCAAGTTAATTTTCTATTTTTCAGTTCACAGAAAAACAGGCAAAATCCCTAGGTCTCAGAGGTTGGTGCATGAACACAGACAATGGAACAGTGCAGGGAGTGATGGAGGGTGCTCCCCCCAAAGTTGGTGAAATGAAAGAATGGCTCAAAAAGACTGGAAGTCCCCAGTCCAGAATTGAGAAGGCAGTTTTCACCAACGAACGCAGTATTCCCAAGTATACGTTTGACACTTTTTCTGTTAAACGTTAATATAATCTAGATTTAGTATTTTCGATTGCAGCCCAGTAACAAAAATAAAAGGTCTTTCAGGATGCACCCTGTATATGTATAAAAGGTTTGTTTATTTAATACACACTTTGTTTTCCTAAAAATACTAAGTTTATTTGGATTTTTGCTCGAATGAGCATTGCAGTTTATTATAACAGTAGTAAAAATAAAACTAAAAATCATTAATTTCAGTTGTTTTTGTTTGCCACCTACGGTGTGTAATAATTTTCTGGCTTTTTGCGTTTTAATTTTGGGGCCAACTTAACGTTTGACAGTTCAAATGAATTAGTGATTAGTGGTTTGTAACGTGTATTTTGACGGTATACACCACGTGATACATGTCGCCCGAGTGCTAGGAAATCCAAATCGAACTCATGGATTTTAGGCTTAGGCCGATTCCACAAGGGGTGGCCAACACGTGGTTTGCAATTTGTATTTTGACGGTATAAACCACGTGATACATGTCACTCCGAGCGCTCCAAATCAAACTCATGGATTATATAGGCTTAGGGCCGCTTCCACCAAGGTTTAGGTAACACACTTAAGTGATAAAATTGGTGGATTTGCCACTTATTATAGAGTTAAGAATCAAGTGGTGGTGATATTAAAAATAATTCTTGCCCCTTATTTGCACTGGCTTGTCCGAGGAAGGGTTGACAATTAGCAAAAGTCATTTTAAATTTACTTATTTTAATTTAAAAAAATATATAATTGTGGTATTTATTTTTGGGTCACTACTTATAAAATTGAGATGACACAACTTGTTTTAGGAACTAAAAATACTTTAAGCAATTAATTTGCTTGTAATTATTAGAGCTTAGTAATACAGAGCGTTAAAATAGTCCGAATAAATCAAGTTAACAAATCTTTCCAGCTATTTTTATATCAGTACCAAAACAACTTTTAATCCAGAATAATTTCTATACTTATTATTTAATAACGCCCATAGCTTTTGTTAAACAAATTAGTTGTGAACTGGCATTTAAATCGTGTTTTATAGTAATCAATCCGCATAAGAAGGGGTGTCAGACAGGGTGACACAATAGCCCCTAAAAACTTAGATTGACAAGAAATACTTGAACTACATAAGATATGCGAAGGATATCGCCTTATAGCTGTTAAAATTATAGGCTTATAAAGATATCACGGTCACAATAAACCAAGAGAAAATAGAACAAGTAGAGAAATATATATACCTGGGACAAATTATAAAACTAAAAAAAGAAAACCAAACAGTTAAAATCAAGAGAAGAGTAAGATTGGCCTGGGCAGCATTCGGTAAATTAAGCTACATATTAAAAACTAAAAAATATCCTCAAAGCGAAAGTGTATAACCAATGTATCCTTCCTGCACTTAATCCCAAACCTGGACACTTACAAAATCAAACATGGATAAGGTAACAAAAGCCCAAAGATCAATGGAAAAACAAATGTTACATGTAAACCTAACAGATAGAAAAAAAAATTTTATGGATAAGAAATAAAGACACAAAGACGACAATGTATTGTAAACTGGAGACCTTGGGAAAATAAAAGAAGTAGAAGAAGAGCCTAAATAAGATGGGCGGACGATTTGAAGAAACATGCGGGAACTAGATGGATTAACACGGCGGCAGACAGAGAATAGTGGAAGACATTGGGGGAGGCCTATATCCAACGATGGATCGAAGAAGGCTAAATGATAGATAGATACATGGATAAGTACAATTTAAAAAGATAGGTTTAATTTTTAATTTTAAAAAAGGCATTTGTGTGCATGTGTATATCCCACAATATAAAAGGGGAATACAGACATGTTACAAATTAGGTTTTATATCTTCCTGTTGTAAATACATAAGGTTCAAATACTTATTTTAAAAATAGACACGACATACATACTCTAAATGCCCCTCTCTTGCTATTTTTAAAGAAGTGTTGGAACATCTGGTAATAATAAAGTTTATAATAGTTAAAACAGTCACGCCAGACGCGATTTTTTGGTGAACAAAGGCAATTTGTTTATGGTTTTCTCCAAAAATTTTTTTTCAACAGGTCCTGAAACTTTCCCAACTTTTTAAGATGAGAGAGAAATGATATGATACAGTTCCAGTAGAAAAAGCGTTAAAAGAACAATTCCTGGTAACAAAAGGCTTACGACAGGGATGTTGTATCTCTCCAACTCTTGTTAAAACATATATCGCTAGCTAAAAAACTAAAAACCCTAAAGTACACGATATGGGAATAAAACTTAACGACCGATTTACCATATACACAACTATAGTTTGCTGACGACCAAGTCATTGTAGCTAATGCTAAGACATGGACTATATAATGAGAGAGTTAACGGAAGAATACCAAACGTGAGAGTAACAGTGGACGAGACACAGTACTTATGTATTGGAAACGAATCCAGTGAATTAGAACTAGACAATGGACAAACAATATGTCCATGCAATGCGTATGTATACTTGGGTGTCCCATTTGATAAGACAAGAACAACTGTAAAGAACTGGAAAAAAGAATAGTAAAAGCAAAAAAGGATATTGGATGTTTTAACAGTATTTTATGGAGCAGAGAGATAAAAAAAAGGTAAGATTAAACATATATGAAACAATGGTGAAAAGCACGCTATTGTATGGAATAGAGACTTGTCGCGTAACAGAAAATATCAAAACAAAAGTGTCGAAATGGATGCAATAAGAAGATCAATGAGATCATATATGAGACCATAAAAGAAAGAATAGGAATCGAGGTAAGCATAACGGATGACATCACCAAAAGACAACTGATATGGTACGGCCATGTACAATGGATGAACGACGAATAATTACCAAAGCAGGTTTTAAAATGGCAATCAATAGGGCGCAGAAAAAGAGGGCGTCCTAAACTGGAATAGCAACAGTCAAAAAAACCTGAAAGAAGATGTTTGTCAGGATCGAAGGAAGTGGAGAATAGGCGTCGGACAACGTAGAAAAATGTTCTAAATCGACAGAGTAGTAATAGTATGCATAGCCTACTTATTACACCATATATAGGTTATTTCTTAAACTGACAAAAAAAAGGCTCTTTTTTTAAAGTAAAGTCTATATGGTTCAACCGGATGGTTTTTAAAAAAGCAACCGCATTTCAGTTAGTCCGTCCCTGGTCAATATTTGGGAAACAAAACGTTTTGTTTTTAACGCCATAAAACAGCGCACCTTGGAACGTTTTTCACTGGCTTTCTGCCAAAAAATAATGTACAGCCTACGTCAGCATTTACCGTTTATCCAAAAACTGCCAGATTTTTTTTTCCAAACCGCTTTGTGTAAGTTAAAACTGGCCATGTGCCGATAAGTCTGCAATTGTGCATTTCTAAAAATAAATTGACCAAACTAGAGTCCCTTCATACATTTTGACAGTTGTTTTACACCAGAGGTAGGCAATTCATTTGACAGTTGTTTACCTAACAAGTGCGGAAAGTGTCACTTTTCCGCACTCGATTGCAGATGGCCGCACGACGCGATAGCGGAGTGCAGCCAGTAATCAAGTGTGGTGGTGCAATTTGTAGCGTGCTGTAAGTTGATAGCAGAGGCTTAAGCCTTTTCCAATGAAGTAGGAAACTTGAAACTTGGGTTTCGGTTCCCCAGTGTTAAGTTTTCGAAAGCACCAATTGTTGCACTCGTGGCCACGTAATTGTGGGTAGATGGCTGTATAGGTGAAAGTTGCTGACTAGTGGAAGGAACAGGGTCGCTGAAGTTCAAAATTTTATTTGATATATTTTTTTCAAGTCCAGTTGAGCTGTCAAGGTACCCTTCTGCGACACTTGAAGATTTCCAACCACCGAGAGGTTTGATATTGGTTATTCCTTCGCCGGAATCAGCCAGCATTGTTGCGGCAGAATGTCGAAAGCTGTGGCCCGTTTATAAATCTGGATTTGGAAGCTTTTCCTAATGCAATGTACCGTACATGCCCTTTTGTAATTTACGAAAAACCGGCTATGTGGGGTTTCTGGTTTCCTTAAATTGGCATGTTTTCGTAACGTTCTCGGCTTCAGGAATTTTTATAATTAACATATTTCCGTTTTCTTTAATGTGCTCCAAACACATTTTCGCCAGCTCTTCCCGATGACATGCTCCCGCCAAACCAAGAATGGTGCAAATATATTTAGTCAGGTGCTTCTTTACGGAACTTGAAAATTTCTTCTTTTGTGAAGATTTTGGCCTTCTTGGGTCTAAATCCAACGTTTTGTTTTTTCAAATACGCCGTAACTTTGTTTAATCGACGCTTTTTCTGAGTTTTATGATACTTTTGAGCATTGAGTACCTCGACCAGACGGTATTTGGCTTGCATGTTTTGGAAATTTCAGAGAAATATGACATAAAAAACGGCTTCTTGAATAGATTTAATGCCTTTAGTGTGGCACCAGGTCTCATACAAACTATATTCCTTCTCATACCTGTAACGGGATTTTGAAGGAAGCAGGTCCAAATAAGCGACTCTAGCGGCTTCTATAACTGACTCGGGTAGATTTTCGTCCGAAGAATCCATTGAAAATCTAATTTTTTTGTTAAAAAAATTCAAACAACGCAAAGTTGGCTTTTGTCTGACAGGTTTGTTTGTACTTGTTGCTACGGTGATTTGAAATGCCAAATCTAAACCGTCTAGTGTTCATTGTTGTTAAAAGCCCGGTCTAGACATAACATTTTACCTTACGTCTTGCCTGTCATTCAAAAGGGTCAAGTATGACGGTTGAAAGACTAGCGTACACACTTGATAGTTTTAACGTACGTTTTTAAATGAGTTTTGATACACCATGGAGGAAGCACTGCTTTTGTCAATACTGTTTTTTGTTTTAAATGTCTATGACTTAACCGTTTCAGTAGCTAAACATAGCTTTTTAACCAGTTTTTCAAAATGTTATGCTGATTTAGTTTGGTAATGTCCCATGAAGATGTAAGTTTCTGCTTACGAAACATGTCGGGACTATTTGTTTAAAATAAATTAAAAATTAGTGGAGGAAGACAATAACCTGTTTGATTTCCTAAAAAATTATCTTATCTAATGTCGGACGTTTCGTATACCAACTTCTAAGTTGCACTCGAAACGAATTAAAATTGTATGCACTTCCACTGACGTTTTACCGGAAACAAAGCCTCTACCGATCAGTTCAACAGGTCCGACTTCAGTCCTGTTCAGTTCAGGCAAAACGTACGTTTTATTTTCTACACAAAAGGTTTTGCCTGATCCGTTTTACCTGATCAAGTAAAACGTCAGGCAAAACGTTATGTGTAGACTCGGCTTTACACTGACAATGAGGATTTATACCAGTGACATTAAAAAATTATTATTTGAACATATTTTATTTAATACTTTTTACTTTACTTATTTAAAATATAGCAGAATTTCAGTTGATTTGACTATTTTTAGGTTATTTCGTGTACTAAGAAATATATAAATATATTTTCAAAGATTTAAATGTTATAGACCACCTCAAAATTATAACAAATTTACTTTTCACTAGTGCGGAAAAAAGTTTTTTTCGGTCTCGGTTAGGCGTCGCGATGCCTTAATCTTATTTTCTGATATAGGTTCACATTGACAGCTATATCTCTGTCAAACGTTGGTGTTCTAAAATTCTTTTTACACTACTTAAAACGGTATGAAAGGTCCTTTCATACCTCTCATACGGTGTACAAAACATAGGTAGTTTTTTGTTATTGTAACGCATTCTTTTTGCCTTAACAAATATTTTGAAATTCTCATATTTAAATTTATCCAGGATTTCCAGAGGAGAAGGCTAAGAATTTAATATATATTTTCTTTGGTCTTTTAAAAAGCTTGAGTAATGAAATTCAGCAACACAAGCAAATAATATGCGCCGCTGGAGAAAAATTTAGGAAAAATAAAAGTAATTTTTGTGAAAACAAAAAAGTAATTGTTGTACGAGAGAATTCTATTTTTAGCTTAAAATTTTTTTCTTAATAAAATTTTGTTTTACAGTGTAACATGTGTCAATAGTCAAATCATTAAAATCGTATTATGAGCCCCGATCATTAGTGACCTACTCAATGGCAAAATGCCAAAAACGTGTGTTTTAAATAAAATTTTGGAAACAATGCTTTCAGTTATTAGTTGAAAAACCAATATATCTATACAAAATATACAGTACAATCCCGATTATCCAAATCGCGATTTTCCGAAATCCGGTTTATCCGAAACAAACTATTTAAAAACAAAAATCCCGATTAACCGAAAAAATTCGCATTATACGAAACGCGTCTGGAGATTCACTTGTTTCACGGCAATACGACGGTCTAAAATGCGAATTGTTTTAGTTAGCCGACAGAGTGTTACAAATGTTTTTAAGTCGATCTAATGATATACGCATCCAAAAAAAATCGGATTAACCGAAATTTCGATTATCCGAAATCACTTTGGTCCACATTATTTCGGATAATCGGAACTGTACTGTATTTTCAATCTGGTTACTTTAAATGATCAACCGATATAATTAACTTTATTATATACCGAGTAGTAAAATATGAGATGCAAGGGATAATTTTTTTGCTCCTTGGTTTGGATCAATGCCTAGTGCTCCTACAACTCAATTCAGAACGCTACAACACCCAGTGGCGAGGCTGGGAATCGAACCCAGGTCGGCGGCGTAGTAAGCAACCTCGTTATAATAATAAAGTGTCCCATTAAGGAAGGCTGCCGGATTTTTCTCAAAAACAACTACTTTTTTTTAATAAAAAAATCGGACTTTGCGAGCTTACCTGAAATATTTTTATTTTCAAAGCTTCCGGTTAGGGGCAGAGACATGGGAGGGAAATAGAGAGCTTTTCGACGAGAACGCAACCGAATTTTATGGGGTATCTGTCAGTTGGCCATTTTACCAGCTTACTAAAGAGACATAGAGTCACAATAAAAAAAAATATCATTTAATTTTTTGCCGACCACAAGGTTGCAAAGGGACAAATACTTGAAATTTTGGTTAATAAAAGTATTAGAAAAATATTCTTAAAACAAACCGTTTTTTTAATATAAAATAAAGAGGTATTTCATTGACACAAAACACTTCTCTTTACTAAAATCACACCGCATGGCCTAGTCTAATAAAATCGATACGTAGTTACGTCTGGCTATATAGTAGACAGCCAACACGCATGGCTTGAAACAGTTGTTTAATTTTTGTTGGGCGCATTGTTTTATATTTTTTGGCGGTGAATTTTTTAATAGGTAGATGCATTATTTTCCTAAAATTATTATCCACTGAAATTGCAGAACACAGGACCTGGTCTACCTTTAGTCCTTTTAAGAAAAATTCAGTAAAATAACATTTCAGTAATTTATCGTTTCTTAGTTATAAATGAATGGACTATAGCCTGCCAGTAGTGACGTCTCTTAATGTAAAACGCCCATGAAATCTCAATGTTAGCACAGGGAGAAAGGGTCCCCTATTCCCCTCCTGTGTCTCTAGTAAGGGGGCAGTAATTACATCTCCTGATTAAAAACTGCATTTTTTTACGAAAAACTATTATTAAAATATGTACACAATTTATACCGTAGTCATCTTCCTTGAAAAATTTTGCATAATTGCACATAAAAATCCCGTTTTGTTATAAAAAAAATTTCTTGGCGTTAGTTTCTGAGATAAATCCGGAAATCATAATCATTAAGCAGATTAGCCTAAGGTCAACCCCCTTCATATTGCATTTATGGAAAAATCACTTACCTCCTGATTATTAACTGTCATCGAACTGTCATTATCCCCTCCCGCCGCGGGATCCTTGTCCTGGTCGAGGTCGTCGGGATTTTCGAAATTGACGACTCCAGTCGATCGACGCTTCGGCCGTCTTCGTCTCTGAATCGCCGCCTGCGTTGCCAGTGTGGCTTGAGCATTCCTCGCGTCATTCTCTTTGTTCTCTTGCTCTGGAAATAAAGGCAACACTGTTACGAAATTCAAATACCGTTCGTTTGTTTAATTCGACTTGGTTGGCCTTGGGACAATGACAATTCATTAATACTAATCTAATAAAAGGATTACATTTTGAAAGTTGTTTTAAAACAAAGGTGGCAAACTCTCTACGACAGTTATTAGGAAATTTTACTAAAAAAAGATGATCTACATTTTTGACAAAGTTTTATTATGTTCCAAAAGTGTATAAATAAATAATAAAAGTCTATTAGTTGACCTATCAAATTAAAAAATTAAAAACAAACTACAGTCGAACCTCTATAACTCGAACTTCAAGGGACAACCAAAACAGTTCGAGTTATGGAGAGTTCGAGTTATGGAAATTCGAGTTAAAGAGGTTAAAATACATATAAAAAGTGCAGGGACCACTCAAAAGGTTCGAGTTAGAGAGGTTCGAGTTATAGAGGTTCGACTGTAAGAGTTTAAGAATATCGAACGCGCAAAGCGCCAAAAACAGTTGACCTCGCGAGCTACGCTAGATAGCGCTGCTTAAATGATGCAGTGACCCTAATCATGAATTTTTAAAGAGCTTGACTTACGTGTCCTATCTATTTCTGGGGTCAGTAATCTCTTGTTTTTGTTGTCAAAATTTGAAATATTTCCCAACCGAAAATATTGAAAACGTAGCGAGGCGGACCGCTTACCAACCTTACAGTAGGCAATTAATTTTCTTTTCACAATGTAGAATTTAAATTTGACTAATATCGACTTTTTGTCGAGCACAGGGATATGTATCAATCATATGTCAATTTGAAATTTGCGTCCAATAAAACGCTCTATATCTAATTCATACCTCTGTCCTCCAAAGACTTCGGCCTTCTCAAAGGCAGCGTGATGGTCGTAGTCTCCGCCGTTTCTATAGGTGGCGCTGACGAGGGTCTTGAGTTAGTTCCACTGCCCGCCGTCGTTGTGGAGCTGGTAGTGGTCGTCGTCGTGGAGTTGAGCCGTCTAACGTAAGATGGCGTGTTGGTCGCAGAAGTCGGTGCGTCGGGCTTCGACGCATCTTCCAGTTTAAACTGTCGAGGAGAGAGGGGAGTTGGGGTAATGTCACAGTGCTTGTCAATTGTTTTTTAATTAAACTATTGCACCAGTCTTTACTAAGATCTTAAGAGCTAGTGCTAAAAACCAGGGTTTAAGTTTAAGTTAATAAATCTAGTACTAAATAAAAAACCGTTTTTTTGTACCTACAATCCTAACTTTAATAATTAATTGGAATCAACTAGTATTCTATAATAAACATTTTATAAATAGCTCTTGATGCTTTTAAAGAAATTTTTACTAATATACAGGGTATATTACATGATATTAAAATGTAAAGAAGACTTTTGTGATAAATTTTTGTTCCCATGTAACATATTAACCATTTATCTTGGGTATGTGAATAGAAATGGTAAAACCAGTTTTCTTATAACAACTCTTTCAGACCTCTAGAGAACAAACCTATTTAGGTCAATACTTTAAGAAGAAAACTGCCCTTACTATTTCTCATAGACATAATATTCCAATACCCACAGTAATTGCCAATTCATGATGCAAACATGAGTCCTTACGGTCCTTAAGCAAAAATGACCTGATTGGTTGCTTTCAAACACATATGCATATTATTTCCATATAGTACGTATTATGACAATACCTACGGTACCTTCCGATGCATAATGAAAACATATTTGAAATAGCAATGTCAATGGGTCATAAGTCTATCCTTTTTCCGGTCCTTAAGATAAAATGTCCTAATTGGTTATACTTTTACGCATACATATTATTTTATTCTTGTATTCGTCACGTCAAATCATCGGCTCAGAGTTGATAAAAACTCTATCTATGTAAATTTGGTGTCTGCATTTTTCGTATCTTTATTTCTGAATGTTTGCAGCAAATGTCAGCCATTGTGTAAATGGGTAACAGGGAGTATTGGAATATTACGTATATGCTATTTCTATCCTAATATCCAAGATAGCTCTGATGATGAAAAATACTTTTTCTCAAACATTTTATGCTTTAAAACAATTGTTAATAAAATGTCACTATTCACAGATAATAATAAAAATATAAACGTTTTACCCAAATGTAGTACTAGGTTTTAAAACTTAAACCTCTTTAGTAAATAATGCTGATACTGTTGTTTTTCAGCATGTTAAGTCCTAATAAGAAAAAAATAAACTCCCTAAGAATCAAAATAGTAAATAATATATTAAAGAAAAGTAATAAATGGAAGTAAAAATTAATATTAAATAAATAAAGCAAAACTAAAAAAAATAGCCAGCTAATAAATCGTCAAAAAAACTACAAAAAAGCACAGGTTGCTACAGTCTACAAATAAATGTCAATTTTTTTAAATAAATTTGCATCACAGTCAATATTTTAAGTACTTTTTTCAATAATAGCTACGCTTTACAAAAAATAATAATACTGAGAGATCTTAGAAGAAAACTATGAAATATATAATATAATTTACTTTAAAAAAAAGCGGGTTATTTCAAATATTTCTTTTTTATAAAGGGAAAGTGAAATAAGCTGATGCAATTAACATAAACTAAAATTAAATTAAATTTTGAAAATCGAAAACTTGACTTTATTATCACAACTAAATATTTTTCCTTCTAAGATTCTTTCAGCGCCATTAGTTAAGCTATAAACACTACAAAAAGCAGAGTATATATATATACAATATTCACAAAAAGGCAAACAAAATGCTTGATTTACAGCCACGCTTTTTGTCATTCACTTCTATTTCCGTCCCTGTCTTAAAACTAAGCAAAAATAGATATGAGCAACTAGTTCCATCTTTTGTTTGACCCAGCTAACTAGTTTTATCTTTACAAAAGGAACACAGAAGTGAGCAAGAAGAAGTAAAACTGTAAATCAAGCTAAATAGACATCGAAAAATTGGTGGTGATTGAGATATTACTTAACTAATTTAAGACAAAGAGATAATTCTGGACCGAAGATAAGCCATCATAAAAAAAATTATAGTAAACAAGGTCTCTATTATACCTAGAAAGCATAGGGTTCTGTGGTTTTCGCCAGTTATTAATAGAGGGCAGCACAACTGCTCTTCGATTAGCGCACAAACAACTGGAAAACAAAATAAGTCTGTCTCTCTAGTAATAAGTTGTTCAAAAATTGATTTCCACCATTTTTCGTGTCGGTATAAACGCGTAACAAATTAAAAGCAGTTGTTTTTAATAGTTATAAAAAGGTAGACAAGCAAGTAACACAGGATAATTTGTACAGGATGCTTCACCAAATACAAGCTAAGACTAAGGAAGGGTATTGCATGGAAGAAGATCTGAAATAAAAGGGAAAAAAATGGGCCAATAGGTAAACAAAATGCATTTTTACCGTCATTATAATTAAAAAAATGGACCAATAGGTAAACAAAATGCATTTTTACCGTCATTATAATTAAAAAAATTTTCACCTCAAAATATTCAGATTTACGATCATCAAATAATTCGCTTTCAAATAAAAATTTTAATTTAATGTCCTGTGAACTTCAAACAAATATTATATTAAGCACACCAAGGGATAAAAGTGACAATTTTTATCCTAAACAGAAAGTTGGCAGCTCGAGCGTAGTTAAGCCTTGTTTGAAGTTATCAGAATGAATAGCAAAATATATTTAAAAGGAAAATTTATAATGAAGATCATTTTCGCCGATCATTTTTGTTTATAATCTTTTTTTTTGTTTGTGAAACATGTTCTTTCATGCAATGGAATAGAAAAAGCAAAGCTCATGCATCGAATACTTTTAAGAAATACGGACATGAAAGCATTTCATACATAAAGACAGGGAAGGAGTAATAGGGGAAGAAGAAAGATATATATTTATTTACGTATTTCTAGAGACTCCTTTTAAACATTTGCATTAAATTTAAAAAGGTTTTTTTTAAGATACTTAGTAAAAATTTGTCAGTTCCTTATTTTTATCTTGTGATACCACAAAATTTCAATGTTTTATTCCAATTTTTAAGAAAAACCTTAGCAAACCGCAAACAAAAATGAAAAGTTTTTGATTAAATGATAATTTTAATTCAAAAAAATATATATGTATATATTTCCCCCATATAGTAAGTATTATAATAACCAAAATATCATTTGGAATTTGTTGCCACTTTGCTCCAAACCGAAAAATAAAATCACTTTACTCATACTAGTATTCCACGTTTTCTTGTCTTTCGACCAGCATGTACAGCTGATTTCAAAAAAATCTGATACGAATTTCTATTTTTACTCTTGTGTTATTGTTTGTTCTGAGTGTTCATCTTAACTTTTGTTATCCATTATTTCTTTGATAAATTGGTTACCTACCTTCCAATTATCTTTGGTTTTTAGCATCTCATTTATGATTTGTTCTGGTAGTACGTTTCCTTCGTCTATATGTAAGGCTTCTAGCATAATGTTTCGTTTTTCTCTAAACTTTGGACAATGAATCAGTGTATGGTTTGCATCGTCTATGCTTATTCAATACATACATCTATCGCTTATTGTTTTTCCTATGCGTTTTGTGTATACTTTACACCCATGATTTGTTAAAATCTGCGTTATTTGATAATTGACATATCTATATTTACATTCCATCCATCGTTTTATATTTGGTATTAGTCTCTTTATCCAAACAGCTTTTCCGGTATCTTTTTCCCACCTTCCTTGCCATTTTTCAAGTGTAACCTTTGTAGCTCTCTCTTTCTGTTCTTCTGTGTTGCCGTTTCCTTCTAAAAATAATCTTTCTTCTATTACAAGGTCAACAGGCGGTGTTCCTGCTATGACCTGTAGGGCTAGAAGTAGCGCCTGATCTTCCCGTACTTGACTTACTTTTGTCCTGCCAGATCATCCTTGTTTCGTTTTAAGTGATTGTACTTTTCTTTATTCTATATTTATAGAACAAACTGTTGTTTGGCGTTAAAATGCTTGGCTACCGCTGGAAAAGACCAACCATTTTCCAGCTTAGTAACAATGTTGGCTTTTAACTCTTTGATCGTATGTAAAGCCATTTTAGGATTAAATACTATGTTTATGTATTTATTATTCTGTAACTGATGACAATTTTATTATTTTTTTACTTGTCAGACAGTTTTGATATTGTTGAAATACTGAGGTTTTGATAAAGCTGATGGTGGCGTAGAATAAACTGCTCAAATTTTGGAAAAAGTACTTTAAAGAGTTGTATCAGTTTTTTTTAAAATCAGCTGTACAATATTTTTAAATTTAAAGCAAGGCAATATACTTTAAACAAGCAGAAATTTTTATGACGAGTGACTTATCCGTTGACATACTGTATAGCTAAATAGTCGTTCTCTACTAAAACTAACAGCTGTAAATGTTTTCATTTGTTCTTTTGTCTCTTTTCCAAGGAGTACGTGATGGATTTTATTTAACCGCAACATGATGAAGTCTATAAAGGTAGAGTAAAACCAGAAGAGGTTCGAGACAGTCACATGATATGCGAATTTATTTCAATAATATTTTGTTGATTATTTTTATTTATAACTTTATTTATATATCTCTGTCATTTTTTCGTACAACTACCTTAAAATGCTGAAATAATCCTTTAATGCCAAGCACTAAGCACAAATCATAAAGAAACAGTAGATCTCGATTTGACTACTACGCAGCCTGAAATAAAAGCGACGGAAAGTTGGACATTTTTTCACAGATTTTGAGTACAAGCCATTACCCCTAGAGGTCCCTATGGTGAACAAGCATAGTACAAGCCACCACCCTAGATGTCACGTTGAACAAGCAGCCGAAGTTCCCTAGCGCATTCGCCAAAAGTTTAATATATATTTGAGATCCCTGGTTTCAATTTTTTTCAATGAGTTTAGTTCAATGCCGCTAGCTTTCAAATCGTGCCTATCAAAGTTGGCCTTGCTCGATCACTGAAAAAATGGCGGATATCAATGGCTTCCTATTTCCTCAATTTCGCGCAGGTTTGACAAGTATTCTATATATTTTTCTACTACTACGGCACACACAAGCCATGCTCTGTCACAAACCTAGATTGATTTTACTCTAGTTAGAGATATCGAGGTGTGAAACCTACCTTACTAGTGCCGTCGACCTTCAACCGCCACGAAGGCCGTCTTTCGTGCAGTGACGTCATATTGGCGTTCCCATCCCCTCCAGCGCCCGCCGCATTGTCACCTCCGCCACCGGCGCTGTTCGTCTCCTTGATGGATGACGTCAAAGACTCTTGGGATCGCGTCAAAACGGTCGGGGTGCCCGTGGTTATGGTCGCAGTTACGCTTACGGCTATGTTACTATCGCCGTTAGTGCCCTTAGGGAGGGAGGGGTTAAAATATGTTAATAAAAATTGGTTAGCTGTGTTCCCGAGGCATACAGAGAAAATTATTTATTTTAACAGTCCCATAGAATGTAAAATCTGTGCCCTACAGGAGAAAAATATTAGCTCACAAGTTACTATAGTAGTGTGAGCTATGGTGATCGTGTTAAAAAATGTTGCTCCGACTCCAATTTTTTTTTATATCTTTGCGTTTCAAATGATTTTCAAACTTTTCTGTCGCGCCGTCTGTATGTCTGTCTGTAACGATCAACGCGCGTAACTGAAAACCTGCTTGCTTGATAGACAAAAGCAAAAAAAATGTGGATTCGGTTCGATAGAATCGTGTGTTTAGGTGCCCATAAATTGGCAGAGTATATTTTAGACTGAGCTTTTATTGTGGTTGGATAAGATGATATGCAACGTATCATTATTTGTAAAAATACAATGCCATGGGAGAGCTGCTAGAATAAAAAACTTGCTCATATGATGAGCCCGCAAACTATTTAAAATTTAGTGAGAACCAGAAACTCTCAAAGAGTAGAGCTGTTGACAGTTGGCTGTCTCAGGCTTATAGCAATATCAGTCTTACTGTAATACGCCTAGTTATGGCAAAATTCCTAAATTATCTTGATTCAAAATTAACCTAACATTTACTGACGGTTATACGAGTCAAGCTTGAATTATAATTGTAATTAGGCGTATTACAATAAGCCTAAGACAGAGCTACAACGAAGCCAATGTTGTAAAATGACGTTGTTTCCTTCAAGAACATATGCTAAAATGCGTAGATCTTAAATATATCTATGTTTAACCGCAAAGTGTCGCCATCTCTGATATTGACCTCCTACTAGGATTCTACCACATAAGTAGTAAATATATCTGTAGAAAAAATACCTCCCGAAAAATGATGTATACGTGCGTCCCGATGAATGTCTGAGTTTAATTCATTTCGCAACAAGCAAGGTAGACTTTTGCGTCATTTAATTTATTCCTTTAGAATAATAACTGTAGTTGAAAATATGAACATTTTGGGTCGCGTATTTTACACTTTGTTACCGTTATTCTTATTACTGAGTCTGTGCATTAGCAGCTTCTCGCTCCTTTTTTTTATTTTCGGTAACGGTGACCGGTATTTATGGTAGCCGTCCTTTAATGTTACCGTTATTTATTAAGGTTTGTTTTATATCGTTTTTTTTAATGCAGTCGAATTTTTTACTAAAATTCGGTAGTTTGGTTTGTAAAAATCCATAAATCTAATAAAAATACATAAACAAATATAAAAAAGTTGAAGGAGTGTGAAGGCCACTGTGTCATACTTAACTAAGTTTCAAGAAACCAACAAGAAATAATAATAAGATGCTTTTAAGCTTGGAATGAGGCATGAAATTGACAATTTTGACATATGTCGATGGGTGGTGCATCATTTTTGTTGTGATTCTTGTTGTTTATTTATACATATAGTTTTGTTATCATTTGAATATTTTACTCATTTTTAACAATATTTCTCATCTCTAGTTGAAAAAAAATGATTAAATATTTTAGGTTTCTTTTGTTCATTCATCACTTTTTTACAAAATAAAATGAATGTTTCTTAAACTTTATTTTTTAGAGTTAGATAATTGATGTACAGGGGTATCTCGTTACATATTATGATGACTTGACAGCAAAAGAAACAAATTGGGTCTTAATGGAACTTTGTTTTATACAATATTATTAAGTTTTTGATATTGCTGGTAGTATACTTTTACTTCTACAGATATGTATATTTACTACCTACGTGGACGCTACCATGTTGCTTTCGACTGTAACGTAAATCATGTCTTTGATTAATTCACTTAACAGTGACGTCAGCAAAACTGAGGCTAAGAAAAAACCACACCGTTTTTTGCATTAGCCTTAGTGGTCCAGTGCCTTAACGCGCCGATCACAAGCATAAGTGCTTACTACATTGGCGGGTTAACCAGGCTGGATCAGAACGAATAACTCGTGAAGGCAAACTTTGTTACATTCTCCCTCAGTTGCTTGGCCATTTTAAAGAACAAAATGATCAGATACTAAATTCCCAATAGAAGAAAGTCAAGGTTATCAAAAATTAAAGAAAAAAATTGTCATAAATCAATGTCATGATTCCGTACAGCCGAAATACACCTTGCCGCTTTCTATAGAGGGTGAGACATAACTAGATCTTTCCTTGTAGAGATTTATTTAAGACTCTCTTTCCTTGTAGATATTTATTATCAGACATTACGTGCACTAAAACCACATTTTAATAACGTTATTTTTAGTCACATGTTCCAATTCCTTCCTCCATATTAAAAAACAAAATCAAAAATCAAACACCTTTAGCAAACTTACAGTTTCATTGTTATTGTTGTTGGCTGGTTGGTTCTTCATTTTGACAAGTTGCTCGGCGCTCTTGATCTCTTCCAAGGTCACGCCTTGCGTGGACCTACGCGTCTCGCGAACTTTCTTTGCGTGGGCCTTTCGCTGGGTCTCGCTCTCTTCGTCTCTTACGGGGGGCACGAAAGATCTATAAATAATGTTTGTAAAATATTTTGAAAGTTAAGGATTGTTAAATTAACCAAAAAATAACACAAAAGGAAAAACAAAAAATTGAAAAAAATTTTGGTGATCCAAATTGGACACATGCGGAGCGTTTAAGGTACAGGGTGTTTCCGTATATTTCAACCAAGGTCTGCTGCGCTTATTATAAGAGACAAAAAAAAAGTGTAAACGCAAAAGTTACTGAGTTTATCCTAAAACGCCAGAAAATGTTATCTAACAAAATAAATGTCGCAGTTGTACAAAAAAACACAAAAATAAATAGATGTTTTCTTTCTGAATTCAAAAATATATGATATATATTTAGTCCAGCCGTTTCTGCTATATGGGCATTTTAAAAATCTGATTCAATTTTACAGTTAAATTCTTTCCCCATCGCCCCTAGAAGTACATTAAACCCCCAAAAAGTTCCAAATTTGAATCACCCTGTACAATAAATAGCTAAGAAAAATGTAAATTGAAAAACCATGCTTTCGAAGTTAGAACACTCTGTAGACTGGCAAAAATTCCTGTAAAAAAATGGAAGACTTTTTTTAAAGGGTTTCTAATAAATGATTTTTCAACTTTTAGTAGCTGCTGGCACAAAAAATTATTTTTAAAGTATGAGATGTGGCAATTAAATTACGAGATTGTGAATGTTTCTTTGGATACGTTTGAGATCACTTGACAAAGGTTAGGATAACACCGATTTCGACCTCAAGAAGGCCCAGGAATCTAATTCTTGACAAAATATCATTTGAAACAAATTTCCGTTTGAAGAAAATGTTTTCGAATAATTTTCATTTTAAAGAAAATGTTTTCGAACTATTGCTTTCGAACAAATTATCGCGACCCAAGGTTTCAAAGAGATTATGCATAACACTATCTTTTTAATTCGCTGCAACACTCGCTCTAAAGCTATAAGGGTAAGTATTTAGTAAAAAAAAGGGAAATTCAATTAAAGTCAAAATTTAAATTTAAATGTGTGTTTTTTACTCATTTCTATCAACATACTAATAACTAATAAATAAAAACTGCGCTGATTTTTTTATGAATTTATCCTTTTGTTCTATAAAAAATAATAAACTCACAAAAGCCAAACACAGAGAAGAGTGGGACACCCTATAGTAAATGCAGTGGCACAATTAACTACATGACAGTGTTGCCATTTCGCCCGCTAAAAACTCCTTATTTATTTACCACATTTCGTGTACAAGTCAACTGAAAACAGGCCAATACAAATTGTAGAGATATAAAGGCTTTTGGTTATATCACAATTTTAAAGATAAATGAATTATTTACAGGGAGTAAATGGTATGAGTTACAATATTTGTAAAATGCTAAAATAAGAAAAAAGTTCATATAACTCAATAACATATTAACACCCATACCGCTTACAGCCTTTATTGAAAGAAACACAAGGTTTAGTAACAAAACAAAAGTGAGTAAAAAACACAAAAATGCCCCCATCAACAGAAAAGGACACCCTCTGGTCATACTTGAAGAAATTCTTGAATATCTGCAATCTGGTACCGCCTGGAGTAGTGGGGGTGGTACTCGTGGGTGTAGTACTTCCGTTCGAGGCCGCTGTGGTTACTGGGGGCGTTTTATTAATGGCTAATTTCAACCCGCTAGATTTTAGGAATTATATAAAATTTCAACAAAAAAATCAAATAAAAAAAATGTCAAATAAGATTGATACAGTATCGGTCACAAATAGAGCAACTCCCGAAAATTAGCCAAAAACCTTATGTAAGTCCTAAAAATTTCACAACAATTGGACAAAGGATGATGATGATGACTCATATGAGAGTGGGCCTTGCAGCCCTTCCACTGCGAACATCAGTGGTTCACTTTTGAGTGGTTTTATGTAATATTTTGAATAACAGGACATTCGCACAGTACATGTCTGACTGTTTCGTCATCCTTCATACTGGATCTACATTCGGTCTCTTCTGTTAGTCCCATTTTGTGCATGGGTACTCTCAGTCGACAGTGACCCGTAAAAAGACCAGTCACTATGCGTATATCCTGTCTGGTAAGTCCAATGATGTTCCTGGTTCTCTTTCTACAAGGTCCTTTAATGAACTCTTTAGAGTGAGCCAGTTCTGGTATATTATCCAGTATTGTTGGAAGCTATTCTCCATCCATTTTAATATGGCTGATTTAGCAACATTGTATGATATCCCCAGGGCTGGTTCGCGGCCGAAATATTTGGTAGATGCCGCTTCCGTCGCTGCTTGGTCTGCGGCCTCATTTCCCTCGTGCCCAGAATGCCCTGGTATCCATACTAATGACACATTGTATAGGAATCAAGCGCTCTTTAGGCTGCTTGTCTTTATTGTCCTGTTTGTCCATTTGTGGGCAGTAATCAACCGGGTACATAGTTCAATGGCTACGAGTTCGACCTGAAATATACTAGCCAATTGGCCGAGACTATGTTTAACCTCGACTTTTTTTTTAGATACTAGCATTTTTAGATTTAACGCCTGATTGCATTGGTCCTGGTCTTTAACCAGTCCTCCCTCTCCGGGAGGATAATGTTGTAGCTTTCTGCTGTACACCGTGTTGAGCATTAGAGCAGATATCATTCCTAGAGTTGCGTCCAACTCTTGTTCTCTAATTACAATTATTAAAAATTAGCAAAACTTAATACATTTTGCGAAAATCTTGAAATATTGTTAATTTTTTGGAATTTTAACATTTCTAGACTATCATTTGTTGAATAGTTGTAAAACTTTATTGACATATAACTTACGCCTCTTTCGAATAATATTTGCCATTTTTGCCTAAAATTATTCAGAAAAAAGTTTTTTTTTTACCTTCTTTTTAAACGTGACAAAAATGCACTAAATGATGCGGGGGGAAAATCGCCGAAACAGATTAACTGAGAACTAGATTAAAGTTTTCAAGTGCATCACTTGTTCTTTGATAGTTGGTACGCTACTAGATTTATATATGTTACCGGACAAACCCGATTTTTAGGATAAACTAGTTTTTCCTAGGCCTAATCAGTATATCCGAAAAGCGATAGGATGAACTAGTTTGTCCTAGGCTAAACTACCGCGATTTAACTAGTCTGAATTGCGTAGATGCAAAGAATGTGTATTCATTGGTAGATGGTAACCGCTTGGCTTTGGCTCGCCGATCACAAGGATTTAGTTTGCACGCGTACATTGACTGTTATGGAGCGTTCGTCTTATTGCTAAATCGTGGCGTATTGTGCGTGTTGTCCATATGCTTGGGCAGAATTTCCGCCTTTGCAAGAACCGAATCAAACCAAATCGACCCGCACCGAACCAATGCCTTTGCAAGAAAAAAAAACGTTCTCTGCAACTCGAAATAGTTTGACATGTAAGAACAAGTAAATAACAAAAATTAGTTAACATATTTGTAATAATAGTATTTTCTTTAATTAGTGATAAAAACGTTACTTTTGTAATCGGTCCGCAATAGTTTAGACAAGGACAAATCAGTTTTTCCTAATCATAATTATTTTATTTTAAGAAAGCCAGTTTAGCCTAGGATAAACTAGTTCATCCTATCGCTCTTCGGATAAACTGATTTAGCCTAGGAAAAACTAGTTTATCCTAAAATCGGGTTTGTCCGGTAATATCTACAATTTTAGGAAGTTGCTCTTTTTTTGGCCGATACTGTACACAAAAAATAGTACATTTAAATGGATAAAAATAATCATGGGTGCATTTAATCTAAACATTATGTATTTATAGACGTTTGACACATCCTTTTCTTGACATACATACCTTCTAAACGCCGACTGATTATTTGGCTGTAGACTTTGAGGGCTGGCAGGTGTTTGAGGAGGCAAAGACTGAGCAGTCCTGGTGGGTGATGCAGTGGTATTGGTCGTGCTACTGCTCACTCCTGTTTTTGGTTTTTCTTCGTTTACTGACCTAAGAAAAACACACGAAAAAAGACTTAGTAACCATGTAATATGCAAAAACTTGGATGAGCTTTATGAAATGTGAGCCACAATAGACCCTTTTATGCAGGGTTAATTAACCTAATAACAAATAAAAAAAATTAAAAAATATATAAACTTGAGTATTTTGTATGTTTGTGTAAAAAGTGTTTTGCTACCATGCCAAAATAAAATTTCAAACCTGCGATTTACACCAAATATTTTTTAAAGTAGTACCCGCTTTGTAAATCCTAAATTTAGCCGCAGTTCCCTAAAATTTTAAATATTTTTTTTATTACGCTAATATCTACTTCGCGGTCTATCTATCCTTTGGTTTGAATAAAATTAATTAAAAAAATTGCAAGAAACGTTAAGCGAACCAACCCCTGTTTTTAAGTAACGGGTAACTCTTTTGGAGGGATTTTTTGACAAATGAAATTGCCATCCTTTTAACTATTCATGGTACTTTTGTATAGTTTTGTGTCACATTTCATCTCAAAGACTTAGTTTGGCGCAGCGTCTAGAATTATTTTGTACATTTTATACAAGCTCCACTGTGAGAAAAATCATTGACTTTTTGGCTGTTTTGCTATACTTTTGCCTATAATAGGGTACTATTTGACAGATTTTATAAGTGTTTCGTTTATTGTTGAAATCTAAATTAGTTTACATCCACCTTAAAGTTACAACTTAAACCAAGTTATAACTTGATTTAATATACAAAGTGAAATGATTGGATGAAAAGTGCTGCTAAAACCTTATTTCCACTTGCAAGTAACTATACTGTATTTTAATTTTTTAGTAAATTACTTCCTCTAAATATTTTAAAAAAGGGCTCGAAAGTAAAAAGTGCAAGCAAACTTTCTAGTGTTCCATGGTGTACACTAAAAACTATAAATAATGTGGCAAAAATTCCCTAGATTTAATGCATTCTTAACGATCTGGTAACAAGACCATTTATACGAGGGTGGATCAAATATAAACAAGCCTTTGTTTATAAACTAGTTATTTAGAAACAAGACACCAAACAAAAATTTTTTCTACTTTTCTACACATCCCCCTTCTCTGTTAATACACTTTTCCCAATGGTTTGACAGTTTCTTAATCCCGTTTTTATAAAAGGAAGCTGGGCGGGTATCTAACCAGTTGCGCACGAATGCTCTTCTTTGATCTGAAATTGCTCGCCACCCAGTGAATCTTTAAGTGGGCGAAACATATGAAAATCGTAAGGTAACAAATCTGGACTCTATGGAGGGTATTCCAGCACAGTCCAGTGCATTTCATTGATTTTGAACTGTGTTAAAGCTGCCGTATCAGGTCTAGCGTTGTCATGCAGGAGCAACACGTCTTGGATGGAGTGTGCTTTCCTCTTTTGGCGATAATCAAGCTTTACCTGGTCGAGTAAGTTGCAGTAGTAAGCCGCGTTTATCGTTATTCGCTCGTGCAAAAAGTCGACCAACAAAACTCCTCTCCAGTCCCAGAAAACGGTCGCTAAAACTTTGCCTGCAGAAATGTTGGTATGCGGACGACGTGGGTGACTCACGTTGTCGACACGCTTACGGCCGTCGTTAATTTCTTTGCACCAAGTTTTTCCAGGTACCCACGAAAGCGTCTTATTTTCGAACTGTGCTCGCAATCTGCATCGAATTTCAGCAGGTTGCACGTTTTCGCGTGTAAGAAATTAAATGATTATTCTTTGCGCAACACTGCTGTGTACCTTCTTCTCGCTCATTGCGATTGCTCCTAGCCAAATGAGCATCGCGGTACTACCAGCCGCATACATGCTCCTGAATATCCCTACTCCAAAATTATAACGGCCACGTTCATCTTGAATGACTTGTCCGTTAGTAAGTTTAAAAGGCTTGTTTATTTTTGATCCACCCTCGTAAGAATAAACAAGAGTTGAACTCGCGAGCTACGCGATAGATGGCGCTGCTTAAATGTCACGAATTATTTTAAGAGCTTGACTCTGTTTTGTCTTGCTGTTAAGATTTGAGTTATTTGCTAACCTAAAATCACAGTAAATTAAAAATCTGTTTTGTTTTTGTTGTCAAAATTTAAACTATTTCCTAATCTAAAATAAAAAATATTAAAAGCGTCAAATAATTTGCAAGAAAATAACACAGATAAAGAAAGGTATTTCTATGTTTGTCTTAAAATCGTGAAACAGAGCAATGACTTGCCAACTTCTTGGGAAACACATACGTCAAATATATCCAGGACATACACATAATAGGTCATATCTAGTTACGAACTGCATTTTTCTTAATTGATTTTGTCAATAGTACAAGATGCACTGTTTTTAAGTTAACTTAAAATTAATTCGAGTGTACCTTGTCTGCAAGTACTCAGCCATTTTTCTCTAGAGCTGCTGTTTACATGCATTTTAAGCCACTTGGGGAAGTGGTCTATGCAATATCACTTGCAACTGGATGGAGACGAGGCTTAAGCCCCGTGTGAACTTGTCAGTAAATTTAAAAGTTTACTTGCGATCTAAGTACTTTTTGACTCTTGTGGTGGGCACGCCAAAAACTAGCCAGTCTGCTTGCCGTCTGTGCTTTTGAATTTGTTTTGACATATTTACAGATTACAACAAGTAATTTGCAAAATAATTAAAATACAGTGTAAACACGTCAAGAAGAACAGGGTGATTTTTTTAATTGCAAAATACCTTGTTGCAAAGTCCGTTATTATTGGGAGTAGAACGTTGAAACAAAAACTGGTCGATTTGGTAAATTAAGGCCACTTAAGAGTTGTGACAGCTTTTTTGCTATCTTAGTATATACTCTCTATATATTTTTGCGCTTTTTCTTTTTGATTTTTTAAGTATAACCCATTATTTCTACATTAATCCTACACACTTCAAATTTATTTGCTTTTACCACACACAAGTTTTATCATAGTATTGACAAAACTAAATGCTTTATATCTCAAAAAATATTTATCGCAGTAAAGATATAATATTATATTTTTGCCATCAGAACGCGACAAGACGAATTCAAAATTGTAAAAATATATAAGGTGTTACAAAAACTTCTTTTTAAGTAAAAGAAACTCAAAACTTTTTTATCCAATTTTATTTGTTTTAAAGTTATAAATTTGTAAAGGAAATGAGAAAAATGATTTTATTTAAGGACAATTAAAAATATTTTCAAAATGCCCACCTCCATGTTGATAATTTGAAGAAACATGTGGGACTAGATGGTGACAGACAGAGAAGAGTGGAAGATATTGGGGGAGATCTGTCGAAAGATGGATCGAAGAAGGGTAAATAGATATATAGAATGCAATTTTTGTTTTTTTTTAAATTTAAAATAACGGTAAATAACACCTTGTATATATAAAGTGCTAAGCCTAAATCATTTATTGTTGTAATCTGCAGAGTTTTTTTTATGTACTGGGTGGAAAAAAATATGCCACTTTAGTCAAACTCAGTAGGTATGTGGGCACAATAGATCCATGTGTGGTCGCAGTGCATGGAGGTCCAGTAGGGCCTGCCACCACTTTTGAATACATACAATACATACATACCTTGTATATATAGATATAATCGACCAGTTTTTAATTGAAATTTCTAGTCCCAATAGTAACTGACTTATAGAACTTTTGCAATCAAAAAAAATCATCCTATACAAATAAAAACTTGAGCCAGTTACTTGCAAGCCGTTAAGTGCGCTGGTGTTTGTTGGTTAAGTTACCTGTTATAGTGCTGCTGCGCATTGGTTAGGATAATGTCAGACTTAGGCCTGTTGTTCGAGTGTTGGTTATGCAAGGCAATGACGCCGGTGTCGTTAAATTTCTGGATGCGTTCATGCAAGGCTCGATAGCGCGCCAGGAACCTATCAACGGCAATAAAATCGGGTCTTGTGCTAAGCCAACCAACGAATAAAAAAACCTAATGAGGGGTTAGAGCGTCAGCTGACACATGATATGATAGGACCTTGATCGAAGTGATTTGGTTTTGCTGTAGAACCATGGACGTAGAAAAAGAAATAGAACTCGCTATGACCACTGCGCAGCCTCAAATTTAGATTAAGAGTATAAGCCGTCACCCCTAGAGGTCGTTGTGATGAACAAGCTTGGTACAACCACCCCTAGAGGTCGACATAGTAAATAGCCAGTAAAGACTGACCCTCTGAGACAACTGACGCTAAAAAAGCAAATCGCGTTTCCATTATTCAAATCGCGTTTCCATTATTGAAATGCGCCGCTTACTTTCAAATCTGGCCTTGCTCAATCACTAATAAAAATAACGGATTTTAATTTCTTTCTATTTCCGTCCACGCAGGTTTGACGACCGTTCTATTTCATTTTCTATATCTATGTGTGGAACAGGGTGCGGTAGAAAGATCGGACGTTTTTATAAAGGCTAGTATCAGGTAGCTACTACGCACGTGTGAAAACAGATGACATTCGATTCGTGCGACCTCGTGTACGGGGTATCTTGACCTTTCCTAAAATAGTGTTCTGTGGAGTTTATAACACAGATAATAGAACATTGACGGATTGGATTTGACCAAAGTAAATGCGGAAAATCAAAAATGGCCCCCGTCCTGGCCTTTTTAACCAATGACATTTCGTTCTCTGGTTTAGAAATGTCAAGAGCTTGTCAACTGCTGTTTTTGTTTATTTGTTTTTTTGCCAGTTTTTTTTAAATTAAATTTGGGATGAAATCTAACTGTTAAAAATTGCTCAGGGTCATAAAACATTACTTTTTCCAGTAGAATAGGATAAGTCCAAGAATTTCTTTATTTTTCAACAAAAGCACACCAAAAATAACAACTGACAGTCTCCGCCATTAAGGCCGTGATAAAATCAAAGTATAAGTAAGTTTGGTTAGGCTGCCTATTGCTCAACTATTTTTACCACGTTGGCAATGGTAATGTCAAACGTATGATGGAACCACTCTTTCTATTTTGGTTGGTTGTGAAATCCAATCTGTTCTAATACGAGGGTGGTTCAATATGATCGAGACAAATGCTCTAACACGTTTATTTACTATCGAAAAAATGTACAAAAATTTACAGTTTTACCGGGTACTTCCCCTCACTAATTCAACTCGCACAGCCATGTGCGCACGAAGTCCTCTACCCCGTCGTCCGTGTTGAATGAACCTTGACGTCCGAGGGCTTCTGTCAGTGGTCCAAACATGTGGTAGTCGCAGGGTTATAAATCTGGACTGTAGGGGGGGGGGGTGTTCCAGTACGTCCCACCCCAATTCCGATTATGTATCGCGCGTGAGACGCGCGGTATGAGGGCGTTATTCTGGAGAAGAATGGCACTTCGTGCTGGAATGCTCCTCTGCTTTGAGCGATAAGCGGGTTTCAGGTGTATTTTCAGAAGGTTAGAGTAGAATGCGGCCTTGATGGAACGTTGGGTGCGCAGGAAGTCGACGTACAGCACGCCCCGCCGGTCTCAGAACAGCGGACCTGGTTGTCTTCGTTTGATTGGCGCCCCTTTCTCCTTCTTCTTCCACTCTTTAGACGAATAGTGTACCCATGTCTCGTCTGTAGTGAAGATTCGCGTTAAAAAACCGTCCTTTTCGCCTCCTATCGCGTTAGTAAGCGGCGACAAACTTCCAACAGCGTGAATTTTTGCTCGAAGTTCAACAGTTTAGGAACCCATCGCGCCGTTGTTTTGCGATATTGAAGATGTTCGTGGATGATCGACGACACTACCAATATTGATGACGAGTTCAGCCGAAATGTCTCGAACATTCATCCTACGGTCCTCCAAAATGAGTTGTTCTACGCGGCGAATGTTGTCTGGTGTGATGCTGGTTCGCGGTCGACGATCATGCGGCTCATTCTCGGCGGTTTCGCGGCCATCCTTGAATGCTGTGGTCGATTTAAACACCCTACTCAGGCACTCACTACCGAACTGATTTCGCAAACGCAGAAACATTTCCGTGTTTTGAACGCCTTTTCACACTAAAAACCGAATAACAATACGCTGCGCAACGGCGGTCGGCACTTGACGTTAACTCATGGTCGCAAGCACGCGCGTGAAACATGCGCTCGCGACGAAAACTATGCCACACTGTTCGTAAGGGACCCAGCTATCACAAACTCAAAACATACATGCGCGCCATCTACACCATTTGTCTCCATCATATCTAAACCGCCCTCATATCTCTGGTCCATAAGCATCGATATAAAAAAGGTAATAGGTTCCGCAACTGTAACCGATTTCGTTGTTGAACTTCAAGTGTCAAGTAAAACTTCGGCCATTGTTGTTTTATTTTCCCGCCGTGGGAAATAAAAATTAACCATTTGTTGTAACTGCTTAAGACGTATGTCTTACTATAAACCGTGAACAAAAGCATGTGTGTATATTGCTTGCCAGGGGCAGTTACACTTTTGTGACTTTGACATGATATAAAATTAAAGAAAAAACAGTCATTGTCTCTGGATGAAACGTTGCTGACTATCATATACATAATATATTACGTATATGCTGACTGTATGTTAACAAAAAACCGCACACATAAAAACAACTCAAAGAAATGCCGGTTTTTTAGAATTGTTTTGTTGCTATTATTTTTCATATTATAAATAAAGAGGTTGGAAATGTCACAAAAGTGTAACTGCCTATGGCAAGGACTATAGGATAGTTTTTGTTGCGCCTTACTGATTACTTTGCTCTGTCAGCGGATTTAATTTCCCACTTAGCGCTTAGTACTAGCCTTTTAAAAACTTTCCATCTTTTTGCATTCTACTTGGAATGTTTATACTACTTCGACAAACTACAACATATTATGAAGGCCGCTTATGTATATCCCTCAAGGATACTTTTCTGTTTTGTGGAAAGCAAATAAGCCAGGCAGCAGATAATACATCGTATGGTCAATTTTGACAAGAAATAATTTTTATATTAGCATGCCAATTTCCTAAAAAAGAAATTTACAAATTCTGAAAAAATTAAAAATAAAAAGACTTGCAGTACAGGGCTCCTTTTGTCTATTAATCAGTAAAAGGCTGGAATTTTTGTGAGAACATATTTAGTCCTAAGACCACAATAACTTTGATTAAATGCATTGTTTTGTTTTTCGAAAGGTTTTGTAAAAAAAAAGTGGTTTTTCCCATCCTATCCCATTAAAACTAGGCTAATCACAACATTTCAGCTTGATACTAGAAATTTGTATTCAAATCGGTCAAATATATCCAGGGCTTCTACTGGGTACAAATTAGGTACTTAAAAAAGGAGGTCCCGAGTTGTGGACTACTAGTCATATCTATATGAAGAAAAAATCGAACAATGGTTCTACGAAATTATAAAAAAATTAAATAAACATGCTTGCACACATTTACAAATTATACCACATGTTTCTCAGTGTTCAAAGTAGTATAAACAAAAAAATAATAATTTTGAAAAATGAATAATCTTCATCATTATCTATACATAATGTTGCAAATGGTAATTTAGTCATATTTAAATTGATTTCTTAGTTATTAAAGTTAGTTACAAAAAATGAAATGAACTTGAACCTGTGTATCAAATAAAAATTTTAAATAAATAAAATGAGAAGCGTTATGATTTTTGAAAAAAGAAGCTACAACTTACTGTTCATCATGCTGGAAGCTCTTTGTTCTTCTTAAGGTCACTTCGTTTTCGTTGGTGATGTCGGAAGTATTGGTCTTGAAATCTTCTAAAAATTTAACAGTATAAACCATTAAATACTGAGGTGGAGTCCAATCAAAATGTAGAAAATTTAAATTGTAGAGTTTTTAAAGAAATTTTGTACAAATGGAAGTTAATAAAAACAACATTCGTAGGAAACTGAATTTATAAAAACATTATTTAACGAAATGTAAAACGTATAAAGGGTAGAAATGGTTCCCTGGTCTACAGAGGCCCCTGTCCGCTGTGGTCTTAGATAAAGAAGAGACTATGTGGCTGTTTTATATCCTATTCTATTCTAACTTATTTTTTGCTAAATTAGCTCTTCGTCCTCAGGCTTAAGGGTAAAAATCAGGTTTAACCTAACCTTAAAGGTATTGAATTAAAACCTAACCGAATCTATGATATCCTAACGTATTTTTACTTAAATTAGCTATCCCGTCAACAGCCTTGGGGGTAAAAATAAGGTCTAGAAAATCAGTTGAGGACAAAAAGTTCTCGATAATAATAAATAAAATTAAAAAAACAAAAAATATTTTTTTGGATACCAGTTCACAAAAAACGGAATTACGGTCTACATTTTACATTTTGATAAGTAATTTTTTTATACATTCAGTTCAGTTCTCTATGATTTCTTTTTATTTGGTTAGTTTTTTTACTTTATGATTTCTGCAAAAAATATGTTTTTTACAAATTCTTTTAATTGCTAATTTTCATTTCAATATCGTTGCCATGTAAGCAAATGTAATACAATTTGGAGGTTTTGTATTAGCCACTAATGCCAATCTAATAATTAATTTTTTCCAGGCCTTTTAATTTTGTTTTAGAAACCGTTTTCGAAATCCCTGGGTAGTTAATTTTACGTAAACTTTTTTGGTAATGTAATAGGGGAGGCAGTTAATATTTTTAGAACTTATTTTCTTAGCCAGCAAACATTGGTTCATTCATTCATTCATCAATCTTCAGCAAAAATTTTTATATGAATAGGTGGTTCTTCGATGGGTTTAGGCGCAAAATCCAAAAGAAGATATGAATGCGAAGAACTTATTTTCTTACTAATAAAAATAGTTTTACTGGTAAAGGGTACACTTAAGTTAGCTAAATAAAATCATCTGGCGTTTCTCTAAGCATGGCCAATATGCCTGGCAACTGAAAAAGGATATGAAATGAGTGCCCTTATTTTCTTAGTTCCAAAAGTTTATGAGCTCGATGAGTTGTCTGAGGTAAGGTCACTATATCACGAAGTTCCATCTGATGCACGTAGATTTGACACATTCTATTATGTTATTGTTTCTTAAACCCACGTACAAATAAGGAGTGATTATTTGGCTTAAGACTAAAAATTCCTATGCACATAGGTTCGCAAGCGCTTCGTTGCCGATTAACAGACTATTGAAATTTTTTTTTTTGTTTTTCGTTGATAGCTTTCGCATTTTTTAGAATCTTTAGCTCAAACCTAAAACCTAAATGAGGCTACAGGGTGTACGTCATTAGGCATGCCAAATAATAAATAAAAACTACAAGAAAATATCATTTTAGCGGGAATGCTTCTTTTTTCACTTCCCCTGAACCTGGTGCATCATACGTGAAATTTCAGTGCATCATTTGAATATTCTAAGAAACAAAATAAATTCCTTCTTTTACCGAGAATTTTTTTGGTTTCTTGCAGTTTTTTCGTATCTGCGACCGTTAACGAGCAAAAAATTAATTAATTATTTTTTAGATAGGATACTAGACTCTGGCGAGGCTTTCGTGATTGTAAATAACGGCCATTTTCTCCATATAGATACACTATAATCTATCGATTTCAAAACGTAGAAAATAAGTTCCTAATTTTCCAATTTTGAAGACGCCCCCAGATGCATTTTCCGACTTTTTAAATCAGCCAGACTTATTTCTAGTTATAGTGTATCATAACGTTCAGTGACTCCGAAAATAAGGACAAAAATAATTTTTGGATCTGCAAATTTTCAGCCAGACATATTTTCCACCACTTGAGATGATCAACATTGCTTTTCTTATGATGTTCATGATCTCTTCTTCTCAAAGGAAACAATTTAGAACTAAGAAAAGAAGTAATTTTTACTTACTAATATTGACTTCTTTCTTTTCGGGACTAGAAGGTTTTGAGATCGATCTCCTCCACGAAGGTACGTTCTCCTCCGTTGGGGGTTCAACGACGGTCGGCTTTGGGGGGATGGGCGGCAATTTCGCGGGGCTCTCGGGTATTTTCTCGGAAATCGGCGACTGCGCGTTCGCTCGGTTCTTCTTTTCTGTTGGATGAAAAAAGTTCGGTTAATTAGGCAAGCATAGGTAGGTTAATAACATATTACCAGGGTATAATACTAATTCATTAACGTAAGTCAGAAGACAGTCAGAGGACTATCCATATAAAATACCACTGCTACATGCGTCTGCCATGCTTATACTCAAACAAACGTAGCTTCTTGAACAGTCATTCTTTTTTCATGTCTAAGCAGTGTGTGACAAAGAAAACAAATTAAAAAAAAGTTGGGTATTAAAACCATTAATAGAAGATGACTGCTACACGCAGTCCCTAGGATAGACCGGTCTATGTAAGGACACTCATCGTAAAGGCAAGCCTTATAGGAAGCGAAGCTAACGCCAGGCTTTCTATTTTTTGGTTATTACTTTTGACATGTTTTCCTCGGTTTCGCATTGGCGGTTCTGTTTTATTTTGAAGATGTTGTTTTACACAGTATGAAGGTACCTAAACTATATATATTTATGTAATTAGAATTAAAAAGTTATGCTGCAAACTATCTTGAAACTGCATCATTATTAAATAGATCTTTAGACTGTGTTAAAACCACATTTTTAAAATAACAACGAGCCGCCAATGCGAAACCGAGGAAAACACGTCAAAAATTATAACCAAAAAATAGAAAAGGCTTAGGCTTCGCTACCTGTAAAGCTTGCTTGCTAAAGATCTATGGATCTAATATGTATATATATATATATATATGTCCAATTTTTACGTCACTGGGGGTCCAGCTGATTTTTGTAAACAAATGTTAGGTAGAATAACCTTTAATGAACAACTAATATTTTTTGAATTTTTACAAAGTACGTGGCATAGTAGTATGTAAATAAACCGAAACAACTTGTACGGAAAAATAGTAAAAATGACGTGAGTATAAGGGACAGTCGTGCGATTGGGCTTAAGTATCGTAGTCACAACTCAGTCCTTTTACCCACGTGAATACATTATAAAAATAAATGGATCCATGATGGATCTGATACCTTCTTAGCCCATTAGCACACTCCATGCTATATCATCAGCCTTAAAAAGTTTTTTGTAAATATTTTAGAAACGACAGCTTCTACGAAGTTTTTGGTTATAACACAAATTATTGACAAAAATGTGCTCTACGATATTCCGAACCCGCATATTGATGCGATGCTTCGTTAAAAAGTTAGAATATTCTTAATTTTTAAACTGTTAAAAAAAATGTCTTTAGCATTAATTGATTTAGACCAAAATCTAATCAGCTCGTTACAGTATCGAATCTTATGAAAATCGGTTTAGGAGCTATCGTGTTACGGACAGACATACACATACACAGACAGACATCACGACGATATTGCTAAGACATTCGGCGTTATCTCAAAAACCATTTTTTCATCGAAAATAATACCCTCCTAATAAGCCATTGCTGCGCAGGCTAGGAAGATAACAAACTTATCTAAAGGTATGCAAGAAATAGTTTATAGTTTCTTTTTTTTTAGTATATAATTTTTTTTTATAGGTAGTTATGTCAGCTCCTTCTCAAAGGAACAGAAAACTGCCTGCGCAAAACAAAAAAATTGTTCTTTTGCCATGTGAGTGAGTATGACCTTCTTTGTTTTTTGCAAGAATATAAAGGCTTAGAGAAGATACTTGGAATGTCCATTTACCATTTTTTAAAACACCCTGTTATCATATTTAAGGTAGTTTTTCAGGAGGCATGTTTAAAGAGATGAGGTCAGGTATTTTCAGTTCAGGTTAGGTTAGAACAAGGTTAGATCATGTTAGGTTAGGTTATATTTAGTTTAAGTCAGGTCAGGTCAATTTTCAAGTTTAATTTGTTTTTTACTTAATTAATAAAAACAAATCAAATCTGAAAATTGGCTTGACCTGACCTAAACTAGAACGAACTTTCTAACCTACCTCAAACCTGATCTGCCATAACCTGAACTGATCACATATTACCAAAATCCTTTAGAGGAAAGATTTTTTTGAATACATGGCAACACTGCAAGTACAAAATGTCAAAAAGATATGTTTGAGGAAAATAAACACTATGATCCGTGATATAGGCTCTGGTGCATACACCGCCTATACGAAAGCAATTTTTAACTCCTTGCCGGGATGGTGGTCTATAAAATGTATCACCAATTTTTCGACCAAACCGGCGCGGCGCGGTGATTCACTATACGAAAACCATTCCCACGACTACTCACGAGAACCACTTAGGTGATCCGTGCGAGACCGTCGACGATCGGTTTGGATCACCGCGCTGCAAGGTGACATCTGTGGACTCGAGCGACAACTTGTGGTGGTGTATTGGGAGTTGTCTTTTTACTCATGATTCTTTCTAGACATGCTAATTTTGAAAAAAATAAATAAAAAAACGAAATTTCGGAGCCAGTTGGGTCTGAAAATTGTTGACATTTTGGTACAGGTAAGAGTTAAAAGCTTGGTCCTACAGAAGTGCGAGAAAGACATCTAACCGTGTATCTTACACATTTTACACAAAAAAGATAGAATATCACATTCCTTTTTTTTTATCACGTCTTTAAGCGTGGTGTATTTTGTGATTCTTGAGTGGCCAACTTCGGGTAGCCACTCCTTGGAAGGGTAGCTTTTAAGATTAACTTTCGAGCAACCTGTATATTGATCGTTTATATTTCTCTTAGAAAAGAAAGAGATAAAACACCCTAATTTTGAAGGTACTTACTTAACTAGCTTAATAAAGATATTTTTTTTTATATACTTTCAAATAAAGGAAAACCATGTACCGTAAAACAAGGTTACTTTGCGCCCCCTGGTCCTACTTTGATCCATTGCGAAAAAAAGTTCTGAGATATTCCCCATTATAAATCTGTGCATGCACCACAACGCCTCCACGCGTGAATTATCCGTTGCGAATTTGACTTTTCAAAGACGCGGTAGCCGCTGTTTTCCGCTTAGTCGTCTCGAGTCAATACCAGAGTGAAGTGCAGCTTGAAATTTCTTAAAAATTTTACCTCAAAAAATTTGGTGTCTTGTGCAGTTATCGATTTCTATGCAATAAAAACTTTAAAAAACCAATATTTTTAAAAAGAAATTTCACCATTTTGAATGTTTGGGGAAAAGCTAACTAAATATTGGCTGTAGTTTGCGCCAACATATAAAACACCAATGTTTTTTTCTAATTTTAGCTCACACTACTACTATACTATAGTAGTGTGAGCTATGGTGATCCTAATTTTTTCGAGAAAAAAAAAGATGCTCCGATTTCAAAAATTTTTATACATTTTTTGTCACGCCGTCTGTCTGTCTGTCTCTGTATGTTTGTCTGTATGTCTGTCTGTAACGACCAACGCTCATAACTCAAAAACCGCTTGCCCGATTGGAATAAAATTTGGTACCTAGGCTGTGTCTTGAGTCGAGATGGTCCCATTTAAAAATGAACAAAATCCACCAAACGCAAGCCAAATAAAAGGGGGTAGATTTTAAAAATTAGAGTTCATGTGAAAATATGGCGTGTGTGATATCAAACGAAAGGAAATTGAGTCTGCAGGTCAACAAAATACATTTTAGTTTATTTCAAAAAAAAGGGTGGGGGTAAATGTCAAAAATTAAAGTTTATGTGAAAATATGGCGTGTGTGATATCAAACGAAAGTTAATTGAGTCTGCAGTTAAACAAAATACATTTTAGTTTTTTTTAGGGTGGGGGTAGATTTCGAAAATTAGAATTTAAGTCAAAACATGGCTTGTGTGGTATCAAACGAAAGATAATTGAGCCTGGAGTAATAAATATATTTTAGTTATATCAGCTATAATTATAGTACCTAGTGTGAGATTAGGTGCCCATATATTAGCAGAGTATTTTTTAAGTGGGGCACCTCGGACTATGGGAAACTTTGCTCCACTGTTCAAGTTAAAAATTTTTTTATAATACTAAGTATTTTGTAATAAAAATGTCCTTTGTTACTTACCTATGCCATGGTATAATTTTTGGTTATTTCTTTGAATTTTTCGAATTAACTCAAAAAAGTGGAGCAAAGTAACCTCGTTTTACGGTATTGCATAATTACCAAAACCTTTAAGAGGCCTCTATTTTAATTTTCGCAAAACACACTGTTTAAAGATCGTAATTCTGCACAATAGAATCAAAACCAATAAAAATCACAAAATCGTTAACACACTAAAAACTATAAAAACGACATAAAAAAGATTTACCTTTATGTATCTACCAACAAACTTAAATCGATATCTGGTCTAAAAATATGATTTATCATTACATGTTTCAATTTTGTAACTAATTTAGGTAAAAGTCGTCTTAAACCTTATAAATTTCAGGTGACTCATTTAAAATTCTGTCATAAAATTGAGCAAAAATGGTAATATTGTGTCACTTTTGATATGAAAATCTCAAGAGAATAGTAGACGCAAGGAAACACCAAGAACTTTCCATAAATTGCTAAAAACATTTTTAACAAGAAAAAATAACTTTTGGTCACAATTTTTTTAAACTTTACTTATTAACTAAAATATAGGCTTGAGTATGAACTTCACTAAAACTAAAATCATAACCAACACAGATGAAGATATACCAAAAAAAAAAAAAAATAGAACAAGTAGAGGAATATACAGTATGTCCCCCTAAGTTGGAATCACATGGAAAACTTTTTTATTATTAATTTTACGAAAAAAAGATATTCTTCATAAAAAGTTCTGCATTATCTAAAACCTAGAATACAGTCATCAAATATCAAATTTTTTCAGTGGTATACGAGGTTTGTAAAAAAATATGAGTAAGTAAGTACCTTAAAATTTGCAAAATAAATGAATATGAACTTATTACGCGTTTTAATTGCAAAATTATTAGAAAACATCGCAAAACTAAAAGATTATCATGTGTTTCGTAATCACAAGAGATACATGTTTATTCAAAATAGAAATATTAGTAAAAAATAAAATAATTGAAGTTTTAATTTAAATGGATATACTTGCATATTTAAACGTAATTTTTAATTTTCAACAACTTTTTTTAGTAACATTTTTCGATATTGTCAAATTTAAAGGACTTTACTCTTAAGCAACTCATATTTTTTGACAAACCTCGTATACTACTGAAAAAATTTGATATTTGATGACTGTATTCTAGGTCTCAGATAATGCAGAACTTTTTATCAAGAATAACTTTTTTTCCTAAAATTAATAATAAAAAAGTTTTCCATATGATTCCAACTTAGGGGGACATACTGTATATACCTGGGACAAATTATTAAACTAAATAACGAAAACCAAACGGCTGAAATCAAGAGACGAGTAAGATTGGCCTGGGCAGCATTCGGTAAATTGGGCTACATATTAAAAAATATCCTCAGTACCTTAAAACGAAAGTGTATAAACATTGTATTCTTTCTGTATTTACCTATAGATCCCAGACCTGGACACTTACAAAATCAAACATGGATAAGGTAAAAAAAGCACAAAGATCAATAGAAAGGCAAATGTTACATGTAAAGCTAACAGATAAAAGAAGGAATTAATGGATAAAAAATAAAACAAAAGTAAGAGATGTCAGAGGAGAAGTAGCAGAAAGACGATCGATGGAACAAATGTATTTTAAACTGGAGACCATGAGAAAAATAAAAGAAGTAGGGGAAGACCTCAAATAAGATGGGCGAACAATTTGAAGAAACATGCGGGAGCTAGCTAGCTTAAAAAATATATGAATGATTTTCCTAGAGACCTCTTTCAAGTAACAGAAACCCTCAACAAAAATAATGTGTTTAACTATAAAACTTTAGACAAAATAGTTTTTTTTTAATGACGCATATTTTGATCCAAAATGATTACTCCTGTTCTGATCTACGACTTTATCAAATTTTATATGTTTAATGCGTTTTTTTTTAAAGTTACAACTCAAAATGCATAAAAAATCATCAAAAGTAGACCATATATAAGAAGTGTTTTTTTTTTATTTTGGAGTCCTTTGTTACACATTTAAACTTTGCCAATTATACCGATTACACATTGTGCATATAAATAAGGTAGCCCTGTATATTGAAATTCACCCTGTATAAATAATTCTCGCATCTTGATGGCTGAGAAGGTATAGGATCCGTCAATAGGGACTTATTGAAATAAACCCAAGCAATAATAGTGTCAGACCGTATTTTGACAGTTTTGCATTGGAATGACAGCTAATCTTCCAACATAAGGGTTTCGTTTACTATACGAACCGAAATAAATACGGTTGACTTTAATTATAGATAAATAAACGACTTAGTTTTAAATTCCACTTTGGTATGTCAATTTTGAAAGATCAACTGATAATGTAAATCTGTCAAAATACTGCCTGACACTATATTGCATGGCTTTATTCCAATAAGTCCCTATTGCTTAGTAATGCACAGTCTTAAATGGATAATTCTACAAAAATGGTGCTGTGGAGTGGGAATGCATATTTTTCAAACACAGACTGCAAATGAAGCATAGTTTTAGTTATAAGATTTAAAACGAAATATTTTCTTTATGGAGCATTTAAGTTTAATGTATAAAAAAAATTGTTATAATTTTTTTTATTACAAAGCAAGTCCCAAACCAATTATTAAAAACTCAGATTGAAAAAAATATCCTAACAAATAATATTTAACCAAGTCTTAACTATTTATCAAAAAATTGATAAAACTTAAGTTTGCAGTCATATTTTTGAAAATCCGAATTTACATCTTCCCGGAAAATTTTACAATTTTAAACGTGCTCCATTTTTAATAACACAATATTTGTGAATACCACCGGTTAATTTCTAGAGAAAGAGACGGCCCTGGATATCTAATTTACTTGTGAGGGTGACAAGTTGTGACAGATAATGTCAACTTTAGTTTGGTTTAAGTTATAGATCTTTTTATTTTCGGCAGAAAATTAGTTTTTTTCGGAGAAATCAAAAAGGAATTCTTCAATTATCATTCCTCTGGTAAGTAAATATTCGACTGATATCAATAGTATAATTTTTTTGTTGATTGTTTTAAAATTATAAGTATAGGAACTTTGTTTATATAAAACTTAAGTTAAGTAGTCTAAATAGATTTTGATTTAAATTGGAAAACCATTAAAAAACTCATTCCTCTGGTACTAATCCCTCTGGAATTTTTATGCATTAATTCCTAAAATTCGGGAAAATAAATGTTTCTTACCTTACACCTAATTAGTTACATAAATTTAACAAAACTAAATTATTTACTGTGCTGTACTGTTATTTAAAGGCAATGACCAAAAATGATATCCATATAGCCCACTTTTGGTAGAATCATCCAAATACTGTTAGTATGGAGGGTTAAAGTTTGTCATACACACTTTCCTTACCAAAAATAGATAGGCTTACATACAGTTTATTAACAAGAACATAAAATTTGGGTTTATTAGATTACATGTTCGTACGTTATATACATAATGCGGAGGGATTATTCCATATTTTGCAAAATATTAAATCCTAAAAAAGCGAGGGCCATACTTTATTAACATAATATACAAAATCAAGGTTGGTTCTTAACAAGTGTTTTTTTTTGTTATTAGTATCGTTCTGTTAGATACCATATCCATGCATTTTTAAATTATTTTGTGGCTCTACGAGAAAAAGCATCTAACAAGTAGCCCAATCATTTTGTATATTTTCAAAGAAAAAAATAATGGATGAATTATTTTGACGCAGTTAAGAATCCCTGGAGGTGTAGATTATGAAATCACTTATTTGCCCCCAAATTTGAAATGGGAAGTGTCGGCCATCTTGGATTTTTCATTTTTACCGATATTTACCTTTATTATGCATAATTTTTTTCAATCATAATTGAGTTATCTACAATTTTTGTTCAATCAATAATTTTAAAACATTTTGAACTGTGTTGTAAATTTTATTATTATTAATACTATTTTTCTTGTGCCCTAGTCATTTAAATCGTTATTGTTGACAATTCAAAATTTTATGATTTGTTATTTTAATTTTAACCTATTTAGTCAGTTTTTGATTTAGAATTATTTTCTTCTTTTTTTTTAATTGATAAGCTTTGATTAAGTTTTCATTTTTGTGATAAATTTTCACTCTCTACAAATTTAGTTTTCATTTTTCTCATTCTGTAATTGGCTGCTTTGGCATGGTGTAAAATAAATAAATAAATAAATATTTATTGCTAATAATATGCAAAAAATGTAAAAACTAAGAACACTAACGCAGTTTTTCTGGCTTTTAAAATTTTATATTAAAACTGGCTTGTTTAAATGAAGAAGTCGTTGATGACTAGATTATTATCAATAATTTTTTGAGTAAGCTTTTTGGACAACGAGTATATCACGGTCAGGAAAGCCTATTTGTTTTATTAATTTTTAAAAAGTGATTTCAGAATTCTCCATGGCCATGCAATAAACTGGTTTGTTATTTTTTTATCTCAAATAAAGTAAAATCCGAAAACAATTTAACAGCAAAATCCAAAAACAATTTAGCAGACAACAAAGTTTTAGTTGCTTAGTAAAAAAAATTGACAATTGAATTTTGTAGAAAATTGGTTTTTACTATTTTATTCAAGAAAGGTACTAAGGGTGCAAATCGGCAACAATATAAAATCCAAGATGGCGAACACTTCTCATATCAAATTTGGGGGAAAAAAAGTGATTTCATATTCTACTCCTTGGGAGCTACTTAACTGCGTCCAAACATATCTTTCATCATTGTTTTCCTTTCTTAAATTAATAAATTAAATCTAAAATGATTGGGCTAAAGGGGGTTAACACTATTTGTAATTATTGTTTACTGACTAGATGTAAAAATTTGGGACACCATATACCGAATAGCCTAAAAATACAGCCCCTTTAGACCTTCTTTCACACCATTTTGAAGCAAAGACCCCCATAGTTCGTAGGCAGGCTGGGACGCTTTCGGTCACCAAAAATCTAGATTTGAATTAAATATGTGGCTATTCTGCAGCCCTAAGGGTCAAAGCTATATTTCCAAGTCGACTAGCTTTTTCAGATGTTATGAAAAATGTAAACAAACAAAAACAATACGTACAAATAGCTTACGGTCATAGAGCGGTCCCCCTGTGCGCAAATATGAACCTCAAAAAATATTCTTTTAGTTGATTTTTTTTGCTTTCAGGGCTTCACTATTTCATGTCCTTTGGCTAGTATTCAGGGCTATATAAGGGTATATGGTGGTCACGAAATTTCAGCAGATTTGACAATGTATCAAAGTTAACACCGTTTACCATAGTAGAAAAAAGTTAAATTTTCTAGGCAAAGGAAGGGGGTAAGGGGTACTTAATTGTTTCAACGGGTAATTAATTATTAAGATATTAAGTTTGGTAAAGTTTCTAGGCACTAGGCAGGGGAGGGGGTAAGAGGTAATTGTTTTAACAGATAATTAATTACTAAGATATTAGGGACATAAATGCGGTTCAAACGTTTACCCTCTTCTTCAGCCTCGCTAGACGATTCGGTTTCTTCCTCTTCTTCCTCAGATTCGGATTCAGATTCACTCTCCGATTCGCTGGATTCTACGTCCATCTCTTTTTAGCGGCAAACGAGAGAAAGAGAGAGAAGTAATAGTGGGAAGGTATACATATACATTGTGTTCCAAATCCCATGTCCTAACGGAGAGGTGTGATTCTTTAGATTATTTTTAAGAGATTCTGCAAATGTTTCGTTACCAATCTGAAACCCTCTTTGTTTATACATGAGATTTAGGAACACATTGTGCAGAAAACGAAAAATAAGTATATTTATTTCTAGCGTAAAGAAATTATGTCCAAGTATTATAATATCAAAATGCTACATACACACTTACAACCATGCAGACAAACACTAAAGATTATAAAACTTAGAGACGCTGTATTTATGATATATTAAAAAAAAGAGAGACACAACAAACCAAACTACCGAATTTTAGCAAAAAATTCGACTGCATTAAATAAAAACAATATAAAACTAACCTTCAAAAATAATGGTAACAATAAAGGAGTGCCTCCGTAAGTACCGGACGCCATTATCGTAAATAACAATAAAAGAGGAATAAGTTGCTAATGCGCAGACTCAGTAATAAGAATAACGGTAACGAAGTGTGACATACGTGACCCAAAAGTCCCTAATGTTTTCCGGCGCTTATAAATAAGCAAGGGCGGAAGGCACATCTCACTAAACAATACTAGAGTATAGAGGCCCGATATTTTCATCCTTTGATTTTGACTTAAATTAATTTGTATTTGATGGTTTTTCCGCGTCTCTCTTTTTTATAAATACATATGTCATATATACAGGGTGTCTAATAAAACTTAGCCAATGCATAGGCATACAAATTACACCACCATTATTATATACCAGGCGAAAAACTTTAAACTGAACTTTTATCGGTTGTTATTAAACATAGGAAATATAAATTTGGGCATGTTCCACTGTTTGCAAAAAATTACATACTTTTGTATTGAAAATATTATAAAGAGCTATTTTCTAGACCTAATTCAGTGCTAAAGATTCGTACTACAATAGTATTCCTTGGAAGAAAGCAGTGGCGGCCCGTCGGTCGACGTTAGCTTTACATTTCATGTTTTCAAATATTTGAAAAAATAGGATCAGCACTTTATCAAGTGAAACCGTAAGGGAAAGGCAATACCCAGTCAAGAAACTTTCATCGCACCATTGCCATGGTTACATGACGTCAGCCTCGCGACAACATTTAAAGGCGCCCGCAAGAGGTGAAGTGCAATTGAATAATTAACAACACGCGAGTGTGGCGTAAGTTACGATCTTTTGGGATGTTTACTGACTTACTGTATGATCAATTTTTTTTTTAGTTTATTTTAATTTGTTTATTACTGTAAGTAGAATATTTTTTAGTAACAGCCGTGAGCCGCCACTGGTAGAAAATGTAAATAAATAAAACGATAACAACTTACCGATATTCTCGTTGTTTTTAACGGTATCACCACCCTCTTTGATCTCCATTTTGACTTTTTTGATTTGCTGGGTCTCAGAGTCCACATCGATGGTCCTAGTTTCTGCCTCCAGTCTTTTCTTTGCTTTCCGTTTGTTAACGTCTTCTTTGTTCTGTTTCTTTTTGAGATCCTCGAGAACACTTAGCATGTCCGAGTCGGCCAAGTCAAATGCTGTCTGACCCTAAAAGACAAAACATTTTAAAATAAACAATGCTCGCAAAAGTTACAAAATTCATTCTCCAATCAGGTACAGAGGTTCCTGTATAGTTTTACACCCCACTATTTGAGTCAAAATTTTTGAGTCAAAATAAAAACAAATAGTAAATGCGAAATTTTAACAGAAGTTTTCTTATTTTAAACGAAACACTCTGTATTATATGTTACAGTCTCAGATTACTCGTTTGTTTCTGATTTCAAAAATATACAGGGTATTATTGTATGATGTAATAATATTTAGTGAGTTAATTCTTGGGTCGATTTTGCGAAAAAAACTTTTTATGAACCTATGTACCTAATCGTCTTAACTTTCGAGATACAGCAGCGTTAAGGATTTTCAAAAAAAATCTCCTTTTATATTAATATCTATCTATGAGTAGTATTACTCATTATTTTTGTAAAATATTTAGTACACACCATCTATTTATTCATCAAGAGGATTTTCTGATGTGTAACACGTTTTTTATTTCGACCAGTGGGGTTCGTGCGGGAATTGCCCTCAATGTTTTTAAATAACATAATAAATAGTTTTTCTTGTAGAAGGTCTATTGCGAGATGCAAACAAAAAGAAGATACACTTACAACAAAATTTTTGGCATCCATATCGGCCAGATTTTCCACCAAAACTCTGCAGGCTTCTTCCTGACCCCAATGCGCAGCCGCGTGGAGTGGCGACCATCCGTCGACGTCTTGTGAGTCTATGTCTGCGTTGCATTGCAACAGAATTCTAAAAAAACGTAATCATCGCTATGATTGTTTTCAACCACCACTAGGAGACAGAAAAATCAAGCATTTACTACAGCATTTACTTCTGGAAAAAAATAGTAGCAGTAACAGTAACGGTTAACTGTCAGGAAACGGATAACTGCCAGGAAACGGTTAACTGTCAGGAAACGGTTAACTGTCAGAAAACGGTTAACTGTCAGGAAACGGCTAACTGTCACGAAACGGTTAACTGTCAGAAAGCTGATACCTGCCAGGAAGCGGTTAAGTGTCAGGAAACGGTTAAATGTCAGAAAACGATTAACTGTCAGGAAATGGTTAAACAAAAAAATCAAGCATTTACTACAGTCACTTCTGGCAAAAAATAGTAGCAGTAACAGTAACGGTTAACTGTCAGGAAACAGTTATTTGTCAGGAAACGGTTAACTGTCAAGAAACGGTTAACTGTCAGGAAACTGTTAACTGTCAGGAAACTGTTAACTGTCAGGAAACTGTTAACTGTCAGGAAACGGTTAACTGTAGGGAAATGGTTGACTGTAAGGAAAGGGTAAACTTTTAGGAAACGGTAAACTGTCAGGAAACGGTAAACTGTCAGGAAACGGTTAACTGTTATGTATAGGTTAACTGTCAGAAATCTGATAACTGTCAGGAAACGGTAAACGATCAGGAAACGGGTAACTGTCACGTATCGGTTAACTGTCAAAAAGCTAATACCTGCCATGAAGCGGTTAAGTCAGGAAACGGTTAAATGTCAGAAAACGATTAACTGTCAGGAAATGGTTAAACAGTTAACTTTTTACAATCTATCATACATCACTTACTTCATAACGTCTAAGTAGCCTTTGGCCGCGGCCACATGGAGTGGGGTTGCTCCGGTTTTTGGGTGGGGTTCGTTCACGATTGAACTTTTAGTCGCCAACCATTCCTTCGCATCTCGAAGCATGGCCAACTCTTCGTCGTTTCGCGCCGCCTCGCAGTCGATACCTGTTTAGAAAGAGATGGATGCATTTTTATTAATGTGTTACATTTTTATTAATGTGAATCAGAACCCAGAATCAGCCAGACAGTTAAGTGTTAACACTTCACAGGTTTAATCCTGGTAGTCAGTTAAATTTATACCTCACAAATTCACAGAATTTCCAAATAAAAATCAAACACTCCATTGATCGACAGATAAAGATTTTGAAAATAATTGTTTTTTAGGGTAGCCTACCTCTTTTGTGAATCTCGTCTTTCAGAAAATTTTCCATTTTTGAATCTTCGGCAATATCCAATGGTAGTTCCCCGTCATTATTGACCGCCGCCACACTCGCTCCTGAAAATTAAAAAATATATTCTGTTGACTCGATGGCGCTTACTTCAGCCATGACACCCACATCCTTGTGATGTTAAGGGATAAGTAGTCGCTTGTCTTTGGTGTAATTTGTGCTTGCCCCTGATTGAATCATTCCTACTGACGAGGTGTAGACACAGAAATGTATTACCTACGCTTTGCAAAATTATATCCTAGTAAGAATATCTTACTTCAGAAAGAAAAATGCGGTGCTGTGTACGGGGTAGACTTTGAGCACCAAGTGACTTCGAGTCAGACTACCAATGTGGACAATTATCTAACGTAATAGGTAACAGACAGAGCCAAGAAGTAAACGTGAGAGAAGAAGATGGGGGCCTTGATGGCCCGAAGGTAGGGGTAATCGTCTGTCTTGGGCGAAGTTTGGGCATCAACGAGGTAAGCAAAGTTGATGATCAATACAAGGCCACGGTTCGGTAGTCACGTTAAGCGGACGGTCCCGTGTTAAGCGCGTAGATGGCGCTAGAACGATAAAGACCCCTGTTCTTGAAAAAAAGAGGATCAGGCAAAATTAAATCCTTAGTATTACCTTTTTCAATTAGGTACTTGGCAATGTAAAGAAGGCCGCAGCTGGCAGTGGCGTGTAAGGGGGTCCAGCCCTCGTTGTCCCCCCTGTTTACGTCGGCCCCCTGGTCCACCAGAAATTCCACCATGTCTAGGTTGTCGTCAATGCATGCCTGAAAATAAAAACAAAATCAGCCTGACAGATCCAATATTCCCTCAGCTAAAAAAGACTTTGTTTATGCCTTTAATAAATAACTACAAAAAATTATATTATCAAACACAAAAATTGATTTTTGCATTAAAACAAATAATGTTCTAAGAGACATTAAGGACTTATTCCAATAAAGCCAGGCTGTAATAGTGCCAAGCAGTATTTTGACACCTTCACATTGTAAGATCAGACCAACTTTTTTTGCTGCAAAAATTCTTGAAAGTGATTCCTAACAGAGTGCTAAATCAGTGAATTTATCCGCAGTTTGACAGTCGTGTGCTCCATCCCAAACATATGAAAATAACAAGATGAAAAAAGTAGCAGGAAAAAATAACTTAGTAACCGGTAATTTTTTTTTTCAGTGGCCTAAAAAGTGTGTTTTCAAGTAAATGGCAACATATTTATTCAGTCCGACCCTCAAACATTTAGCTTGTTAGGGATTACTAGCACTGTCTGATAGTAACGAATTTGGATTTTAAAGCGAATTTTTGCGATTTTTTTTAAAGTTATGTTTGTAGGAACAACTAACTCTAATATTTTACTAATACATATGTTTTAACATCTTGTATGTATTTTATCAAAAAATCTAGTGTAAACAAAACAGCAGTTTTCTCACGGATATGTGGATTTTTGTTAATGTTATCCCAGCTCTTATGTAAACAACTTTTTTGTTGATAATGATAACATTAGTATTAGTATTTCAATATAAATAACTTTCTAAATTGTTTTTTTTTTCTAAAAACAAAACATATAAGATGTGTGTAAGATCTATTGACCACATTAAGCAGAATATGGTTATGAATAAAGATGGAGGGTAGAGACCCTGTAAATGAAATATTTTAAAGAAATAAAGACGTAACGTATCAAAGTTAAATTTATTTAAGTCAAAATCACAGGAGGGAAATATCGGTCCTCTATACTCTAGCCTTGTTTGGAGAGAGACGCACCTTCCGTCCCTGTTAATTCATAAGCGCCGGAAAATAAAAATAACAAATGGATGGGTAATAAAAGCCCAAAGATCAATGGAAAGGCAAATGTTACATGTAAGGCTAATAGATAGAAAAAGGAATGAATGGATAAGAAATAAAACAAAAGTAAGGGATGTCAGGGGAGACGTAGCAAAATTAAAATGGAAATTTGCCGGTCATTGTATCAGACAAAAAGACGATCGATGGAACAAATGTATTGTAAACTGGTGACCTTAGGAAAATAAAAGAAGTAGGGTAAGACCCCAAATGAGATGAGCGGACGATTTAAAGAAACATGCGGGAACTAGATGGATGAACATGGTGACAGACAAAGAAGAATAAGGCTAAATAGAATAGATAGAGGATGTTTCTTAAACATTGCTAAAAAATTTACACAGCAGTGATTTTTCATTCCAAGAGTTTTTAATCTCTTGACAATTAAAGAAAAACGCTGCGCTGTTGAATTCTAAAACACAAAAACATAATTAAAGTTTGATGATTTCTGATAATATTTGTATTTTCTACTATTATGAAGAAAAAACAAAAAATATTTTGTTTAACTTTAAGTTTCTATACTTTTTAAAATAGTTAGCGAATAGTTTTTTTGCTACCGTTACGAAACTTCAAGAAAGCAAAAAGTTTCCCAATAAAAAAAACAATTCATTTTGTATTTTGAAATTCACAGTAGCGCACCATAAAAAATTGTGTGTGCTTAAGACCACACGGCAGAAGTGTAAACTTCAGCAAGGCGAAATTAATAAGACGAAATGCAAGATTTTTTGCGTTGTATATTGACAAAGTAATATACAAAGTAATTATAATTGGGTATAAATTACTCTGGTTAATTTTGCTCTGAGTGGCCTTCATCTGCATCATCATATCGCTCTGCTGACTGTTCCTCTCACAGTTAGTCGACTAGAGCCGACTTCACCCGAATGAGCGTTACATAGTCGAGCGTGACGGCTCAGTTCAATTCAGTACCCACAAAAAGTGCTAAACGCGCCTAAAGAAGTTTACACTTCAAAAAATCAGAAGATGAAACAGGGGCATGCCCCTGAAAAAGTATCAACCTGCAGATTTTTGGAGGCAATTGGCTTGTTTAATTAAAAAGACCCTATGGAGTATTCTGTTCAAGACATTTTAGGAAACACCCTGTATTCTGTGGTAGCTTATATTTAGAACCTCTTGTTATGTGATCAAAGTAGTAGTAGTCTTAGATTAATAAACAGAGTCAAAGGTAGTAGTATACAATGTTTTATTTTTCAGAGTATCAGGATAATTTCTTCTGTCCAATATGAGTAGGATAAAAAGTTATTATTAAATTAGTTAACCTCTGAATCTACACAGGGCATTTAAATTATTACCACTGATATCTACCTACATTTTAATTTTTTAAATGACACCTTATTTAAAATTTTATGTATTTTGAGTCATCAGGTCAACGCATCTTATGATTGTCATAAAACATTAAAAAGGAAATGTGATAAAAACTACATAGTTTTTATGCAATTAAATTAGATAAACAAAATATTTTCAAAAAGATAATTTACTTATTTATATCACTGTCTATGTTTATAGCAACAAATTGTCTAGCCTTTCATACATTACTCTCAAAATTAAAAACTGTGTTTAGTCAATTGTTAAGTAATTATGTCAATTATCAATCAATGCATAAACGAACATCCAGTACCTGATGATTGGAGAATTGCATTCATATCCTCAATAAATAAAAAAGGAAACAAGCTGGACTGCAACAATTACAGAGAAACTTCAGTACCAGTACTCTAAGTAGATTGTATGAGGATTCTTAGATATTTAATAGAGAATGATTTTCATGAACAACAAGAAGAGTAAAGTGGGTTTCGTGCAAGCAGATCTTTTAGTGATAATGTTGTTCGTCTTAATCAAGTAATTGAGAAAAGGAGTGCCAGAGATATAGAGACTCATGTTTCCTTTGTGGACCTACAAAAAGCATATGAAACCATTCCATGAATTATGGACAGTGTTAGAGCAAACTAATATCAATTATACATACATAAAAGCGATAAAAGAACTATACAAAGGGTCAAAATCTAAAATTAAAATTGGAAACCGACTATTTAAAAGAACTCCTGGTAACGAAAGGTTTAAGACAGGGATATTGTATATCTCCAACTCTTTTTAAAATATATATCGCAGTAGCTCTAAAAAACTAGATACGTAAAGAACACGGCATGGGAATACAACTTAACGACCGATTTACCTTATACACACTATAGTTTGCTGACGACCAAGTAATTGTAGCTAATGATAAATGATAAGAAAAAAGTGGGGGTTAACAGTGAACATGGACAAGACAAAGTACGTATGTATTGGAAACGAATCAAGTAACTTAGAACTAGACGATGGATAAACAATATCTCCATGCAATGAGACTATACTTGTGTACACATTTGATGAGACAGGAACAGACTATAAAGAAATGGAAAAATAATCGTAAAAGCAAAAAGGGTTATTGTAGAGAGATAAAAATAATGTAAAATTTAACAAAAATCAATTTTCAATCAATCAAACAATGATGAAAAGCACGCTGTTGCATGAAATAGACTGGTCGCGTAATAGAAAAATAGAAAATTATCAAATACCAAATTGCAAATAATGCAAGGACCTAAAACTATAAACAACAAGTGAAATTAAAGAAAGAAAAATAAGAAAAAAGTTTTCTGCTTCGGCCGGGACTCGAACCCGGGATCTCTCTCAAAAATTGAAAGTGTCGAAATAGATGCAATAAGAAGATCAATAAGAATATCTAGAACAGATCATATAAGAAACGAGACCATAAAAGAACGAATGAGAATCACTAAAAGACCACTGATACGCCACTGCAATTTAGTATCATTTAAATAAATTTTCGAAAAACATTTGCTGAAACTAGAATTGAATGATTTAGAAGTTGCTAAATCGAAAAATCGCCTTGGCCTAGGTTTTAAAAATAAACCTATAATGATGTCCAATAGAACGAGTATCAGGTCGGCAAAATTTTCAAATGCATGTGTTACTTGGAATAGATTTTTCACATTCGGACCATGTACCTTTTAAAAACCATACCGAACTGACGTTTTTTCCGAATATCAACAAACTCAAAGTGTGGTTTTTCAGGGGTTTTTTCATATACATAATATTCCAATACCCACGGTAACTGCCCATTCATGATGCAAACATGAGGGCCTTGGGGTCCTGATTGGTTGCTTTCAAAGACATATGCATATTATTTCCATATAGTACGTATTATTGCAATACCTACGGTACCTTACGATGCAAAATGCAAACATATTTGAAATAGCAATATCAATGGGTATAAGTCTATCCTTTTTGCGGTCCTTAAGATAAAATGTTCTGATTGGTGATACTTTTACGCATAAATATTATTTTATTCTTGTATTCGTTACGTCAAATCATCGGCGTACAGTTGACAAAAACTCTATCTATGTAAATTTGGTATCTGTGCATTTTTCGTATCTTTATTTCTGAATGTTTGCATCAAACGCCAACCATTGTGTAAATAGGTAACCGGGAGTATTGGAATATTACGTATATGGGTTTTTTAGCATCTATATGGCCATACCATACCTACTGCAATTTCGTGCTTTTGTTCGTAAACAGCATAGTTTGTAAAATTTGTTTTTTCACAGGGATCACTTGATCTTTAAACAACGTATTTGCCAATCTCAAATCACTTTGTGATTTTTTTAGGACCTAGATTGCTCGTCAATACCACAACTTGGTGCTTTTGTACGTAAAATGTGCCTATAGTTTATAAACTATAAATTTTCAAAGTTCCGCCATATATAGCTTATACAGAAGGATCTACGCAACTATGAACATATAAATCTTGTTGCCCAATTTACAATGGAGTGATAAACACACGGGGAACTATCTTATGGCCAGCGAGACCGCCCGATCTTCCTCCCAATGATTTATTTTTGTGGAGTTCGGTTCGGAACCGACACCGACATCATCGGACCATCTTCCATACAGTATCCAACTAAGTCCCTACGATTGCTATACCTTCCCGAAAATCAAGACTGGACTACGTGGTCAAATATTTCAGTCGCCAGAGGAAGCAGTCGACGCCTTCAAGAATGCAATTTTGACACCACCAACAAACGAGTGGAATTACAGCTTTGACAACTGGTTTGAGCACTTGCAAAAGTGCATTAATTTTCGTGGAGAATACTTCGAGAAACAGTAAAGTCAATAAAAGTTATCCTACTGTTTTATTCCAGATTTATATGCAAAACTTAAAGGACAATCCTCGTATTCTCACTGTATGCTTCGAACAAAGTTTAAGGATTTTAGTAATTAGGTATAGTTTTTGCAAAGTCACTTGAATAACTCCTTCTATCGATTTCATGAAATTTTGCTTCATTCTGCCCTTCAAAAGTTATCCAAATTCATTTAAAATCTTCCTGGTATAATTTCAACCCTACCCACACAGAAAAGGCGCGGCGCGGTCAGACCACAAAGTATTTGTTTTCCGACCGAGCCCAGGTGGATTAACGGCACCTGATTGGCAGAGTTTTTTGAGATGCGCTTGTAATTGCTTTCAGGTGTACTTTTCGGGACCCCTTTAGTCGGCAGTATGCAGAGTTAGAAAATAAATCAGTGTCGTTTCTGTAGGTGTAGGAATAGAAAGTTTTATTATCTATTTTTATTTCTTTAGTTTGCGCCATAATTAAATGAAATAATTTTCATGACTATATCTACCGCCGCCCATGTCACTTTCTTTGAAGGATATGCCGATGGTCGGCTTTTATCTTTGTTCAACTGACTTTGCAAAAACTATACTGGTCTCGGTACTTTCGGTGCTGGTGTTTGTGTTTAGAAAGTTACGTGACTTAAATAGAGTACGTATAGGCTAGCCATTCAAACTAAAAACTGTGTAGAACACAGTCAGTAGCAGCGTTTATTTTTAGAGCGGGTATTTTTACACAAATAAATACTCTCGCTTTACTACAAATTTTTAAAACCGATGTTAATTAGATCAAAAAAAACATTTTCAACTAATTTTTAATCTTTTATAAAAATTCGACATTTTTTTTATCGATTCTTGAGTTCAAGTTAGACAAGTTAAGGTCACAGGCGTCGGGGCATTATAGGATATTAAATTAAATGATGTATCTTAAAACAAAAGAAACGCTTATATCTCGGCGGCTAATGAAGCAAGAGGGCTCCGGCGGGCGCTACCCCGCCCCCCCTCCACCAGGACTTCCGCGCCTGACCAATAGCATGTAGAGATCTTTTTAACGCTTTTTGAGATTAAAGAATAACAAGAGAATAGAAATAGAGAATTTGTGTGATAGAAACCGCTATACAGTGAAACCTCCTATAAGCGGACACTCACGGTTTCGTCAATTTTGTCCGCTTATTGGAGGTGTCCGCTTATGAGGGAGAATGCGAAATTTTCATATATATTTATTAACAATTTCCGCTGTTTGAGTTTTTCAGCGATTTTTCGTGCTGATAGATGTTCCTTCTCCCAAACATTAACAACTTCCATTTTTTCACGTAAACTAAGAAATTTTTTACTAGGCGCCATCTATTACTACCCAACTGAACAATAAAAATAAAAAACAGCAGTCCCGCCGAATAAAATATGTTGTAAATACGAGAAAAGTATTTAGTCTCCGCATTAAAACGGAAAGAGGTAATTCCCCGGCTGCGGAGTGTGTTGTTGTTGCCAACATACTACATAATATTTATCCCCATGTCGTGCTGCGCTCCGCCCCATTGTCAAAGGTTCGCGTCCGGTTACAGGAGGTTTCAGAATTTTTTATCCAAAAAAAATTGTCCGCGTCCGGTTATAGGAGTGAATTTTACATGTAAAGAAATAGGGAAAAGCTTGGTTTCAACAAATTTTTCCGCCTAAAGGGAGTGTCCGCTTAATAGAGGTGTCCACAAGGAGAGGTTTATAATTATAATTTTTACCTTCCTAGCCCGCGCAGCAATAGCTAGAGAAGTTTTTTGACGAAAAATTTTACCCATTACTTTAATTCTATAGGTTGTAACTCCATTATCGTCTACGCCTCCCATATATTTATTATATGCTGATATTACCGCTGGTTGGAGAATTAAAACTTTTTTTTATATGAAATAGAAAATCAGAAAAAAAAGTTTCAATTCCCGAACCAGCGGCAATATCAGCACATAATAAATACATGGGAGGCGTAGATTTACACGATAATGGAGTTGCAACCTATAGAATTAAAGTAATGGGTAAAAAATGGTGGTGGCCAGGTTTTATAAATGTTATTGACAGTTCGCTTGTGAACGCCTGGAAACTTTACAATACCGTAAACCAGAATAAGATGTCTCAGCTGGATTTCAAATCATTTATTGCACTTCTGATAAAGTCGCCCAGTGATATGAGAGGTGATCTGATGAGACACGTCATAAGCAAAACTGACTCCAGAAGATGTCGGGTGTGCAAAAGTCAAACGATTTACATTTGTGAGCGTTGCACAGTATATCTGTACGCCGCCGACTGTTTTCGGCAATTTCATTTAACCCTTTAGGCCGTTGATGCGTAGACGTAACACTATAATTTATGACATATTTAAAAAAAACTTGCAACAAACAAACATAAGTTTTCCGTTTGATATTGTTACTGAAAGTTTACTTGGTAAGATAAAAGTAAAATATCTTTGGAAATATAAATATAATTGTGCTTTTTTGAATGTTGAAAATTTTGGAGCCAAAAGAAGAAAAGATGAGGTTTCTCAAAAATTTTTCAGGCAGACGGAGACAACAAAATCTTCTAAATCCAATTTGATTACCTTTGTCTAACCTTACATAAGTGGGATTTGTCTATATCTCATGCCAAAAAGGTTCCTCTTTTTGTTAAAAAAAATATTACTGTAGTGTTGCGTATACGCATCAACGGCCCAAAATGGGTTAATAATAATAATTCTTTTTAAACCTCAAAAAAAAATTTACTTGGAGAAAAATTTTAATTTATTTTTTTATCTTTTTAGGATAATACATTTTATTTTACTCCCTTACAGATTTATGAACTGTAATAACCCGCGAAAATGCTAGCAGCCATGTTGGATCCCTCTCTTCCTTTTTAGTACACGCAGCGTTCATATCGTGTAAGTAATTAACGGCATTTTATTAATTAACGGGCGCGAGTATTCGCCCTAAAGATATTCCCAACTAAGGGATATTAAATGAACTAAACAACTTCGTGTAATTAAAAATAAAATAAACTATTTTCGTTCTGAAAATGTTGTTTATAGACATTTTAATTCTCTAATAATAAAATGGAATTTCTATATCCTATCATGTAAAGTTATGCTATAATATTAGATGGACACATGTGCGTTTAACACCCAACATATCGAATATTGAGTCAGCGCCTAATTTAAACAACTATTTTTATGCTGAATTTATTTTTAATGTTGTGTCTGTTTGTCTGTTACGACTTATACGAGTAGGGTCACTAGCTCTGGGATTGTTCACCCTAAAATTTTATTGACCCTATCAATTTTTACACAAAATTTTTATATATATATATATATATATATATATATATATATATATATATATACATATATATATTTATCGGTTTCACAACGTTCTACGTCTTCCGATACCCAATCTCCACTCGTTTCTGTTTGCCCATAAGTCATCATCTAGGCCTCATATTCTTATTTCACTGTCTATTCCTTCTCTCCAGCTTCTCCTTGGCCGTCCTCGTTTTCTTCGGCCAGTTGGTTTCCATTAGTATTCTTTCATCATTCATTCTTTGTACATGTCTGTACCACACCAGTTGTTTTGTTCTTATATCATCCACTAAAGTATGTTCACCCACTGTCATAATTACTCTTATTCTTTGATTTGTAACTCCTTCTCTTTTTGATTTCCCTGCTGCTCTTCTCCAATAGTCTATCTCCATAGCGGAAAGCATTTTTTCTGTTCTATCCTTGATTGGCCATACTTTTGAGTTGTATGTAATAATACTTTTTACAATGGTGTTATATATAAGCTTTTTGTTATGTTTTGATATACTTTGGTCCCAAATTATTCCATTTAATAAAGTTATTGCTTTTCTTCCTTGTACGTTTCGATCTTTTATAGCTTTGTCTAATGTTCCGTCAGCTGTAATTTTTAGACCTAAGTATTTTTACTCATCACACGCAAAATTTTTAGCAGACCCAAATCCATCTGAAGTGCCCGGCCAAGTTCACGGCGTAAACTGCTGTACCATCTTTTCTTGAAACATTTCAGCTCATATTTGACCTATCTAAATCTCTACTTCGGAATGAGCTACAAAACTCAAACTCTGTACAGTCATAGATCTTCATAGAGCTAACTACCCTTCCAAGTTTCATGGACTTCTATAAAGTAATAAAGAAGTTACGAAATTTCAAAAAACGTCGAAATTGCAATTCACTAACTCATGTATAGATCATCAAAATTCTACTGTACCTCCAGACATGCTACAAAGCTGAAATTTGGCAGACTGATAGAAATTATGAGCAACCCTTGAAAAAAATTAAAAAACCCCGAAATTCAAATTTACTCCCTTCTTCTATGCTAGAGAGCTGAGCTTTGGAAGGCCGATAGGAAATATAATAAAACTATAGAAAAAAATTAAAAAACCCCAAAATTTCAATCAACTTGCCTTCCCTATAAATGTAAAGTTATGTAAAAGAAACATTGCTTACTTCAAGAAACAAAAGAGAGCCGAGCTTTGGAAGACTGATAGGAACTATGATTAAAACATAGGAAAAAATTAAAAAACCCCAAAATATTTAATAAGGCATTGCAAAAGTTTTGAACAATATTCCACATATTTTACTACTTTAAAACTTAAATATTATCCAACTCCTTTAAAAAAGGAGTAAAATCATAACAAAATCATTTATGTAAAAAAAGCCAAGTACACAAAAATGGTATTTCATAAGAATTGAGATAGAACTAAAGCCAAGTTCTCTAATACAAATTTCAAAATGAACGGTTCTTACTAGTTTGGAAATATTTTTCTAAACTTGGCTACTATGGCTGCAAATTACTCTTAGGCACAGTGCTAAATTGAACATAAAGAAGTGTGGCTATAATAGCAAGAAAAAAACATTTCCAAACTAGTAAGAAACTTTCAATTTGAAATATGTATTAGAGAACTTGACTTTACTCTTATCTCAATTCTTTCTACACAATACCATTTTCGCGCACTTGGCTATTTTTACATGAAAAGTTTTTGTTCTGATTATTACTTTTTTAAATTATTTCAGCATTTGTTTGGTACTAGCTGTAAAAATCATGAGTATGTGGGATAAAGTACAGTCAAACCTCTATAACACAAACTTAAAGGGATAACCAAAACAGTTAGAGTTATGGAGAGTTTGAGTAATAGAAATTCGAGTTAAAGAGGTTAAAATACATATAAAAAGTGCTGTTGTATTTCTGAGTAAAACCTGTACCATACCCAAAATCTCATTCCTTTCTTTACAGACTGGCGTTTTTTACAAGCATTTAAAATGACTTGTGTTCGTTATCACCTGTGATACATAAAGTACAGAAGTGAACTATACTGTACAAGTCACTGGTGATTCATATGGTACCCTGGACCAGGGCGAAAATCATGCTTGGTAGCCAACATGTTAAATATGGACTTATCCAACTGGTTCCACAGTCTTACTGCCATACTCAATGGTATGTAGAACCCTACACTCTTCAGATTTATAAAGAAAGTTAGCAGTAAAAATTGCACAGAATTTATTTTTATGGCTTAAAATTAGTGCTTTAAAATTGGTGCTTATTTGGTGCTAATTAAATGCTAAATTTGAAAATTTATTGCTCTTATACTTTCCAAGTTATAGCCTGTACTGCTAACTACCCATAAAAGTTAGCAGTGCATCAAACAAAGTGGTCTAAGAAGGTGAAGAGAGGGTCAAAATGATTTAAATTCCTTGTCTCTCTGCAAAAATTTCTTGTTCCTGTACATTTTTCATATTTGTTTTAAACCATATTGCACTGTGCAAAGAACTCTGCAGTAAGGACCTTTTATGATTGGAAAAGTTAATGCTTTTTTAGTGTTAATTAAATGTGGAGTTCCCAAAATGAATTATCTTATACTACTTTTTGAGTTATAGCCTGTAGCTAACTTTATATAAAATTGCAAAACAAATTTCATGTCAACTCTAGTATTAAGGGCACTCCAACCTGAGTGTGAAACAACTTATAGCATTACCTTTCATTACACATATAAATTAGCATGGCATCAAGCGCGGATCTGAGTCAAAATCAAGGGGGGGTAATAGTCTACTACCTAAATTTTTTTTGTAATATAATTTTTTTTTCTAGGGGGGTAATTTTCCTGTTTTCCCTTATTTTATTAGGAAAAAGTGCATATTTTTTTCTAGGGGGGGGGGTAATTACCCTGTTACCCCCCTCAAATCATTATGGTAATACATGTACAAATTTCTTGGAATTACCTCAAGATTTACATGGCATTACTGGCAACACATGTACTAGTTTTAGGTCAGTTGTTACCCTCTCACTTCAATCAGGTAAGAAAATAAGTAGAAGGTTTTTAAATGAAATTAAGTTCAGTTGATACCTACATACATGCAGAAAATGGGTTTGTTTAACTATAAGCTAGAAAAGTTGTGACAACCTGAACAATTGACATTTAATTAGAGCCTCATATTTACCTGCGATTATTCACAATTATCTTTTGAATCATAGGTAAAAGTTTGCCAAAAGGTTATGAAATTTCTCTAGACAATATTTTTGGCAACTGCAATACATATTTGGAAATAATAAAATAGTGAGTTCTGAAATGATTTGTTTAATTATCAGAAAAAAATGTTATATACAAATTTCTAAGGTGAAGGTCTGGCATGTGGTCCAGGTGTAAGGAGGTCAGAGAGTGTTTTTAACAAAATTCCAGTTAGTTTCACAGTGGTTTTTTAAATTCACTATTTTTCAGCATTTTCTTACATAATTTAACAATTTACTCCTATGAGGGTTCAGTTCGGTTCCGTTCGGTCACCAACCCACAAAATAGACCTAATAATGTGATTAAAAAAAAAATCTTCTATAGAAAGAACACACTTGAGAAATGTATACTGATTACATTTGGTATGTACATTCCAGAGTATACCATCATAGCTTTAATTTGGTGAATCACTTATCTATGTCGTCCAAAAAAGAACATCCCTACAGGGTGTCACATTAGCGGTAGTTTCTTAAAAGTAAAGTGATTTTTTTAATTAAACAATAAAAAACTTGTAGAGATTAAAACTGCTTGAAATTGCCTACAAAAAAATATATAACTTAGCTCCTAGTTTGATATGGTAGCTTCAATTTGTGACTAGGAAAAATCTATGTTTTTATTATTTAGAACAGAGATTTCTGGAGAACCAATATGAGATGAGAAAATTTGCAATTGATCTCTGACACAAGAACATAGCTAACGAGATAGCTACATTGGCATGTATTGTCTGCTGCAGATTTTTTCGAAAGACTGAAGCATCCGAGCTCTAAACAAATAGGTGTATCTTATGGCCACATAAATGATTTTTCAAATAATGTGCTTAAAAGCTATGTAGCTAATATAAGGATAGCTGTCTTTAAAATCTTCATTTGCAGGTGGTTACTTTTAGATCCTACTAGTTGGACACTTCATGTTTAGGTGCAGACCATTTGGGCACTGACTATTTGAAAGCTGAACATTTGGGTGCAATAGCCATAAACAACAAAAAATATTAATGCCTTGACATTCACTTTTCATGTCAAAATTGTTTGGGCTCCTGCAGATAAAAACTAAATACACCAATTTAAAGCTCTTATCCTGTACTTTTGAATGCAGCTATTAAAATTTACCAGCATCCTTTTCTCAAGGATGTTTTTGATAGGAATTAAAAATCATGGTTTTAGATCTAATTTGGGGATTACTGTCCTCCCTGTGGAAGGTAGATGGTCAAATTATGTATGAAAATGCTGAAGTGGATTTAAAAAACCTAATTAAAACTAACCCAAGTTTTCATTTTTGGATAAAATCCCTCTACACCCCACAACCCCTTTAAAGGGGGTGTAGAGTGATTCACCACCACATGCCAGATCTCCACAATCAAAATTCTATTCTACAATTTTTTCTGAAAATTTTCATGTGAAACTAAAAAACTATTTTTTTTAAATTTGTGCAAGTACTTAAAGTTGAGAATTTAAAAATAAGTATTTTAAACTTTCTGGCAAACAGACACTAGTTTTTGACACATAATTTCTATTTCTGTTATTTTTTGTTAAGAAAACATCACAAAAATAATACTTATTGCATTGGGAATGAGAAGAAATAACAATGTGATTGTGATTTATGGCAGATTTATTCTTATCTCAGTCTCCATTTTTTAATGTAGTATATTAAAAGTGTTTGCAGTGGCACATGCTGAAGCCCCCCCCAGTATTCATTTCTGCCTACTCCACTGGTTTTTGAGTATTTTTATTTAAAAAAACTCTTAAAAACTAATAGCAGTTAACTGCAATGGTTTATTTACCTTCACATTTTGGGCAATATCAGAATTAAGATGTAAGGCTTCACTAAGGAAGATAATGCACAATGGACAAACTTAGTACCTAAGCTAGATAGCTCTGTCTTTTTCAGAGCTTTTTTTGCCTTTTCAGTATGCTAAGATACACAAATGATATTTAGCATCACCATCAGCACTAAATTTCTTGATTGTGCATTATGTTGTTTAATGTTTGGTAGGGTTGAGGAGAAAATCGCTGGGAAAATTTGTACATCAGATTTCACAAATCTTGATGATTTCACAGAATCTACAAAGATTTTAGATGCACTCTCCCCCTCAGGTAATAAATACTGGGGTAGAAATTGATAGGGTTTTGCGGAAACTTGACTGCTGTAAAGTGACTGTAAAGTTTGGGTGGCTAGTTTACTCAGCAATATAATGTACAATGGAGAAACTTAATATTAATTTTGTATCTTGTTTCCTGGAGGGAAATATAAAATTACATTCCTACATAAACTAGACCTTAATCTACTATATATGTAGCCTTACCTGATGGAGGGCAGTAAGTCCGTCCACATTGGCTGTGTTAATATCAGCCCCTTTTTCAAGCAACTTGAGCACCTCATCCTTGTCCCCAGCAGCACAAGCAGCTAGAAAGACGCAGCCCGAGCTGAACTTGACGCGACGCGTGTCTTTTTTGGGGCTCGGGGGCTCCCGGTTAGTGTCGCTCTCCTCCCAGCGCCGCAGCTGTTCGGCCCTCTTGAACAGGGCCGAATTTGTCCGCGTCTCCAGGGACATCATCTGCCCCGAATGTGCCCTAATACCGTTCCGATCCCGAAAAAATTAACACAGTCACGACGAAAAACACGTTTATTTCGAAGCGGGCATTACGCAAAAACTCGCCTTTTTAAAAAATCGACTCGTCCACGGCCATTTTTGACGAAAGAAGCGATTTCTTTTTTTTTTTTCAGTGAGCAGACGAGCTTTGACGTTTGACAGTTCGGGGTGCGGTTGACAAGTGACAGGTTCCACCGTCTGTTTTTCTGTCAAAATAGGCGACATCTATATGAGAATCACAATGCCGATTATCTTGCAAACGGGATTCTATTTGACTGGATGACCACACGTATCACAAAATGTTTCTGTAAAGCGACTTTTCCAACCCTGATTGCTGAGAATCAGCACGTGAGTCGTCACGGATTTAAGAATTTTTAATAATGTACTGTGCCAGTTTCAATGCTATTCTTAGCACATGCATATTGTGACATTTTAAGTTATGTTTATAATAAACAAAAACTGTTTTTGCAAAATGTTTTATTAAAAATGGAAACCTCACTGTCGAATAATATAAATTACCAATTCTTGCTACAATGAAGTCTTTTAAGTCAAAAGTGACAAATGATAGTATACAGGGTTCGTCAACGATCGTTTGGCCATTGAAAATATGTGTATTGAAGTAAGATCGCTATTTAAATAAATAGCACTAAGAGAGATAAGTAGTTTAGAGCTGTTGTCAAGGTAGCAATTCAAGAAAATGGTTTTCTTTTTGCGATCTAATGACGTTACTCTTACCGGCTGAGTAGGCCAAAGCCGGCCATTAATAAAATCCAAAAAACACCTTGATTTTAATTGCTGTTGCGCCATCTCTTAGATATCATTTGATCTGTATGACTAATACAATACTGCGAATCCGTAATTCTGCTTTTAGTTCAGGCCCTACATCCGAGATTACAGCCATATGCTGCGTTTACTGATAGAAGCAACACACTTGGCATGGATAGAACCGAACCGGACCCCCCTGGCAGGGGGGTTCCCCCCACTTAAACGTGCTTTTTGATAGTTTTTTGCTAATAACTCGGAAACAGTCAACTTTTTCAAAAATATTCTAGAAACCATTTTTCAAGCGGATACAATTTCCTTTTCAACGATGTACCTTAGTACCCTTTAACGGCAGTGGTGCATACTGCATATTCCATTAGCGTACGAAAAAAAGGGAACATTTTTAAAATATTTTTTTTATCTATTTTTTGTGGTATTATTATTATTATGTGGTATTATTTGCAAACTTTTAACTTGGCAAAAATAACTAAGTAACAATTATTGAGGCAGATGATATATATATTCATAACAAGTGTGTAGCTTCTCTCATTGAACCCAGTGTCTGTATCAAAACTGTTCTAACATGGTTTTCCTAAATGAAGATTCAAGTGTATACCAAATTTGACCATTTTTGGTGCGTCTATGCCAGATCTACCGCTGCCTTGAGGGGGGAGCGATAAATCGTTGGAAAGGAAATTTCTTTAGCTTTAAAAAGTTTTAAAACCAGATACGTGGGACAGTAAAATTTAAGAAAATTAAAAAAAAACAAGTTTTTTCCACACCTCTAATTTATTTAAATGCCTATAAAAGGTGCGCCACTGATGTAAGGGGGCGTGTTATACATCGTTAGAGAGGACTTTCCATCAGCCATAATAATTGTTACTTAGTTGTTTTTTGCCAAGTTTAAAGTTTGCAAATAATTGGGAAAATACTGTAAGAGAGCACTTTTGAGTGGAGTGAGAGGAGGGATCCCGACTTCGAAAAAGGTTAACTAGAAAAAGTCAGTTTTAAGTTATTACTAATCAAAAATAATTTTTTACTCACTCTCATTTTTAAATACATAGTTACAAAAATGAATGATCAAAATTTTTGTTTGATTTAAGGATTTCTACAAACACATTTGTTTTTATTTCAAGGCGGCCATTTAAAAACATGCCTACCTCAATAAGAATTTATTTGTATACAATGGGCTTTTAAACAAAAATACTTTTTTGAAATAAAAATAGTGTTAAGGATAAAAAATACCACAAAAAAAAGATTTTTTTTTTTAATTTCCTTTTTTTTCGTACGCTAATTGAATGTGCACCACTGCCGTCAGAAGGTACTAAGGTACATGGTTGGAAAGGAAATTGTATCCGCTTGAAAAATGATTTCTAGAAGATTTTTGAAAAAGTTGATTGTTTTCGAGTTATTAGCAAAAAACTATCAAATAGCAGGTATGAGGGGGGTTCGGTTCGGTTCCCCCTGCCAGGGGTGGGGGGGTGGTTCCCTTTCGTAAAATGTTCCGGCGAGTCTTATGCCTATTCATACCAAGTGTGTTGCTTATCTATCATTAAACGCAGTATCGGACCCCGTAGGGCCTGAACTATTTTAGCAACTTGACTTCGTTAACCGCCTATTCATACCAAGTGTGTTGCTTATCTATCATTAAACGCAGTATCGGACCCCGTAGGGCGTGAACTATTTTAGCAACTTGACTTCGTTAACCGCCGTGAGCAGATCAAACGGCGCGAAGCGCGACTTTAATGAAAGAGCAAAGTTATTGTCTTAAAAAAAAATTATTAAAAAATTGAATTTTTCTCGATTTAATGTTTCGGCTTCGTCGTCTTTTAAAAGTGAAATTTTACTGTGCTTGCTCCTGTTTAGTAACAAAAAACTATTAATGAATTTTGAGTCACAGCGGCAAACGCTCCTAAATATGCGCGTCTTTGGTCCCTCACTGACTTCTTGTTCTCCATAAGTTCATCCTTTTTTATACGCTTTTCATAAAGCCTAAACGTTCGATGTCGACCACTGTTTATAGCACGTGTAGCTGCACGGTCTGAAAAGCAGCGCCGGCAAACCCTGTTTCCACCAAGGCATGCCCATCCCGATTCAAAAAACGCATCAGGTGACACTGCATTTAAAACCGAAGCAAATCCGTGGGCCATCACGTGATGCGTTTTTTGAATCGGGCTGGGCATGCATTGGCGGAAAAAGTGTATTAGTCATCAAAACATGGTAGTGCCACAATTTTAAAAGTCAGTCTCAAAAAAATTTGCCTCTACTACTACCTACCTACTACTATTAGCTCACACATATACTATACTATAGTAGTGTGAGCTATGGTGATCCTAATTTTTTCGACAAAAAAAAAGTTGCTCCGATTTCAAAATTTTTTATATATCTTTGCGTTTCAGATGATTTTGAAACTTTTTTGTTGCGCCGTCTGTCTGTCTGTCTGTCTGTCTGTATGTCTGTATGTCTGTCTGTAACGACCAACGCGCATAAAAAACCGCTTGGCCGATTTTAATGAAATTTGGTACCTGGGCTGGGTCTTGGGTCGAGATGGTCCCATTTAAAAATGAACAAAATCCACCGAACACAAACCAAATAAAAGGGTGGGGGTAGATTTCAAAATTAGAGTTTATGAGAAAATATGGCGTGTGTGATATTAAACGAAAGGTAATTGAGTCTGCAGTTAAACAAAATACATTTTAATTTATTTAAAAAAAAGGGTGGGGGTATATTTTAAAAATTAGAGTTTAAGTGAAAATATGGCGTGTGTGATATCAAACGAAAGGTAATTGAGTCCGGAGTTTAACAAAATACATTTTAGTTTTTGTTCTTTTTAAGGGTGGGGGTAGATTTCAAAAATTTGAGTTTAAGTCAAAACATGGCTTGTGTGGTATCAAACAAAAGGTAATTTAGTCTGAACGTACACTCTAACTATAGTACCTAGTGTGAGCTTAGGGGCCCATATATTGGCAGAGTATTTTTTAGGTAGTAGTAGTAGTAGTGGTGGGGAGACCATTTTTGGTCCAGCGACTAGGCACACGGCGCGCCCTTTTCGCAAACTCCGATTTCTCCGTACATCATTTATCAAACTGATGCACGTGCCCGTTATACCCTGTTTCCACCAATGAATGCCCACCCCGATTAAAAAAACGCATCACGTGATGGGCCATGGATTTCCATCGGTTTTAAATGCAACGTCACCTGATGCATTTTTTGAATCGGGGTGGGCATGCATTGGTGGAAACAGGGTATTAGGATGCAAGTTTTCTTTCTCTAAGAGGACTTAATTTTGCCTGGCACCTCTGTCGAGGGCAGGGATCTTTATAATGCGTAATGGGTAGTAGATGGCGCTGTTGAGCGAGTAGGTTGTTGTTGTGGTGGCTCCAGAAAAACAGTGAAAATACGATATTTATAGTGCCAAATAAAATCATTTCTTTTGCATAACTAATAGTTTAGTAGTGTGTACATATTCCTACGTGAGGATATTGTCAAAAGTGCCAAAATGTCGAAGAATCCAACCCTAAAAGAAGTAAGTGCACGTGTTGATCAATTGTCAATTGAATTCAAAAATGGCCTTGAGAGTTTTAAAAGCGAATTATCGTCAATTTCTCCTACTCCTGTTGCATCAGCGGTTCCTGGGGATTTTATGCTGAAATTCCAGATGTTCGAATCCATGATCAATTCATCCCTTGCTGATCTGCAGGGTGAAATGAAATCCTTAAAAGAGTCTGTTGAGCAAATTGAGAAAGAAAGCAAACGCAGTCAGGCCAGACAACTGTCAAACGTGATCGTTGTGCGCGGAATCAATGAAAATGTAAACAATCTCTATAAATGTCTGATAGATATTTTTAAAAATAAATTGAAAATTACGGATATAAACAAACGGGACATCAATTATTGTTATCGCATTGGTTTAAAGGACACGCAAAAAAATAAACCAAGGCCGCTTGCCGTTCAGTTTTGCACGAAGTGGATTCGCGATCAGGTATTTTTTAGTAAAAAATATCTGAAAGGTTCGAAAATTTTAATTACGGAAATGTTAACTCAGGACAGTTTAAACCTCTTCAAAAAAGTGCGGGATGTTATGGGAAAATCATCGTGGACCTTTAATGGTCGTATTTACGCGAGTGTGCAAAATAAAAAAATCCTTATTAGTTCCGAGAGTGATTTAATCAAATTTAAAAATCCAATACTTAGTGATAACAGTGATACCAATTTGAATAGTGCCGATATTGGGAATGTTGCATATAATAATCAGTAAATTTTTGTATTGTAGGATCAAATAATGTAAGTTAATCTTTTTTATTTTTTGCAACTTTTATTTTTCAACTACCTACCTACAATATTGTTACGCCTTTTGAAATATGTATAATAAAAATTGCACATTATGCTAAATAAAAATATTTATTTTAGTTTGGTAGTAGTACAGTAGTGGAGGTTCTGGCTACAATGGTAACCATGCCATCCACTTCCCCGAAGTGGATGGCCTGTTGCTGAAGAAGTGAAAATAGTTTGACCTTGGGACTAAAAGAAGTGTGTAAGAAGTTGTGAGCAATGACGCAACAACCAGAGGCTGTTGAAAGGCCCTATTGGTCAATGAGTTAGGTGCCAATGCGAGAGTAGGTAAAATGGGGTGTTTTTTTTAAATTTTTTAGTAAGATAGCTACTTCACTAGCTTAGCCTGGTCTAGGTAAGTCTTAATGTGAAAAAGGCCTTAGGTAATTGTTGGTTAAAAAATAAAATAATTTCTAAAAATATTTGTTAAAATGAATCGGGATTGTCTGTGTATCTATTATCATTGTGTATGCATTGTTTCTAACCTTAGTGACCCCAATTTGTTAAAATGAATCGGGATTGTCTGTGTATCTATTATCATTGTGTATGCATTGTTTATAACCTTAGTGACCCCACACACGTTCCTGTTTTATTTAATACAGCTGGTTACTTATGCTGTACAGGATGTCTCAAAGTAAATAATTCTAAAATAAAAAACTCAAAGTATGTTTTAATTATATATTTTTATTCATATATATCATATAAACCACACTCATCTCGACCATCAAATTTAAAAATAATTGATTGAAGATGTTTTTTCACGTCATAGTTTGGATATATTTTCGAATATTCCAGCGCTGCATCTGTTAATTTACGTTTCCATATTGTAGGTAATAATGGGTATAATGTTGGTAGTTTTTCCTCAATGATGTACCTGCATGAATCAAACCCAAAAGATATCCATTCTGCTAACCATTTATAAATATTTTCATAACTTTTCTCTTCTAAAAGTCCTTCTAGTTCAAAGTCAATTTTAGTTGACCAATAATTATATTGAAAGTCCATCTTACTGTGTTCTAAATTTTAATTTATGATCTAACTGTTATAGCTCTGGCTGAACGAATGAATGAAGTGTTGGTTAAAAAGATATTAAGGCAAAAGTTGTTTGTGGTGTTTAACACCACGTGACCAATGCATGATATAATAGTGATATGTGTTTGTATTGCATCACCTACCTATTATGTGACGTAATCCGTGGCTGTTGTTCAAGTTTGAAGGACCCAAGAAATAATGTGTACCTATTATTGTGTTGTTATCTAACACGGTTTAAAATTGGCAGATTAGCCAACAAAAAGACCTCATTAGCTTAGCCTGGTATGTTTGAATGTAAAACAGGCGTTAGTTGATTAATAATAATAATAATAATAATAATAATAATTATTGTCTCTGTTTGTTAAAAAACAGATAACCTTATGACCCCTCACATGTTTCTGTGTTATCGAATTAGCAATAACCACTAGACCACGTAATATGATGCAATATTATGTAATACAGTTGGTTATTTATATGGTGTGACGCAATTGTCGTAATATGTATTTGATAAAAATTACAATTTTTAATTTTTCATTGTTGTAATGATCGTCAACAAGAATATTGCAAACGTATTGAATGTTAATATTTCAGAATAACTAAAACTGCATCAAAATACTTATTAATTTTAGTATCTATGGGAAAAACACACAAACAAAGGCTTAAACAAGCAAGAGATGTATGTATTATAAAAAAGTAAAATAAGTGCCAAAAGGCATAATAAAATAAAATAAAAATAAGGGTACATAATGAAAGATCGCTATGAGCTGGGGGTAGCAAAGCTACTTTTTACGCTATATGTGTATGTTTTGTGTCGACAGTTTCCAAGAAAGACGCATTTCGATGTAATGCGCAAATCTCATTTGGTCCTTAATAGTTTTTCACTAATTTCTCAGCACCTATTGAACCGATTCGAGAAATTCATTTTGTATGGGATTGATATATCTAATTTGTATTAATTTTAGCCTTAATAGTTTTTCACTAATTTCTCGGCACCTATTGAACCGATTTGAGAAATTATTTTTTAATGCATTGGTGTGGCTTAACTTGTACTAATTTTTAAGGAGCCATAGATCACCTAAAAGGGCATTAATAGTTTTTCGCTAATTTCTCAACACATATTGAACCGATTCGAGAAATTCTTTTTTTTATTGATTTGGTGTGGCTTAAATTGTACTAATTTTTAAGGAGATCTAGATCAATCAGAAAGGCCTTATTAACTAGGTATGTAATAGTTGAATTAATGAAGTGTTGGTTTAAAAAGCGTTAGGTTACAGGGTGAGGTGTAAAAATATGGATGTTAACCAAAAAGACCTTAATATACCTTTAGGCGAATTAACATGTTGGTTTAAACGGCATTATTAAAGTTGTTTGTATTTAACATGTGATCAATGTATGATTAGGAAAACCAGTTTTTTAATATTGTGTTTACATTTTGATAGGTTTGTAAAACTAATAAAAAGTTATCCAATTGAGAAATAGTCACTTTTAACGTAATTTAGGTTTTTTGGTAGCTATTGAGTAAGTACATTAATATCTATACATATGTGAAGTATGTTTGTGGTGTTTTATGCTAGATAAAATATCATATAAACGGCAGGAAACTAACTTTACAGGTCTCCTCAGGGTAGTGTAAAAAGGACCTTATTACCTAAAAATAGTCATTTTTAACGTAAATTATAGGTTGTTTGATAGAGATAAATATACTAGCCATTGAGTAGGTTCATTAATATTTATAAATGAAGTATGTGTATGGTGTTTTATGCTAGATTAAATACCAATATGAACGACAGGAAACTAACTTGACAGGTCGGTCTCCTCAGGTTAGTGTAAAAAGGGTCTTATTAACTAAAAATAATATAGCTCTGGTTAAATGGTTAGATTAACAAAATGTTGGTTAAAAAAGCATTAAGACCAATACTAGGTGTAGTCTAGTGTGACACACCTCTTTGTTAAACAAGTTTAGTAAATTTTTGGTATTTGGTTAGAATAGTTATCTATATCTATTACAAATAGAATGATACAAACATGAAAAAGCCAATTTAATTTTTTTTCCTCATTTCTCAACATATATTGAACCGATTTAAGAAATTATTTTTGTATGTGATTGGTGCTGGATTCACATTGACTTTATTTTTTAGGAAGATAACTCTCGGTCACTAGGACCTTGTTAGGTTTTTGTTGATGTCACAACTTTAAATAGACCGATTTGAAAAATTATTTTTGTATTGAATTAGGGGATCCAAATTAAATTTATTTTTATCAAGGCAAAGCTCAACCAAAAGTAGTTTTCTGTTGATATCTCAACTTCTTATTTAACCGATTTCACATATTGTTTTTTAAGTTCAAAAATAATTTTGGTTCAAAAATAAATGAGAAGAGAAAAAACTATTTTAATATGCAATCAAAACGACATTATTATATAAACACACCCTATGAAAAGTTGTTTACCTATAAGTTTAATTCTTGTTTGTTACCTATTTATTATTGTGTGAGATTTGATTTTAAAAATTGAATTAAAACTAACACTTTAATTTAAAATAAAGCAAAGAAACTTTAATTTAAAATAAAGCAAAAAAATGGTCATTCTTGTCAATGAGATAATTTAACTAACTACCTATGTAACTGCTAAAGATATTATTGTTAACATTTTCTTCTTTGTTTAAACTTTAGACAAAATCCTTCAAGATTTAACATCCGAAGATGCCTGAATGTTAACGAAGATTTACGATTACCTTAGAAAATCTGGTTTAATGTTCGAAGTTAGGTACAAAAAGTCTGACATGTGTCACATAAATTATTGCACTATAGGTTTGGTGTAACATAATGTATAAACGAAGAAGGCTGAACTTCTTAAAATAGTAAGTGGTTGCCACAAATCTCTCATTCAAGCTTTTCAGTACAGCATTAAACCGAATGGTAGAAACTTAATAAAATGTGCACGCGCTTGCAGATAGAACAACAATCTATCAAATGTTAAAAAAATATATGGACATGTTTCTCGTAGATAGTGTTATATTTTTTAAAATCATTTTGTATATATAATAAAGCGAAAAACAGAATTAAAATATCATATACAAACAAGTGTTTCTTTATTGAACAATATTTGGCATTTGGTAACAAACCAGTGTTTCTTTATTAAACAACTGTTTTTGATTTATTTTTTCTTTATTTATACCATAGACTATAGGAGAAGACTAGCAGATAAAAAAAAACTTCAAAATTTATTTTAAAAATCGTACTTACTTGGTAAAAAAGTTTAAAATCTTTGTTTGACCCATCGATAACTCAATTTCCTTTGTCTTTAAGAATCACCAAAATTATATTCTCCTCTAACCTTTATTTTTCTTTTTAAAGTCAATGCGAGGGAAAACTAAAACAGTGCTTCTGAAGAAACCCTTATAATGATCAAAGAACACCAAATATAGCAAGCCTTTTTTAAACCAATTGTAGAGAAAGAGATAAAACTGAAGACTGAATCTGGTAAGATCTGCCGATAAATTCTGAATGGTAAAATGCGACGTTGAAAAAAATTTTTGGTAGTTTTAAGTTGTTTTGATGTTATTTTTAAAGTCAAAGAACATTTAAAAGATATTATTAAAATGATGCGGGAGTCACTTATACAACAAAACTGAACAAAAGCGTTCAGAAATTTCGTTTCTCAGGTAAATCTTTTGAAACTGCTTGACCTTCAAACACCTTTCAAATCAAAATCATAAGTACAAATAAATCAAAGACATTTTGAGAATAATTTAGTGTGACTTTTTTTAGCACATACCAATATAGTACATTTTTTAGATTTATCTAAAACTATAGATGTAGATAAAGGATTATTTCATATATGCTAAAACGATTGAACTTACTGCGTTGGTTATTTTATAGTCAACCGTTGAACAGTGTAGATCATCAAAACTTGGTGTTTTTTTTTCTTTTAAGTCAATGCGAGGGAAAACTAAAACAGTGCTTCTGAAGAAACCCTTATAATGATCAAAGAACACCAAATATAGCAAGCCTTTTTTAAACCAATTGTAGAGAAAGAGATAAAACTGAAGACTGAATCTGGTAAGATCTGCCTATAAATTCTGAATGGTAAAATGCGACGTTGAAAAAAATTTTTGGTAGTTTTAAGTTGTTTTGATGTTATTTTTAAAGTCAAAGAACATTTAAAAGATATTATTAAAATGATGCGGGAGTCACTTATACAACAAAACTGAACAAAAGCGTTCAGAAATTTCGTTTCTCAGGTAAATCTTTTGAAACTGCTTGACCTTCAAACACCTTTCAAATCAAAATCATAAGTACAAATAAATCAAAGACATTTTGAGAATAATTTAGTGTGACTTTTTTTAGCACATACCAATATAGTACATTTTTTAATCCTAACCGTCATTCAAAAAATGTACAGAGTATCCCAAACTTTGGTAGTTTTAATACTTCTAGGTCTAGGGGATATGCAAATCATCAGAGCTTCATATTTTTAAACTTCGGCATCCGTATTTGAGAATATAACCTTAAAATGTTAATATGTCTATTCAGACGCCGACACTGGTAAATCGATAGCTGTACTCGATGTATCAAGACTAAATATACGTATGTCGTGTTTCATACAGCGTTGTTATACACTTTCTTAAAAATATTTCTCTTTTTTCTAACTTATAGGCGCATGTTGCAGTAAAAGCGAATTGTTTTTATGAATGAATTTTTATCGTTGTTCCGGGTCTTTTGGTCTGAGTTGGTCTCCTAATATGTTAATAATTAATACTATTTACCTACCTACTAAATAAATATTTAAAAAATTAAAATAAAATATAAGAAAAATGTTTTTATTTATATTATGGGCGATTCTTATTTTTTAAGTTATAACAGAATTCACCTCGAATTTTGTTGCGCTTATAGCAGTTTAACACATAATCAAACTAACTAAAGTTTATAATTTTATACTTTCTTCTGAAAAAACTAAAATCTTAAGCATATTGAATTGATAAGTGAGGTAAGTGAGTGGCAAAATAGATTTGTCCTGTAAATGTCACTTATGTCCCGCTACCTTCTTCTTTCACTTTTCAAAATATAGTACTAATTTTATTAACATTAACAAAATATTTTACTTGTGTTTTTCTTGTAGTTTTAAACTTTTTTTTATTTTTTAGTAATGGGAGCACAAACATAGAAACAAGTTTTTGACTAGGTACACAAGTGACTCAGAACCTGGATACAAAATGTATATTTTTTTAGATGCAAATAACTTGATGTTTTTAGTAAGGTTTAGTAATTCCTACACTCCAAAAACATGTTTAAAATAATTATATCTTATGCTGTTTTATTTTATAAAAAAATTACATTGTTCTTAAAAAAATTATACTGAAGACAGAGACACCACAAACTATAACTGATTACATTTAGTCTGCCTCAGATTAATTTCTTTAGTGATTTTCGAACAACAAGATCATACGTGAGTACTAATCATGGGGATATGATTTTAAACAAATGAGAATTGCTTCACAATAATATCGGGCACTTCCGAAGGCTACAATTTAGACAATGTGTTCACCTATATACATAGATAGTTAAATAAGCAAATTCCTAAGCAAACCTGGAAACCATATTTAAATAGTAAAATTCTTCTCCCCAAATTTTCGGTATCCTCATGTTTTAAGACATTATTCTACATTAAAGAAATAGGGTACTACGCTTACAACAGTAGCGAAAATATAATTCCTCCATCAGAAGCAAATCCGTTTTCCATTTTTATATTTGATGACGTAGCCTGCGATAAACAAGATGTGATGCGTGACTACTTTAGTATGGGTCGACATAATAATATTGACAGTTTCTATCTCTCTCAAACATATGCAAAAATACCTAAACATTTAATAAGAGACAATGCCAACGTTTTAATTTTATTCAAACAAGATTTACTAAATCTAAAACATATATACACCAACCATATTGGCACTGATATGACATTTGATGAATTTCAAAAGATGTGTGCATACTGCTGGAAAAAACCGTATGATTTTTTGACAATTTTTAAAGATTGTGATATTGATAAGGGAAGATATCGGTATCGTTTTGATAACTTTATATATCTTTAGATTCAAATACTGCTTAGTGTTAATAGTTTTAACACACTTGTAGAGATAACATAGATAAAAATGTCAGAAGAAAATATAAAAATTGTTAGTGGTGGTGAAAAAAACTTAAAGAAACAATTAATTTCTAAAAGAAAAATAATACGTGAGAAATTAAATTTGTTAAAACAGTCAGATTTCACAGGCTAACCTATTTCAACCCATTACAAAACACTTGGAAAATATTGAATCTAGTTTAACCGATAAAAAGCCTCCGAAACTGGTCAATATACCTTCATTATCACCCAGATTGACAACTCCTCAAAAAATCAAGCAAGAAAACGAAAAACAACAACAAGAAAAACAGGAAAAACTTGAAGATCTGCAAACGTCATCGCTTTTTCATAAGAATTTTGATAATAACAGAGCAGAAGAAGATGAAAATCAGATGCATGAACCAAGTGTTTACATGCAAGACTTATTCCAGTCAACTCCTCGAAATCCAAATCCTATAACACCGACAACCGAAAAGAGAGCTAAACGAAAATTAAATTTTTCTTTAAGTGCTAAAAAGCTAAATAAGCCCACCACAAGTGGTTACTTTTTGAGAAAAGCAGTGTTAAAAGATGCAGCAGAGAACTTTACACAGAATGAGGCCAAAAAGCAAGAAGAGTTTGAAAACGGACGACTTAGAGACTTGATGAATAAATCTGAGAATGATTACTACAGTCAGTTTCATCCTTCACTTGCAAGCTATATTAAAGAATTTTTAGATGATCCATCCACCGTACCTTCTGATCCACAAAATTATTTTTCCAAGTTTCGTGTAAGGCGAGATGATATTGACAATTTTTATATTGGTGATTCGAAAATTGATTTTGATGGAGCTGATTTAGTTATAAAAGGTAAACGCTATAAAGGTACACATGGTTTGTACAAATTACTCTTTCGAAAAAATATGCCTACAAAGTATACCCAAGATGATGCAGACGCCTTTAGAGACATCATTGAACACACCTATGCAAACAGAAAACATCATAAGGCCTCTGGAGATGTGATCACCGATAGCTACTCAACAAAATTTAAGAAACTGTTTAGTGACACATATAAAGGTGGAGATCTAAAGGAGGAAATGGAGTACTCCAATAGTCCTATAGAGTATGTGTACTGGGATGATCCTAATGAACTTGTACAACGGTTACGTTTATTATTAGCATCTCAGACAGCTGGCAACACAGGTCACACAAACGAAATCTACTCTATAGTTGAGGAGCTGCAAGAAGCCAATATTATTTAGAACAGAGATGGTTAATAATTTTATTACAGATGTTAAGCAACAAGTAGTTAATGAAATACACAAATCGGCTAGAATTAATTTTTTACGACGTAGAGTGATTGTCAAATCACTAAATGATCTATTTCAAGCAGATCTTGTGGAGATGATACCGTACGCAAACGAAAACAAAGGTTTTAAATACATTTTAGTGGTTATTAACTGTTTCTCGAAATATGTTTGGGCCTATCCATTAAAAACAAAAACTGGGGAAGAAGTGTCGAAAGCTATGGAAAAAGTGCTTAAAGAACAGGTACCACTTCATCTTCAAACCGATCATGGGAAAGAGTTTTACAATTCGACGATAGAAAAACTGTTGAAAAGATACAAGGTCAAACACTATAGTTCATTTAGTGAAAAAAAGGCTCAAATTGTTGAGAGGGTAAACCGAACCCTTAAAAACCTAATGTGGAAAGAATTTAACTATCAAGGATCTTACAAATGGTACGATATCCTACCAAAGATTGTTCAAATTTATAACAATAGGAAACATCGAACTATAGGGATGAAACCCTCAGAGGTGCGACAAAAACATGAAAAACTATTGCTCAAAACGGTCTATAATCATATAAAGATGACATTTAAACCAAAATACAAGGTTGGTGACCATGTTTGCATTTCAAAACTACGAGGTGTGTTTGATAAGAAATACATGCCAAATTGGTATACTGAAATTTTTATTGTTAAGAAAATTCAGCTCACCAACCCAGTAACATACCTATTGGAGGATGCTAGTAAAAATGAAATTAAGGGAGGATTCTATGAGCTTCAGCTACAAAAAGTAAAATATCCTGATATATATTTAGTAGAAAAAGTTTTAAAACGTGCCAAAAATAAGGTGTTTGTAAAGTGGTTAGGATTTGATAATAAACATAATAGCTGGATAGATAATAAAAGTAATGTTGCTTAGTACTAAATAAAGAAAAACATATAAAACTTATTGGTGTATTTTATTTACTAATTTTCTTAAAATATAATTACATTTAGAATACATATTTAATGGGAACAACCATCCTCTAATTATAGCAGTTACTAAATAACTAAAATGAGCCACCCATTGATGATATTCCAAAATTTGATGGGTTATTATACAGCTTTGAAGTACCATTTAACTGTTTCTTCCCATTTCGAATATTAGTTGACTCTTCCATTTGCTCCTCTTCATAAATTCTCCTCTCTTCGGGTTTAATATGTTTTTGACGCATCTCTTCAAAAAACTCTGGAGAGAGATGTGTTTGATACTTTAATAAGTATTCCCAGTCGATGCGTCCTTCATTTTCTCTTCTAAAATTTTCAGACATCCGTTGATAACGACAAAGAAAAGGCCAATAGAGTTCGCTTTTAAACATATGCATAAAAGCTTCGCTTAAATTTTGATATCTAGACACATTGGGCCAATGCATCTTATTAATATAGGTCGCCATAAACATATCAGATAATCTTTGTTTGCGACAAATTACTTCCCAGTTCACATGGTCACAAAACCATCCAATAAAGTCCTCTGTAATAACTGGTGACGCAGAGATCTCATCCCACACTTTATTAATACTATTATTTTCAACCATCTTTAAAAGCGTTCTTTCTGAAAGTAAGAGTTTCAACTTATAAAGCCCTCTATTTATAGGTTGAAGTAAAAGTAACCTTTGACCTTTGATACTTCCCTTTAACCACGATAGCCTTGTTGAATATATTTCTTAACTTCTTCGTTTTTCTTCTGTTCACAAGAGCTGTGTTTTGTTACAATCCAATCAGCAGGTCGATGTGGATTTCCTTTGGTACAATAAATGCAACGGGGTTTTTTTATTCTTGGTTTAATCCATTCATAGGTTGGTAACATTTTATTTGGTTGACTTAAAAGAAAAAAAAAACACCAAGTTTTGATGATCTACACTGTTCAACGGTTGACTATAAAATAACCAACGCAGTAAGTTCAATCGTTTTAGCATATATGAAATAATCCTTTATCTACATCTATAGTTTTAGATAAATCTAAAAAATGTACTATATTGGTATGTGCTAAAAAAAGTCACACTACATTATTCTCAAAATGTCTTTGATTTATTTGTACTTATGATTTTGATTTGAAAGGTGTTTGAAGGTCAAGCAGTTTCAAAAGATTTACCTGAGAAACGAAATTTCTGAACGCTTTTGTTCAGTTTTGTTGTATAAGTGACTCCCGCATCATTTTAATAATATCTTTTAAATGTTCTTTGACTTTAAAAATAACATCAAAACAACTTAAAACTACCAAAAATTTTTTTCAACGTCGCATTTTACCATTCAGAATTTATAGGCAGATCTTACCAGATTCAGTCTTCAGTTTTATCTCTTTCTCTACAATTGGTTTAAAAAAGGCTTGCTATATTTGGTGTTCTTTGATCATTATAAGGGTTTCTTCAGAAGCACTGTTTTAGTTTTCCCTCGCATTGACTTTAAAAAGAAAAATAAAGGTTAGAGGAGAATACAATTTTGGTGATTCTTAAAGACAAAGGAAATTGAGTTATCGATGGGTCAAACAAAGATTTTAAACTTTTTTACCAAGTAAGTACGATTTTTAAAATAAATTTTGAAGTTTTTTTTATCTGCTAGTCTTCTCCTATAGTCTATGGTATAAATAAAGAAAAAATAAATCAAAAACAGTTGTTTAATAAAGAAACACTGGTTTGTTACCAAATGCCAAATATTGTTCAATAAAGAAACACTTGTTTGTATATGATATTTTAATTCTGTTTTTCGCTTTATTATATATACAAAATGATTTTAAAAAATATAACACTATCTACGAGAAACATGTCCATATATTTTTTTAACATTTGATAGATTGTTGTTCTATCTGCAAGCGCGTGCACATTTTATTAAGTTTCTACCATTCGGTTTAATGCTGTACTGAAAAGCTTGAATGAGAGATTTGTGGCAACCACTTACTATTTTAAGAAGTTCAGCCTTCTTCGTTTATACATTATGTTACACCAAACCTATAGTGCAATAATTTATGTGACACATGTCAGACTTTTTGTACCTAACTTCGAACATTAAACCAGATTTTCTAAGGTAATCGTAAATCTTCGTTAACATTCAGGCATCTTCGGATGTTAAATCTTGAAGGATTTTGTCTAAAGTTTAAACAAAGAAGAAAATGTTAACAATAATATCTTTAGCAGTTACATAGGTAGTTAGTTAAATTATCTCATTGACAAGAATGACCATTTTTTTGCTTTATTTTAAATTAAAGTTTCTTTGCTTTATTTTAAATTAAAGTGTTAGTTTTAATTCAATTTTTAAAATCAAATCTCACACAATAATAAATAGGTAACAAACAAGAATTAAACTTATAGGTAAACAACTTTTCATAGGGTGTGTTTATATAATAATGTCGTTTTGATTGCATATTAAAATAGTTTTTTCTCTTCTCATTTATTTTTGAACCAAAATTATTTTTGAACTTAAAAAACAATATGTGAAATCGGTTAAATAAGAAGTTGAGATATCAACAGAAAACTACTTTTGGTTGAGCTTTGCCTTGATAAAAATAAATTTAATTTGGATCCCCTAATTCAATACAAAAATAATTTTTCAAATCGGTCTATTTAAAGTTGTGACATCAACAAAAACCTAACAAGGTCCTAGTGACCGAGAGTTATCTTCCTAAAAAATAAAGTCAATGTGAATCCAGCACCAATCACATACAAAAATAATTTCTTAAATCGGTTCAATATATGTTGAGAAATGAGGAAAAAAAATTAAATTGGCTTTTTCATGTTTGTATCATTCTATTTGTAATAGATATAGATAACTATTCTAACCAAATACCAAAAATTTACTAAACTTGTTTAACAAAGAGGTGTGTCACACTAGACTACACCTAGTATTGGTCTTAATGCTTTTTTAACCAACATTTTGTTAATCTAACCATTTAACCAGAGCTATAATATTTTTAGTTAATAAGACCCTTTTTACACTAACCTGAGGAGACCGACCTGTCAAGTTAGTTTCCTGTCGTTCATATTGGTATTTAATCTAGCATAAAATACCATACACATACTTCATTTATAAATATTAATGAACCTACTCAATGGCTAGTATATTTATCTCTATCAAACAACCTATAATTTACGTTAAAAATGACTATTTTTAGGTAATAAGGCCCTTTTTACACTACCCTGAGGAGACCTGTAAAGTTAGTTTCCTGCCGTTTATATGGTATTTTATCTAGCATAAAACACCACAAACATACTTCACATATGTATAGATATTAATGTACTTACTCAATAGCTACCAAAAAACCTAAATTACGTTAAAAGTGACTATTTCTCAATTGGATAACTTTTTATTAGTTTTACAAACCTATCAAAATGTAAACACAATATTAAAAAACTGGTTTTCCTAATCATACATTGATCACATGTTAAATACAAACAACTTTAATAATGCCGTTTAAACCAACATGTTAATTCGCCTAAAGGTATATTAAGGTCTTTTTGGTTAACATCCATATTTTTACACCTCACCCTGTAACCTAACGCTTTTTAAACCAACACTTCATTAATTCAACTATTACATACCTAGTTAATAAGGCCTTTCTGATTGATCTAGATCTCCTTAAAAATTAGTACAATTTAAGCCACACCAAATCAATAAAAAAAAGAATTTCTCGAATCGGTTCAATATGTGTTGAGAAATTATCGAAAAACTATTAATACCCTTTTGGGTGATCTATTGCTCCTTAAAAATTAGCACAAGTTAAGCCACACCAATGCATTAAAAAATAATTTCTCAAATCGGTTCAATAGGTGCCGAGAAATTAGTGAAAAACTATAAAGGCTAAAATTAATACAAATTAGATATATCAATCCCATACAAAAAGAATTTCTCGAATCGGTTCAATATGTGTTGAGAAATTAGCGAAAAACTATTAATGCCCTTTTAGGTGATCTATGGCTCCTTAAAAATTAGTACAAGTTAAGCCACACCAATGCATTAAAAAATAATTTCTCGAATCGGTTCAATAGGTGCCGAGAAATTAGTGAAAAACTATTAAGGCTAAAATTAATACAAATTAGATATATCAATCCCATACAAAATGAATTTCTCGAATCGGTTCAATAGGTGCTGAGAAATTAGTGAAAAACTATTAAGGACCAAATGAGATTTGCGCATTACATCGAAATGCGTCTTTCTTGGAAACTGTCGACACAAAACATACACATATAGCGTAAAAAGTAGCTTTGCTACCCCCAGCTCATAGCGATCTTTCATTATGTACCCTTATTTTTATTTTATTTTATTATGCCTTTTGGCACTTATTTTACTTTTTAATAATACATACATCTCTTGCTTGTTTAAGCCTTTGTTTGTGTGTTTTTCCCATAGATACTAAAATTAATAAGTATTTTGATGCAGTTTTAGTTATTCTGAAATATTAACATTCAATACGTTTGCAATATTCTTGTTGACGATCATTACAACAATGAAAAATTAAAAATTGTAATTTTTATCAAATACATATTACGACAATTGCGTCACACCATATAAATAACCAACTGTATTACATAATATTGCATCATATTACGTGGTCTAGTGGTTATTGCTAATTCGATAACACAGAAACATGTGAGGGGTCATAAGGTTATCTGTTTTTTAACAAACAGAGACAATAATTATTATTATTATTATTATTAATCAACTAACGCCTGTTTTACATTCAAACATACCAGGCTAAGCTAATGAGGTCTTTTTGTTGGCTAATCTGCCAATTTTAAACCGTGTTAGATAACAACACAATAATAGGTACACATTATTTCTTGGGTCCTTCAAACTTGAACAACAGCCACGGATTACGTCACATAATAGGTAGGTGATGCAATACAAACACATATCACTATTATATCATGCATTGGTCACGTGGTGTTAAACACCACAAACAACTTTTGCCTTAATATCTTTTTAACCAACACTTCATTCATTCGTTCAGCCAGAGCTATAACAGTTAGATCATAAATTAAAATTTAGAACACAGTAAGATGGACTTTCAATATAATTATTGGTCAACTAAAATTGACTTTGAACTAGAAGGACTTTTAGAAGAGAAAAGTTATGAAAATATTTATAAATGGTTAGCAGAATGGATATCTTTTGGGTTTGATTCATGCAGGTACATCATTGAGGAAAAACTACCAACATTATACCCATTATTACCTACAATATGGAAACGTAAATTAACAGATGCAGCGCTGGAATATTCGAAAATATATCCAAACTATGACGTGAAAAAACATCTTCAATCAATTATTTTTAAATTTGATGGTCGAGATGAGTGTGGTTTATATGATATATATGAATAAAAATATATAATTAAAACATACTTTGAGTTTTTTATTTTAGAATTATTTACTTTGAGACATCCTGTACAGCATAAGTAACCAGCTGTATTAAATAAAACAGGAACGTGTGTGGGGTCACTAAGGTTATAAACAATGCATACACAATGATAATAGATACACAGACAATCCCGATTCATTTTAACAAATTGGGGTCACTAAGGTTAGAAACAATGCATACACAATGATAATAGATACACAGACAATCCCGATTCATTTTAATAAATATTTTTAGAAATTATTTTATTTTTTAACCAACAATTACCTAAGCCCTTTTTACATTAAGACTTACCTAGACCAGGCTAAGCTAGTGAAGTAGCTATCTTACTAAAAAATTTAAAAAAAACACCCCATTTTACCTACTCTCGCATTGGCACCTAACTCATTGACCAATAGGGCCTTTCAACAGCCTCTGGTTGTTGCGTCATTGCTCACAACTTCTTACACACTTCTTTTAGTCCCAAGGTCAAACTATTTTCACTTCTTCAGCAACAGGCCATCCACTTCGGAGAAGTGGATGGCATGGTTACCATTGTAGCCAGAACCTCCACTACTGTACTACTTTTGGTCACTATAATATTTTAAAAATTTGATATACCAATTTAGTTTTTTTTTTCTGGTTTACACCAAGTAAACAACTTTACTGCTTATTTATCAACCTTATTTTTTTCTATTATAGTATCATAGTACCTTAGTAATAAATTCAATAATATTAGAGATCATAAATTTGAGCATACCTTATTTCTATTCTAATTTTAGTTTATTTATTTTTTAAATCATAAATTAAAACTTATTATGAAAATTGGCCATTTGAACATTAGATCAGTATTCACGGGTTTTAGTGACTTCAAACTTTTAGTACAAAAACACAATTTCGATGTTTTTATGCTTAGTGAGACTTGGTTAAACGCAAATATTAGCACTAATGTCTTATACCTGGATACACATTTTATAGACATGATAGGTTGGGTAGGGGAGGGGGAGTGGGTGCTTATGTCAAAAGTAATTATTCTTGTCAAACAATCCAATTTGAATTCGCCGTTAATACTAACCTGGAGTTTTTATTTTTTAAATTAACACTAAATTACAAAATATTTCTGTTGGAACATTATATAGAGCTAAAGATAAAAATATGAAAAATTTTTTAGAAGACTGTGAAAATATTTTTTCTTTTTTGTGTCCCAACTTTGATGAGGTCATATGCTTGGGGGACTTTAATACAGATTTTTTAGATCCTAATAACCCAGTGAATTTTTGTTTGGAATCATATAATTTATGTCAAATTATTGAGGAACCTACTAGAGTTACCAGAACTACCAGTAAATTGTTGGATCCCATCTTTGTGTCAAAAAAAGAACTGGTGATTTCTAGTGGAGTAATAAATACTGATCACATATCAGATCATAGTCTTACTTACTGTAATCTTTCAATAATAAAACCAAAAATATCTCAAAAATTTATCAAAGTAAGATCTTTTCATAGCTTTAGTCAAGAGGAATTAGACTGTGACTTGAAACAACTTCCTTGGCATTTAATTTTGAGAGAAAATAACATTGACAAAAAAGTTGATATCTTTAATAATTTTATGGCTGACAAAAAAAATCCAAAAAAACTGTGGTCTACATTAAGTGATTTTAATATTAAAACAAATAAATCAAGTGACATTCCCCACCATCTATGTAACCCTGATGATATTAATAACTACTTTTCTAGTTTTTTGCAGACCGTATCAAATAACTGTCAAGGTCAAATAAACTTTTTTCAATCAAATTACTATGAAAATTCAAACTCTTTTAGTTTCACCATGACTACTGTTCAAGAGGTAAATTCGATCTTGCAGAGCCTGAGTTCAAATGCTTATGGCGTGAATGAAATTTCAGTTCGTATGATCAAATACTGTTCCCCTTTTATTAATCCTTATATCACTAATATACTTAATTCTTGTATTGAACAGGGCTACTTTCCGCAAAAATGGCGAGTAGCTGTGGGCTAACCTTTGCCTAAGAAAAATAGTCCTGAGGAATTTTCGGATCTGCGCATAATCAGTATCCTACCAGCTATTTCTAAAATTCTCGAAAAAGTTCTATATAAACAAATCTATAATTACTTGACTATGAAAAATATTCTTCCCGATTTTCAATGCGGATTCAGAAAGGGATACTCCACAGCCACAGCCCTTGCAGCAGTTTTGAGTGACGTGATAGAGGCTTACGATAAGGGTGAAGTTACGGCATTAATCTAGTTGGATTTTTCCAAAGCGTTCGACACCATAGATCATAGACTAATGTTAGCCAAACTTAAGTTTTATGGGTTTGACGATCTTGCCCTGAGTTTGTCAAAGTCTTACTTAAATAATAGGTTTCAACGCATTACTTGCAACGGCCGTACATCTTCACAAATAGACATACTGTCTGGTGTTCCTCAGGGTAGCGTCCTAGGGCCTCTCTTTTTTTAAATTTACACAACAAGTATTTTAAAGGCAATAGAATACTGTAAAGCCCAGGCCTACGCTGATGATGGCCAGCTATATGGTCATTTTGATGTGGGTGGTGCGAGGAACGCTGAAGAACTAATTAATAAGGACTTAAACAAAATTCACAAGCTTTCTTTAGAACATAACCTAAAATTAAATGCCAGTAAGTCATATGTCCTCTTTTTTGGGACGAGGGATAAAGTAACTATTTTAAAACAGCAGCTTAATTTGCAAATTGATAATATTCCTCTAAATGTCGTTAATTCTGCCAGAAATCTTGGAATTATTTTAGATACTGAAATGAGATTTCGTGAACATGTTAAAAAGTTAATACAAAAATCATTTTTAAGTCTTAAACTTCTTTATTCAAACAAACACTTTCTTAATAAAACATTAAAACGCGATTTATGTGAAAGTTTGGTCTTATCGAATTTCAACTACTGTGATTTTATCTATGGCACATGTCTAGATGTAGCGTGCAAAACTCGAATACAAAAAATCCAAAATAGTTGCTGCAGACTTATTTTCAACCTTAAAAAGTATGATCGTGTCTCTGAAAAAATAAAGGAGCTTTCCTGGTTAAGAATGGACAAGCGCATGAAGCTTCATTTGGTTAATTTTACCCACCAGCTTTTACAAAGTACCCATTCTACCCCCCTTAAAGCTAAGTTTATAACACGGCAAAATGACCGTATACGTAGTTTAAGAAATGATAACATATTATCAATTCCTAAATATCGAACTGCCCTTTTTAAAAGAAGTTATGTGTACAATGCTATAATGTTATACAACTCCTTGCCCAGTGCATTGAAGAGTCTAACAATAATAAAGTTTAAAAAAGAAGTAAAAAAATATCTGTTTACAAACTAAAAATGTGACTATTTTTTGTGAAATATTGTATGCTCACTGTTTTTTTTTTCTCCTTATCAATACTATGTTGAAAAGAATAATGTAGTGTTTATATTTTTGTTGTTGATATGCTCGATCAGCTGTCAATGCTTTTTTTGTCTTCTAGTGGTTAAGTAGAATAGCTAATAGCTAGACTTCGCCACACTGAAGCCTATTTGTATGAGATTTGTAATTTATTTTTTCAAATTAATAAAAGTCGTTTTTATTTATTTATTTATTTATAAGTATACAAAGAGTGGACCCACGCGTACCAAAAGTTGGGTTTCTTGATAGGTACAGATAAATTTTAAATGTACGTGGTCTCATATAAGAATCCTCTTCCGGAAAGGATTCTGAAATGTCAATGAAGCGCCTTAACCAATGACATTCGCGTTGTCATTGTCATTTTTCCGCCATTTTCGGCTTGCTGGCGTTTTCTCTTGAAAATCTTTTCCAAAAAAGGTGCGTCCCCGTGAAAAATAAGTAATTTTTTTTGGTGCAAAGTTGTCGCGTTTTATTCGTATTCTTGGAGGAGGTAAGAACATAAATATATGAAAAAAAAATTACATTTTTGCCCAGAAATCTTTTGACAATTTTTCCGGATGTATTCGTTTAACTACCGTTTTTATCCTGTATCATGATCCATTGTATGTAACTCCATACTGACTCACGTGACCTTACTCACCCTGACAACTAAGTTATTGAAACGATTTGACTTTAACAAACCGGCTTATTCATATTTTGGGATTTTCTTGATAAAATTCTAAGTTTTTAAAGCCTCAACCAGTCTGAAAAAAACTTTTTAAGCTGAAAAAACTAGCAAATTATTTTGTCCGTTTTCGTTTAGTGCTTGTGGGTGAGTTCAGGCCAGTTTTTGATCAACACCACTAGTCTATCCCACGGTGTTCTTATGGCCACGTCACTGTCTTACTCATCCGAGATGAGGTTCGGCTACGAAACGATTCAACCGCATTGGGCTTGGGCAAATTCCATTTATTGATTTTTTTGTCTCTTTACAAAAAATGTCTTTGTAATAATTTAGTCCAATATAAAAGGTAGTATTTACTTAAAGTATTTTTATTTCCAAAGTTATAAAAGGAGATCAGCAAAATGAGGGGAGGTTCATACAGAGGTTCAAGAAGCAACTACCGAGGCAACAATTATCGTGGCAGCTCCAACAGAGGTGGAGGAAGGTACTCTTCATCATCCTATGACACTAGAGATAGGTCTTACTCTTCAAGAGATGATTATGGACCACCAAAATCTTCTTACCGAGTAAGTACATTGAACAATAAATTTTTTCAATTATTTTAATAATTATTTTGTTTTATTTTTTTTCAGGATAGCTACTCTTCTAGAGATACGTACAGGTCACCTGAACGTAAGCGTCCAAGAAATGAGGTAAGCTTTAAAAAAATTGGTTTTTGTTGAATACAGGTCAGGCACAGTGAGCAGCTGAAGAGAAACATTGACTTCTTAGAAAACCCAGGGAACCCAATTTTCTCTTGAAGTTGAAGGAGACAAACAAGTATAACTTTTAGAATCTTATCTTTTGGGATGACATATATTTTGATTACCTGCATTTTTAAATGAAAAAAGGGCTTATTTACCTCACAATGTGCCAAAAGATATTTAACTCCAGTGGGAAGTGTTTATCTCTAGAGGTGAATTAGAAAAGGACTTATTTATGCTGCCATTGCTTTAAGATCTTATTTTCTTTACTAGAATATTGAGAACAAATCAAATATGAAGTCTTATGAGGCAAAAAGCTACTGCATACTCTACCCTATGTCTTCATTTTTGCCAATCTATAAATCGCTCTTAAACTAGTATTCACAATGTTAGGAAAAAACATTGTATTACTAGAAAAAAAGAGTGGTTTAAGCTCTTGCAAAGGTATTCACCATTCTGGGATAAAGTTTGGTAGTATCATAGACAAGGCTTTTTGTTTCAAATGCAAATTGAGGATAATATGGATAATGCAGAGTTTACAAGAGTATTAATAGTTGTCAATTTTGTAACTTCTAAATGTTTCTAAATTAAAACCCTGTCTTTATTTTTTCACAAGAAGCAGGATGTGGCTTAAAAATAATAAAATCATACTACAAAAGGGTAAAATCACAACCTGACAACACAAAATAATTGAAAGCTGTTTCTACTTTTGAAGAGGTATTCACCAGACTAGGAGAAAGTTTGGTAGTACTAGTTATGAGGTTTCTTAATATTTTGAAGAATAATATTTTCGAGTTATACACATTTTTTGTTCTGGATATTTCTGACATTGACTACCAATTCCTTTTAAAGTTCTCATTGTGCTAAGAAAAAGCACAATAGTACTCAGTAAAAATAGTTTTAAGAAATGTACTTCTGGATACAGGTGGTGAAATCTACCTTGACTGGGGTATTTGCACATTTTTTAATAAAAGTGGATTTATATTCTAGGCAAAAAATAGTAGACTCTTATTTTTTCTTTTGCAAAAAAGAGTTTTATCTAAATGTTGCATTTAATGTTTGAAGAAATACTGACCACAGATAGTAAACAATTGAACATATTTTTATAGCAGGACATATGCCTAGCTCTCTACCGCCATATGATGTCACAAACTGCTTTATGTAACACACCGATTTTGAAAATAAAATATTAGGAAAGGCCAAAAAATAGCTGATTCACCTGCTGAAAAAAAAAGTATTTAATTTTGGGGAATAATTTAAAATATTCTATCATACTGGAAATCTTAATAACTTTCAACCAGAAAAAGGTTTATCAATAAAAAACAAAAAGCTTTTCAGAATTTTCTATTTTTTGTTTGACAAAAAAAAGTTAGTAACAAGATCTCATAGAAAATCTTAAAAATATTGTTTAAGTCAAACTTAAATAAAGGTTTGAAATCAAATAGATTTATAAAGTTACAATATGTATTTGTATTTTGACCCAATCCTTATTATAAAATCTTAAATGCCAGAAATTGCCAGTCTTACACATAAAAAAAACTACCTTAGCAAAGATAGTTATCCAAACAAATATAAACAAAAATTAAAACCAGACACTTAGTTTATCTAAAACTCTTTCTTATTTTAAGTTAGTGAGAAGTTCTTATTTTAGACTATTTGGTCAACAAACAATACATGAAATGTTGCAAAGGAATAACTTCAAAGCTACTAAATTAAGCCACACCTAAAGGTTATTCCTTTTATAGTGACAAAAAACTAAGGAGTCAATACTTAAACAATTAAAAAAAATGCCAGTAAAATAACAACTTCAATAAATGTATATTAAAAAGGGTGAGAAAAAAAGTGCCTCAAATACAACCTCTATTAATAATTGAAACATTTTTTTACCACCAATTTATACCAGGGATCTCACCACAATTTGTACAGTGGTGGTAGCTCCTGCTCAACAAGTTTATCACTGCCATTTAAACAGCTTTAAAATTGCCACTTAAATAATAACTTCAACAAATGTTATACTTAAATAATTGAGAAAAAGAGGGCACAAAAAACAAGCCCAACCTCTAGTAATAATTGAACATTTTTTGTTACCACCATTTTCATGAGGGATCTTGACTCAATTTATACAGTGGTGGTGGCTCCTGCTCAAGTTAATACTAGGATTAAATTCGTCACTGCCACTTAACCAACTTTAAAAATGCCACTAAAAAATAAAATAGGACACAAAATACCAAAATCTCTATTAATAATTGAAAAAATTTTCACCAGGGATCTCGCCACAATTTGTACAGTGGTGGTGGCTCCTGCTCAACAAGTTAATACTGAGTTTAAATTCGTCACTGCCACTTAACCAGCTTTAAAAATGCCAGTAAAATATTAACTTCAACGAATAAAATATTTAAATAATTAAGAAAAAGAGGCCTCAAAATGCCAATCCAACCTCTATAAATAATTAATAAATTGTTGTTATGACCTATTTCGACCACAATTTGTACAATGGTTGTGGCTCCTGCTCGACAAGTTAATACTAAGCTTAAGTTTGTCACTTAAACAGCTTTCAAAATGCCGATAAAATAATAACTTCAACAAATGTATATTTAAATATGTGAGAAAGAGGTCACAAAATACCAACCAAACCCATGTTACTAACTGAAAATTTTTTGTTACCACCTATTTTCACCAGGGATCTCGCCACGATTCATACAGTGGTGGTGGCTCCTACTCGACAAGTCGCTACGAGTCTCATGGACCGCCTTCTTACGAACGTAGTAGACACTCAGACGAGCGGGGCTACGGTTCTTCAAGTTACCCACCGAAAAGAAGTGAATTCCGTAAGCCCCCGGCGAGGGGATCGTACAGGGGTAGAATAAGCCGAGGCTCAAGAGGGGTCTCTAAGTTTGGAAGAGACAAGATCATCCCAAGGCGTCGTTTGAACGATAGCTCATATTCCATTAGAAAAACGAGGATGAGTCGAGGAGGTTATAGGGGATCATTGAAAGGAACTCGAATGAGGAGGTAATTAGACACAAAAAAATGTAAGACTATTCTACGTGAATTTTTTAATTACAGGAGTTTTGTGTAATGATTTATGCCAAAGAAATGGAAACAGAAAGATGTGTGTGCACCAAAATCACAGATGAATTTGTTATTGTTTTATGTCACAACTAATTGTTGCACCAATGTGTCAAGAGAAGTCTGAAGACAGGTTTGAAAATATCAATTGAAGTGAAGAAAACCCGGTAGCAGAGAGGATAAAGAAATTATTATTGTTTATTTAATTTTTTTTTATTTAGTTGTTTTATGCTTTTAAAAAATGTGGTGACTTATAACAATCAATCATGTTTAGTAGGAAAAGGTTTTTATTAGCTCACACATACTATACCTATCGTAGTGTGATCTATGGGGATTGTGTCAAAAATAAAAAAGACGCTCGGATTTCAAATTTTTTCATATATCTTTGTGTTTCAGATGATTTTGACTTTTTTGTCGCGTCATCTGTCTGTATGTCTTTCTGTAATGACCAACGCGCATAACTCAAAAACTACTTGCCGTCTCGATAATTAAAATAAATTTTTGGCGTCCTAAAATATGACACTTTAAAGTAGCACCACTTTTTGGCAAATTTTGATGGTTTTTTGGTAAAAACTCAAAAAGTACCAAACTAATCTAAAATTTTTTCTATGATATTTATAGCTCTTGGTAGGCCCTATCGATAATTTTTTTTATTTTGACGTCTCTGTTTCGAGATATAGGCAAATAATGGAAATTTTAAAAAATGCTGTTTTTGAAAAACACAGGGACCTATTGCACGTCAATGCACTAAGTGGGTGATATCTAAAGCCACAAGTTTATTTTTTTTACCGTAGAAATAGGTTTAGTCAAGGGCTGTCAGGTCACTGGAAGTCAAGCAAAAAAGTAGTTTCTGAGATATGGCCCTTAAAAGTTTTACATAAAAATGCTGATATCTCAAAAACACCTAAACCGATTTAGATTTAGTTTTCGGTTTTCTTAATAATACCAACTTTGCTATGATTTCTATTGAAAAAAGTTTTGTTTTTTCCAACAACAAAAAAAGGGGGGGGGGAGGTACCCTAAAAACTCGATTGCAAAGAAAAGTTAGTCCACTTTTTCGATGCTGGTTATCTTCTTTTTAAAACGCATATCTTGGTTTTCCTATAAATCTAGTCCAAATTTTTATTGTTTCTGGCAGTAAAAAAATTTTCTCGTAAAAACAATCTGAAACATATTTTATCGTAAATTTATTTTAGTCCGGCCCTGAGCTTGACTCCCAATGCCCAGCCATCGTTGACTTTAGCGAAATCAAAGACCGCCAGCCGGCTTATATATCTGTTTGTTAGGTGATCCGTCATAAAAGTAACATTATTAATTAATTGTGTGGGCTTAGGTGCCCATAAACTGGCAGAGTATTTTAACTGCGTGTTTTTTTTGATTTCCTAATGTCATCATCTTTTCATGTTGATATATTTTTGATCAGGAAAGATATTTATGTCATGTCAGTGACAAAAGTGTAGCTGCCCATGGCAGTAACTTAAAATGTGGATTGGAACAAATTCATTTAAAATTTTGTTTGGGCGTTTGTTTCTTCGAAAAATGCTTGAACATTTCAATTTTTGTATCTTTGCAGCGATTTTTTTTATTACAGTTAATTCACACCAACTTCAAGCCTTGTTTTCTTTGAACATTCCTTCCAATGTCGCGTGTCCAAACCGGCAAACCCTAGCTCGTTCGTTTTTACTTATTGGCCTGTCCGCTTATTGCATACAATTCGGCGGACACCAAGATAATCTGACTCGAAGTCACTTAGTGCCCAGAACAATCATAACTCATTCACTCAAATGAAGAACCATCAGATCGGCCTGCTAAGGACCCCCCGCTATGCAATTTTTCTTTTCTCAAGGAAGATTTAATTTTACCTGATACCCTTTGTCGGGCAAAGGGTTCTTTATCATGCTAGCGCCATCTACGCTCTGAACACGGGATCACCGGCCTAACGTGACTTCCGAACCACGGCCTTGTATTGATCATCAACTTTGCCTACTTTGTTGATGCCCAAACTTGGCCCAAGGGGTTTTACCCCTACTTCAGCTAAATCTGTATTAACAAACGGATAGAAGCTTCGAGTTGGTAACCCTATCGAACGTTAGTCACACTTGTCAAAAAAGACACGCCTGCCTCTATTTTAATGATGCAAACAGCGAAAACTCAAATAACAGTGTTGCCAACATAAATGGGACCAGAACGTCATACTGCAGTGATTTTTAGGTTTTTTAGCGATATATCTCAGCTATCCATTTTGAAGTTAAGAAGTCCGTGGGATCAGGTTATTTTTTATCCGAATGTTGGAACAAAAGAATCGGATGACGCCGCGCCGAATATTTGCATAATCGAATTTTTGTTTATTTTTCATTCAGATGAGCTAAACACCAGTAAATTCATGCATCTGCCGTAAAATACCCACAGTCAAAAAGTAAAGAAAAACACTTTTCAGTTTTAAATCAATTTGTTCCATGTGCTATTAGGTATATAGTTTCAACAGACGCGTCCTCATTATGCATCTCAAACAATTTTGTGAGTAAGAAATATAAGTCACCACATTGTTGAGAAGGGATTTCAAATATTCTAAAAAAGTGCAATTTTTATTGTTATAACGAGTGAAATACAGCGCAGTTTTGTCGCCAAAATAAAGGGTGCACACAGAAGTTTTTTTATGTGGCTGGTAAACTTTTTATTTGAGGGGTAGTTCTTAAAACACAATGATTTATTTTTAGATAAATTTGGAACTTTTGTTGGGATACCTCCGTTGTGCATTATTTCAGTTTAATTAATATTAACTCATAAAACTGCATTTTGTAAAATTCAAATACTTGTACAGAATCAATACTTTTTATACTTTGCTGATATTTGGTTTGACCTTAGATAATTAAATTGACCAGAGAAAGCATGGACTAATTTTGTTGTAGTAACATTTGCACAGGGGTAAGGAGGTATTTGTTAATTATTTTTCTACAATAAACATGGAAATTCCTGTTGCGTAGTTTTGTGGTAATATAATTGGATATATTGATTTTTAAAGCGTTATTATAGTACATATATTAACATCACTTGTTTTCTATTTGATTTGAGCTCATTATAACTTTATAATATAATAGGGTTAGTCAAGGGAATTTCCATATTAAAAAGTAAGCATAATATTTGAAATCCCTTATCAAATGTCAAAAATCTCAAAGGAACATAACCTAACCACAATTTTTCCCCTTACACCATAAAGTGTCGTCAAACGCAGACCAATACCGATGAGCGATGACGACGATGATGATGAAGCGTTAAAGGCGGATTCAAGTGACGAAGGTACTACCCCCAAGAAGCCTGCTCCCAAAAAAGTCAAAGCTGAAGGAGAAGTAAAGAAAGAGAAAAAGGAGGGTGAGGAGGAAGAAGCTGAAGGTATGTTTTATTTACTGATTTTATTATATGAAATCTGAGGGCACGGCAGTGCCTCGCCAAGTTCGCGCAACTGCTGTCCCATCTTTTGAAACATTTCAGCCTATATTTGACCTATCTAAAACTCTACTTCTGAATGATCTACGAAACTCAAACTTTGCATAGTCGTAGATCTTCATAAACTTAACAACACCTTCAAGTTTCATAAACTTCCAGTGAGTAGTAAAGTAGTTAAGAAATGTCAAAAAACGTCGAAATTGCCACTCACTCATGTATAGATCATCAAAATTCTACTGTACTTCCAGACATGCTACAAAGCTGAAATTTGGCACACTGATAGAAATTGTGACCAAACCCTTGGAAAAAATCAAAAAACCCCAAAATTCTAATTACTCCCCTCCCCTATACATGTATAGTTATGTAAAGGTAAAAATGCCAAAATTATAATTTGCTTCCCTCCCCTATAAATGTGAAGTTATGTGAAAGTAACATTGTCCACTTCAGAAACGCTAGAGAGCTGAGCTTTTGAAGACCGATAGGAACTATGATAAAACTATAGGAACATATTTAAAACCACCACCAATTTAATTTACTTCCCTCCCATATAAATGTAACATTACTTACTTCCAGGAACGCTAAAGAGCTGAGCTTTAGAAGACTGATAGGAGCTATGATAAAACCACAGGAAAAAATTTTAAAAACTCAAAATTTTTAATAAGGCATTGCAAAAGTTTTGACCAATATTCTGCATGTTTCACTACAGTCGAACCTCTATAACTCGAACCTGAAGGAACAACCAAAACAGTTCGAGTTATGGAGAGTTCGAGTTATAGAAACTTGAGTTACATGGGTTAAAATACATGTAAAAAGTGCAGGGACCGCTTCAAAGGTTCAAGTTATAGAGAGGTTCGAGTTATAGAGGTTCGAGTTAGAGAGGTTCAACTGTACTCTAAAAATTAAATATTATCCAAATCCTTTAAAAAAGAAGTGAAATCATAACAAAAACATGGTATTCCTTAAAAAGAATTGAGATGAAAGTAAAGCCAAGTTGTCCAATACTAATTTCAAAATGAAAGGTTTTTACTAGTTTTGAAATGTTTCAAAAGTTGAACATAAAGAAGTTTGGCTGTAATAGCAAAGTTTAAGAAAAACATTTCCAAACTAGTAAGAACCTTTTATTTTGAAATTTGTATTGAAGAACTTGCCTTTACTTTTATCTCAATTCTTCTTACAGAATACCATTTTTGCTTACTTTTTTTTACATGAAATGTTTTTGTTATGATAGTACATAAATATTTTTATTTAGGAGAGGACAAAACTGTGTCCAAAGAAGGCAAAGAAGATGATGAAGATGATGAGAGCAATCTTCTATTGAGCCAGACAAAGAAGTTTGTTAAGTTGGAATGTCCCCATTGCCACATTAAGGTAACAAGGCCATTTTAAAATTTTAATGTTATTTTCTGTACCTTGTATTTTATTAGAGCTGGGTTTTACTGGCCAATTAATTTTTGGTTTCTGACCCATTTAAAAAAATTCAATAGATTTTAATAAAATACAGTTTTACTGATTTTACAAAATAAACACAAAGGTAAGTATTTTTATTTAAGTTATCTTTATAAAAAAGTTAGCACAGGGCGAGCGATGCTATACCCAATGATCTCGAACCACAAAGAAGAAGCTGAGATTTTACCAAAAAGACCCAAGACTAGTGTATTATTTAGTTATGTAAATATTATATTATTTCCCGTATAGTTTTACACCATATCTAAAACGTTTATTTGACTAGCTATCAAAATATAATAAATACAAAAGTTTCATAATTTTTTATGTGGTTTCAAAATTTTAGGGTCAGAATGTAAAAATAAATTTTAAATGTCAAAATTTGACAGGTCGGTGGTTTTTTTTATATTGAACACCCTATACACTAGATACGATAAATTTCTGAAGGAGAAATATCATAAAAAAGTGTTTTTGAGCGAAAAAAAACAAATCTATTAGAAACTTCTTAATTTTTTTGTTTGCAAAATATTGTAGATATTTAGCACCCGAAGAGCTCTACTCTCACCTAGTTTTGTTAAACTGACATTATTTTTGCAAAAATAAAAAGTTAAAAACAAAAAATACGGTTTTTTTCATTTTTCTCGAACATTTTGAGGTTATGTAAAAAATTACATTAACAAAAGTTTTAGATATTTTTATGACCTATGACTGTTATATATGTCATTTTCTCTATGAAGTCAACTTTTACCGGAAATCGCAATAAACGATTCCTTACCTCTTTTTACTCCCAAAACTAACCCGCAACTTTGTTTTTCGCCGTTCTACAATCATTAATGCTTCAGGTCCTGTTAATAATTTTTCTTTCTCAAAGTGCAATTTGACTGGCCTAAAATGTCAATCTTCTTGAAGTATGAAGTTCACAAAATACCACCGATAATTAGAACTAGACAGAGAAAGGTTACACTACTTGTATGTTCTCACTCTAAAAAAACTCTTAAAATTTTTGCTTCAGTTTCCTGTATATGTAATGTATAACCGTGGCCGTTCCAGTTACTTCATATATAATTCACCAGGACTGATTTAAAAAAAACAGAGCTTTAATTAGTTTACAAATTTGACATATTTTGACTGAAATTTACCGCCAAATAGCTTGTTTATTATTATTAATTAACCATCCTTAACCTTATATTTTTTAAATTGTATTAAAATGGTTTTAATTTAAAAAAAATTTTTTTTTTAAACAGGTTTTGACCTTCATGCGCTATGAGCTCCATCTGAGAGGAAGAACGCACATTATGGCGATGCGCAGACTTTCGATGAAGCAAAAAACCATTTTAGCTCAGATGAGGCAGGCCCAGCGCAGCAGCCAGAATGAGATAGAAAAGGTAATTAATATACAGGGCACGACACCTTTCATTTGCCTATAGGAAATTGTGTGTGTTGAAGTAAGAAGTAAAAAGCAAATCAACTTAGAAAGATATACTGTATCAAACAAAATTAGATCAACTTCCTAAAATTGTATATAAATCTGATCCTATGTTACCCAAAAAAGACCCACTGGTGGTCGCAGTAGAAGGGCTGTAAGGCCCACTCACATGTGAATCATCAATCAAGTATACCAACTATTAAAGGACAAGTGGTTCAGTTTAGTTTCACTTCAGTCCTTTTTTTAGTTAATTTTTTTCGGCGATTTTAGTCAGGTTAAAAAAACGGAACATAAATATATTGGTGTTCTATTAAACATAGTAAAAGCTCCTTCCTACCTCCTACTTTCTTCAGGAACATTGTCAAAAAGATGCCGCCATCTGGGAATTTTGAATTTTCATTTATCAGTCTTACTCAAAAAGTACTGTCTTTTTGGGAAAATATGGCTACATAAAATTAAAGCCCATTAAAAGACCTATCAAACAAGAGCTCTTGGGCTACCAGAATCAGCAATAAAATTTTATATATATCTCAAGTCTAACCTTTTTGAAAATCAATCTTCCTTACTAATACTCTACATACAACATATTAAAATTATTTTATCAAAAATAATTAAAAATAACACACACGCCCTATAATCTTTTTTGGAAAACAACACTAGCCTTCGTTAGCAGTATTTGAGTTAACATATGAATCGCGTTTTACAGCCACTTGATAAGTTCAACGGTACTTTAGTAAGATGTCAAAGTACAACCTATTAATTTTCTTTTTCTTATCAGGAGGGCAAAACTGAAACTGTTGGCAAGACCCAATTCTGCATGACTTGCCGTCTGAACTATCAAACGGAAAAAGCGGTCCACCAGGCCTCCGAGAGTCACAAGAACATGCGCAAGTTCCTGTACCCCTTCTGCAAGGTTTGCAGCGCGCAGTTCAGGAGCCCCATGCAGTACGAGAACCATCTGGCTACCATTGAGCATATGAAGGTAAGTCTGTCAACTAAATCGAAATAGATATTGTTTATAGGCATTTTTAAGGAATTTTTAGGTTTTCATCTAAATCATTTTATTTTTCTGATTTTTAGCTGTGATATTGATAGTTGTGTCTAAATTTATCAGCTGCTCTAAAATTTCCAATGATAAAAAACTAAATTTACTATTTTCATACTGTTTTTACAAAACTCATCAAAATGTTTATGGGTGATTTGAGTTTAATTTAACCAATTATTTAATATTTATTTCTGTAGCGTAAACAAAAGAAGAAGGGCGATGCTGGCGAGGCGGCCGAAGAAGACAATCTCGAATTGGAGGAATTCACCACTATCGATTCAGTTGGCGAAGGAGGTGATGACGCTGCAGGTAATTTTGTTCTTCCTGTCTCTGTTTCTCTCTACTTATTAGCTCGGTCTTCTATCAACAAGTTACCAGCTCACAAAGTGTCTACTATTATTTTAGAACATTAGGCTCAGGTTGAAAAATAAAAAAGTTTAATTGAAATTTATTTATTTTTATACAGGTTTGTTTTAAACTAGCCTAAAAATAACCTTTACCCCGACTTGCAAGCTTCGTAAACTGCCCTTTCCAGACAGAATAGCTCACAGAACATGTATGCTAAATCTCATTAAAATCAGTTAGGTAGTTTCTGAGATTAGCGGTAACATGTTCCTTTTTACAGTGCGGACGTAAAAAGTATTGTTAATGGATTCATTTTTAAGGATATTTGAGCAAATTGAGAGATGTCAAACTAACAAAAAATTAACATAAGTGGGGGCATGTAATACATCTTTCGAAAGGTATTTTGTTCTCTATACAGCACATTTTAAAATCGATTCACTTTGGGAGTTATGGGCATTTTAATTTACATGAAGTTTCTATACAGTCCCTTGTTTTTTTTTTTAATTTAAACAAGGGATGACAAATTTAGTAAAAATTTGTCTTGGTAGAATGATGTTTAATGGTAAACATCATTCTTGATACTTTATCTGTTTAAAATATAGAAAGGGGGGGGGTCTATTTAACATTTATGGTTTTGTTTCATTTAAGTTTAAAAGCATCTTGAGGGCTTTTTAATATAAAAAAAAAAGTGTTTTTGTAAATTGGGTAAATTTAAATTGACATCTTATTGTTTTTTATTACCAACCATATTTTATTTTTTTGCAAAATGATTCTTTTTAAATTTGGCTCACTACAAAAATTTTGAAATCATTTAATTATGTGGTGAATTTTTTCCATAGATAATAATTTAACACTAACAAAAGCCAAACATAAAGAAGGCCTGGACACTGTGCATTTTAGTTAAAAGTCATTTGTTTTTTTTCCAGGATCTGGCGGCGAGACTGCTGAAGGTGGCGAAAAGAAAGACAAGGTTAAAAAGGAAGCAGTCTTAGTTGGCTCAGAAAAGGTCATTAAGATCGAGGTTCATTTCTGCGATCTGTGCAAATTGTATTTGCCAAGGTATGTAGCTTGTAAACTGATCAAGATATAAAAATAAATTTAAACAACAATACAATTCTGAACAAGAAGGAAAGTATAATAAAATCCAATGTGGAATCTTAATGTCTTCTAAGATTTTAGATCTACACAATTATCGGTATTATCGATAATTTGTCGATTGTTTTTCTAAACTTTTCTGTACCCACAAATAATTTTTTATGATGACAATTTTAGCACTGGGTTATGAGTGATTTTTTAAAAAAAATCCCATGATTACCCTTTGACACCTGAAAAACAAAAAGTATCTAACAGGTATTAGGCTTTAATCAATTTTAAGGCAAATAATTTTTTCTTCATAATTTTTGTAGGACCACCACTGACGAAGAGGCGCAGAAAGTTTTGCAAAAGCATTGCAAACAGAACATCCACATTCGTCGTTACATCAAGATGAAGGAAAATCAAGAACTTGAGAAGAAAGCTCAAGTAAGTTGCGAATTTAGACTTTCTTGTTTTTGCTCCAACCGTACAAAGTCTCCCGAATTCGATGCTTTTGCGGGGTTTTAGGCATTTCTAGGGGAGATAGAAAAAAGCTGACCCCCCACCATCATTATTGTCTTAAGAAAAATACCAACTTTATGTAATATCTCAAAAACTAAAAGTAATAGATAAAATTTACAGTTGATTGTTGGATTATTTCTAAAAACATCTATAAAAAAGCAATTTGCAGACAAATTTATAAATAAATAGTTATATCGCACATCCCCTTATGTAACTCAAAAATTTTAATTTTTATTATTACACATTCAGATAGATTTCTACCTATTTGACCTACCAACAAAACCCTGTGTTCAAATCTTAAATTAAATAAATATATATAAAATTTAGTACCCATGAATTTAAAAATCAAACAAGTTTCGTGGCTAATCGGGTAAAAAGAAGTTTCCCTCATATTTTTCCGCGGGTAGCTTGAAAGCTTAACCTCATGGGGGTCCAAGATCTAATGGACACCTAATAAGTGTTGACAGTTAACTGTTTCGTCCTTATGGGACTCCTCAGAACACTGCTTGGTCAATGTGACACTCTTGCGAAGTTAATTAGACGGTTTTGTCTCTAACCCTATGTAAATAGTGAGAAAACCCCCGCAAGAAGCGGCATCTACCGAGATACGAGAGAAACCAGAACAATAGCAGGCGAAAATAAACTGCTATACATATCGATCAATGAAAAAATCGATTAGAAATAAAAAGAAACAAACTAATCCGTGACCTATGAAAGCTCTTCTGCCTTTCAGGCCAGATCAGCGCTTATTGCGTTTTTATCCGCCATCAGACACGTGAGCGTCAAATCAGCGGTATTTTTAAGCCAAATAATACAAACGTGAAATTTAGTACCAGTGAATTTAAAAATCAAAAATGAGTTTTTGTTTCTCTCATATTTTTCCGTGGGTAGCTTGAAAGCTTAACCTCACAGGGGTCCAAGATCTAATGGACACCTAAAAAAAATATATTTTGCATAACTGATAATATATTTTGCATAAAGAACTACAGATTACAAAATTTTGTTTTGCTTCTCCTGTAAAGTAGACTTAGACTTTTAACTTACAACAGTATCGAAGGGGGTATGTGTGATATGTCCCCACTCTAAATGCTGCAGACTTTTCAAACCCCCCCCCCCCAAAGCTTAAAAAGGGCTTGGTAAATAAAGATGCGTTTTTTCACCTTTGCTAATAATAGAAATGCTACCACCAAAAGCATTGAATTTGAGAAACCCTATACATCAATTTAGATAGAACTTTAAAAACAAAGTAAACGCCCTATCTGTCTCTTTCTTACATATTTCAGGTTAATAAAAATTAAGATTGTGCATTTTTTAAGTTTTAAAACTTTCTAGTTTTAAACCTCCCTAAATTTTGTTTTTTCATCAAATAAAAAGTGGCAGTGTAACAAGACGATATTTTTAAAGCATTGTTGCAACTTTTTGCCAAATAATGACAAAAATTTGGGGTTAAATTTGTTTTTTTTTTTTGAAGAAATTGCAGCGCAAAGAGCTGGCTGAAAAGGAAAAGAAGAAAGATGATGAAACCAGCAAAACTGAGGGAGAAGAAGCTGTAGACACTGAAGAGACTAAAGATAAGGATGATAAGAATAAGGTCATTATTAATTTATTATTAAAATTTTGCCAACTTTGACAGCTGTTGTGGTTGTTGTGAACACTGCCACTACCACAGGCTGCTATTCCCAGAGTTTTTGGAACACTTAAAATTGTCACCTGTAAAATCAATATATTAAAACCTAACCTTTTTTGATAGCTTTATTTTACAAAATAAATGATTTGTGTGTTGAAAACTGGTGATATTTTATAGTCCAAATTATACGCATTTGTAATAACGTCATTTTTGTTTATCTTTCTTTAGTATATTAAAATCAGCGGTGACAATAAACTTAAAAAAAAAAGTAGGGTCTATGATTATTTTATTTTTTAAATAGGCAGGTAATTGGTTTTGTGAAGTATCCGTCACTATCAATCAGAAACATGAGTTTGTCAACTTGTCGGAAATTATTTTAAAACGTTTAGAAAATGCTGAGAAACAAATATAATAGGTATAATGAACAATCGCAGCTGATAATTTTAAATATATTGGCTTTTTTTCAACTGAAAAGGGAACAAATCCGAAATGGAATCGCACTTCAATTTGAGAATGTGCCGCAGATGCAACAAAATTGAGCCCAACAACGATAGTAAATATAAAAAAGAATCTACGCCATACGTTTTTTTCTCACCTGGTGACGTCATTACAAATGCGTATAATTTAGACTATATCATTTTGAATAAAATCCACACAAAAACAACTATTAAATTAAATAATAAAAATGAACACTACCACAACAAAAGCGATCTGTAACTTAGGACAGTGGTAGGGGTTAATTACCGCTATGGAATGACGTTTAGATAGTGCGCAGACGCAGTGTTTACCGCAACCACGACGAACTGTCAAGCATTCCAAAAGCTCCCTATTATAAAAATATATTTTTAAGAACATGTCAGTATACAGAGTCGTATGTCGTCAAACTTCAGAGGATTATTCTTTGAGTGAGAAAAAACTTTGTATAAACATTGTTGTTAAAGTTTTAAGTTTTTGTTTGTTTTTTTTTTTATAAATCGTGCAGTTTTTGAAATGTTTAGCTTAAGTTTCGAACGTGTATTTAGCTACAAGGCATACATCATTATGCATGCCAAATATTAGAAAAAAACTACAGGGTGATATTTTTTTCGGGGTCATGCCCCCTCAATGGCTGATTTAAAAATATAAAATTAATTCCTTGTTTTATTTAGAAACTGATCTATTGCAATTTTTTGTATCCCTAACTGTTTTTGTGAAAAAAGACAAGAAAAGATAATTTGTATCTTCGATTGCTATTCAGAACTTATATAAAACTCACATAAAATTAAAATATATGTGTAATTTTATTGTCAATTGACAGGGTACAAATTTTTTTTTGTCTTTTTTCTCGAAATCGGTTAGAAATACAAAAAATTGCAAGAAATCAAAAAGTTTGTCAATAAAACAAATAATCCATTTTATATTTTTGAATCTGCCGTTAGCTTAATGCAAAAAAGTTGGGGGGGAAAAAAGGAGGCATAACCCCTAAAAAAATTTTATCCTGTAGGTTTTTCCTGATATTTGGCATACTTAATAATATATGCCTTGTAGCGAAATACACGTTCCATATTTAAGTCAAACATCTCAAAACGAGCTATAAAGAAAAGAAAAAATTGAAACTTTGACACCTTGAATTTTGAAAACTAGGCATTGGGAACACATGTTTATTTGAAGTTTTTTCTTGAAATTACTCAAAAATCATCCTATAAAGATTGGTGACATACTTTATTAACACCCTCTATATGTAATTCTTGGCGCTTATTTCCTATTTTTATTGATTGACAGGAAGAAGACAAATTATGGGAAGCAGTCGACAAAGATTTGGGGGAGTTATTGGGAGAAGGTGATGGCGCTAAAAGCGATGAGGATGATGACGACGAGTCCGGTGTCAACGGCGAGAGATATGATAGGTAAGTTGTCAACTGACTGTCATAAATGTCAATTCATTTGAAATAATATTTTCTGGGCTTCTTCGTTTTATTAGATAGCTAGTCCCTTTATTGAATGTCTACGTTTTACCACTTTAAATAATAATAAAAATGTCTAATAATTTATTGTCAAAAATCAATCAATACAGGTTATGGTAGTTGTGTTTCTTTTTGGTAAGGGGCGCCATACTTTTTATTGCATTAAAATATAAGCAAAATCTTTTGTTTTGATCGAGATTTTGTAAAGAATTAATGCAATATTAACAGAAGCAAGCTAGAGTGAAGATTGTTCTTTAATCTATGGACTTTTCTTCTCATTCACTTGCGACAAATGTTTGTGAAAAAACGTCGCTGTACAGGTGATCATTTCCCAGCGAGATAGAGAAAAGCTTACAGCAACACTCAAATTTCAAGAGTAGTTAAAAGTAAAAAAACTGGTATTTTGCATGCATTTATTTTATTTATTTTCTGAAGGGGTGTAAATAGTTTTTTTTTTAAAACAAGAACTGTCAGACTATATTTTATCTGACACTTTTAGTTTTTGAGATATTACATACAGGGTTTCGCAGATAAAAGTAACTACATGGGGCTTTATGAGGATTTCGAAAATGGTAAAAATACAATCTTGGTTAAATTAAAAAAGATTTGTCATTCCAAGCCTAATCCGATGTTACATCGAAATTAAACATGTCTGCAGGGTTGTTTAAAATACCAAGCAAAATACTAAATTAAAATCGTTTTTCGAAAAGTTGAAATATTGTCGCCATCTTGTACCGAAACAAAATTTTATAGTTTTGTATTAGCAACTACGCAGTTTTTAGTTTTTCCTCAATATTTTGAAATCCTCTACATATTTTTAACTTTGATACATTGGGTTCGAAATAGCGCAACTTCTTTCTCATCCAATATTGTATTTCTTGCCGTTTTTGAAATCCATTTATACCCCTTGTAAAACCCGTGAATAGTACCCCAGTTTTAGGAAAATTTTGTTTTTAATGTAGGTATACTTTTACTGATCATTCCCCAGACTAAAATATTTTTTCTTTGTTTCAGATTCAAGCTGAGCTCAGACAAGAATAAGGAAGGGAAGAAATCTGCAGACGAGAAAATAGAAGCGCAAGAAGAAACACCCAAAAAAGAAAAGGTCAAGGTAAAGGAAGAAAAATAAAACTGCTACAAGGCATATTACATACATGTAAGCAAATATTTAGAGTATAAAGTAAGTAACATTAATATTAATTTCTTAAAATTTTATTCAAAGTATAGAAGGCTGGTTTTGCAATGTTAGCAAATATCAGTTCTTTTGTGGATTCAGTTCAGTGATTTTTTAACAATTTACTTTGTTAATAACTGCTTTAAACATAGTTTGAGAGGTGTAAGGTGTTTGTATGAGATCGTTATTAGGCACTTAAAGTTATTATGCACGAATGGCGGTGCCGTTAAGTAGGGAAATCTTCCAATTTATTTAGTCAGGTTGAGGGTTTTGTAAATACCCATCTGGAATAAATTTAAAAAAGAAACACTTTAATATTCAGTTATTCATTGTCCTCTTAAATTAATAAATTACTTTAAAGGGGCTGTGAGTTACTGAGTATTTATTCAATACAAATTGAATCTTATAATCCTGAGAATTTTTTAACCAAGCTAAAACTCACAAATCAACCCACTGACATGTCAAGCAGGAACACATTGAACTGTCAAATCCAAAACCTGACCAATGAAATTGCAGCTTTCCCTATATATTTGAATTTTATGTGTCTATTAGATGATTTGGATTAAATTTTACTACAAACTTGATTATAGAATTTTGATGACTTTTATATTTTTAAGAGGTGTTCTTATATGATATAATCTGGATTGAGTTGAAGGTGTTTTTGTAAACATTAGTTTTAGATATTTCTGAGAGAATTTCAGTTTTTATAGATGTGTATTTTAGTGTATCTTGTAACAAATATGTTGGCTAGATAATTATTACAGCTATCTAGATGTGACATAAACAAGTTTTTTTATTGAAATTCCTTTGCCTAAGAATCAATCAGATTCTAGAAAAGCTAGAGATTGGATTTTACAACCAACTAAAGAGAGGGTATACCATGCATTTGATATTACCATTGAAAAAGCTGTAGCGGGACAGCAGAAATTTTGGATTTGACCAAATTTAGGTAATCCTTTAATGTTCGATTGTGATGTAGATAGTTTAAGTTGTGCTACGTATTTTTACGTAAAACTGCACGTTAAGCGCTCTACGTTTTGTTCCAAATTTGAGTTTAAGTTGAATGTTTTTACGTTACCATAACAAGTCTACTAATAGAGAATATGGAATTCGGCACTGTGTTTTTTTGATGTTACAATTTTGTTTTTTGTCTTTTCAAATACAGTAGGAATATATTTGCAAAGAATCGTTTGTACTGGAAGCGGAAATTATCGTCTAGGCCAAAGAAAATATATCAACAAGAAGCGACAAAACCTGTAATGCAGTACTATTAAAATCAAAGAAAAAATTGTGCAATTTTTGTTTTACACGAAAAAAAAACAAATTCAAAACTTTATTAGCAAAAATATTGTCATAATCCCTTTAATTTACTTTATTTGAATGGTAACCTTATTTGTTTATTTGTTTAATGGAACCACGTCCTGTATACAGGGATGCATGTTTCACTTTGGCCTTTAAATATATTTATTATCCCTTTCAACTGGTCTAGCATGTTCTATGAGTTCTAGGATGTAACTAGTTTTAAAAGAAAATAAGGTTTGTACCGGTATTTATAATATGCGTTCAGCTCACAACCGGCACGAGCCGCGGCTGACTCCCAAAAATTTTATTCGACTAATCCATTTCTCTAGTGTCTAGTGGAAGTTTTCTTTATGTTGACATAAAAGAATTGCATGTAGGTGTGTAATACACCAGAATGTGCCTCTTATTTTTGAAGTTCTCAGGCAAAAAAATGGCGATTGCCCCCGCCTGAGACCACCCAATTTATTTCTATATTACTTAGAATTTGTTTTGTAAACACAATTTTTTTTGCATATTTTAGCTGTAATAATTTTTTTTTAAACCGACTGGAAAACAAGTACGTTGCGTATATTTTTTTCTTTTTGGAAAATTTTCCGTTTTCAAAAGGCACGGAAAAAGAACAAAGAGACCGGAAAATCTATTTTTACGGTCCCTTTTTTTAAGAATGATCTAAAATATATATATCTTTTTCACAACGTTCTACGTCCTCCGATACCCAAACTCCACTCGTTTCTGTTTGCCCATAATTCATTATCTAGTCATAATTTCTCTTATTCTTTGATTTGTAACTCTTTCTCTTTTTGATTTCCCTGCTGCTCTTCTCCAATAGTCCATCTCCGTAGCGGAAATAATTTTTTCTGTTCTATCCTTGATTGGCCATACTTCTGAGCCGTATGTAATAATACTTTTTACAATGGTGTTATATATAAGCTTTTTGTTATGTTTTGATATACTTTGGTCCCAAATTATTCCATTTAATAAAGTTATTGCTTTTCTTCCTTGTACGTTTCGATCTTTTATAGCTTTGTCTAGTGATCCGTCAACTGTAATTTTTAGACCTAAGTATTTATACTCATCACAGGACTGAATTCGCTGCCCGGTATTTAAGATTAGATCCTGGTTCATTCCACCGATACACATATACTCTGTCTTATTGAAATTAACCTCTAGTCCCCACTTATTGTACTCTTCTATTAGTTTTCGTGTCATATATTCGAGGTCGTCATAATCCTGAGCCACTACTATCTGATCATCGGCGAAACATAAAGTATACAAGGTGGTTTCGTCTTGAAGAGCGTAGGCGAGATACAGCAACCTTGTTTAAGACCTTTATTTACTGGAAAGTCTTTGGTTAGTTTTGCTTTTATTTTAACTTTTGCCTTACTATTCCGGTATAACTCTTTGATGGCCTTAATTAGTTGTACGCTTATGTTTGTGTTTTCCAACGCTTTCCAAAGTAGATTTAGTGGTATACTATCATATGCCTTCTGCAAATCGATGTAAAGCAGATGCAGCTCTTGTCCGTATGCCATTTTCTTTTCAATAACTTGGGTTATACAAAAGAGATGATCTGAAGTCGATCTACCCGCCCTGAAACCAGCTTGTTCTTCTGCCTCCATGTCTTTATATTCGCTCTCCACTTTATTTCTTATTATTTTACCGTATATTCTGCTTAGCGTACTCGTCACAGATATACCTCTATAATTGTCACATATATCTTTCCTTGCTTTTTTGTGTATTGTGGTTAAATATGACGTTTTCCACTCAGTTGGTACTACAGTTCCATTTAAATATTTTTGGAAAAGATTCCGTAATCTCCAAAACAGTTCTTCAGTGCCATATTTAATAAGTTCGGCTGGGATATTTCGTATTTTCTTCCAATTGTGGTTGGGTTTGTTCCTGTTTCTAAAACAATAAAAACATATAACGGAGATTCAAAACGTTTTATAAAAATCTCTACTTTAACAAAATTTGTTTTATTGTCAATCCCCTTTTTTTCCTTTTTCTCATAATTTTTAAATTTAAAATGGCCGGAAAGGATCTTTAAACAATATAATATTACTTAGATTTATATAAATATTAAAATAATTATTGTTTATTTTTTAATTATTATTTTTTCTATTTAATTCCGTAACCGATTTTTCTCGATAAAAATATATAACCGTTTTTGCAAACAATTAAATTAAAAGTTAAAAAGGGTCGATTTTCTATGGCCACAGTTATATGGTTTTATAGGTGTAATGTCCCTCTTAATTTGATTTTTTTTCTTCGTGTAATAAAAATGCACCACAAACCAGTTACACAAAATTTTTCTCAGTGTAATATAACTACATTAGTGTCATTTGGTCCAAGCTTGACGTCACATATTTGTTTCCCATATGAACAATGCTTTGAGTGACAGTTTTTCGCTTCTTGTTGATTTATCTTTGTCTAGGCCTCATATTTCGATCGGTCAATCAACCACCTATTCTTTGGTAACGTTAAGGTGCCCGCAGACTGCCGTAAGCTAACGTAAATACGTAAGCTCCTAACGTGACCTTGACGACGGTGTGACGAAGTGCGCTTGCGTAACTGTCAAATCTCATGCTTACGTAAAAATACGTAGCACAACTTAAACTATCTAATTGTCTATTTCAAGCATGGGTAAGTTATTGATTGATTTAATTAAAACAACAAAAAATATTGCCTTTGCCATTCATTTTAAAAAGCGTTTCCTGAAAATTATCATTTCCAGTTATGTCACTATCAAAGCAACGCAGCGATGTATGAACACTAAGTGTAGCATCAAAGGCAAATAAATTGCGCCGCAAGCAAAACTTATGACAAATAAAATAATTTTTGTAAAAAAAAAATTGTGCTACGTTAAATTTTGTAAGAAATTATATTGCCTCTGCGCCCCGAAAGTACTGGCACTAACTAAGAGAACCCTACATTTTCTAAAGTTTGCTCTAATTATTAAGCCACCAAACGTCAACCTCTAACATTAATAAATGTTATAAAATCGGCATCAAAAGGAATCAGAGGCTTTCAACTTTACAGCTCAAACTTCAAAGTTCTTGAAATGTCAACGCCTGTGTCTCTGATTGTCAACTCCGGAGGGGTGATGCGTTCCGGAGTTTCACGAGTTTCCGGTCTTGATTGGAGATAAAGTTTTAAATAAGAAACCTCCTAGAATAGGTATACATGATGTCCCAGATTAAGTCGGCACTATATTGCTTACTTCGTTATTATTGGAGCTACAAGGAAATACTCCAATCTATGGGCACCTAAGCTCACACTAGGTACTATAGTTACAGTGTACGTGTGAGCTAATAGAACTAAAAACTGTATATTTTATTGAACTCCAGACTCAATTACCTTTCGTTTGATACCACACAAGCCATGTTTTGACTTAAACTTTAATTTTTCAAATCTACCCCCACCTTTTTTTAAACTAAAATGTATTTTGTTTCACTCCAGACTCAATTACCTTTCGTTTGATATCACACACGCCATATTTCCATATAAACACTAATTTTTTAAATTTACCCCCACCCGTTTATTTGGCTTGTGTTTGGTGGATTTTGTTCATTTTTAAATGGGACCATCTCGACCCAAAACCCAGCGTAGGTACCAAATTTCATTAAAATCGGACAAGCGGTTTTTGAGTTATGCGCGTTGGTCGTTACAGACAGACAGACGGCGCAACAAAAAAGTTTCAAAATCATCTGAAACGCAAAGATATATAAAAATTTTTAAAATCGGAGCAACTTTTTTTTTCTCGAAAAAATTAGGATCACTATAGCTCACACTACTATAGCAGTAGCGCACCCAGGAATGTGTCTTGGGGGGGGGGGGGCCGACAGCTACGAAGCGCGCCCTCAAAAAACTTGCGACCAAAAAAAAAAGGCCATCATGTGTGGGGGGGCCCGACAGCTACAAAGCGCGCCCTCAAAAAACTTGCGGCCAAAAAAAAAAAAAGTCATGTCTTTTCGCAACTACGCCACTGCTTGGGGTTGGGGGGGGGGGGGTCCCGAAGCCTCCTGATGGCAAATTTTAAGGTATTTTTTATGTTTGATCATCAAATATATTAAAAAATCTAAGGCTTGGGGGGGGCCCGGGCCCCCGCCCTGGGTGCGCCCATGCTATAGTATAGTAGTAGTGTGAGCTAAAATTAGCAAACTAGTAGCATTTGTTCCACTGATTAAAATAATTAAAACCTACAAGTAATCAAGCGGTGCATTTTTTAAAAGAATTGAAAAATTATATTTTTCAAAATCTTAAATTATCATGATAACTTTGTCATTTTACCCAGTTTAGATTACTCACACAATAGGAACTTTTTTGTTTTGAAAATTATTTGCTATCGACGTTTGTGCCTTCAAAACAAAGTTTTTTTAAAAAATATTTTTGCAAACGCTTTCTGGAGCAATGCTGCACTTTTTGTTTGAAATACAAAAAGAACATTTTTAAACAAAAACTCGATACAAGTAAATAAAGTTATGCATAACTGATAGTTTTAAAGTGAAATTGTTTAAATAATAATAATAACCCTTTCTTTTTAACCAAAATCTAACGCCAACTAAAGACTTCTGTGTCATATAGGGTTAAAATCGTTTGAGGTGTTCGTGATTTATCGTGTATTCAAACAGGCAATTTATTTTATTCGCCGATTTCGGTGTTTTAGGAACTAAAACTCATATTTAATAAAAGTAAAAAATAAAATTTTCGCGTATCAATTACTACATTAAAATAACTGTAAAAATTTTAGTTTACGATTTTTTAAATTAATGACATCCTTTTATAATTTATGTAATTATCACTTAAAAATTGAGTTTAGTAATTGATGGATTATTGGAGCAAACGGCCTGAACTTCTATAAAAACAACTCTGCATCAATTACCCAACCAGATGTTTTATAAAACTACAAGCATACTGTTATGTAAATGTTAGTAGAACATCAAAACCCATAAACCACCTAGGTGTACCATAACCCATCAGTTTTACACGGTCTATCATTTTGTAGTTAATGCTGCCTAATCAATCAAAATCTGATATTTAAACAAACTGTTACTTAGTTTACATTAGTCTTAAGCTGGATTTAAGATTAACATAGTCTAAATCAATTTGAAATCGTGTTTGACACGTTTTGCTTTTATGTCTGTTGAGTTATTCTAACTGAATCTTACATAAGTTTCTGAAATAGTAGTTAAATACAGAAAAAATCAACCAAAAAAGTGTGAAAAGCGAAGAAACCCGTAACTAGTTTAAATACAACAGTAAGTAGTTTGAATACTATAGGTAGTAGTTCAAACACTATGATTAGCATAGTTAGTTAGCAGTTCAAATATTACATTTAGTAGTTCAAATATTACAGTTTTATGCTACGATTTTTATATTGAATGTGAGTAAAAAAGTAAAATTTGATATAAAAGTCGTATAGCAGTTACCTTTACACCAATTTTCTTAAACCCGCGCTCGTCACTTTTGTGCATAGGTGTCCATGTTTTTGTATATTGCTGACAGTGTGTAAAATTATATTTTCCTACTTGCGTGCGTAAAAGTGCACTTTTACGCACGCATTTGCGTGCGGAAAGTTGAACTTTCCGCACGCCGTGAATTTTAGGCCTAATTAGACTTATTGACCCATTTATAAACTCAATTAAATTAAAAATGAGGCCTAATTAGACTTATTGACCCATTTATAAACTCAATTAAATTAAAAATGAAAACAGAATTTGTTTTTTGCTGTTTTAATGTAAAAAATACCAAATATATTAAAATGTAAAACCAAGCTTTTTATGCAACTAGGAAAAATTTTGTACCTAACTCTTGCGGAAAGTGCCTTTTCCGCCCTTGACGGCGTGCCCGAACTCCGCAAAGCGTCGTTCGGGCAACTGCCGTCGCGTGCGTAAAAGTATCACTTTCCGCACTAGTTAGGTATATAACTATTTCGAGGGTGGTTAATTAAAAAGTTAGTATTTAACGAATACGTACCTAACAGAGATCAATCTCTACCATTAACAGAAGTGTTGGATTCTGTATAAATTTCTTTGATCAGCCATTCTCAGTCACATATTCAGACTGCATGTAAACATAGCAAGTAATCATTTCCAAACAACGAATGCTACAACGTTATTTTGATGGATGGATACGTTAACCGTGGCCGGTGTACCGTACGATATTTTCAAATTCTCCGTGACTGTGTCAAACAGTGTTATTTGTTGCCTTGTTTTTTTTCTTTAGTTTATTGTACAAAACTTCCCACCCTTTTAAAATATCTCTTCCAGTAAATATTAAAGTACGTATTAATAAAGCGAAACAACGCTAGCAAACGAATTCGCTATAGCGCCGGTACACACGTGTTTTTCTGCAGTGCGGAGCCGCAGCGTTACCGCAGTTGCGGTCCGTGGTGCCGGTACACACTCTGCAGCGCTGTACCGCTGCAACATCGCGCTGCAGAAAAACGCGTGTGTGTACCTGTGTGTAAAGGAAAGACTTTTGGGATATAGGGGAGTGCAGAAAGTTAGAATTTTGGGGTTTTTGATTTTTTCCAAGGGTTTAGTCATAATTTCTGTCAGTCTGCCAAATTTCAGCTTTGTAGCATGTCTGGAAGTACAGTAGAATTTTGATCTATACATGAGTGAGTGAGTGGCAATTTCGACGTTTTTTGAAATTTCGTAGCTACTTTACTACTTCATGGAAATCCATGAAACTTGAAGAGGTTGTTAATGGATCGTTCATACTCGTCTTTTGTCTAGTCTTTTGTCTTGGTTTAGTCATATGTCCTGTCCTAAGAAAGTTAAAACCACTGTTTCTTATGGGAGTGTTCATACAATGCTTTTGCTTTTGTTTTTGATTACTCTTTGTCTTAAGAGTTGCCAAGTTTCAATCCTTAGGACAACGACTAAGACGAGTGACAGACATCAGCTGATGTTTGTTGTTTTTTTTACAGGGCGTCCGAAGAGCGCAAGCGCGCGGTCGAAATTTTAAATTTACCGCCATTAATCATGTTTTTAACAGAAAATCTCAACATAACCTCAAAATTTTATTTGTTTTTTTTTTTGCTTTTGTTCTTGCGTGTCTGTTTCGTGCACAGATTAGGTTAAATAAGATTGTTTTGTGAAGAAAATGACTTTTGAAGAGGGCCTCTTTATTGAATTTTTTTTTCAGTGGGTTATGACTAAGACTAATCAAAAACAAAAGACGAGTATGAACAGCCGATTTTGTTTAAGACAGCTAAGACTAATCAAAGGACAAAGACTAATCAAAAACAAAAGACTAAGACGAGTATGAACAAAACTTAACTCTCTGAAGATCTACGACTATGCAAAGTTTGAATTTCGTAGCTCATTCCGAAGTAGAGTTTGAGATAGGTCAAATATGGGCTGAAAAAACCCAAGAATAACACCTTAAATAAAATAAAGAAATGCCTATTGAGAGAATTAAATATTGAGGAAAATCAAAATCACCCTGTACAACATCTGGAATCTATGAATAGTAGGGAATGATAAGCAAATTACAGGAATCAGCGCTGTCACAACACAGGGCACGCCCTCCGCCTGCTTTTCCTCTTTCGATCCCCGCAGGACTGCTATTCCGGCAACCGGGATTTCGCCGATGATTCTGGATTGCTCAATTGATAAGCGATGTTGGCGGATTGTTTTTATTCGATTCAACTGGAAAAATATGGAGTTTTAAAAAGCTAAAAAAAAACTGTATAAATACGGGGAATCAGAAAAATAAAATAAAAAAGAACCTGGAATAACCAAATGTCAACTTTTATTGCTTTTAAATAAAAAAAAATATTTTGAGTTTCATTTGCAACCAGGAAAACCCTTGAAAATATGACTTATGAGATTTGTAAACCTACAAAATTGTATATGACGTACATAATTCCTAATTTCAAAGCCGCGTCTTGCTTCCCAAATGATGATTTTCGGACGCCACTGAAGAGCTACTTTCTATTCCTAACCTTATCGACCAATACATCGTTGGAAAGGAAATTTTGTTCTCCACAAAAAACTGGATTTGGAATTTTCGATAAAAAGGTTAGTTTTCGAGAAAATTAAATAAAACTGAAAAAAAAAACAGGTTTAGGGGGGATTTTCTCCGTCCCTGTCGATATTTCGAGTTGGCAACAGGGATATTCAGATTCAGCGGGGTCGAATTAGGGGGGAATTAGTTGCCTGTCTCTACGATAGCCTTCCAAAACTATGGTTTAAATAGCTAAAAATTAAGCCAAGACAAGCTTGGCCGCTGCGCGGCTGTCACTGGCTTTCTTTATTTCTAGGCCAATTAAGACAACCAATCGCGTCCTACATAACTGAATGAAGCAACCGAGCGCCTGCTAGACGGGCTCCAGAATTGTACACCAACCAATCTCATGCTGAAGGGCTTTTTACTGTATTTTGTTGTCTGTAAAAAGGTAGACAAGCTGCAATTTGACAACATCACGGACCCCTTTCTGTGCGCAAAGAGGAGGTGTAATTTTCCGCCCCTAGGGGGCAACGTCGCGTCACCTCCTGTTCCTACCTACTGCCACCGCGACGACAATAGCGTCGATCAAGGCCCTGTGTAATCATCCTTCCCCGTTCTCCGCTTCTGAATATACACTCGTAATGACATTGACAGATTTTATGGTATTTTTAAGCTTTTACTGTGGCTTCTGAGAAAGGAAAAAATTTATTCTTAAAAGTTAGCTTCATTTTATATCATCTTGTTTGACATTTTTAACCACATTGAAAAAAACACTGAATTACAAAATAAAACTACATCTACATAACAAATTTTACCATGATTGGATTAATATAGAAACAAAAACATTTGATTTTTAATACAGTGGGCCAATTTATATAAATATAACGAAAAAATAAGGAGGTTTTGTCATTACAGCGAAAAAAAGACCCTTAGCTTGCAAAAGGTGGTGTAGACCCTGTCCCTGTACATTTTATAAAAAAAGTTTTAGAGAATAAAATATCCTACAAAAACGCCGTTGTATGTTTTTTTGTGAGACGAAAGATTTTCGAGTTATGACGCAAGACCAACCAATGTATTTATTTAGTGTCCTTTAACTTCGAAACTGGTATTTTTCAGGAAAACTGTACAAAAAAAAAATTGTATTATTTAATTTTAAATTTGTATATTTTTGAATTTTGCACATGATGCCTTATTCGAAAGGTAGATATTTTAAAGACCTTTTAAACAAACAAAGCTATCCTGGCATAGTAGTTTTTAAGATCTCAAAATTTATTTTAATATATGTTTTATCCAGATTCCAGTTAGTAAAATCGGAAAGATCGTCTGCCAAGCATTTATTTTCGTTGACTTTATATCAATTGATGTACTGAAGAAAATCGTTTAAGCAGGACATTTTTGACACCGGATTCGGATTCAGCGTCGAGAAATAGATAGAAATAAAATGGTCTTCCTTACTGATCTCGACATTTTTTGCTTGTGGGTGTCAGTGGTGTTCTTTTATTTTTGAGATTTTTTTTAAAAGCACATTATATCGCCACCTTAAGTTTTGGGTTAGGAGAGTTCACAACTGCTAGAGCGACGAACATGACTAAATTATGTTAGACAGTGGCGCACCCAGAAATATGTCTTGGGGGGGGTACCCGAGACCCCAAGATGCTGTATTTTATACTATTTTTTGCTTTAAAAAATTTTGGCTTGGGGGGGGGAGCAGGGCCCTGAGCCTACTCCCTCTGGGTGGGCTCATGGGTTAGAGACCCTATCTGTATGAAATATTTTAATTTAAAATATCCTGTATATGTACGACGTATTTTAATTTAAAATATGTCATACATACAGGATCTCTAAGTTATGTCAGCTTCACCCTACACATGTCGTTTTTTCACTCCCCCACGTGTTATTAGGCATCAATTGATATGGTTATGTGATTATCCGTCGTCGTACGCAACATCCATAATTAAATTATTACATATTTTGACCCCTTATTATTAAGGTTGAACACAGAAATTCTGAAAGAAAAGAAGGGTAGTTGAACGGGGGTGGTCTGTTGATTCAACTCAGATTGCATCAACCCTTGCCGAAAACCGCAAAATTATCTGCCTTTTTGTTGCAGCAATCAATTGCTTTTATTACTTTATCTTTTAATAGGTTAGCCCTCTGAAGGTAAAAATCTAAGCCGCGTCCAGACTATACAGGGTGTCAATGAAATGATGTTACAAACTCTGCATGGTAGGGTATATAAAAATATGAACAAAAAATTATATCAGCAGGTATAGTGCATACAAAGTAGGGGAGCTACGGGCAGTAAAAGAGTCAAAGTGCAAAAAGTTTTTTAAAAGTATAGCAACTTTAAATAAATGGACTGATACTTACGTAGCCCATTAGCACACTCCATCTAAACTCCTCGCTATATCAGCCTTGGTATCAGTTTTTTATAATGATCTCAGAAACGAAATTTTAGGAAGTTTTGGGTTAATCAAAAATAATGAAAAAATAGGCGAGACCTATTTATAGACCGTACCTAACATCAAAATATGGCGCATTCAGTAAAATAGTGACAAAATACTACTTTAAGAGTTTTAAAGTGGTAAGACTACAATCAGTAATAATAAACGTTAAATCAAAAAAAAATAAAAAATAGGTGAAATCTATTTATTTGTTCAACGACTGAAACGACAGCGAACCAAGGAAACTAAGTCCATTACGGGACGAAAACGTCCACTGGTCTATGAGGAAGAAAGACATTTCGTCACAGTTTAACCAGACCATGCTATCACCGTCTCCACGGCGCACATTCATGCCATGTGTTAAATCTAGGGAGATTTAATGAATTATTTTTTATCAAATTAAAAAAAAATAATACTGCACCTTAACGGTCAAATACCTAAAAAATACTAATTTGAATCCAAGAAGAAGGTAAAAAGTCCAATACAAATATTTATAGCTTTTTTTGTTTCTGAACAGAAGTACTTTTTTTGTCATTTCACATTAATTAATCTTTTTAAACAGTTTGTGGTGAAGTCTTATAATATTAAGGTAACGTATGCATAGTAATTTTTTTATATAGTACGTTTTTGTGTTCTATATAGCATAATTTAAAAATATTGTTCAAAAAATTAAAAAAAAATCAAGTTGAGGTATGTTTCTTATATGGTCGTATATGGTTGTCAAATAATTAGAAAAATAATGACCATAGTTTCTACTGAAGGACGCTTAAAAAAATTTTTTTTGCCTATTAGTTCGTGGACTTAGTTACAAATATTTTACTTCCGGTTACCAGTTTGAAATATTGCACCATGCTTGTCCATAAAAATACGTTGGGAGACACTCGATCAGACTTACTTTCCACCTCACCCTAATTTCATTAGAGACAGACAGACAGACAAACAAATACAAAAACAAACTTTACAACGAAATCGTTGCTTTAGGTTAAGAAATAATAACAATATTATAATTAATACCACGTTTTTGTTTGTTTTTTTATGTTAATCGTCTTAATCAGCGAGAAGTAAACTACTAGTTTGCTAATTTAACCAATTTAGTAAATTTAATAACAAAAAAGTTAGCAATGGTGCAGACTTAATGAAATACCCTGTACAAAGGAATAATATTTATTTTTACTTAATAACAAAAAGCAATAGGTTTAGGTAACAAAGTTAATTTTTTTAATAATAAAATGTTTCCTTTAATAAAATCATAAGCAATAAGTTTTATTTTATCTAATAATAAAACATATAAACATATATAACCAAGGGCGCACCCAGGGGGGGGGGGCCCGGGCCCCCCCAAGCCTTAGATTTTTAATATATTTTCCACATATTTGATGATAAAACATGAAAAATACCTTAAAATTTGACATCAGGAGGCTTCGGGCCCCTCCCAAGCCGTGGCGTAAGTTGCGAAAAGACATGACGACCTTTTTTTTTTGGAGACGGTGCGGTTCAAAATTCTACGGCGCGGTTCGGTTCGGTTGGGTGGGTGTTGGTTGGTGCATTTTTTTTTGGCCGCCACTTTTTTGAGGGTGCGCTTTGTAGCTGTCGGGGCCCCCCCCAAGACACATTCCTGGGTGCGCCACTGATATAACCAATATGTTTCCTTCACTTAAATAGTAAGTTAGCCGCCATGGTGCAGACTTAATGAAAGACCCTGTATATAAAGATTGCTATACTATATTTCTAAAAACTACTTAATATAGTTTATTTTTTTTATTTTGGCGGTTACCTTATGAAATATTTACATTATGTTAAGTGGGAAAATGTCAATGACGAATCGCCATAATAAAAAAAGAAACTATATAAAATAATTAAAGCTGCTTCTAACCTATAAACAAAATAAATATATATTTGTGTCATTGTTTTAATTAAATCCCCCTAGATGGAAATATTTCCATGGAAATGGAAATATTGGAAATTTCCGAAGGTGTCTCGGAAATATTGGAAATATTTAAAGAAATATTAACTTTTATATTTTGTAACCATAGGGAGCGTTCTCAAATTACGCAACGCAAAAATTCAGGATTTTTGCCCCCACCCCCCTCGTAACGCATTTTCAAGAAAAAGCACATTAAAATAACATTGAGTGTAACGCAAGGCCAAACTCCCCCCCCCCCTCCCCCCTAGAGCGTTACGTAATTTAAGGATAGGCTCTTATACGCATTAAACTTACTATAGAACAAATTTTCTTTCCGATACTATTGAAGATTCTGAGGAAGTAGACTGACAAGACGATATTATTTTGAGTCTGATGCTGATGACAGCGATGAAGATATGCCTCTTGCTCGACTAGTGAATAGTGTAGGGTGTCAAGAATGAGATGTTTGTTGTACAAATTTGACCTTATTTCTGTATATTTGTTTGAAAAATAACTCCTGATTTGGGTTCATGTATAAGCCTTAAGCGTTTTCCAGTGTTTTGTTATGATTTTATAAATAAATATTCCCTTTTTTCTTATTTTTTTAATATTTCATATATTTCCAATGTTTGAGGAAATATTTCCGAAAATATATTTCTGGAAATTTTAACACTAGTTCGGAACCGAAACAATGAGTTAACAAAGTATAAATATATAATTTTCACGTTTCGAGCTAATCGCCGGGGTGAATAGACTCCTTAGAATTAAGATACACTGTGTCTTAGCCTCATAAACAAACAACACACAGTAGAGAGAGAACAATTAAAAAGTAGTTTTGCGGTCGGCCGTTTCTGTTGCGGCCCGCCCGCCTGAGGCCTATTAAAATGAGAAACAATCAATCTGTCCCATAAATAATGGTGCTAAGCTCATAAAGTTGCTTACATTTAAATCAGAAGCCTTTTTGTGGGGGCAGTGCAAGCCGCGCTCAATCGCCGGGTCTATCCGAACCAAAGGCCGCAGTCTTAGTTATCTCAGTCAGCAACGATAGCCAAGTTTGGAAAAACATTTCCAAACTAGTAAGAACTAGAGGCCCTCGATACATTTGACAATTGTTTTACACCAGAGGTCGGCAACTCATATTGCCCTCTCTTTCTTGCAAAATCCAGTTTTACATGTAAAACCAAGGCCAACACAAAAATAGAGGCCACGACCCTGAAAAAATCAGCTGTTCTCCCGGGGCTTACATTGGGTCTTATGGGAGGTCAGACGTTTTTTTATGATATTTTCAAAATGGCACTACAGATTTCCGCAAAATTTCAGTCAAATATTCTCAGACACCATCCCGATATTCCACCAAAGGTTTGTAAGGAAGCAACATGATTAAAAGGTTAAAATCTTCAAGATTTAGCATTCCTTATTTTGAATTCAAATTACCCGCCATGTACCTCATGCCAACTGTTATATTTGACATGTATTTGACTTTGTCATATGTGATTGTCACATTCGCTTCTGCTTTAAACTTAATTTTTGTGTGAGCTAATGAAGCGGCTATGAAAAATTAGGGCTTACTATACATTTAAAAAAAATTGTTCTGCCAGAATAAAGTAAAAACAATCTCAAAAACGGCTTCATTAAAAAAAAATCAAATATCCATGAAACGTCATTCCAACTTCAATATTTTAAAGACAATCAGCTGTGTCGTAATGTGACCATCAAAAAAAAATCAGCCCCGGATGTGACGTCAACAAAGTGGAGGATCGTGGCCCGTCCATTTTGATAGCCCTGGTAAAACCATTGAGTTGTATAAAGCCCTGTATAGAAGTCTAGCTATACCTATCTTTGTCTGTGTTATTTCCCTGGATTTTTTTCGACGTTTTTAATATTTTAGGTAGGTAGAGACTTCAAATTCCAATAACAAAAACAAAACACTCAAAACCCACTATAGCGGGGGTAAAGGTGTTCTTGTCTAAAACAAATACCGGGGGTTAAGGTGTACTTAGAGAAACCAAATACAGGGGACTGTTTTTTTTTCAATAAAATAGTGCTAGTTTTTGGAATGCTGCTACGCATAAAGTATTGAATTTTTTAGCTACTTATACATATACATACCTAACAATTTTAAAACAGGATATCATTTTGGCTCTCTTTTTTTTGTATATTTGATTAAATTAAATGTGAGCCCTGTTTCCACGTTATTTTCGGCTCACACAAAAGTGTGAAAGAATAATGTTTGCATAGTTTATCGGTGCCACCATAAAGTGACGAATAAATAGAGAAACCTACTATTAAAAAAAGTCTTACTCCATTGGTTTAAAACGGTGAGGGATTGCAGAGTTAGGTTTAGGTAAATTCAGTTTACGGTTTGGTTTTATTATAATTTTATTATTTTAACGAACAGAGCAACGAGCCGAACGGCAAACCAAACGCCAGTATGGACGGAGTCAATTCCACGAACCGTTCGCCGAATTGTTTGCAAACGCGTTTGTCCCGGCCAAACTAGTCCGTTCGGCTCGTTGATGTGTTTGTTTTTTGTCGAAATGTTGAGGTCTGTAGGAAGCTTAACCTCCCCAATCGCTGATCGTTTTAAACAAAGGGAGGCAGGCTTATGGTATCTAACCTTCGAAACGGACATAAATCAGATGTTTTTACAAAAATGCAGTAAAATAAATAGAAACTATATCCCAATATTAGCGCGGCCACCGGTCATAAAATCATAAGAATTCATAAAAATTTGTCTTTGGGGAAGTAAGTACATATTGTGTAAAAACATATTTTTTTAATTTCCGTTCCGAGGGTCAGATGTACCATGAGGTAAACATTATATGGTAGTTGTTTAAAGAAAATATTTTAAAAATTTTCGTGTTCAATTGTGTAAAGAAATGTTTGGTTTTACTTGTATTTTTGGCTCCGAAAATTTTTTGATTTTTAATTCAGAAAAACAAAAAACTCTTTTATTTATTTTTTATTGAAATACTTTTTAAGCTAAATGTATTTAAGTAGGAAAGGATCAGGCACACCTTAAATGGAATTTTAAAAAATCCATGAATTTCATGAAATTTTGTTCTGTTATAGTTGTTTCCTAAATACACTGGCGGGTATGGGCCTCCTAAGTAGTACGAATAAATTGATTTTTTTGTAAAATTTAAACATTAATACCAAAAATTGACAAAAATAATTGAATTATATCTTTGATGACCATACTTTTGATCAGGATATCGAGATCTACAACATACCAAAATCTCAAGTTTGTGGATTTTTTAAAATCCCATTTAAGGTGTGCCTGATTTACTTACATAAATATAAAAAATCATACCAACAAGGTACCTTCATAATTAAAGTAGACTCTCGATTATGCGAGCTAATGTGGGCTATAATATATATAATATATAATCCGTATTTATCTATTTTGTTTTCTATATACTTATATTAGCCATCCATACCTTAGGTCGATATGGAAGCTATAGGGATCGGGATTGGGATCGCCACAACAAACTTTTTCTTTCATTCAAATGGTTCAAAAAAGTCCCATCTACCAAATTTTGTGATGGTGTCTGTCTGTCCATCTGTCTGGGACACGATAACTCAAAAACCAATAAACCGAGTTTAACCAAACTTGGTACAAAAATATCTCGTTAACTATGGATAAAGCCTTTAAATTCGTTAACCGCAGCACCTAGCAAAACAAGGTTTTCAAAGTATGAGTCGATATTTTTGAGATATTAAAAAAATTGATAAAAATTATGAGCCACAGTGGCTAGTGAAACGCGTTTTTTAGATTTAGAAAGAAAATTGCATTTTTTTATACAATAAAGCTTCTCAACTTCCGGAACGACTAGCTATTATTGATGGCTGTGCGTGCTTGCTGGTGCCATTTTTTTTTAATACTTTTTAATAATAAATACCAATATTTGATTTATTTTACAAACAAAAAAGAACGTCTAAAAATAATAGTACATTATAAGCCTAGAGACTAAAGTGATACTTTTTATCCCGAGGCGGAAAGTTTGTAGCCCGACTGAGGCATTTTAGTCACAAGGCTCATATATTATTTTATGGATTTTAGCATAGAAAAAATAAACAAAAAGGGATATAATAAAACGGTATTTTAAAACACTCCGTACTAATTGCATTCAACGATATTCTATAGATGTAAAATATTATAAAATGTTAACCTACAAAAATTACTTTGTTTTAAATCCCAAGGGAATAAAAGTAATTGAATTAGCGACTAACAGTGGATTTTTACTTCTTAGGGATTAAAAGTAAGTTTTTGCTCCGCAGAGATTAAGAGGATCACTTTAATCCCTAAAACAAGGGACTTAAGTGACCACTTTAGTTTTCAAAGTGTCGAAAATACAAAATTAAATAAGTTCAATCAGTTTCTGTTGCTTTGGCAATTTTATGATTCTCCATAAAATTACCCGAACAATATGGCGTCGCTCGGTTAATATGGTTTCAACCGATGTATTACGCAACTCGGATAATCCAGCGATCGGATTATCGAGAGTCGGATAATCGAGAGTCTACTGTACATATGATTTATTTAAATTTATTAAGTTAATTGTTTAAATAAATGCAGCTTTGGTACATACTGGCATTTTCCTTATAACTTATGAGACTAAAATTATTATTATAAATGGCGAATATAACAATTATTTAGCTTAGGTAGTTTTCCAGTTAAACATTTTTAGATGAAGTAGATATTTCGTTTATAATCGGATAACGGTCAAAGTAAAATAATATAAAACTAGATATATTTACATTCACATAGCTCTAGTACTAAAAACTACCCAGAATTAATAAAAATAAATTATTAAGTTCTCAAACATTTTTGGAAGCAGGCAACAGAAACATGTTCCTTTAGTATTGTGGATACGTAGCTTTGGTTTATAAATGATTCTACACTAAGGGTGCTATGGGGTAAAAATGCATATTCCACTAACATAAACTGCAAACTAACCAATTATTTATTTTGGTACTTATCAGATGATATCTTTATGGAGAATTATTTACATATATAGCGAATTTTGAAAAAAGTTAGTGCGTCACTCATGGTTCACTGACACTGTTTGGGTGCTGTCAACAAATAGCCCCAGTTCAGTTTCAAAAGAATATGAAAGTGCGCTAGTGTAACACTGGACTTGTCCAGTTGCTCAAAGGAATACAAAATATTGCACTAGTTTTCTCAAAAGAATGCGAAAACTGCACTAGTGGTGCACCAGTGCTGCCTCCTTTTCCCAAAATAATTTGCTGTTAGAACTTTTTAGTCAATAAGAGATACCCTACGACTTAACTAGTTACCTAAAATTTTAAGAAAATAAAATTACTGGCTAAGCTGAGATGTTATTTTAAAAACCCACCCAAAAAATGATATTTAACGGTCTACTTTTGGTAGAATCATCGTTATAAAAAATACTTATACTATATGTACATACATTAATTTATTGTATTCTCCTTAAGCTAAATCGTAAACTGCGTCTATAGTCTATGCCTTTCTGGGGGAAAGCTTGTCATAAAATTCTGGAGAATTTTTAAGCAGAGGTCAGTAAAAAATATGCAGGAGTGGAGACCAAATGTTAAACATAACTTATCTATAACTGTACATTAATAAAAAAAACATCAAAACTTTTTTATCTAGATTAGATAAAGAAATACCCCATAACAATTCCAGAGTTCCTTGAAGAAAGCTTATTACCTTCAAAATTACTAAACCTATTTTTGTCATACGTTAGGCTTTAATACACACACATACATACACATATTTATACGATTCTAGGGTTAAAAACTAGATCTTAAAAACAAACACACCCATATATGTACACATAATCATACGATTCTAGAGTTAAAAACTAGATCCTAAAAACAAAACAAATTAAACTAGTTTCCAAAAGCTACACTTATTTTTGCGCTTTTGCTGCTATTTGCAAACTCACTTTGAAGTGCTGTATCCCTCCTAATAATTTTTTTAGCTTTCGCTAAATAAATCCTGATTCTATATTTACAAAATGAGTTAACAATTTTCATTTTAAGATCATGGCAATGAGGAAAGCGAATTTCTTTAACTTCGTGATCTTTAAAAACTAAAAATTTAAGTAAACCCAAAAAGTTAAAATTTTTTGAAGGAATGTGTGTTGAAATATTTAAAAATATTTGTTCGATTCTGACAAAAAGTTTATATACCAAAGGTGAAGGAAAATTCAGAGAATTTGTTTTATATTGTTTTAATGTAACTGGTTTTGAAAAGGGTTTCTGAACATTATTGCTCAAAATAAAGTCATGGCATCCTTTACATTTATTGCTTTTTTTAATATGTTTTAAAATATAACCCGCTGAATTGTACAGTAAATTTTGATGAATATTGTCCAATGAAGGAATATTCTTATTCCAATTTTGCGGTAAGGCCGCCAAAAGAGGTTCGATTTCTACTCCTTTTTTCGGCAAAAATTTATTTGTCATAACAGAATCTAAACTTAAAAAATTTGGATCGTTTTGATTGGCATAGCTTCCGTTGGCGGGAACCACGTCCAAGTTTTGAAAAATGCATAAATTTTTTAAGATTTGCCGACACTGTTCTGCTGTGGGCATTCTTTGTCTTAATCTCATTTGCCCAAAAACATTCTCCAACACATCCTGCATAAACGGCGATGTTTTAAGGTATGTATATCCTTTTTCATTTAACAGATATTCTTGAAGGTCTAAAATTGTTTGTGTGGAAAGAATTACTCCAGTTTGCACTGGTTTCCAAATACCCTTTTCCCCAATTTTCATAGTTTTAAAAAGTAGTTTTATTTCCCTTAAAAAATCAATAGTTTGGTTATAATTTATCATATTTAGTTTACTTAGGGCCAAATTCTCGTCCCTTGAACTCATTATTGTGAACCATTTTGACACCGTTTCCACAAACCAAGCAGTTGTTTTCGAATTTTCATCAATTATGTTTCACTCACCTAAAAAACTAAGGGCAGAGCTTACATTATGATTCAAAATATAGAATGCTCTTGATACTTTCATTTTATTAAACTGAGTTAAATTTGAAATATAATATTTTGGCGGTTACCTTATGAAATATTTACATTATGTTAAGTGGGAAAATGTCAATGACGAATCGCCATAATAAAAAAAGAAACTATATAAAATAATTAAAGCTGCTTCTAACCTATAAACAAAATAAAAATATATTTGTTTCATTGTTTTAATTAAATCCCCCTAGATGGAAATATTTCCATGGAAATGGAAATATTGGAAATTTCCGAAGGTGTCTCGGAAATATTGGAAATATTTAAAGAAATATTAACTTTTATATTTTGTAACCATAGGGAGCGTTCTCAAATTACGCAACGCAAAAATTCAGGATTTTTGCCCCCACCCCCCTCGTAACGCATTTTCAAGAAAAAGCACATTAAAATAACATTGAGTGTAACGCAAGGCCAAACTCCCCCCCCTCTCCCCTAGAGCGTTACGTAATTTAAGGATAGGCTCTTATACGCATTAAACTTACTATAGAACAAATTTTCTTTCCGATACTATTGAAGATTCTGAGGAAGTAGACTGACAAGACGATATTATTTTGAGTCTGATGCTGATGACAGCGATGAAGATATGCCTCTTGCTCGACTAGTGAATAGTGTAGGGTGTCAAGAATGAGATGTTTGTTGTACAAATTTGACCTTATTTCTGTATATTTGTTTGAAAAATAACTCCTGATTTGGGTTCATGTATAAGCCTTAAGCGTTTTCCAGTGTTTTGTTATGATTTTATAAATAAATATTCCCTTTTTTCTTATTTTTTTAATATTTCATATATTTCCAATGTTTGAGGAAATATTTCCGAAAATATATTTCTGGAAATTTTAACACTAGTTCGGAACCGAAACAATGAGTTAACAAAGTATAAATATATAATTTTCACGTTTCGAGCTAATCGCCGGGGTGAAGACTCCTTAGAATTAAGATACACTGTGTCTTAGCCTCATAAACAAACAACACACAGTAGAGAGAGAACAATTAAAAAGTAGTTTTGCGGTCGGCCGTTTCTGTTGCGGCCCGCCCGCCTGAGGCCTATTAAAATGAGAAACAATCAATCTGTCCCATAAATAATGGTGCTAAGCTCATAAAGTTGCTTACATTTAAATCAGAAGCCTTTTTGTGGGGGCAGTGCAAGCCGCGCTCAATCGCCGGGTCTATCCGAACCAAAGGCCGCAGTCTTAGTTATCTCAGTCAGCAACGATAGCCAAGTTTGGAAAAACATTTCCAAACTAGTAAGAACTAGAGGCCCTCGATACATTTGACAATTGTTTTACACCAGAGGTCGGCAACTCATATTGCCCTCTCTTTCTTGCAAAATCCAGTTTTACATGTAAAACCAAGGCCAACACAAAAATAGAGGCCACGACCCTGAAAAAATCAGCTGTTCTCCCGGGGCTTACATTGGGTCTTATGGGAGGTCAGACGTTTTTTTATGATATTTTCAAAATGGCACTACAGATTTCCGCAAAATTTCAGTCAAATATTCTCAGACACCATCCCGATATTCCACCAAAGGTTTGTAAGGAAGCAACATGAGTAAAAGGTTAAAATCTTCAAGATTTAGCATTGCTTATTTTGAATTCAAATTACCCGCCATGTACCTCATGCCAACTGTTATATTTGACATGTATTTGACTTTGTCATATGTGATTGTCACATTCGCTTCTGCTTTAAACTTAATTTTTGTGTGAGCTAATGAAGCGGCTATGAAAAATTAGGGCTTACTATACATTTAAAAAAAATTGTTCTGCCAGAATAAAGTAAAAACAATCTCAAAAAATCCTTCATTAAAAAAAAATCAAATATCCATGAAACGTCATTCCAACTTCAATATTTTAAAGACAATCAGCTGTGTCGTAATGTGACCATCAAAAAAAAATCAGCCCCGGATGTGACGTCAACAAAGTGGAGGATCGTGGCCCGTCCATTTTGATAGCCCTGGTAAAACCATTGAGTTGTATAAAGCCCTGTATAGAAGTCAATGTGTAAAACCGATTTTGTGAAATAGCTAGCTATACCTATCTTTGTCTGTGTTATTTCCCTGGATTTTTTTCGACGTTTTTAATATTTTAGGTTAGACGAGACTTCAAATTCCAATAACAAAAACAAAACACTCAAAACCCACTATAGCGGGGGTAAAGGTGTTCTTGTCTAAAACAAATACCGGGGGTTAAGGTGTACTTAGAGAAACCAAATACAGGGGACTGTTTTTTTTTCAATAAAATAGTGCTAGTTTTTGGGATGCTGCTACGCATAAAGTATTGAATTTTTTAGCTACTTATACATATACATACCTAACAATTTTAAAACAGGATATCATTTTGGCTCTCTTTTTTTTGTATATTTGATTAAATTAAATGTGAGCCCTGTTTCCACGTTATTTTCGGCTCACACAAAAGTGTGAAAGAATAATGTTTGCATAGTTTATCGGTGCCACCATAAAGTGACGAATAAATAGAGAAACCTACTATTAAAAAAAGTCTTACTCCATTGGTTTAAAACGGTGAGGGATTGCAGAGTTAGGTTTAGGTAAATTCAGTTTACGGTTTGGTTTTATTATAATTTTATTATTTTAACGAACAGAGCAACGAGCCGAACGGCAAACCAAACGCCAGTGTGGACGGAGTCAATTCCACGAACCGTTCGCCGAATTGTTTGCAAACGCGTTTGTCCCGGCCAAACTAGTCCGTTCGGCTCGTTGATGTGTTTGTTTTTTGTCGAAATGTTGAGGTCTGTAGGAAGCTTAACCTCCCCAATCGCTGATCGTTTTAAACAAAGGGAGGCAGGCTTATGGTATCTAACCTTCGAAACGGACATAAACCAGATGTTTTTACAAAAATGCAGTAAAATAAATAGAAACTATATCCCAATATTAGCGCGGCCACCGGTCATAAAATCATAAGAATTCATAAAAATTTGTCTTTGGGGAAGTAAGTACATATTGTGTAAAAATATATTTTTTTAATTTCCGTTCCGAGGGTCAGATGTACCATGAGGTAAACATTATATGGTAGTTGTTTAAAGAAAATATTTTAAAAATTTTCGTGTTCAATTGTGTAAAGAAATGTTTGGTTTTACTTGTATTTTTGGCTCCGAAAATTTTTTGATTTTTAATTCAGAAAAACAAAAAACTCTTTTATTTATTTTTTATTGAAATACTTTTTAAGCTAAATGTATTTAAGTAGGAAAGGATCAGGCACACCTTAAATGGAATTTTAAAAAATCCATGAATTTCATGAAATTTTGTTCTGTTATAGTTGTTTCCTAAATACACTGGCGGGTATGGGCCTCCTAAGTAGTACGAATAAATTGATTTTTTTGTAAAATTTAAACATTAATACCAAAAATTGACAAAAATAATTGAATTATATCTTTGATGACCATACTTTTGATCAGGATATCGAGATCTACAACATACCAAAATCTCAAATTTGTGGATTTTTTAAAATCCCATTTAAGGTGTGCCTGATTTACGTACATAAATATAAAAAATCATACCAACAAGGTACCTTCATAATTAAAGTAGACTCTCGATTATGCGAGCTAATGTGGGCTATAATATATATAATATATAATCCGTATTTATCTATTTTGTTTTCTATATACTTATATTAGCCATCCATACCTTAGGTCGATATGGAAGCTATAGGGATCGGGATTGGGATCGCCACAACAAACTTTTTCTTTCATTCAAATGGTTCAAAAAAGTCCCATCTACCAAATTTTGTGATGGTGTCTGTCTGTCCATCTGTCTGGGACACGATAACTCAAAAACCAATAAACCGAGTTTAACCAAACTTGGTACAAAAATATCTCGTTAACTATGGATAAAGCCTTTAAATTCGTGAACCGCAGCACCTAGCAAAACAAGGTTTTCAAAGTATCAGTCGATATTTTTGAGATATTAAAAAAATTGATAAAAATTATGAGCCACAGTGGCTAGTGAAACGCGTTTTTTAGATTTAGAAAGAAAATTGCATTTTTTTATACAATAAAGCTTCTCAACTTCCGGAACGACTAGCTATTATTGATGGCTGTGCGTGCTTGCTGGTGCCATTTTTTTTAAATACTTTTTAATAATAAATACCAATATTTGATTTATTTTACAAACAAAAAAGAACGTCTAAAAATAATAGTACATTATAAGCCTAGAGACTAAAGTGATACTTTTTATCCCGAGGCGGAAAGTTTGTAGCCCGACTGAGGCATTTTAGTCACAAGGCTCATATATTATTTTATGGATTTTAGCATAGAAAAAATAAACAAAAAGGGATATAATAAAACGGTATTTTAAAACACTCCGTACTAATTGCATTCAACGATATTCTATAGATGTAAAATATTATAAAATGTTAACCTACAAAAATTACTTTGTTTTAAATCCCAAGGGAATAAAAGTAATTGAATTAGCGACTAACAGTGGATTTTTACTTCTTAGGGATTAAAAGTAAGTTTTTGCTCCGCAGAGATTAAGAGGATCACTTTAATCCCTAAAACAAGGGACTTAAGTGACCACTTTAGTTTTAAAAGTGTCGAAAATACAAAATTAAATAAGTTCAATCAGTTTCTGTTGCTTTGGCAATTTTATGATTCTCCATAAAATTACCCGAACAATATGGCGTCGCTCGGTTAATATGGTTTCAACCGATGTATTACGCAACTCGGATAATCCAGCGATCGGATTATCGAGAGTCGGATAATCGAGAGTCTACTGTACATATGATTTATTTAAATTTATTAAGTTAATTGTTTAAATAAATGCAGCTTTGGTACATACTGGCATTTTCCTTATAACTTATGAGACTAAAATTATTATTATAAATGGCGAATATAACAATTATTTAGCTTAGGTAGTTTTCCAGTTAAACATTTTTAGATGAAGTAGATATTTCGTTTATAATCGGATAACGGTCAAAGTAAAATAATATAAAACTAGATATATTTACATTCACATAGCTCTAGTACTAAAAACTACCCACAATTAATAAAAATAAATTATTAAGTTCTCAAACATTTTTGGAAGCAGGCAACAGAAACATGTTCCTTTAGTATTGTGGATACGTAGCTTTGGTTTATAAATGATTCTACAAAAAGGGTGCTATGGGGTAAAAATGCATATTCCACTAACATAAACTGCAAACTAACCAATTATTTATTTTGGTACTTATCAGATGATATCTTTATGGAGAATTATTTACATATATAGCGAATTTTGAAAAAAGTTAGTGCGTCACTCATGGTTCACTGACACTGTTTGGGTGCTGTCAACAAATAGCCCCAGTTCAGTTTCAAAAGAATATGAAAGTGCGCTAGTGTAACACTGGACTTGTCCAGTTGCTCAAAGGAATACAAAATATTGCACTAGTTTTCTCAAAAGAATGCGAAAACTGCACTAGTGGTGCACCAGTGCTGCCTCCTTTTCCCAAAATAATTTGCTGTTAGAACTTTTTAGTCAATAAGAGATACCCTACGACTTAACTAGTTACCTAACATTTTAAGAAAATAAAATTACTGGCTAAGCTGAGATGTTATTTTAAAAACCCACCCAAAAAATGATATTTAACGGTCTACTTTTGGTAGAATCATCGTTATAAAAAATACTTATACTATATGTACATACATTAATTTATTGTATTCTCCTTAAGCTAAATCGTAAACTGCGTCTATAGTCTATGCCTTTCTGGGGGAAAGCTTGTCATAAAATTCTGGAGAATTTTTAAGCAGAGGTCAGTAAAAAATATGCAGGAGTGGAGACCAAATGTTAAACATAACTTATCTATAACTGTACATTAATAAAAAAACATCAACACTTTTTTATCTAGATTAGATAAAGAAATACCCCATAACAATTCCAGAGTTCCTTGAAGAAAGCTTATTACCTTCAAAATTACTAAACCTATTTTTGTCATACGTTAGGCTTTAATACACACACATACATACACATATTTATACGATTCTAGGGTTAAAAACTAGATCTTAAAAACAAACACACCCATATATGTACACATAATCATACGATTCTAGAGTTAAAAACTAGATCCTAAAAACAAAACAAATTAAACTAGTTTCCAAAAGCTACACTTATTTTTGCGCTTTTGCTGCTATTTGCAAACTCACTTTGAAGTGCTGTATCCCTCCTAATAATTTTTTTAGCTTTCGCTAAATAAATCCTGATTCTATATTTACAAAATGAGTTAACAATTTTTGTTTTAAGATCATGGCAATGAGGAAAGCGAATTTCTTTAACTTCGTGATCTTTAAAAACTAAAAATTTAAGTAAACCCAAAAAGTTAAAATTTTTTGAAGGAATGTGTGTTGAAATATTTAAAAATATTTGTTCGATTCTGACAAAAAGTTTATATACCAAAGGTGAAGGAAATTCAGAGAATTTGTTTTATATTGTTTTAATGTAACTAGTTTTGAAAAGGGTTTCTGAACATTATTGCTCAAAATAAAGTCATGGCATCCTTTACATTTATTGCTTTTTTTAATATGTTTTAAAATATAACCCGCTGAATTGTACAGTAAATTTTGATGAATATTGTCCAATGAAGGAATATTCTTATTCCAATTTTGCGGTAAGGCCGCCAAAAGAGGTTCGATTTCTACTCCTTTTTTCGGCAAAAATTTATTTGTCATAACAGAATCTAAACTTAAAAAATTTGGATCGTTTTGATTGGCATAGCTTCCGTTGGCGGGAACCACGTCCAAGTTTTGAAAAATGCATAAATTTTTTAAGATTTGCCGACACTGTTCTGCTGTGGGCATTCTTTGTCTTAATCTCATTTGCCCAAAAACATTCTCCAACACATCCTGCATAAACGGCGATGTTTTAAGGTATGTATATCCTTTTTCATTTAACAGATATTCTTGAAGGTCTAAAATTGTTTGTGTGGAAAGAATTACTCCAGTTTGCACTGGTTTCCAAATACCCTTTTCCCCAATTTTCATAGTTTTAAAAAGTAGTTTTATTTCCCTTAAAAAATCAATAGTTTGGTTATAATTTATCATATTTAGTTTACTTAGGGCCAAATTCTCGTCCCTTGAACTCATTATTGTGAACCATTTTGACACCGTTTCCACAAACCAAGCAGTTGTTTTCGAATTTTCATCAATTATGTTTCACTCACCTAAAAAACTAAGGGCAGAGCTTACATTATGATTCAAAATATAGAATGCTCTTGATACTTTCATTTTATTAAACTGAGTTAAATTTGAAAAATCCGTGTCAAGCTTTGGGCAAAATTTTAAGTTCATATTTTCCTGAAATTCCGCCAAGGAGGTAATGTGCTTAACATCAATAATATCGCTCGGTAAATTATATTTTTTGACAAAATAATCTGAAATACAGATAGTTTTATTATTCACTAGCATAGTCCTAATGTTTTTTAAAACGTGAGAAATATCCGCTATAAAAAATACTTTTTTTTCTGAGTTATCGGGATCGGTTATAAAATTTTGAAAAACTGTTTTTTTGCCTTTATTCCGAAATGTTTCCATACCGCAACGTTATCGGCCCCATGTCTGATGTAATACCTAAAACATTAAGATCGATTTGGTTTGATTTATTAAGAATTTCCAAAATAATTTTGGTAAGCGACAATTTGTTTCCAAGAAGTATTAACACCCCGAAGCAAAAAAACTAACACATGGTTTGCCAAGACCGCTTGTTCAGACAGAGAATCATAGCCCAAAATTTTTGAAGATCCTTGACATAAATCCTTGCTGGGGGTAATGGCACAGGCATCAAATTGCAAGGAACAATCTCTTTCAATTTCACATAGACTTTGAATTTTGATTTTAAGAAAATAAAAAATTTCATCTAAAATGCCAGGTTGAAAAGGCAAATGCTCAATTTTGTATGAAAGGGTGCGGATTTTTGGCAACGGAAGATTTAGCTTAAGGAGATATCTATACCCAGCGGTGCCACAAACAAATTTGACTTTAAAGGCATCTTCAAATGTTTTGTTAGACCACTATTCCCTAATTTTTTTAGAACCAATTATTACTTCGATCTGATCTTTATTAAATATACCCGTCACCTTCTTAAGCACAAACTGTTCCTTCTTCAGCTGATGTTTTAATTCTTTAATTTGCAAAATTTGTTTTTTAATTTGTTGACTCTGGTCTTCCATTTTTTCTTTGCAGCAACTAAATCTTCTTCTAATACTTGTACAGAGCAGATAACTGGGTTTTCACGGTAATGTGCCAAAGTGTTGGAGCAGCCATTTGTTTTAAAGTAAGTGAAGCTTCAAAAGAGGATTCTTCAAAATGAACCTAAAAAAGTTCCACTGTATTAGAAAAAATAAAGATACGAAAAAACTGACTAGCTTTGCAAGGCTAGAATTTTAAGACAAGGTAAATATAGTTAAAATTACATCTTCTTGTTTTCGAACTACATAGGCTTTTTTAAACGTTTCCCATTTGAGAGGGGGTTTAAAACTTCTTTATTTTAAAAATTTTTTTTGGCGTAAGTTTTTATTAAACAAAATTCTACTGTCAATCCAGAAAAACAGAAGTTTTTAATTGGTTGAAAATCTTCTATTAAACCTAACATTTTTATTGAATTTTTTGAAAAAAACATGTTTTTTATAAGCTTTCAAATAAGGTATACAAGTAAAAATGAAATTTTTTTAGTAGATGTATGTCAAAAAAAATTCTTCCGTCTTTTTTCATTTTTTATAAACTTTTGAACAAGGTACCACAGGTGGAGTTATTTCATCTGAAAACTAAAATTTGTTGCATCAGGAAGAAAGCCCGTAAAAAAACTCAGTTGACGTGTTTTTTTTTCTAAAAAACCTAACATTAAACCGCTAGAGGCAGTATACCATTTAAAGTCGCCACCATGTATAGGTAATATTTTGAATACTATTAATTTGTTAGATTAAAATGTCAAAAAATACTATATTTTACTTTTATAAGGAACACTTTATAGAAAGTGATGTATTCCGCAACATGAAATTTTCAGAAATGAGCTTTTCAAGTGCATTACGGTTTTTGTGACTATAAAAAATCAGAAACAAAACTTAGTCAAAGAAAGGAAAAAAAGGATTGTGTAAGTTTTGTAAAAATACCTCCAATAATAGGTAAAAAAATTACTGTCTTCCTTTTATTAATTTATTCGAAAAAAAAACATATTTTAGTCTATATCGATTGCCAGACCCACTACAAAACATTACGGACGGAAAACTATCAATGACCACAAATTAAAAAGTTAGTTACGTGCAGGGTGTTTCAAAATTTAATAAAATAATTTTAATGTTAAATTTCAAGACAAAAAGTTCATACACCATAACATAGGTCCACAAACGCTTAGTCACGGAGCTACAGAGCATTTAAATTTTCCCTGACCCTGAATTTTTTTTTGATGCGCCTAGAATAAAAAAACGCTTTTGTTTGGTTATGAAACTTTTTGATTCCTGTTTTTTTTTATCTGATACCTGGAGAAAAAATATAAAAACTGTTTTTTTATTTTTTTGCTCAGTCATGGTAGCAGGTACGAAAAAGCTACAGGAAATCAAAAGGTTTTCAGACAAAATGTAGAATTTATTTTGAATTTTCGAGATTTACCAGTAGCCCACGACAAAAAAGTTGATGAAAGGGAATGAAAAAGGGCACGACCCCTCAAAAAGTATCACTCTGTAGATTTTCACTATTTTTTGGCAGGTCTAATAGTGTAGTGCCTTAAGCTAAATATACTTGCCTAATGTGAGCTAAATATCTCAAAAAAATGGACGAGCTATAAACAAAAAACTAAAAAAAATTTAAACTTTAACACCCTGTATCTCTAAAACTAAGGGTTCGCGGACTATGTTTATATAACCTTTTTGTCTTGAAATCACTTAAGGAATTTAATACTAAAATTATGTTATTGAATTTTGAAATACCCTGTATAGCTCATAAAGCAAGTAGCAAGTCATTTTTTTGAAGCGAAAAAATCTCCGCCCCTGTCGTTTTTTATCCCCACTACAAAAAAGGAAAATGTCTTATAGTGATTACTCTAATACTTTACAAAATTTACTGTTGATAGCCTCAAAAGTACCTAAGGAAGTTAAAATTTGTTTATAGTTGAAGAGCTAGCTTTACGTATAATTATAAATAACAGTTATCTATTTTAGATATTATAAGTATCTTGTTCCGACTGATATTTTATCCTAATCTACTCTCTTGTCTTTTATTTTGCATAAACTTACCTCACAAATTAAGGAATTTTCCGAAACTCTCATGTTTGGATATTGCAGGGTTCTCTTCCATTTATCTAATTTATCTTTTTCTTTAGGAAACGGGAATAAACAAAAGCCGCTTTCTTTTTTTCTTCTGCAGTTGTTCACTACACCTGCCATTTTCGCGACTTTAAATTATTTAAAAAATTTTTTTACGAAAAAGTTGCGAATTCCAACTGGCATTGATGGGGAAGTGACAACATGTATATTATAATCTATAATCTTTGGTGACAACTTTAAAATTTGACAATAATTTATTGATGTATAATGCCAACCTGCAGATACCAATTATTTTTTATCTAAAACAAAATTTCCTAATAACTGTCAAAGAGAGTTGCCCACCTCTGGTGTAAAACAATTGTCAAATGTATCGAGGAAAACAATTGTCAAATGTATCGAGGGCCTCTAGTTCAAAACAATTGTCAAATGTATCGAGGGCCTCTAGTAAGAACCTATCATTTTGAAATTTATGTTGGAGAACTTGGCTTTACTTTTATCTCAATTCTTTTTACGGAATACCATTTTCGCGTACTTCGCTTTTTTTACATGAAATGTTTTTGTTATGATTTCACTGTGGATTTGGATAATATATTTAAGTTTTAAAGTAGGAAAATATGCGGAATATTGTTTAAAACTTTTACCATGCCTTATATAAAATTTTGAGGTGTTTAAATTTTTTCTTATGGTTTTATCATAGTTCCTATCAGACTTCCAAAGCTTACCTCTCTAGCGTTTCTGAAAGTGGGCAATGTTATTGTTACATAACTTTACGTTTATAGGAGAGGAAAGTAAATTAAAATTTTGAATTTTTTAATGTTTTCCCATGGTTTAACATAGTTCTTATCAGCCTTCCAAAGCTTAGCGCTCTAGCGTTTCTGGAAGTGGACAATGTTACTCTTACATGTATAGGGGAGGTGAGTAAATGAGAATTTTGGGGTTTTTTGATTTGTTTCAAGAGTTTGGTCATAATTTCTATCAGTCTGCCAAACTTCAGCTATGTAGCATATCTGAAAGTACAGTAAAATGTTGATGATCTATACATGAGTGAGTGAGGGGCAACTTCGATGTTTTTTAAAATTTTGTAACTACTTTATGGACGTCCATGAAACTTGGAGGGATTGTTAACACTATAAAAATCTACGACTATGAAAATTTTGAATTTCGCAGCTCATTCCGAAGAAGAGTTTTTAGAAAGGTCAAATATAGGCTGAAATGTTTCAAGAAAAGGTGGTACAGCAGTTTGCACGAACTTGGCGGGGCACTGCCGTGCCCCCAGATCTTTTGGTTTCTGATTTTTATCACAAAATATATATTTTTGTTTTTTATGAAATTTGGTGAAAACTTACCCTTTTATCCGCAACACATTTTAATTTTTTGAATGAAGATATTTTTTTCACATTTTACATTTTGTTTTGATTTTAAACCCAAAAAGGGGCTTCAATTTCTTCGCAAAATGCCCAAGCTCTTTTTTGAACAGTGGTAATTTTTTTCGCTAAAACGTCCATTTTAGAACGTGTAAAAAATAAATGTCACCATAGAAACGATATTCCAGAAAATGCGAAAAAGTGACGGTGTAATTTGATTTAATTTATATTGCAGTAATTTAATTTAGTTTTTAAGAAAATTGGATAAAACTTGGTGACTATAGTGATTTTTCAAAATTGATGTAATTTACGGAGGCCCCTAAATTGTTATAAATAAAACTAATATTGCCCTATTACATATCGTTTAAAAGGAAATTTTATTGTCTACATCCTCAGAGTAATTTATTATTACTCTAAGTCTACATCTGACTATAGGACACTATTTTTGATGGAGAGCTCAGGTAATATGCATGTTTCTTTTTTTAATTTTTTTGCATTACCTCAATAAACGGACGCCACTGGAGAGTTTGTCTTTGGTCGTACCCCACTAACTTGTATATTATTGAAAAGGAAATTTTATTGTCTACAATAAAGGCAATTATATATTTTTCACTAAGAAGCTTAGTTTTTGAGAAAATTTGAAGAAAACCTAAAAATTTTAGGTTTTGGGGGTTTTTGCAGCTAAAGTTTAAAAAACTAAGATAATTTTATTTTTAGGTTAGATCTTATACATTTTTGATTCATCAACATAGTTAAAATTTCAGAAATTCGAACACGACTATAAGAGGAGGGGGGATAAAAAAAATTGAACCAAAACCTGGCTTGGCAACATCCAGATCGTTAATCTGTGACCTATTCTCAGCTAGAATCCACTGTCAAAGTGCGGTCCTCATATTTTCCATACTCAACTACCTACAGCGCCTGTGGTCTTCACTGACACGGTTAGAATACGTTGCCGATCCATTGACAATGGTTAGGTTCGGTTCGGTTCTTTCACACTCTTGAGGATCCCGGGAAAGAGTTCGGGAAAGTATCTTTTTGAAAAAACCATATAGGTTGTGTTGAGTTTCGTTGAACAGTGGTCTTTAATGACACATTTAGGACACGTTTCCGGGAAAAAACCGTAGTGAGATACCGATTTAAATTTATATTTTTAATATATACGTAATAAAATAATTTTGCTACAAATAGGTAAGTTCTGTCATTTCAAAAAGCCGCACAAAAAAACTGGCGGGTGACACCCTAATCATAATAACCATTTTGGGATTTGCAGGAATCTGTGCAAAAATTAAAAATTTATTTTCAAATTTTGGGAAGAATTTCAGTGTTTTAAGCACGGCTAGGTATACATCATTCTTTAAAGTTCAAGTTTGAACATACCTTATACCATTCTATAAGTACCTAATTCCTTCTCGAAATATAACAAAGGCTTTCGAAAGGTACCACCTGCATTCTTTAATACAGGGTCAAACTCATTTTAAAATTGTTAGCGGTTGTGTTTATATTACGGATTTGGATTCATGTCATTATTATAGTGACATTTTCATTATTATTGTGAATAATAACAATTATAAACCTGTATATTCTAGTTTGTTGTTATAAGTGAGGACCTAGTAAGTGATATTAATAATGGCGTTTTGGCGGCCATTTGACACACCACAAACAAATTTTTGGAGACCATTTGAGGACCAAGGAGGAGAAGAAGTGGTGGTATTAGAGTCTGCGGTTTTACAGAAACCAAACCTTAACCCTAAAAAATAAATGGATCCATGACGGAACTGACAACTTCCTGGCTAGCCTATTATCAAACTTTAAGTGAAGCCATGATAATATATTAGCCTTGAAAACAGTTTTTTTTAATATCTCAGAAACTAAAGCTCCTACGAAGTTTTTGGTAGTAACACGAATTATTGAAGAAAATATAGTCTACTACATTTTGAAAACAGTGTATTAAGACGATGCTCCATTAAAAAGTTAGCATTTTTTAAAGTTTGTAATTGTCATTCGCATTCATGGATTTTGACCAAAATCTAATAAGCTCGTAAGAGTATCGAACACTATTTTACCTATATATATAATATACACACACGCAGACAGACATCACCACAATATTGCTACGATAGGTCAAAATACATCCAAATAACACATTTTTGGCGTTATGTTAAATCGTCGAAAATAATAGCTTCACTCTAGCCATTGCTACGCGGGCTAGGAAGGTAAAAATATTCAAAGGGCAAGGCAAAGCTTTTAAAAACACATTGTACGAGGAGAACTCAAGATATTATTTTTGATATGTATGCGCAACTCTCAGTAGAAAATTACGGAAATCGTTACAGAATACACGAACGTATTAAACATATTACAGGGGCAAGCTACATAGTATATAGCACCTATCTATTAATGATTATTATACGCATTAAGCAGAACTTTTATTAAACGTTTTATTTTACTTGACTATATACTATAAACAGTTCCCAGTCCGGCCTATATTCTCTTTTATTTGTTTAGGATTCCTTAATGGGTTTCACACTTCAAATTTTATTATGGTTTTTTTGGCGGCTTTTTGAAATGAAAGGACTATAGTAAAAATAAATGTTAAAAGTATCGATCCGCAGACATTACCGCGTGGACCATTTTCGCGCGTTGCAAATACTACGTAGTTCAGTATAAATTTTTTAGCGCATTTGGAAATAAGACACTGTAAATTACTAGCGCCATATTTGCCTGTGCGGTTTTTAAAGGGGCGGTCAATGTTTGCACGGTTAATGTTTCGCGCGATGTTTGTATGGCGCGGTTTTGCACCACGCGGTAAATGCTAACGCGATTTTTCTAATGGGCGCGGTATTGGTTTCGCGCGGTCAATGTTTACGCGGTTTTGGTGGCGCGATTGAGACCGCGAATTAGATGTACTAAATAAAGTGGTAACAGTATTGCTGAAATTCGGCGTGAGGCCTCTAGCTTCAAGTAGGCTTCAATATATTCTCAGGGCAGGAGTCGGGTGCTCAATCCGCAGACTTATTAGTTATATGGGCGGGTATCGCTGCCGATTTTATTGTTAACAAGGCTCCAACATTACTTTATAAAAATACATACTTAGTTTCTTCAATAATAGAGTTTGCATGTATTTTCAGTCGTTCAATAATCAAAAACGCCTTATCTAAGGGAACATTCTTAAATTACGTACCGCAAAAATGTAGGATTTTTGACTCCCCTTCCCCTTCTTCGCAACGCATTTGTTGCTGATTTAACCGTAGTTGACCTAGTAAAATACAAGACCTATGATTTAAAATTTGAATATTTGTAATCCACTTGGCAAAAGTGTATGTACAATAATGACATGATCTTAAATATTGACAAGAAAGCTACATATTTGCCTTTTAAAAGGAAATATCACTTGTCAAAATTGGATAAGAAGAAGTAAGAAAGTTTAACCAAATCTAAATATTTCTGACATAGTCGGAAAGATATCACCTGCATTAAACCCTGTAAAAAACATCCAAATATAAAGAATGACCCTGTATTTAATAAATATTACATAATCCTAAAAGCCTATGGAAATAAAAAAACAAAATACAAACCATCACATCAGCTACAAAACCGAGAAAATTCGAAATACAAACAAAACCAAACTCAATTTAACTGTCGTCGCTCTGTTTGCTTCTGATTCTGAAAACAAATAAACTAAGTTTCCATCCCTAAACTCCGGCCCCAAATAGCACGGGCAACTTCAAGCTGAACTCCCTTAACGTTAACGTTTGATCTGATGCAAATTCTATACAAGGTGATGTTCATTCAAAAATTTCTCTATATACCTGTGTCTCATAACTTAGGGGCCATAGGCCAACAGGTGATAGAGGAGGTCATTTCAAAACTCTTTCTTTTTCGAGATACAGAGCATCAAATTTCGCAATTTTTTAAACTTTTTTGATGATAACTTAAAAAAAACGCAGTAAAAATATAAAATTGGGTAATGTCGTTTAAAAAAATTAGCAAATTTGTTTGGTATAAACTTTTATAAATGCCACATTAAACTTAATATTTTTTTTATAATTCTGGTTAATAAAAACAAGTCTCTAGCGAGACATAATAATAAAATATTATTGATATTTTTTAAAAAAATAAGTAAGCAAAAATTATTATTTTTTTAAAATTATTATTTGTTATACATTTTTGGAGGTTATTTTGGCAGCCTGTATCTCGTAAACTTTTATAAAAAAAAAGAATACCACATTTTTGAATCACAATTAGCTGAGTATTCAGCTGGCTATGACAGATTTTCTTTTTTTTTTTGTAAAACTCTTTTTCCCTCACTCCTCTAACTTTAAAAATCTTATATGTTAAAAACAGATGTGTGTTGACCACCAGGTTTATAAACTTTGTTCTCGGAAATAACGTCCTCTATCACCTTCTGCACTATGGCCCCTAAGTTATGGGACACCCTGTATAGGCAATTCTAATTTTTACTTTTCTAGTACGCGCATAGCAATGGCTTGAATTAAGGGCGTGCGGTAAAACTTAATACAAGGGAAGACATTTTTTTTTAAAACTTGCTTATTTTTATTTTTGTATCTTTTTTAGTTTTCTGTAAACTTTAATTTCTTGCTTGAGCCTACCGTGATTTACGATACCTAATTATATTTTCATTAAAACTTTGGGAAGAAACCTTTTTGTTAATCAAAAAATACACTATACAATCACACAACTGTATAGTTTTAACGCCCGTTGGAATATCTTTTACCGAAACCGAAGCTTCTTGCTGGCACGTCACTGTGAAACGCGTATGTAGGTAATCGAACAGACTGCTTATTTCAAGGCTAAATGACGCGAATGGAATTTATCGCAATGGGCTTGCAGGCATTGACCCCCACTATGTTTTACCTAACACCCGGTTCCCACCTACGACTTTCTCGTGGGTGCCCGCTCACGCGTCACATGTGTTATGACAATCATGTGACGCGTGCGCGGGCACGCACGAGAAAGTCGTAGGTGGGAACCGGGTTTAACGAGAGAAGCAATAGGGTATTTGACAAATTTTAGAAAAGAGCTTAGAATGATACATAGATCCCTAATTTGCTACGCAAAATTATTAAAATAGTATATTTCATCATGACTACATATACAATACAAATTAAGTTTTCTAATTTCTGATTTGCCGCTAAAATGCTTATTTCTAGCATGGCGTTGCAATGACGTCACAGCGCAGTAACCTTGCGGACAGATACACGGCATTTAAGAGTTTATTTGTTTTTGGTCTGTGTTTTTACTGTTTTTTATGTAAAAAAATGTCCTATAAGTGGTGTGTAGTGCCTCAGTGTTCGAATACTAGCATAAAAACAACTGAAAAACTATTTATTCATGTGCCTACAGCAGTAAAAGAACGGAAAAAGTGGCTAGAACTTGCTCGAAGAGACCCAAGGGCCTTATCTAATACATCTTCACTTTACATTTGTGAAGATCACTTTGAAGTGAGTATAACTAAATTGTTTCTATTAATTTTTCTCATGCTGTTTATAATATATATAATTTCGTAAATGACGATGAAATTTTTGAGATTGTGTTTATTACAAGGGGTGAACAACTATAATAGGCAGAAAGGTGTACAAATTTTTAGGCGGTGCTAGGCAGTTATTAGGCAGGACTAGGGAGTACCTCTAAATGCAGGATTAGGCACTGCACATGCAGGCTAAATGTAGGACTGAGCAGTGCATATGCAAGACTAGGCAGTGCATAGGCAGGACTAGGCAGTACCTACGCAGGACTATGCAGTGTAACCTATGCAGTACTTCAACTATTGCTGGTCGTTGTATACTTTTTGCCTACCTGTCCCCCCCTCGGTTTATTACATGATTTATATTTTTGTTTTTTTTTTCTGTGAATTAATTTATTATTACAGTTGCCCAATGATAGAAAAATATATGTAGTACCAGTTAATGGGTTCAGTAACTAAAATAACAATGAAACCAGGAGTTTTGCTCAAGAAATAACGTTTCTAAATTCCGCAGAACAAAAATCACTGTTGAAATAAAATTTCAGACTTCCATTGTCTTTATTTTAAAACACGACGTTTCGGTTAGTAAGTATCTCTAACCGTTATCAAGTGTAAACTAAACAATCTAGTCTTTAGGCTACTACTTATTCTACTTGGTGTGCAGTCAGGTGTGACGACCCGCCCCCTTTTTAATCCTAAGACGCCTGTTTTCCTTAAGGAGTGGTTTCCATATGTTTGGTATGTCCGTGCTTGGTTGACTGAAAACTTCCTTATTCTGCATTATAAACGCAGCTTCAATAAACGTTTTCGCCAATGCAACTCCTTATGTAAAACTTTAGCTTCTGACCACTGAATCCTGTGATCATTTCACCATGCATGATCTGCTAAACCGGATTTTTCAATATCCCCTAATTGGATACTTTTTAGATGTTCATTTACTCTAACCTGAAGAGGGCGTTTCGTTTCACCTACATATGATTTACCACACTCACACGGGATTTGGTAAATACATTCCTTATTATTTAAGGGATTGTCTGGTTTTGTTTACAAAACTTCTTATCGTATTTTCCGAAGAAAATACTGTTTTTATATTATAGTGTTTAGCTATTCGTCTTATGTTTTCTGAAATCCCTTGAACTTATGCAATAACCGACACTGGAAATTATTGCGGCAATAGAGACCGTTAGTCTACCTCAACCCGAAGCTGATGAGTTTCGCCATAAAGTAAGAACAACGTTGGACAAAAATAAAATTCCCAAACCGAGTCCCAAACCCTTTATTATATTGGATTTGATTTTAAAAATGTAATGCAATAAAAAGTTTCCCTAGACATATCCCTTTTTATAAAATCCCTAAAACAGAGAGAGCATGGAGAGTTTCATGGAAAAATGACTGGTCTGCAATTTAAATTGCTGATCAGTTTATCCGGTTGAAAAGTTCCGGTCTTTTGTCGAATCAGAGGGTCCGCTTTCCCTCCCTCTATACTTTGCTCTTCTGCTTTTTGCAAGTTTTATTTTTTCGAAATTCCTGCTTTTTTGCACAGTGCTCAAATCATACAGCATTCATATCCATCACCAATCTATTTAAAATTTTATATGTTTCCCAGTTTTTCGCTTTTGTTTAGTCTCTACCTACTTTCCACCATCTCCATAACCTTGTTTCGGAATATCAAAATTAGCTTTGCAAATTTTTACTATATATAGAATTGACCATATGACCATTTCGTTTTGTTACAATTATTTTTGTTTATATCGTGTTTTAGGAACGCTTTATTATCCAAACACGATAATACCCGAGAAGAGCCACTATCTTCTATTTTCGGATAATACTAGATAAAAAAGAACTTAAACCATTGAAGTTTTTGTATAAAAATATTTTAGGAATCCTGTATCCACCACATATTTGGGTTACTAGGTAACTTAATATGAGGTCCTACAAATCTCGTTCAAGTCAGGTTAGGCTTAGGTTTAATTCATTTTATCTTAATTTAGGTAATCTTAGATTAGGTTAGTTTCGTTTGGTTTGATTTTGTTTAGGTTAGGTTAGGTTAGGTTAGGTTAGGTAAGTCAAGAGGTTTTAAAAATGATTTTTTGACAAGTTGAATCATTAGAAAATCACAATTTTGTATACCTAATATCTCAAAAAGTAAAAGTGACAGATGAAATTCAATTTGACAGTTGGATTCATTAGGTAATAAAAAAACTAAGTATAAAAATGCAATTTACACGCACCAAAATGAAATTTCTGTAAAAAAATGGATCCATTACGCATCTGATACCTTCCTACCTAGCTAGTACACTTCAAGTAAAGCCATTATTACAGCCTTGAAAACAGTTTTTTGTAAATATCTCAGAAACCAAAGCTCTTACGGAGTTTTTGGTTATAACGTAAAGTATTGAACAAAATGTAGTTTACTATATTCTGAAAACGGCATATTCATACGATGCTCCGTTAAAAAGTTAGCAGTTTTTAAATTTCTTTAATTGTCAAAAAACTGTCCTTAGCATTAATGGATTTTTACCAAAATTTAACCAGCTCGTTAGAGTATCGAACACTATTTTACCTGAACATTTTATGAAAATCGGTTCAGCTGTTTAGGAGCTATCGTGTTACGGCCAGAAATAATACACACACACACACACAGACATCACGACGATATTCCTAAGATAGGGCAAAATACACCCAAATAACACATTTTCGGGGTTATCTCAAAAAACGTTTTTTTGTCGAAAATAATACCTTCTCTAGCCATTGCTACGCAGGCTAGGAAGGTAAAAAATTGTAGACCCCTTCTAAAATGCAGACTTTTCAAAAACCCCCCATAGTTTTATTAAAAACGGCTCGCTGCATCAAGATGCGGTTTTTATAATTTTAAGCTTCTCTTGGAAATCAAGCCTCGCATGTATAGGGGTCAGTTTTTTTTCTATCTCCCCCAGGAACAACTGAAACCCCTCCAAAAACTTCGAATTTTGGACACCCTTTATGTACTCTCGCCCACTTTTTTAATGTCCTATTTTTTTCTCACATTTGTAGAATACCAAGGAACAGTGTGTTATCTGACAAGACCGCATGGTTTTACATAATCTTTATGATTTAATAAACGATTTTCTTTGGCAGTTTTTAAAGCCCGCTGAATTTTAAGAAGACATTAAAAAAGTGGACGACCGTACATTTTTATCTCACTTTGTCGGAATTATCCACTGTACACTCACACAATTATCGCTTCGTTTCATGCAAACTCTTTTTATTAAATCGCCTTATTTTCAGTGGCCCGCTTTTTGATGCTTTATCCGCGCGTTTTCCAGAGGCAGAGCTGCTGATAGAGTCACTCTATTTTACTACATTAAGGGCAAAAAAAAAACAACATTTTAAAATAGTAAGTTTTAGGATTTATTTCCTATCATAGAATGAAAGAAAAAAAGTCCATAAAAGACCTTTTTGTTTTTAATGAGACGATATTAATTTAGTTTACAAGATGTGCATCTTTTTTTTTATTAAAAACTATTTTGCTTATTATTAAGGTATTCATTATTTAATATAAAGTATTGCTTTTACAATGTCCGAATAAGATTTTAGGATTTTCATTTTTAATTTAAATTATCCCGAATGCAAAAACTGCCTGGAAAGATATAATTTTTGCGCTTTCTGCATCAAAGAGGAAAAAAAGTATTTGAGTGTAAAATTTCCCTAATTATAGTAGAGGAGCAGTGGAAAGAAGGAAATGACAATAATTATAAAAGACACAAGTTAATTAATTAAATTAAAAAGGGAAGTAAAGTTTTTTGTCACTTGAATAACTCCTAATACGGGGTTCTATCGATTTCATGAAATTTTGCTTCATTCTGCCCTTCAAAAGTTATCCAAATTCATATAAAATCTTCCTGGTATAATTTCAACCCTACCGACAGAACAGAACAGTTTTTTTTTCCGACCGACCCAGCCCAGGTGGATGGACGGCACCTGATTGGCAGATTTTTTGAGATGCGCTTTTATTGCTTTCGGGTGTGCTTTTCGGGACCCCTTTAGTCGGCAGTATGCAGAGTTAGAAAATAAATCAGTGTCGCTCCTGTAGGTGTAGGAATAGAAAGTTTTATTATCTATTTTTATTTCTTTAGTTTAAGCCATAATTAAATGAAATAATTTTCACGAGTATATCTACCGCCGCCCATGTCACTTTCTATAAAGGATCTGCCGATGGTCGGCTTTTATCTTTGTTCAACTGACTTTGCAAAAACTATACCTAGGAGACACTGCCAAGGCGAAAACCTCTGAGCTCCCAAACAAGTAAAGAACCCCAAAAAATTACATAATTTATAAGTAGGTATATCTAAACTATTTTGTATTGCCAAACAGCAAATATAATACAATTTAATTTAATTAATTTAACATATTTTCTATATATTCAGACAGAGAAAACATAGAATTTATAGCGAAAGGTAGATTATTGCCAGATACGTCATTGAAAGTGACTAGAAATTGTGGTAATAACTCATAACAGTAAGAATATTAAAACAAATGACCAAAGAGTATTTACCAAACTCTCTAATAACAAAAAGTTATTTTTTATAAAAAAAATTTCTATTAATAGACAACTAATAGTTATAAAATTTGCGAACCGAATAAACTTAATTATTTACAGAAAATAGAGGATCAAGTTTTGTGGCGAAAAACCGGCTTTAAAAAAAATGGAAAACCGATATTGAGCTCTTCGATTTTAGAAAAGTTAAATGTTAGGGAAACTTTGTGGAAAACTGAAGATTTGTTTAAGAAAAATCGGAAAATAGTTCAACCGAAAAACTCTATAAATGGAAAAAACCGGCTTTTAAATATTTTTTTTGTAATACTCTTTTTGGTGCTTCCTGGTTTTAAAAACGTAAGGACACATATGAACCGAAAGTAACCTCACGTAATCTAACCTAGCCTGGCCCGACCTAACCTTACCTGACCTGATCTTTCTGGACCTAACTAAAATTTCGTAAGGTTAGGTTAAGGTAGGTGAGGTTTGGTTCGGTTGGGTCAGGTTAGGACAGGTCAAGTTAGGTTAGGTCAGGTCAGGTTAGATAAGTAAATTTGTGTTAGATCACATCAGTTTGGCTCAGGTAAGCTAAGTTAGTTCAGTTCCAGTTTCTCCGACTTTTATTAAAAATGACGCATATATGCAAAGTTTAGGTTAGGTTAGGTTAGGTTGGGTAAGGTTAGATCAGGTTAGGCTGTAAAAAATGGTATGTCATATAGATTGTGTTAGGTTTCGTTGGTTCGGTTTGCTAGGTTAGATTTGTTAGTTACGCAAGGTTAGGTTCGGCTAGGTAAAGTTAAATTAGGTTAGGATACGTTAGATTAGGTTAGGTTAGTTTAGGCTAGGTTAGCTTAGGTTAGATATGTAAAATTGTGTTAGATCACAACAGTTTGGCTCAGGTAAGTAAGTAAGTTTAGTTCCAGTCAATGTTTTAGGGTTTAAACCTCTTCCTCCGACTTTTATGAAAAATGACGCATATCTGCAAAGTTTTCTTTTTGAGACTTTGTGAGTCTTTTAAAGTATTCATTTCTTATATACCGTTATAACCCTTTAAAAGTTTCTTGGTTGAACCAATTTTTTCGTGTATATTTTAAACATAGCAAGTTTTTTTTAACCAGTTTTTCGATTTTTCTAAAAAATCGGTGCATTTTCGCAGACTCCTTATAACATTATCAAATCAGAGAAAACTGGCTTTCAATTTTTACCTTAAGGTATTATTTTATAACCCCGAAAATGTTTTATTTAGGTGTATTTTGACCTATCAATGTTGTCGTGATGTCTGTCTGGCTGTGTGAGTGTAGGTGTATGTGTGTGTGTGCGGGTGTGTGTGTGTTTGTGTGTGTGTATTATTTCTGTACGTAACACGATAACTCCTAAACTTCTTAACTGATTTATAGTAGAATGTATTTTGCTAAATAATTTGTTTTGTAGCCAAAAACTCCTTAAGTTCTTCTTCTGTTTTCAAGGCTGATATATCATGGCTTTACTTGAAGTATGCTAATATGCGACCTAGAAAGATATCAGATCCGTCATGGATCCATTTATTTTTTGAATACATTTATTACGCGGAAATAAATCGTTTTTGAGAAAAGTCGGAAAAACTGTTTCAAGTAAAGATTTTTTTCTTATAGACTTTCGGTGTGAGAAATACTTGTTTAAAAAACCCTTACTATAGTGAGTCTCTCTGATTTCAAAAGTCTTAAGGAAGCTTTGCAAAATTTCATCGTTTTTAAAAATATCGGAAAACACAATTACTCGAAAAACTTTGGAAATAGGAAAACCAGGTTTTAAATATTTTTTTTTGGGATGCAATTGTTAAATCTCTCTAATGGTAACAGTTTTATTGCAAAAATTGCAGAGCACCAAAAACTGAATATGTCGTTAAGAGCACCTTAAAATTTTTACCAATAGGTCAATGCAGAAAGTAAATCCCACATCCTCATAATATAATATAATATTTTAGATCCGATTCTGAATTCCGATAGAACTTTACTATATCTGATCGCGAAGATATGCGTTTCCATGGATACCAGCTGCGAGCCGCAATCACGAATCAACGAACAGGAGGAGGGAACAAAAAAGATTTGGTTCAAATTTGGATACAAATGTCGAATAAAACTTTAGAAATCATAAGAAGTTTTCAACAAAATACTGAAAACATCTGTTCTTATTGATTACGTAGATCACTCTATAAAGATCTAGGAGGTATTTCTTTATATAATGGTTATCGAACAAAAAGAACATGAAAAAAATCCCTTAATTAATTTTTACCTTCCTAGCCCGCGTATGGCTAGAGAAGGTATTAGTTTCGACGAAAAAACTTTTTTTGAGATAACGCCAAAAATGTATTATTTGAGTTTATTTTGACCTATCTTAGCAATATCGTCGTGACGTCTGTCTGTGTGTGTGTGTGTGTGTGTGTATATTATTTCTGTTCGTAACACCGTAAACCTTTAAACCGATTTACATACAATTTTCAGTTAAGATAGTACCCGACACTCTTACGAGCTGGTTTAGATTTAGAAGTGTGCTAATAGGCTATAGCTAGGAAGCAGTGGCGTAGCGTGGGGGGGAGAGGCGCGGGGGGTTTGTCGCCCCCCGCCCCTGGGGTACTCGCGCCCCATGGGTGGCCGAAGCGCCCTAAGCTTTATTAAGTAGCAGGGCCGGCAAAGGCAATTTGAGAGGGCGGCAAAGGAAAGACATGTTGACCTTTTTTGTTTTTTTTTTGGCCGCAAGATTTTTGAGTGGCGCCCTTTTTAGCTGTCGGCCCCCCCTTCAGGCACGCTACGCCGCTGCTAGGAAGGTATTAGATCCATCATGGATCCATTTTATATTTTAAACAAAATAGTAATAGTGTATACTTGTTTTTATCGGATCGCGATTTACAGTGTTGCCAGGGCAACATAAAATTTTGTCTCCCAATCTCCCAATGTTTGATTTGATCAGCTGATCTATTTGTGACTTCAAAATGATTGAGAGAACGAGAGGCAAAACCTACAGCTAAGGAAATTAATTAAGATTTTTAAAAAGTAACCGAAACCCAATAAAAATTAGCATATTAATTAACGAACTTTCCGGGCCCGATAATGGCCCAATAAAAATGCATAACAAAGTAATGGGCGATTGAAAATGCCCCAAACTCTTAAAACAAACATAGTGTGCCCCGGTCGAGTGAGAAGAATTATTGCGGTTTGACTTTTTAATCAAATAGATCACTTTTTAAAGAGCCCATATAACTTTAAAAGTCCTCTTCACTTATATCTGTAGAATACAGAACCCAAAATAATGGAGTTTTTGAAACGCTTGTATGACACGTCGTTGTGGTAGTAGTAAGAACTGCGTCTGCGCACTAGCCACTAACAAAATACCATTCCATAAGTTATAGAGACTTGTCATTGTGGTAGTGATAATTTTTACCTTCCTAGCACGCGTCGCAATGGCTAGAGAAGGTATTATTTTCGACGACACTTTTTTTTCGGATAATGGCAAAAATGTTTTATTTGGGTGATTTTGACCTATTGTAGCCGAGATTGTAGCAATATCGTCGTGATGTCTGTCTGTGTATGTGTGTGTGTGTGTGTGTGTGTCTGTGTATATATTATTCCTGTCATACATACATATACACACATACACACATACATACATATATAAATAGGGGTATTTTCCCTCGGAGTAGTTGTTTCTGTTGGTTTGACACAACTTATGCTCTACACGGAGCTATCGCCTACATTCACCTGAAACCGGTCGAGGATTGGCATGGATCACTTGTTCCTGATTGTCAGGACGTGTTCCAGACGGGGATCATTCGTATCCTTGTGATCGACGTTGGAGATAGTGAAAACCAAACAGTTTCTTTAGGCGCGTTTAACAGTTTTTGTGGGTAGTGAATTGAACTGAGCCGTCAGGCTCGGTTAAACGCTCATTCGGGTGAAGTCGGCTCGAGTCGACTAACGCTGAGAGGTACAATCAGCGAGCGATATGAGGATGCAGATGAAGGCCAGTATTATTAATTTCGCCTTGTTGAAGTTTACACTTCTGCCGTGTGGTCTTAAGCATACACAATTTTTTTAAAAACTCTTTATATCTTAATTTCTATTTGACATTTCGAGGGAGAGTTCCTCTAAGAAGGCTCGTAAGGTTAATAGGGTCGGTAACAGGTTGAACAAAGATACAGTTATAGGTATCCCATCCATATATGCCCATATTAGTTGAATGAATTATGTGAAATTAGAGAGGATATTAAAAATTATCCAATTAAGATTTTAATTTTGGGAAGGCGCCAATATGGTGTGCCTGTCCCTGTAGTATGTGTAGATATCCATGACAGTCTTAGATAAAACTATTGTTTAAACAAGGCCAACACATTAAACAATGAGTTTCGGCTGCAAAAAGGTCGTTTTTTGTATTTTATGTGCCGGTGTTATTTTTTTTTTAAGTTAAGTTTTTCAACTGTGCGCCTTTTTCCGCATACGCTATTTTCTGTGTGCACTTTTTTCTGCAAGCGACTTATTTAATGTACTTATTTCCGGGTTGATAAAGCAAGTCAACAAAAATATTATATTTATCAGCTTTTGACTTTTTAAATTTTTTTTGGGCTCTGTCTCTGGAGGGTTAGATACCCCATTTACCCCCAATGTAGAACCGCCGCACAGTGGTGAGGCCATATGAGATCATGCGGCCAAAATATAAAAACTATCAATTTCGTTTTTAAATCCAAAGATCCAATGTAAAATTGGTAAAATAAGTTTGCTAGCGAGCTTTTAAAGAAACAACAAGTAAAAATTTGCTAATTTATCAGAAACTAAGAAAAGATTGCACTTTTTAGATAAGCTACGAAAGACTTAATTTTCTCCTTTATAACTGAAGATGTCAATTTTCAAATTTCAAATGTGTTAGTTCGGTTTGCACATGTTTCTTTCTATTTTTAAGAAGTTATTTTTCTTTAATAGATCTTGAGATCTGTTGAGACCTTTTCTTCTAATTTTGACCAAATCGTTCATTTCTGAAGATTTTGCTTTACAAATCGGACAACAAGTTGCAGATGAAGTTTCTGTTAATATTTGACATATTTTGCTGTCGATCATTGTGAGCGACAAATTATGGGAAACAGAGAAGTTAAATTTTTTATTTGAGCTTCGTAATCCTTCACGACTGGTTACATTTTCCGGTGTTTCTCTTAAAAATTCAAAAAACAAGGGTCTGTAGTAGTTAGAAGACGATGGGTGTGGGTTCTTCCAAATTACTTCATTTTCTATAAAAATTAACTGAATAGGTACCAAAGACACTGAAATAACGGACTCATCTGTTATTTGTGAATTTTGAAAATTTTGTTTGTAAATGCTATTTCCGGCTGCTCCGTCGCAACCCCACTTACTACGCAGCAAAAATTTGTTCTGTTTAGTTTCTAAACTTTTCTGTTTTACGTCTTTGATCTGAAATAACCGTTATACAGTGTAATCCAAAAGTTGCTGCATTTTTATAAAAGCACCTTTCTCTGTAATTTCCATTAAAGAAGGATATCATTCAGATTTGGCTTGGAAAATTTGGTTATAACTGGGAAAAATGTCCGCGTTTTTCAATAAGCACTGCTCTCTTAAGGAATTATATTGATATCTAGATAACTTAATATCCGTCATTGGAGGTAAAGATTCATCTTTCGAAAATTTTGTCACAGTATTTTGGCATTGAAGCCGCTGTCTAAAGTCCTGTGCTCCTAAAGAAAGCACTTCCCGGATCATCGCAGCTTCATCTCGTTTTTCTTCTGTACACAATCTTCTTTCCAATAAGCTTTGCAGCTCAGCTATTGTTAATTTATTAATTTTTTCTAGGTCTGCCACTTTTCTACGTTTGCTTCTTTCTGCATTCTTCCATCTTTTTAGTCGGTCTAACTGCCGCAGTCACTACCTCTTTAATTTTCCTGAATATCACAAATCCGTTTAGCCATGTATCAAATTCCCTATAAAACCGATCTTTGGTTCTATTTGCTTGGTTCCACTTACTTTTAAACTGAGGCAAATATGTCTTTTGAATCGTTTGTTTAACTATTTTAAAGTCCTCGTCGGATAATTCATACTGCTGCTTCAAATTGCGTAAAAATATATTCTCATCGCCTTTTAACTCGATAACACTATCAGAAAGGCACTTTCTTCTAATCCTTTACACTTTTAAACATCAACTTTTAGGTCGATAATACTATCAAAAAGACACTTTCAACTAAACTATTTTTAAACGCATCCAATAAGTTGACGTATACAAAAAACAAGTGAACATAATCTGACGCATCATCGAGATGCACGGCTTAATTTAAAAATGTATAACATTTGAATAGGCAAACATGGGCAAATACAATTAACTAATTATGAAAGACGGTGAGTTATACTTTCTTTCTAGTGCAAAATCTAATCTTCGGCAAACTATTAATTTCCTTGCAGAAACTGAAACATTTCATTTTCAGAAAAATAATGTGCATCATAGTAGCTAATTTACTTATTGAACTAAAAGAAAGATATTTTAGAAAACAAAATATTATCGATTAAATTCAAAGAACATTATATAATTTTAAAAAATAACTTTAGGGATAAATTTCCAAACAGCCATTGGGGAAAATTACTTCAACTTCATGGATGTTTTTTCATTTTATTAAAATATTTACTTGCCTTGCAAAAACTTCTTGTTGAAATGAATTTTTTGCAGTAGTAATTTTTTTATGGTATTAGTTATATGATATTTATTATGTTGGATATGGTTACAAAATAATGGCATGAAATATTTTATATATTTTTTATTTTTATTTGAAGCAATTTTGGCCGCATGGTCTCATATGACCTCACCATTGTGCGCCGCGGCGAACCACACTCTTGTTTTTTTATATTTTGCGCGCGGAAAAGTGACTTTACCGCGCATTAGTGCGGAGAAGTACAACTTTTCGCACGCAAATAAGTGCGGAAAAGTGGCCTATCCGCACGCTAGGAAATGTACTTCTTACTTAAGTATCGCAATACAGAGTTTAATTTTTTAGAAGAAACGAAAAAATATTGCTCAGCAGGCGAAAATTCTACAAAAATTAAGTTCTTTACAGAGAAAATGGCGTCCCAGAAAAGAGAAAAGATAAAAACTACTAAAAATTTTAAAAAATGTACCGGAGTCAAAAATTTTAGAAAAGTTAAGTAGGTAGAATTTTTTTTTTTTTTAGATTGCTATTAAATCTTTTTTGGCCGGGGACGTTATGTTCATGTCTTATTTTAATGAATAATGAACTATTTTCCTTTAAGATTTTGGACAATTTTTTTTTGTGCTTTATAACGATCGGTAGGGATTCAAATTTTGTTCATTTTGGGGGGGGGGGGGGTAATTTTGAGCTTGAGGGGGCAAAGCCACCTAGCCTTTCCTAAATGCAGAATATAACAAACAATTTTCTAAGTCGGCCTTTTGATGACACTTATCTGGAGTAAAAATTTAAAAAATTACGATTCTGTTTAATGCTGCCAGTTATTTTTTGTTGTTGTTTTTATTTGAATTTTTGGGAAAACTTAACCTTAAATTTTGTTTTGATTTTTTTTGGGCTCTTTAGCCAAACCTGTAAAAGAGAACCTCCTAGTTCCAAATCAGGGAAATTCCGATCAGGTGATCATTTTTCTTTTTTTGAAAGTTATTTCCTTTTTTGAACACCTGATCATTTTGCTAAATTCATGCGCGCTTTACTCACGCTGGGCGTTTGAAGTACCCCCCTGTATTTGACAGGGGAATGAAGAACCACTTCCGCAAAAACCACCGAAGAAGTCACACGTGTTTTAAGATTAAGACCAAAATTCCATTCCAAATTCGCGGCGCCGCGATTGAAATGCGGAACTGCTGCTAAATGAAAGAAGGTAAGCTTCTAGCGTGTGCCGATTTTTTTCCTTTGTTTTAGTTCAATAAATGTCTGTTTTCCCAGGGGTGAATTTAACTTTGGGGTAATTTTTTTGTGATCTCTAGTCTTCTCCCCTTCAAGCATTCAGCCGTCTAATACCTATTAGTATTTACCTTGGAAAATCTGGTTTTACCTAAAAATATTAAAATTTTTAAAAACTCATCTACAGAGTACAAGTAAGCGCGCTGAACCAAAACCGACGAAGGAATAAGAAATAAATATAATAAGTCTCAATATCTTTTGTATATCTATATCCTTGGGCGTTTCTGGGCTGTCAACTGGTGTTTTTGATTTAAAGGCACTTAAAATATTAGCTGGAAGCTGCATGAGCCTAAGCTCGGTAGGCAATTCATTCAACCCACTTATTTGCGTGATCTTGTTTGTATATTCCAGACCTATTTTATACGGGGACATACAAGAAAATATAAAACCCTTTTGCCCACATACTTTATAAGCTAAAATGCTAAGCAAAGGAAATAAAAAGTTAAAGCAACTCCAGAAATATTTTTCGTATAGGACGCATGCTTGTATTGTACAAATTAACGATCGAAATAGCTTTCAAAAATGTGCTCCATTTTCACATGGCACAAAGAGGTCCACGAAACTGGGAACATAGGAATCTTGTCGCCCGATTTACAATCGATTGATAAGCGCACGGGAACTATCCTATGGCCAGCGAGATCACCCAATCTTGCTCCCAATGATTTTTTTTGTGAAGTTACATTAAATGGCATGGTAGGGCCAATAATTTTGAAGAACTTCGAAATAAATAATTACAGATGCATTTCAAACTATTACCCCTATAACATGCTCCTAAACGTAAGAGTTGGTTTTTATTATGGGCTCGGATATTGTCAAGCTGAAGAAGGAGGACCTTTCGAGATTTTACTTTAACATTTTTGGTTAAGAGGGACTTTTAGAATTTTTTGTTTTTTTAAGAACCTGCTTTTATCTGTTCCGCCTAAAAACATTCATTTGGTTCCGCCCTATAATTTTTACATTTGATGTTGTAGGAAATCAATCTGAGTCGTTATACAAAAACGACCAGATTTATTAGCGACAAAAATAAACACATTAGGTTAATTCGCGTGTTTAATAACGCATTTTATTAGTTACAAAACACACCTCACATGCATGCGGTCAAAGGTAGACTAATTTCTTTTACGCGACAAAATACCGTGGCTCCACGGAATAGAAAGAGACATACAAAGAGTTCTGCTTTCGTCCGCTATCTCGCAGAATGCATGGCAGTAGTAAATTGGGCGTATTCCACCGTATGTTCCTAGATTGGTGGACCAGTAGGTATACCAAAATACCCTTTAGGGTGTCCTCTTACTTGTTCTTCTTTCACGTTAATTGTTTTAAAGAATTAGACCTAGCAACCATAATTATATAAGGTAACAAAAGCTCAAAGATTAATGGGAAGACAAATATTACATGTAAAGCAGACAAAGAAAAAGAAATGACTGGATACAAAATAAAACAAAAGTAAGGGACGTCAAAGGAGAGGTAGCAAAATTAAATTTGCCGGTCATAATATCAGACCGAAGGACGGTCGATAGAACAAATGTATTGTAACTGGAGACCTTGGGAAAATAAAAAAAGTAGGGAAAGAACCCAAATGAGATGGGCGGACGCTTTAAAGAAACATGCGGGAACTAGATGGATGAACACGGCGACAGACAGAGAAGAGTGGAAAATATTGGGGGAGGCCTATGTCCAAAGATGGATCGAAGAAGGCTAAATAGATAGAATCGACAACCATAATTACAACAATTCTGTATTTCTTTGTCGCATTAAAGAGTTAATAGATAATTGAGGAATCAGGATAATCTTATCTTTCCGCAAAATCAAAGAGAATATCAAAATACACGCGTTCCCGCGCTAGGAAACACGTGGACTCAAAATCGTCATGTATCAAATCAAGTGCATATTCTGTTTTGACTCGCTCTATTAATTCACTGCTAATACGCCAACGTCCGCAGGAAGTCACGTGTCACGCTTTGACGTTCTCTATATTTTGGAGCTTCTATAGAGCCTCTATTTTGTTGGTCCTGTATTCTATTTATTCAGCATCGGTGACAGCAAATAAAACAACGGCAAATGACAAAAAAAAGTGTTTTGCTACTAGACCTTTATTAGTTCCAATTAACAGAAAAATAAATTAGACTTAATCCGAGTTATTAGGGTGAATTAGGCTGAAGTTTTAGGGCCGTAAAGGTTTTTCAGGTTTTTAGACGAAAATAGACCTCCTATTGAAAAAATTTAAATACAAAAATTATAGGAGATAAAAAGGTTTACACATTTTCCGAGCAAAACCGTCTTTTTGCCTTCCTAGAGCAATGGCTAGAGAAGGTATTAGTTTCGACGAAAAATTTTTGTTGAGATAACGACGAAAATGTGTTATTGGGGTGTATTTTTACCTATCTTAGCAATATCACGGATCAAGGTGATATCGTCGTGATGTCTGTGTGTGTGTGTATATATTATTTCTGTCCGTAACACGATAGCTCCTAAACCGCTAAACCGACGAGCTGATTAAATTTTGGTCAAATTCTATTAATGCTAATGACAGTTTTTTGACAATTAAAATATTTTAAAAATGATAACGGAGTTTTTAGAATATAATAGACTGCATTTTGCTCAATAATTAGCGTTATAACCAAAAACTTCGTAAGAGCTTTTGTTTTTGATATATTTACAAAAAACTGTTTTCAAAGCTGATATAATATGGCTTCACTTAAAGTGTGCTAATTAAATACGTAATATTCCAATATTCCCTGTTACCTATTTAAACAATGGTTGGCGTTTGATGCAAACATTCAGAAATAAAAGTACGAAAAATGCACAGATACAAAACTTACATAGATAGAGTTTGTGTCAACTGTACGCCGATGATTTGACGTAACGAATACAAGAATACACCAACCAATCAGGACATTTTATCTTAAGGCCCGCAAAAAGGATAGAGTTATACCCATTGATATTGCTATTTCAAATATGTTTGCATTCTGCATCGTAAGGTACCGTAAGTATTGCAATAATACGTACTATATGGAAATAATATGCATATGTCTTTGAAAGCAACCAATCAGGTCTTTTTTGCTTTAAGACCCCAAGGCCCTCATGTTTGCATCATAAATGGCCAGTTACCGTGGGTATTGGAATATTATGTATATGGTGCTAATAGGCTAACTAGGAAGGTATCAGATCCGTTATGGGTCCATTTGTTTTTATTTTAGCACAGAAATTTTTCCATATTATTGTTTTTTTTGCTATCTATAAATAGACGTTTTATAAAAGAAGTAACCACTGTTTAAAAAAAAAACTGCTTCCAGAACTTGGAAATTTTCGAGTTAAAATAGAGAGAGAGATAGAGATATTTTAGGTTTAAAATTAAAATAAAGTGTAAAAATCATTGACTTCTATACAAGGCCCTTTCAGGGCCTTATACAATCAATATTTTAATTTAAAAAAATTTCGCGCTAAGGCCACAAATAACTGTTTTAAAAACAAAAATATTATAAAAGATTCAAATCAAAAAAAAAATCCGGGTTTTTCGGTTTTTCTCGGAAAATGTTAGGTTATGTAATAAAAATAAATAAAAACCCAACAAAGGAAAAAGAAAACATTCATCAAACTAGAACAATCAACAGAACACTACAAGGGACTTCTGCAGGAAACAAGACCCGAATATCTGCCAGCCTCTCCGATTAGAGACAGAGAAGTACATAGAGAGAAAGTAATTATCGAAAAAGAAATGATAAAGAATAGTATTAAAAAGCCTAAATCCAGGAAAGCTAGCGGACCTGGGGGAATAACGCGAGAAACTACTAGAATCTCACATATATAATAAACATCAAGTACCATGAAGACTGGAAAATAGTTTCGTGTAGGCAGATCTTGTACTGATAATGTTTTTTGTTTTAGACAAGTAATTGAGAAAATGAGTGACAGAAACATAGATACTCATGTTACCTTTGTGGTCCTACAAGAAGCATATGATACCGTTCCACTAGAAAAATTTTGGACAGTGTTAGAAAAAACTAAAATCAATCATCATACATACATAAAAGCGATAAAAGAACTATACAAAGAGTCAAAATCTAAAATAAAAAATCGCCTTTCGAAAGGGTTCCTGCAGGAACTCAAGGCTTAAGACAAGGATGTTGTATCTCTCCAACTCTTTTTAAAATATGTATCGAAGTAGCTCTAAAAAATTGGAAACGTAAACTACACCGCATGGGAATAGAACGTAACGACCGATTAACCATGCACACAACACACTACAGTTTGCTGACGACCAAGTAATTGTAGCTACTGATAAAAAAGACATGAAACATATGATGAGAAAGTTAATGGAAGAATACCAAAAGTGGGGGTTCACAGTGAACGTGGAAAAGACACCATAATTTTTTTTTGCACTTATCTTTAGCAAATAAGGAACCCCTGCACGGGCAGTCAAGTGAATTTGAAGTGTGAGCGTAGCCACTGAGTATTTGCGTTTTTAATGCGGAAAGTGTGGCATTTTTTGTGTGCGACAGCTCCTAGAGAAAATCGCAGGATAATAGAGTTATCATTGCACTTTGTGGGAATGGTAAAATAAGATTAATCTACCTAAAAAAATCGTTGGGAAGTAATTTCTTTTGAACTCTTATACACCTTTATTTTTTTAAACAGCAGCACATAGTGTTCCTCAATTTTTATTATTTTTGTAAAATATTTTTTTTTTATATTAAACCTAAGCAAATGGCATCGGTTTAAAAGAAAAACGACATTTGTTTCGTTCCAAGAAAATCATATGGGCTTATTTCTTGCATGAAGACATTTTAATTCTCCTTTCAAAATACTTAATGTTTTCAAACCAGGGTTGAAATTAAAGAACGAAAAATCATACAAAAGTTTCCTGTGTTTCGGCCGGGATTTGAACCCGGAACCTTTTGCTTTGTACGCCATCTCCCTACCAATTGGGCCACCGAAACCATGATTATAAATTCAAACAAGTGTTCGTGCCTAATCGGGTAAAAAAATAAGGGTTTTATTGTTTCTCTAGTATTTTTCCGTGGGTAGCTCGAAAGCTTAACCTCACGGGGCTCCAAGATCTAATGGACAACTAATAAGTGTTGAGAGTTAACTGTTTCGTCCTTATGGGACTCCTCAGAACACTGCTTGGTCAATGTGACACCCTTACTAAATTAAGTATACGGCTTTATCTCTCACCTTACACTGCTAGTGAGAAAACCATGTGCCCAACAAGAAGCGCCATCTATCGAAGTACAAGAGAAACTAAAACAGCAGCAGGCGAGTAAAACTGCTATATCATTGTCCTTCTAGATCAGATCAACGCCAATCGCGTTTGTTCCGCTATCAAGACGTCGGCATCGCGTCTGTCAGCGGATGATTATAAATTTCTAAAACTTCTATCACGGTCAGTCTTACAGTATAGAAAACACAACAACCCTTTTTTTTCAGATCATCATATTTTAAATAACTTACCTCATGACATATTCAACAAAAATATCTATAATGAGCATTGGTGCTACATATGACTTTCGTGAGGCAGCATGATTTATTTTCATTATCGGTAATCGCACATTAAAGGCGGCGCCTTTTTCGATTCCCGAAAGACGTTGTACTCGTATTCTGCTGGGCCTGTAAGAATCAAAGAGAAAGAAAGGGAAGGCATTTTTTGCTAGTGGGGGGTAACTCTCCTGTTTATTTTGTTATTAATAAAAAGTGCATATTTTTTTTCTAGAGGGGTAATTACCACGTTACCACCCCCTCAAATCCGCGCTTGCCTGTCTGCCAACTGCGCAAATATGTGGAATATCAAGTTTAACTATAGAAAAACTTTAGTTTTTACAGACAGCAGTCAGTGGCGGTTTCTCCATAAGTGCACATGTGCACGTGCACTCCCAAATTATACTTAAAAAATATTAAACTTTGATCATTCCTTAATTTCATTAATAATTACCCCAAAAGGAATTCACTAAAGACTGGAATATTATCTAGAAATTAATACCCGGTATGTATGTGTTTGTATTCGTGTTCAAACCAACTTCGAATCTAATTCTTTACGGTAATTTACTGGAACCAAATTCTATGCACCGTGGATGTTATGTCGCATGCTAATTACGAAATATAGAAAGAGAGGACGACATGTCCCAATAGAATTTTACAGCACATAGAATCTGAAACTTCCTGCGGCACCGCGCTTTATTATTTATTTATAATTAAAATAATAATATGTAGGTAACTAATATCTAAATAAATATCTCATTTTTTAATTATTTGCTCTAAATTATACGATATGACCCACTCGATGGCCCAAAAAGTTAGCGTGGCACTTAAAAAAAATTTATGCCTGCGCCGCAATTTTATTTTTTTGGTGTGCACCCCCAAAGCTTTTTACCACGCGCCCCACTGACAGCAGTACATGTTTTATCGAATATTTAAAAAAAATAAAGTAAGAAACTGTTTTTTACGTTGAATTTGGGTACAAAATATAAAATAATTCAAGATCAATTGCTACCAAAAAAAAGCATTTCATAATTACCTATAATTCGTTTATAGTTTTTTTGTTTTTTTTTTGGCTGATTATGATATAAAGATTTTGCGCAAGATTTTGGGGATAATTTTGACTTGTATTAATAGTATCTAAGTGGCAAAGTAGTTAATGCGAAAACGATGTGCGGAGTTTAAAAACAATTTATTTTTCCTTAAAACATATGAAGTTGAATTGAACTGATAAGAAATAGGCTTTATTTCAAAGTTTATGTATTTTTACCTTCCTAGCTCGCGTAGCAATGGCTAGAAAAGGTATTAGTTTTTTTTTGAGATAACGCCGATAATAAGTTATTTGGGTTATATCGTCGTGATGTCTGTCTGTGTGTGTGTGTGTGTGTGTGTGAGTGTGTGTGTATATTATTTCTGCCCGTAACACGATTGCTCCTAAACCATTGAACCGATTTTCATAAAATTTTCAGGTAAAATAGTGTTCGACACTCTTACGAGCTGATTAGATTTTGGTCAAAATCCATTAAGGCTAATGACTGTGTTTTGACAATTAAAAATTTTTAAAAATGCAAACTTTTTAATGAAGCGTCCTATCAATATGCGGTTTTCGGAATATGGTAGACTGTATTTTGCTCAATAATTTGTATTTCTGATATATTTACAAAAACTGTTTTCAAGGCTGATATATTAAGGCTTCACTTGCAGTAAGCAAATAGGCTAGCTAGGAAGGTATCAGATCGGTCATGTATCCATTTATTTAATATCATAAGCCTGAAGTTTTGTTATAATAAATTAATAATAAAGATTTTAATAAAAGTTTAGAGATTTGTTGAATTTTTGAAAAAATGTGCTCTAATATATTCAAAAATCTTCATCTCCGTTAAAAAGTTAGCATTTAAAAAAAAATTCATTAGCATTAATGGATTTTGACCAAAATCTAATCAGCTCGTTACAGTTTAGGAGCTATCGCATTAAGGGCAGACATACAGGCACAGACAGACGTCACGACGGCGTTATCTTTTTTTTTTCTCCGATAACAATATATTCTCTAGCCATTGCTGCGCGGGCTAGAAATGTAAAAATCTGTGTATTTTAAAATTATTAGGCTGTATATGATTAAATTTTGGTTCCATGCGTTAAAACATTAAAAATCTATTATATTCCACATATTTATAAAAATCGACGATGAGTATATGACGACAGATTTATAGTGAGCACAAACCTCTAAAATCACCGCCCCAAAGCCCCAAACTACAATCGCGCAAATCAAATGAGAATCGCGACAGATGTGTAAAGGATAGGATTTGCAGGAACTTGCTAGAGAAACGGGACTTTACAGGATTACAATTACACGGACTTACACATGTTCTGTGTATGGGTGTGTTGTGTTCCTTTAGCCAATAATTACTGCATAAAATACCGGCCGACACAAAGAGGCCACCCTTTATTTATTTGGTCTATATTTGGAGATTGTAACTAGTCAAAAGAACTACCCCATTTTACCACCCCTGATCGAAAGAAAACATATAAATAAGTGCTAATTTAATTAGGAATAAGAAAAAATAAATTGGAAATAAACGGAATGTTGTGTGATAGATACCTTTAAAAGCTATACGGGGACTTTTTAAATTCCCGTTGTATTTTTTTTTCGATCAAAATTAATCATAAAAAAATCAATTTAAAAAAAAATATGTATGTATACAGACAGAGGTAAGGTTCACATTTTTTTTTGTTTTGGTTTAAACTACTTTTCCGAATTTCAAATAGGAATTTTTTTTATTTTCGAAGGCGGCAATTTAGAAAGTCCCCGACTGGTTCGTCCCGCCTTCCTTTTTGTAAATATGTTCTTTTTACTATAATTTACCAAATTGGTTCGAATTAGGCTATTTGGTGATTCACTAGAGCATTTTCTATTTTTTGTTTATTTAGTATTAATTAACTAATTAAGTACTTAAAATTACTGGGTTATTTGCATTTGAAACTCCCGCGGTTTTAGAGGCAAATATTACAATTTGCTATAATTAATTTACTTTACATAAAATGCATTTTGAATTACTAAGGTTCCTAGTTCCTTTAATATGGACCTTCGTAATCTCATTCCTTCCTACTTATTCCTTTTCTCCTACGCCTATGGATTAACGACGCCACTGGGCGCCATGTGGGAGAATGAACGCAGTAGCGATATCTGCTGCAGCAACACAGAGAGAACCGTTTCGCCTTCGAACGATAATACACGCGTGTTAGCGACTCTCCTACCACATTCATGTGGGGTGCAAAAAATACGGTTGAACAGCACGTCCTCCCATGAGTTCCACTTCCTGTATAAAAATGGTAAGTGAAAATGCATTATTTTTACCTTACATACATTTGTTTATTGCTACACTAACCTAGAAGGTAAACTAGACCATTTCAGAATCCCTTGTACCAGCTTAGCCTATGACCTTATTCCCTTAAAATTACAGTCCACATCTGACACCGTTAAATTCCAGACAACTCTCCTATCTGGACCACCAGGGAGCCCCATTTTTTGATCCTTAGCGACCCGGATTTCTGGAATCGTTTTTTTGCCTTTTTAGGTTAGTTTTTTTTTACTGGTTTCAAATGCAAGAAAAACCCTTGTTTTTCCTAAATGCCTTTTTTACTGGTTTCAAATGCAAGAAAAACCCTTGTTTTTCTTACATGCCTACTTTAGAAAACCCCTAGGTTTCTAAAATACATTTTGCGATTTTTTTTTTGTGTAAAAACAAATGCAAGAAAAACCCTTGTTTTTCTTACATGCCTACTTTAGAAAACCCCTAGGTTTCTAAAATACATTTTGCGATTTTTTTTGTGTAAAAATTAAATATTTTTAACAATAAATTTAGCCTTTTCATGCGAAAAACCAAACACAGATAAAATCTGTAAACTACTATGCTTTTTTTTTGTTTCGAATAAATCAAGTTTTTTCGTTTCTTTTTTGTAAAAAAAAAACCGTATAGAATTTGGGTGTTTTTTTGTTTGTCACTGGAAATAGTTTAAAATAGTGTCTGCAAAGTGCTATTATTTTAGCCGTTGTGCCTTCACATTTGTGGATTGCTATAATTATATCCAATTTGCTCGAAAAAAATCTCCAAATTGCCATATTCATTTTTGCTTATTGCAAATTGCTATGACTATATCCGATTGCGGATGCTTTACTATATTCGTTTTTGCGTAAAAATTGCTATGAATATATCTATTTCTAATTTACTATTATAATATCTGTCTGCAAATGGCTATGATTGTATCCATTTTTTGCGTGCATAATAAATTTTGAAGGAAATTTAATTCTTAACTTGAGAATTTGTTTTCGTGTAAAGGCAGATAAATAGTTTTACCAAATTAAATGCTTTTGATTTGTAGGTATTTATTTTTAAATTTAATACATAGTAGGTACCTACTTATTTGAATTCGCGAGGCGAAGATAAAAAAACTTATACACAAGTTTTTTTGTTATCATTAGTTTGCATCGGGTATTTTCTTTACTTTTGTGCGCTTATAGTTTGATTATTGTAATTAAACGTAGGACATTAATATTTATACAGGGTGTCCAAATTTTGATTTTTTTTCAGTTTACCTAATTTTTGTCAATTATTTTTTGGATTTTTTTTTAAATCATGTCTAGTTCGGATAAAATTTTAAAGGCTAAAGCCTTGCGCTATAGTGCGATTTCACAGCTAAATTTGATCATTGAATCCGCGACCCTCGCAAAAAATGACCCTGCCTATCACAGCGGCTTTAAAGTCAAATTTCGGACATTGTCAAAAATCAAAAAAGATTTTGAAAAGCACCATAATACTTTGTTGACGTTGGTAGCCTCTGATGAGGATCGCTTAGTAGTAGAAAACAAAGTGGCTATGGACTTTTGCAAACGCTGTGACGAGATTTCCACTATATTTTACGAACTTTTCGAACTACCCTTTGAAGATGGAGGGCTTTTGAGCAGTACGATAAATCCCATGGGCAGTCCCTGTGCCTCCACAGACCAGCATGGTTTACTGCCTAGGATAAAAATACCTCTTTTTCAAGGGGAATTTAAGGAGTTTCCAACCTTTTTGCAAGCCTTTAATGCTACCGTGCACAATAATAGGTCGCTGGGAAACTTTGAAAAATTCAATTTGCTTTTTTCTAATTTAAAGGGCCCTGCCCTGGATGTCATTTCTGACATTCCTATCCTTGCTGAAAATTATTTAAATGCCTACCACACCTTGGTGGATAGGTATACAAATAAACGATTACAAGCTTACCTTCACTGGAAGGCAATTGAAGGCTTCTCTCCTCTTACTAAAGAGAATGCTACGAATTTGAGGAATTTGCTTGATTGTTTTTCGAAAAACTTAAGTGCTTTAAAAGTCATGGGTTTTAAAACGGAGTTTTGGGATTATATTATGGCACAAATGCTCTTGGATAGGTTGGACCTAACCACGCGCAAGGCATTTGAGCAAAATTATTGCTCCAATGAGATCCCCTCTTATGATAAAATTCGTGCTTTTGTTTCTAGCCATTGCATTGCGTTGGAACAAATACAACAAACTCAAGATTACTTAAAAAATAAAGATTTGTCAATTTCAAGTCAGAAAAATCAAGCAAAGTTTCAAAATCGATCTGCTTTGTTTGCTAATACTCAGAGAGCCTCCAAAAATGCCTCCCAGTCTCCAAATGGCCAAAGTGGCTTAAATAATACTCCAAACCCTCAAAATTTTTGTTTTCTCTGTAAAAGTGACGATCATATAATATACAGATGTCCTAATTTTTTGGCGAAAACTCCCCAGCAACGTTTTGAGATTGTTAAACAACATAAAGCGTGTGTCAACTGTTTGGCCTCGAAGCATAATTTACCCCAGCAATGCAAATCAGAAAAAAGATGTTTACATTGTGGCCAATTTCATCACAGTCTCTTACATTTTTTTCCTATTAATTCTACACCTAGTTCTGCGAGTAGCCCCTCTACTTCTGCAGTGCAACCCCCGAGGAGCCCCGTGGCTACCGAATTTAATAGAACCACTAACACCATTGTTACTGGTATGTCTTTAAATGATCGCGAAGTACTTCTCTGTACCGCTTTAATACAAATACAGGATGTTTTTCAAAATTGGCACACAGTGCGCGCCATCTGTGACTCTGGTGCTCAATCTTCATTTATATCTAAGTCATGTGCTGATAGTTTGGGCCTTCCTAAATTTAATATCGCCATGACTCTACAAAGCTTAGATCGAATGACAACTTCGGCAAAATCTGGAATTAATTGCAATATATCCTCTTTGCGTGATAATAATTTTGTTTTTAATTTTGATGCGATAATACTCGATAAAATTTGTAGTGATTTACCTCATTCCTCATTTTCGATTAAAAGTTTTCCTTTTCTCGCCAACTTAGAACTAGCTGACCCAGGCTTTAATAAAAGCGATAAAATTGATTTATTGTTGGGCGGCGATGTGTACCCTTACATTTTGCTAGATGGTCGTTTGTCTACGGGACCCAACAACCCCGTCTGCATTAATACTATTTTTGGTTGGGGAATAATGGGCAATCTTTCACTTTCACCTTCAACTACAAATCAAATTAAAACATTTTTTACTACGTCAATGAACGATTCTTTTGTCAATTTAGATAAAAATCTACAACGATTTTGGCAAATAGATGACATACCTAATGTCAAGGCCATTGACCCCGAAGATGAGTTTTGCGAAAATTATTTTTTGAAAACTACCTCAAAAAATGAGGAGGGGAGATATATTGTATCTTTACCATTTAAAGTTACTGCTCCAGATTTTGGCGACACTCGATCCATTGCCGTACGTCGTTTTTTCTCCCTTGAGAAGAAATTGCTACAAAACCCTGATTTTTATGCTGCCTACAGCTCTGTTTTACAAGATTATTTAGATAATAATCATATGCAACCGGTTTCTGCACCTTTGCCGACCGAAATTTCAAATCATTTTTATATTGCACACCATGCGGTGTTTAAAAAAGATTCTACTAGCACCCCCCTGAGGGTGGTTTTTGATGCGAGCATGCACGCCCCTGGCAAAATCTCGCTCAACAACGCTGTTTATACTGGGCCCCCTTTACAAAGGGACTTACAAAAAATTTTATTACTTTATCGTTTGCATAAATTTTGCTTTTGTTGCGACATCCGTCAAATGTACAGGATGATTTTAGTTGACCCTAGTCAAACTAATTTTCAAAGAATAGTTTGGAGGTTTGATCCTAACCAGCCTATTCAAGACTTCGAAATAAATAGAGTTTTATTCGGGGTCTCTTGTAGCCCCTTTTTGGCTATCAGAACTTTGCTGCAACTTGCTAGAGAGCATGAGGACCTTCCTCTTGCCTCAAAAATCATTGAGGAGGCAGTTTTTGTCGATGATGTGATTTCGGGAAGTGATGACTTTTTTAAGGCCACTGAGATGAAAAATCAATTAATCGAGCTACTTAGCCGAGGTGGATTCGAATTGCGTAAATGGGCGAGCAATTGTCCCGAGTTACTATCCGATCTTCCTGAGTCACACATTTCGATGAAGGCTCTTTCTCTCGATTTGGATGCTGAAAATTCAACTTTGAAAATTCTCGGTTTAAATTGGAACCCTCATACTGATGAATTTTTTTATACTTTCGACTGTTCTCTCCAAACATGCACTAAAAGAACAATTTTAAGTAATTTGGCCCGCATTTACGACCCTCTGTCTTTTTTGGCGCCAATAGTTTTAATTTTAAAATTAATTGTTCAATACTGCTGGGCAGAAGACTTAAACTGGGACGACCCTGTCAGTCCGGAAATTGTTTTTAAATGGGAAAAATTTAAAAATGAATTAAAGTTTTTGCATTCTGTTAAAATTCCTCGTCAAATAATTTTGCCTAATGCTAGTCAAATCCAGCTAGTAGGATTTTGCGATAGTTCAGAACGGGCCTATTGTGCTGTCGCTTATATTCGAATTTTTTATTCTGATGGAAACATTAAAGTTTTTTTTGTTTGTAGTAAATCTAGAGTCGCACCGTTGCGTCGTAAACTAACTTTACCAAGACTAGAGCTTTTAGGAGCTGTTTTGTTGGCTAAATTAATGGATTTTTTACTAGAAACGTTCTCGGAAAAAATTAAATTTGATAAAATTCTTGCTTTTACTGATAGCACAGTGACCTTATCTTGGATTCAGGGATCTCCTCACACATTTAAAACATTTGTTTCGAATAGAACTGCCTATATACAAGGAAGAATTAGCCCTGAGTTTTGGCATTATGTTCCTACTGAACAAAATCCTGCTGACTGCGGTACTAGGGAAATGTATCCCTCTGATTTACAAAGATTTTATTTTTGGTTAGAAGGGCCTTCTTTTCTAAACCAACCTACAAATACTTGGGATTTTATGACAGTTACTTACGATGGGAATGCAGTTTTGGAAGAACAGCGAAAAAATATTTTTAACGTTTTTACTTGCGAACAAACAGTTGAATATTATGTAAACAACTTGTTTGAAAAATACAGTTCTCTTTTTAAAATTAAGAGAATAGTTGCTTACTTTTTGCGAGGGTTACAAAAGTTTAAAAATCCCTCATACAATTTTGCTACTGATTACCTTACAAATCAGGATTACTACAAAAGCTTACTTTTTATTTCGAAATGCGTACAATCTTTTTCTTTCCAAAAAGAAATTGAATTACTAAAAGATAAGAAACAGCTTCCAAAGGCTTTTCAAAAATTATGTCCATTTTTGCATAATGAAAGCTACGATTTGCTTCGTGTTGGAGGCCGTTTATGCCATTCAAATTTATCATACGATAAAAAATTTCCAATTCTTTTGCCTTCTAGTGCAAAATTCACTGAATTACTGATTTTAGATTTGCATCGCAGCAATCTTCATTGTGGTATACAGACCACAACTTTTTTACTAATGCAAAACTTCTGGGTATTGTCTGCTAAAAAGGTAGTGAGAAAAGTTTTAAGTTCTTGCCATACTTGCTGGAAAACTAAACCTAACTCCCTTCAACCCCCTATGGGTAACCTACCGAAATTTAGAGTTTCCGAAGCAAAGGTGTTCGAAAATGTAGGTATAGATTTTTGTGGTCCGTTCACGATTACTCTTGGTCGGACCAGAGGTGCAAAAACCATGAAAGCATATGTCTGTTTATTTATCTGTTGCGCTGTTAAAGCCGTGCATTTAGAGTTAGTCTCTGATATGACATCAGAAGCCTTTCTGGCTGCTCTGCGCCGCTTCATAGCTAGAAGAGGACTATGCTCAAAGATCTCTTCAGACTGCGGGACCAACTTCGTGGCCTCTGAAAAATACTTGCGACAAATTTTTTCTGATTGCGTGAAGGGGGAAGGTATAGTTTGGTCTTTTAACCCACCTGCTGCTCCCCACATGGGAGGCATTTGGGAATCAAACATTAAATCTTTAAAGACTCATCTTCACAGGGTAGTTGGAAATCAAATACTCACCTATGAGGAATTAAATACGGTTTTAACCCAAGTTGAAGCCATAATGAACTCACGTCCTTTATGTGCCTTAAGCACCGATCCTACTGATCTGGCGGTCTTGACTCCTAATAATTTTTTAAATTTGAGGCCTCCAGGTACAATACCCGATCCAAACTACTGCGATATTGCGTTAAACAGGCTGTCCAGGTGGCAACTGTTGCAAAGAATGCACCGCGATTTTTGGATTCGCTGGCATCGCGAATATTTGCACACTTTGCAACAGCGAGCCAAATGGCACCAACCTCTTGCTTCCATTGATATTGGTACTATGGTACTGATCAAAGATGAAAATTCCACTCCATTGGATTGGCCCCTAGGCCGCATTGAAGACCTTATTAAAGGTTCTGATAATGTTCCACGGGTTGCTATTGTAAAGACTACTAAAGGTACCTACAAACGGCCTTTGGTAAAACTATGCGCCCTGCCTACAAATTAAACTCTCTGAAATGCCCCTGGGCATTCTCAGGGGGGTGGGAAATGGTTCGTCCCGCCTTCCTTTTTGTAAATATGTTCTTTTTACTATAATTTACCAAATTGGTTCGAATTAGGCTATTTGGTGATTCACTAGAGCATTTTCTATTTTTTGTTTATTTAGTATTAATTAACTAATTAAGTACTTAAAATTACTGGGTTATTTGCATTTGAAACTCCCGCGGTTTTAGAGGCAAATATTACAATTTGCTATAATTAATTTACTTTACATAAAATGCATTTTGAATTACTAAGGTTCCTAGTTCCTTTAATATGGACCTTCGTAATCTCATTCCTTCCTACTTATTCCTTTTCTCCTACGCCTATGGATTAACGACGCCACTGGGCGCCATGTGGGAGAATGAACGCAGTAGCGATATCTGCTGCAGCAACACAGAGAGAACCGTTTCGCCTTCGAACGATAATACACGCGTGTTAGCGACTCTCCTACCACATTCATGTGGGGTGCAAAAAATACGGTTGAACAGCACGTCCTCCCATGAGTTCCACTTCCTGTATAAAAATGGTAAGTGAAAATGCATTATTTTTACCTTACATACATTTGTTTATTGCTACACTAACCTAGAAGGTAAACTAGACCATTTCAGAATCCCTTGTACCAGCTTAGCCTATGACCTTATTCCCTTAAAATTACAGTCCACATCTGACACCGTTAAATTCCAGACAACTCTCCTATCTGGACCACCAGGGAGCCCCACCGACTCTACCTACCCACCCTGTACTATTTTAAAAATAACGACAGACATTTATTTAGGAATTTACAAATAGCATAATTAGGCACATTTTGGGTCGCGTATTTCACACTTCGTTGCCCTTATTGTTTTTACTGAGTCTGTGCATTAGCAGCTTCTCGTTCCTTTATTATTATTTACGGTAACGGCGTCCGGTACTTACGCAGTCCGTCCTTTATTGTTACCGTTATTTTGTAAGTTTAGTTTTGTATTGTTTTTTTAATGCAGTTCAATTTTTTACTAAAATTCGGTAGTTTGGTTTGAAAAAAGCCATAAATCTAATAAAAATAAATAAACAAATATAAAAGAAAGAAGGAGAGTGAAATTAACGTTTGTGGTATGCTTTTTGTTAGTGTTCCAAAATCTATATTTTTTGCTCTGAATGTCACAGCTGTCAAATTTTTTGTTATTTTAACTAACCTAGAATATCTCTATTTTTAGGAGCACTTTACCAGTACCGTTGTAGTTGATAATAGCTCAAAAGCTAAAAGTGACATATGAAGTTGGGTTATACAGTTGGATTGCTTATAAAGAAAATACTAAAAAAAATTAATTTACAACAAAATGGAATTCTAATGAATAAAAAAGGTAGGTTGGTCCTGTCTTTTTTTTTCTGTCTTCTCTAGAAATATTCCCGAAACCCCACAAAAGCGTCGATAATGAAACAGCCAACCTCTATCAATACTTAAAGAGATCTCTATAATAATATGTATTCCCTACAAATCCAGGAACATTTAGTATTCGAGTGAAAATTCTAGAAACAGTGAAATATTCCAGTATCGTTCCGCGTTCGTTAGAAACGACTCCGGATTTCATGCAACGATTTTGTTACGAATTTCGTTAAACTTTATTCGGCTAATATAGCAGCACCTGAATACCACAAAGTAAGTAGGAAATCTTTCATTATGTTAATAATACTTATATTTAATCCAACAAAGAATTCAATATTTTCCCTGCCAATGCCGAATTTTCTCTTTACTTTACTTTATATCTCTTTTATATTCTGAAATGCGATTTTGGTACTTTTGTTTTGAAATCACCCTTTTTTTATTTTTTGATATCAGAAATCTGAACTTTCCTTAAAAATAATGTTATTCAAATTAGTGCCTATTTATTTTTTTATATTTGTGTAAATATTTAATTTTTACGTTCCTACACGGTAAAAAAATTGTCTTAGATCAAAGCAAATTCCTTTGAAGTAAAAGAATTTGTGCTTCCTATTCACCAAAAGAATATTTTCTTGATTTAGCAAAAAAAATATCTTGCCTCTTTATTTTAATGTGAAACAAATTTTTTTTAAATTATAAATTGGAACCGAATTAATATAAGGCACTTCGTAGCTGCAAAATTAAGAAAGAAATCTGAATAATAAATTATGAAGACAATTTGTTTTCTTACAAAATGAAGTATTCACAGTTAAACAGTTAAAGAAAACAAAACAAAACAGTTAAAGAAGAAAAATAAAGTCTTATTAAGATTAAACGCTTGGTTGAATTAAAAAGAAATATTTTAATTCAAAACAAATTGTTTTAAAGTAAAACAATTTATTCAAGAAAAGAACGTGTTTTCATAGTAGACAAAATTTTTTACCGTGTAGCCCGCGCAGCAATGGCGAGAGAAGGTATTGTTAGGTCGTTAAGGTAGGTACCTCAGCAATCTCGTCGTGACGTCTGCGTCTGTCCGAGTGTGTGTGTGTGTGTGTGTGTGTGTGTGTGTGTGTGTGTGTGTGTGTGTGTGTGTGTGTGTGTAATTACCAGTTAATACGTTAATTGTCTGTGTTTGCCTATCTGTTCGCGCCACGATAGCTCCGGAACGGCTGAGCCAATTTTCATGAGATTTTTATGAAAAATAGTATTTGACCCTGTCACAAGCTGATTACGCTGATGTTCTAACGGACCATCGCATCACTATGCGGATATCGGAATATAGTACACACTTTTTATCACTAATTTGTGTTATAACCAGACACTTCGTAAGAGCTTTAATTTCTGAGATATTTACAAAAAAACTCTTTTCAAGGCTGATGTAGCGTGGAGTTCACATGGAGTTTCTTAATGGGTTAGATATATAATTTTTTTCTAGTTAAAATTAAATTAATGCAGAAAACCCTTAGAGTAATAAAATATATTTATTACTCTAAGAGAAAACCTCATACATTATTTGGTTAAAAACCTAAAAAAAAATATTGAAAAATAAAATGTTTAATTATTATCAAATAAGTGCTCCTCTCACAAGCATGGATTTAAGAGGTGGACGTGGTAATTACCCCCCCAAGAAAAAAATATATACACTTTTAGTTAATAAATAAAGGGCTTAACGGTAATTACTCCCCCTAGAAACAAAATAAATGCACAAATATTTTACCAGTACCCCCCCCTCCACACCCTAGATTAGGCCCAGATCCGCGCTGTCCTTTCACCTTTTTGTAAGATGTGTAATATAAGATGTGGTTTTCCTAAAAATGTCATAAAAAATTGTCCCAAAAACCATATCTTTTCTTCGTGTTGTAGGAAAAATAAAAAAGTTTTGCACACAAAGGGTTTAAATAAAAGTCTACGTATCCGTCGTATTAATAAGTCTGGCTGTGTTTGGCAGAAGTAATCCAATATGGAGGAAATAATCAAATAAAACGTGGATGTGCGCTTTCCAAGCGTAGGTGCGCCCGCGATGCTACACGCTTGTTGGAAAATTCAAAAGCTCCATTCGAAATTTAATTATTTATTTACTTGTTTGCTATATTTGCGTTGTGCGGAAATTCACTTATATTTTGCTGATAAAGTAAATTTTTGCACTTTTGACTCGGCCCTTCCAAGCCTAAATATTTTTAGATATTTTCCACATATCTCATATTCAAAAAAAATGATCAGCATAAAATACTACATCATGGAGTCTCGCCCCTCGCCAAGACATATTCCTGGGTGTGCCACTGGATTTTAGGCGAAAAAAGCAACCCTCGTCAGTGCGCGTAAAATTCATAAAAAATATAGACAGTTGGGACAAGTCTGATTTCTTTTCTAAAAAAAAAGCTTTTTAGGAAACAAACAAAAACGGTTTTTCAAAAATGTTTTTTGGAGGGTACAATATTATCTATATCTACTGTATGTCAAAAAAAAATAGAACACTATAAACAAAATTTAAGACAAGACTTATAGCTATTTCTAACAAGTGCAGAAAATCAGCTTTTCACAACCAAATGCATTTAAAAAACCTTTTAAACGAGGTATCAATTGATTCACTTTCCTCATCTTTCTAAAATCACAGGATCAAAGCTACCCTAATTTTCAAAGTTGATAGATAGAAATAACTCAAAGATCACAAAAAAGTGCCCCCCTGCAAACAAAAATCGATCCTGCTGTCGTATATTTGTCTTTTTTTACTACTTACATATATGGGGGCACAATAGTGCCCCGCCAAGTTCGCGTAAAATGCTGTAATATTTTTTCTTGAAACATTTCAGCCCATACTTTATTCATCTAAAACTCTAGTTCGAAATGAGCTACGAAACTCAAACTTTGCACAGTCATAGATCTTCATAAAGCTAACAACCTCTCGGAGATTCATGGACTACCATAAAGTAGTACAGTAGTTATGAAATTTCACTCACTCACTCACTCATGTATAGATCATCAAAATAAATTCAACTGTACAGCGTGTCCCATTTTCGATGGGATTAAATGGGAAACTCGGTTATTATTAAAGATATCGATTTTCTGATTGCACCTTACCGTGCTCTTTTTTGGAGCCCTTAAAAATGGTGTAATCAGATTTTTGCTATACCCCGTAGTTTCGCTAATACAGGGAGTTTTTGAAGAAATTGTATTTTTAATAATCCCTTGTATCTCGCTTATTTTGCGAGATATTTTTATTCTGTAAAAACCTTTCTATGACAACTTTTTTAGAGCAAAATAATGACATTGTCAATTTTTAAAAATATTGTTTAGTTTTTGAGATATGGTATTTATCATAAAAAAATTAAATACGGACCTGGATTTTTTTTATTACTACTTTGATTAGTTCCATGCTATTATTACCTTAAAATGGTAAAACTTTAATATTTTTTTGATTTAAGGTTAAAAAAAACTATTTAATATTTGAAAAAAAATTATAGTCCGAACCTGGAAATTTCCAACGTAATTATAAATTAAAAATTGCAAGACACACTAGTTGAAGGATTTTTAGTTTATCTGTTTTGAAATGACAATTAAAACATTTATAAATAAAGTAAAAAACGTTAAAAAGTTACAAAAATAATATCATACTAATTAATTGATAACCGAACAGCAGGTTGTGAAATTTAGAAAACAAAAGCGTGGAATTGACATTGTCATTTTACTTGTCATTTTTGTGAATGGCCTACAATTATTTTAAACTGGCTAGAAATCGACCATATCCAGATTTTGAAAAATGTGATATGTTTGACTGCTTCATTCAAGCAACAAAATCCCAATATTTAAATGGCAGAAATATTTTTATGCAAAATGCGTTAAGAAACATTACTCAAAAATGCCAACAATGTCTGACACATAACGGTAATCAGAAAAATTAGTTATTTTTTATAATTTGTTTTTTTTTTGTATTTTTCGTAGACTTTGTTTCAAATAAATCTGTAAATTAACGTAAAATCATTTTAATATGCTAAGTATCAAAACAGTTAAACTAAAAATTGTTTAACTGGCACTTTTTAATTTATATTTATGTTGGAAATATCCAGGTTCGGACTAATTTTTTTTAAAATAATAAATATTTTTTTTTACCTTAAAACAAAAAAATTTTAAATTTTTATTATTTTATGATAATACTAGCATGAAACCAATCAAAATAGTAATAAAAAAATCCAGGTCCGTATTTAATTTTTTTATGATAAATACCATATCTCAAAAACTAAACAATATTTAAAAAAATTGACAACGTCATTATTTTCTTTTAAAAAAGTTGCCATAAAAATGTTTTTACAGAATAAAAGTATCTCGCAAAATAAGCGAGATACAAGGGATTATTAAAAATACAATTTTTTCAAAAACTCCCTGTATTAGCGAAACTACGGGGTATAGCAAAAATCTGATTACGCCATTTTTAAGGGCTCAAAAAAAGAGCACGGTAAGTTGCAATCAGAAAATCAATATCTTTAATAATAACCGAGTTTCCCATTTAATCCCATCGAAAATGGGACACGCTGTACTTCCAGACACGCTACAGCGCTGAAATTTGGCAGACTGATAGAAATTATGACTAAACCCTTGGAAAAAAGCAAAAAACCCCAAAATTCTAATTTACTTCCCTCCCCTATACACGTAAAAGTAACATTGGCCACTTCCAGAAACTTCCCTCTCCTATAAATGTAAAGTTATGTAAAAGTAACATTGCGTACTTCCAGGAACGTTAGAAAGCTGAGCTTTAGAAGGCTGATAGGAACTATGATAAAACGATACAAAAAAATTAAAAAACCTCAAAAATTTAAATAACCGTTGCAAAAGTTTTGATAATATTCCGCATATTTTACTACTTTAAAACTTTAATATTATCTAAATCCTTTAAAAAAGGAGGGAAATCATAACAAAAACATTTTATGTAAAAAAAGCCAAGTACGCGAAAATGGTATTCCGTAAAAAGAATTGAAATAAAAGTAAAGCCAAGTTCTCCAATACAAATTTCAAAATGAAAAGTTCTTACTAGTTTGGAAATGTTTTTCTAAACTTGACTATTACAGCTGCAAATGACTGTTAGGCACAGTGCTAAATTGAACATAAAGAGGTCTGGCTGTAATAGCAAAATTTAAAAAGAACATTTCCAAACTGCTAAGAACCTTTCATTTTGACATTTGTATTGGAGAACTTGGCTTTACTTTTATTTCAATTCGTTTTATGGAATATCATTTTCGCGTACTTGGCTTTTTTTACATGAAATGTTTTTGTTATGATATTATTGTCGGGGTTTTTTTTTTAAACCAAGGTTTCATTCATCATAGATTTTCTGCTCCCATCGATTGAGATCTAAAACAAAGTTACGCAAGTAACAATAGAGCGAATATAGAGAAACACGTGCTGTGAGCGCAGCAATTACCCGAGCAAACAGTGAAAATTCCTCGTCGGTAATTCGATTGAATTAAATAGAGCCGAGAGATAGAGAATAGAGCGTCCAGCAAGGCGGAAAAACGGGGGTGCGATCAAGTGTAAATTTCGCCCTGGAGCATAGATGAGGGTGCCAGGCCGGCCAGGGATATCAGGACTGACCATCGACATTTGGCGGCATTGGGCAAATTTATAATGTAGAGGATATGCTAGGTATGACAGGAGGTCAAAATAAAAAAAAAACTAATAAACAGGGTTGTAATTTAAATGATGCACCAAACTTTAAGAGGCTGTAGAAGAGGTTCAAAAACCTCTTTATTTTTTAGGTACAAAGTGTAAAACTAAACAATTTTATTTAAAACAACGAAATGTTTATATTTATTTGATGTTAAAAAAAACCAGAAAAAGAAAGAAACAATATTTTAAAACACTGGAAAACAGTCAAATAAAAAGTTTTCAAATTAAATCAAGTTAAAATTATTGACAAAAGTTTTTACATCCCCAGTTAACAAAAACCCTTTAAGTGAAGCGAAGTGAAGTATACGAAAAACCACTAGAGATTGCTTTCTTTTCAAAATGCCTTTCTTGTCTCGGTAAAAACCATCCTGCTTTGCACTCCTTGCTTGCCGTTGATTAACCTGAACCTACGGCTATAGCGCGCTGCAGAGAAAGGTGAAAACTGTGCTTTTTAACGCTCTAGAAAAAGAGACAAGACACCAGCGTAAGATAGAGATGCCTCGACGTCAAAATTCGTTATAAATCAAAATTGCACTGTGTTCTTTAAAAATTGAAAATAAATTGTTAAATTTGTGTCCACTTCCAAAATATAAATTATTTTGATGTTAGTGGCTCAAGGACAGATTAGCCAAATACAACTTCTATAAAAATACAGCGATCCTGAAAATCATGTCTAAAAACAAGTCGCCGAGTGTCCTAACCTAGTCTTGTATAGTAATTAATGCTTGTTGATGCAGAAAAGAAAGAAAAATGATTTATTTTTAAATCTCGTTTTGTTATATTTGCATCATTTAAATTACACACTGTAATATAACATATGGGTCAAAGCTATTTTGTTGTCGAGATATGGAGCATTAAACTTGACGATTTTTTATTATTTGTTGGTTATCCAGGCTGTTATTGAATAAGATGCTAATAATTCATCAGAAAGAATCTTGGATCCATTTTGTGAGAAAACTTCACATAAATATATGTCCTGAACGCCTAAACAGTGGCGTGTCGTATAGAAAGCCAGGGGGGGGCGAACGAATAACTAAATTTAACGCAAAAACAAATGGTGTACCTACAGTACCACCCTGGTTAGAATTGACTGTTTCGCCATCCTCCATACAGAGTCTACATTCGGTCTGTTTTTTTTGTCGTGCTGGAATTGTCCTCAGTATTTTTGAAGAAAATATTCGTAGATACAGTTTTTTTTATATAAAAATGATTTTTTGAATTCTCATTCTTTGCTAAGAAAAAATATTTTTTTTCATTTGACGAACAATTTTTTGAAGAAAAAGAATTGCTTCATTCATTTGTATCTGAAAAACAATAATTTATTTAAAATTCAGAAAAAAATTTCCACGCGAACACCACTGGTCAAATATGTAATACATCAAGATGAATAAAAAGTGTGTACCAAACTTCTAGAGAGATTCTTTCAAAAAGCAGTAAGTATTAAATTTGGTAGAGGGGGGGGGGTATGGCAAAGGCTAGTTTGCCCAACTAATGCTGAATTTTGGAAAACTACCCTTAAAAATGTTGATGATCCCTTATCGCTCCATTTTCCCAACTCACCCTAAATTTTTCACCTGTCCGGCAACATTGAGGGGAGCGTCCCACTATGCCCCCCTTGGCGATGCCAGTGGTTAGGTTAGGGTGGTGCATTTAATATGCCTTTGGTACTAAATTTTAACAGCTAACGGACATGTCCCGTCCGATTGCCCGGATTTGGGAATGACGGCCCTGCATGGAGAGAAAGCCCGATGCTGATGTCAGAGCAACGAACAAAGAAGTTTGTACAGCAAAAACTTTGCTACTGCACTTGCAAGTTTCTGAAAAGTTGTAAATTTTATTATATAGGGTTTGTTTAAAAAAATTACAAAAATATAAGATAGATAGAAGTATAGATCCTCTTTTCTCCAATAAATTCCATAAGACTTTTTTAGGAAATCTAGGATGACTGTTACTGTTAACTCTTGGAATGGACATCTTTAAAATATCTTTATCTAATATTTATGCTATATGAGCTATAGTTCTCTGTAGACTCACTCAAATCAACCTGTCTTTTCCATTTTTTGTATAGGTACCTATCAGTGGTGGCTGTAGTACCTATTCTATAAAGAACTTACCAAAATTCAGTAAAATCAGCGATATCAGGTAGGTAATAGGTTCACGATGATACAATTACAATTTAATTTAAATTTTGCTGCTTGTATGGGAGGCAATTTGTCTATCCTTTTTTAAAATGTCGAATGTACACTTTGTCTTTAACCTTAGCCGGTTTTTTTAGGCTCAATATAGGGAACGGCTTTTCAGAGTCCAAAAAGTATTTATTGTCATCGTCGTTCCATCTCGAAAACGATTCTTCCACTAAAACAAACACTGCGTCGTACACAGGGCACAATATGCAAAATATAAAATAAAAACCTTATGTAAACAATGTAAACAATACGCCGACACACAGACACTCAGGCGACCTAACCACATTTGAAGAATCCAAATAAATATTGAGTGGCTTGACAACGTCGCATCGGTTCGGTTCAAACTTATTTACATAAAAAGCTTAATCCGTAAAACATTTCTCCTCGTTAGTACATTTTTAGCGATGCAATGATCAAAAGCAAAAATAAATATATTCACTGTGTGAGGGAGCAAACATGTCAAAATATGCAAAACTCATTATCACTCGTATTGCATACAAATTTTTCCGATAAGTTTATATACAAAAATAGGCATGGGTAAATCCAATAATATTATATTATAAAATATATAGGTAGATCCATAAGCCATGCGGTGCATTTTGGGATGTTCTAATAAGTAAAAATTTTATCTTGATACATCAAAAGTGATTTTTGAGCTACGGGAGGTTTTTCAAAATTTTGTATTTGGGCTTTAACTTTTTTTATTTATTTCAGTTTTTCTTTGCCTCCCCTGGAAATGCCATAAACCGCCCAAAAGCAAGCGCGGATTTGAGGGGGGTAACGTGGTACTTACCCTACCCCACTAGAAAATAATATATGTACTTTTTGTTAATAATTAAAGGGAAATTAAGAAAATCACCCCCGCCCCTTAAAATATATATATATTAAAAATAATTTTTTTGTCGACTATTACCCCCTCCTAGATTGTAACCCAGATCCGCGCTTGCCCAGAAGTGCTCAATTCGAGTCACCCTAGACATAACATAAAACAAAGTCTTACAGTAAACGCACAATGTATACCGTCAAGCCGGGTGTCTGGAAACAGCCGGGTTGCTTGAAACAAAACTTTCCAAAAATATATGAAGTAACGTGACAAGCTTAGGTTAAGTTACGTTTAAAAAGATCACTTACTACAGCATTATTGGTCTGCCACCCTATCTAACCTAACCTAACCTAACCAAAGGTTGCCCACTTTTGTCGCTCCTGTTTCAATGTCCGCCTTACCGTATACCTACTTGACCCACGATTATTAAAAAGAGATAGCAGGTTACTTTGTTGATACACAACAAGAAGTTTTGTCAAAACGTCAAATGGTAAAAAAAAAAATGTAGAACCGTAATTTTGTCGAAAATAGAACAGTCAAACGTAAAATAGACAAAAATAGATTAAACGAAACGTAGCTTTGTCGAACTGTAAAAATGTCAAAAATTATAAAACAGGATACATTTTAGTCGAATCGTAATTTATAGAAAAAATTATATAGTCAATAGTAACGTAAAAGCAGCGAATCGTAATTACGTCGAAAAGCAGAAATAAGTGCAGGAGATGTTGCCATATCTAGCAAAATTTCTTGACGAAATTCATTGAACTGGCGTACAAAGGGGCCCTTTATTCGACCTCTTTGCGTTTCCACATAACTCTGTTTTGATACCTTTGCGTTTCGACTATATTGTTTTCGATATTTTTACGGATTGATAAAACTAAGATTTAAATTGTTTTTGATTATATTATTTTTGCCATTTTTGTGGATCGACAAAACTACGTTTCGTTTAAATTATTTTCGTCTATTCTATTTTTGATTGTTTTATTTTCGACCAAATTACGGTTCGACATTTTTTTGTCCATATTTCTATCATGGTGCCGTTATTTTCGATTAGTCTCCAACCTTCACAAGAAGAATCCCCAGCATAGTTCGGCAGTAAAGCTAATTCCACATAGGCATAATATGAACTGAAAACGAAACTAACAACTCTTAAGGTAGGATAGGTACCCTGGTACCCATGAGAAGTTGACGGAGCAACAAACGAGAATTTGTCTTGATTCAATATTTAATAAATTTTACGTATCTACAAAAAAAACAAAGATAACTTCCAGATGTCTGGAAATTATATTAAAATTCGATAACAGAAAGAAGAATCTAAGATGTCTTGACCGCAATTTCCCATAAAATATACGTGTTTTTTGCCTATGTGGCTGAATTTTGGACCTCAGGCTTATAAAAACAGTAAAAATATATATATTTTTATTTTTGCTGCTTTGTGGTTCTTTCCACGCCGGAAATCCTGGATTTTTTCCACTGATTTTTTGTACTATCTGGAATGTGTGATTTAGAAAAAAAGTCAGTTGCGTTACACCAATCAATCTTTTGTCCTTAATTTTGCCATAGATAGGTAGACTAAAACACAAGCAATAAAAAAACAACAAAGGCTAATGAACACAGAGTCCTGTCATTTAAAAATCATAAAATCATCGTCGACCCAATAATTATCATCAAACAATTTCTTCTAACTAAACATAATCAAGCTTCCATAAAAAACTACCTACTGATAAAGATCAACAAAAAGAAACTAAAAACATAATTCTTTTCTTTTTTAGACAGGTAAATTAAAACGTAGATAACTTTCGGTAAAGAAAAAAAATGGTTGATTCAAAATCTTAAAAAATTTACAAAAAAGTTACCTAAACATAAAAAAAAATACTGTATTGGAAAATAAAGGCGTAATTAGTTATGGATTTTGGCTCTAAAAATTGGTGGGGGCCTTCAAAATAAAACTAATTGAACACTTTTTTGCAAATAAAAACTGCTTGCCCGATTTTAATGAAATTTGGTAAGTAATTGGGTTTTGATTCTAGATGGTTCCACTTAAAAATAACCCGGAAAAATATGTAAAGTACCTATAAGGACTGCTAGCTACTACAGGTAAGTTAACGACAGAAAAAAATCATATTTTTGTTGACTTGCTTTATCAGAAAAACACTCAAAGGAAAATTCGCCTGCGTAAAAAGTGCATTAAAAAGAGCGCACAGAGGAAAATAACTCCGGCAAATAAAACAAGAAAAAGTAGTCTCTACATTTCGATGCACCGAATGCAAATACGGGGTTTGTTTTGCCCGTACCCCCAAAATATCGAATAAATTGCAAAAAACTTAATCAGAATATTGAAATATTACACGGTGAAGTTACGAAAATGGTACATTTTCAAAGCCATCCAGAGCCATCAAAGAAAGGATGCCGCCCGGAGCTTATGGGCGGTTGCTTTCGGTTGGATTTCTTTTAAATGTCAGTATGTTGTATATCTTGAGGCCCTGATAAAAAGCTATCATTGTCCAATCGTCGCCCGACCTAAAGTTTCTAAGATACAGGAGTTCAAAGTTTCAGTTTTTAGCTGTTGTGCATTTTTTGCAAACTATTTCAAGTCATTTACATATCAAAAATGATATTATTGTTTATTACATATTAAACGTTAGGTCAAGTATAGCTTAATATCCAAATCAAAAAAATTGGTCCTATTAACAGTTCGCTACATTCAGAGCGTTCCGAACATAAACATTATTAAAAAATATTTATTCCAAAAACGATCCTTTACAGAATTAACTGAAACTGAAGCCCTGAATCATAAGAGGTTTTATACAATGTTTATTTATAGTTACGAAAGTTTCCAAAAATATTAAAATACTTCACAAATAAGTGATAGGAGTGGGAGAAAAAAGGTTTTACAAAAAAAAGAAAATTTGTCACAGTCAAATGAATACTTACTTACCCATGGGCGTAGTCAGGGTGGGGCAGGGTGGGGCACTTGCACCTGCCCCATCTTAGCTTTAGCTCCTATATCAAGGTTTATTCGCAATCCTCGCAAGTTAATATTAAATTAAGTTTAGGTTATTTGATTGTATATTTTTTTGCCCCACCCTGTGCTCCAAAAATGTACTGTTTCCTGTTTTGATAAAATTACAAGTTAAGAAGAGCAAATAAAATTCTACAAAAAATTTTTTGGATTAGGTAGGTAGATACTTATTTTTTTTTTTTTTAATACCAATGATATTTTATTATTTTTATGTATGTATTTTATGTATGGCATCGGTAGTTAGAATGTTTGCCTAGAGAGCAAGAGATCCCGGGTTCGAGTCCCGGCAGAAGCAGAAAACTTTTTTCTTATTTTTCTTTCTTTAATTTCACTTGTTGTTTATAGCCCTTTACAAAATGATGTTGGCCGTATATACCTATTGGATCAAGAAAATTAGTATTTCTTCACTATCACACTATCACTATAGTTTATAATTTTGATTGTTTGAGAAATGTTTTGTTTATTTTTAGGAATGATATTCCCTTAAGGACCATGCTTAAAATGCGTACCGCTCTGGACATATTTTTCAGATTCTTGAAAAAAAAATGTCAATTCATCAACGTCAAGTTTAAACAAAATTTACCCGCATTTTGCATGTTCTCGCCCAAATGTCTGCCCAGGGGCGGCTAGTGCATAAGGGCTGCAGAGCTGCAGAACCCCCCAAAATTTTCACATTATTTGACTATTTTTCAGCCGCTGCTATTTTTCTAATATAATTATTTTATTTCTAAAATTATTGGAATAGCAGTATATTTTCGGTCCGGTGTTGGTATAGTAGGCCTTCAAATCGCGTACGTGGGTTGAGTATGAGGCCGCGCGCCGTCGCCGAAGGCCGCATTTCACAGTCGGTCAAATGAAGTTATTGGCATTGTTGTGCTGCTAAATTGCAACACAACGTAGCTGGGCGGCTAACGAGATCTGTGCTCGGCTAGGAACTCCTTCCTTCGCCCCGCACCGCACTTGCTCATGGGTTTAGATAGCGAAATGTAGGCAAAAATAGAGCTGCAAAACTTGCAGTTCCAGTACAATTCCGGGCGGGCGGGCGGGCTCAGCGTTGCGTGTTTGCGTGCGCATTTATTTATTTAGAAGACGCCAAACGCATGAGCGGGAGCTTATGGTCGTGTTTGTTGTTTGTCGAAATCGAAGAATTGACTTGACTTTAATTAAAATTTAAAAATTATATTAGTGAGTTAAATGTGAAGTTAAATTTAACTACATTTAAGTATACAAACTTATTCGAGGACTGCCCAAAAGTTTATGAGTACGAGTCCTCAGATGTCTAGAAAATACGTGCAGGCAAAACATTGGTGAGTACATATTATGCTAAGGTAGTGAATGTGAATTAAATCTTTTGTAAAAACGCTATTTTTTCTGGGGCATTGTAATCTTTGCGAAACCAAACTTGGCACTTTTTTTACTTTTTATAATAGACACGTGATCTGGAGACTGTAAAAAAATTGCATTTTTTATACCCTATCAGCAGAACTCACATACTTTACTGTCACGAGCCGCCACTGTGTTTCTTGGCTGTTCCTCTCTTGAGGAAATTAGCCAGTTTTTTTCGGTAGACCCCAAGGTACAAGAATCGATAAAGAGATTTTTTCTGCAAAAATATTTTCCTGAAATGCCTCCTAACTAAGCCCTAAATAAAAAACTTTCCACGAAACTATATAAACCACAATTCAAAAGTTATAAAACTTAATAAAACCCTTGTAGCAAAAGTAATAAAAACTTTTTACATTTATTCTAACTGCTAACTAAAAAAAAATCACAGACAAAAAACTCCCGGTGCTTTTACCAAACGAAAAACGGTGGGCTGAACCAGTAGGTAGGAATCAATCTAAAAAAATTACAAAACACAAAAAAGCGAATAAAACTTGAGCTTATAGCATTTCAAATAAAAGTTACTGGATATTCGAACAAGAAATGTGCAAAATCCTGAATTTAACTTAAACGAAACTTCTTTAAAATTAGTCGATACTTTAAAATGTCTTCACCTTTGTCTCCACAAGATTTCCATAATCTCAGATATTTTACCGCGGATGTCAGATATTCGTGTAAACCACCCTTAAAATTTGACACTACACTGACTGACATTTTACGTTAACTTCAAAGTTCTTAAAAAGCTGATGACGCTGTTAACGAGACTGAATACAACTTCGTGCATAGGCGTATTCAAGGATATTGACTAAGCCCCTCCCTGGAAAATGTTATAGCTGCAAAATTTGAACCAATCAGAGGCGTCGGGGTGGGGAAACGCGCTGAATCAGTGGTTTCTGTTTGAAATCAAAGCAGTTTTAATGGATAGCGCGTTAAGTTAACGCGCGCATAAGGACCGGGCTCAAGACAATTTTTGAATTGTTTTGTTTTATACGCTGATTTGTTATTGTTTTTATAATAAAGCTTTGATAACAATAAATATATAATAAATATCTACACACGTAGAACTAATTACATTAATAATTTAATAAAAAATATTTTTGTGACTGCTATGTGCATTGAACTTAAAGAAAAAAAGAAACTGTTTTTGAAACATTAGTGAAACCTATTATAATATAACAACTAATGGTGCTTTTATAGTGTACTTTTAGTTAAAAAATATCTTATAGGTATTTTACTTTATTTCGGTGCAATATTTTTGGGTAGCTGTCTTTCAATGGACATTTGTGCAAGAAGTAAAGATTTGATGGAAGGGTGTCGAATCGATACCAGTGAGATGAAGGTAAGGCCTCTACCATATTAAAATGTATTGTGACAATTTCCTAGTATCGGTGAAAATGTCACGGTAATAAATTTAAAAAAAAACTCTCTTCTCCCGCTCTACCCTCCACCATTGTACTTTGTGCTTCTGCTTAAAATTGACTAAAATGTATTAGGAAGGAGACGGAGTACCTACCTAACAACATAAATTTTAAACTTGAAAGACACATGATGATGTCTTTACGACTGCTGTAATTTTATAAGAAAAATAAATCAGTGATTTTTTGCAGAACTCAAAATTACCTTTCCACCGATGTGTGTTTAAGCCGGGAACACATTGATGCAAAATCACGGGTCGGCCATGTAAACACGATTTGCCAGGACTTTTTTAAAATAAAAACTAGCTTACGTTATTTGAAATGATGTGCATGGGCTTTCAATTTTCAAAGCTTTTTTCCGCATTTTAGACTTTCAGGAAAAAGTTTAAGTTTTGTGTCCTAGGCCAATTTCCTAGTTTCTTTCGTTTAACTTGAGAGCCTATCAATATGGTAAAAATGTTCGCACTGTGGATACAACTTGCAATTGCGTACGCGGGGCGAAGGGGGCTTGAGGGCTGAAGCCCCCCAGAGCCACTGAATATTAACTCTTAAAACATGAATATGCAACTTGTTAATGCATATCTTCTTTATATTCTATGATTTTCTTGTAGAATTAGCAGTTACTCTGTAAAACGCATAAAACATGAAAAAAAATAACATAATTTAACAAAATTTGAGGCACAGAGACGTTAAAAATGTTTTAATAAAAGTGCACTATAACTCAAACAAAATTAGTCCACAAACAAAAAAGTTCTGACTTCTCCAAAATTGTCCTGATTTTCATGTATTTGGTAGAAATGAGTTTGAATCAAACTCGTTTGACGGACGTCCAGCAAGTCGAAACGTAATCCCAAACTCCCAAAGGTAAGGGCTTTCAAAAGTTCATAAGCGACTAAAGGATAATCCTTTTATCAATGGATAATTATTGATAAAAAAACAACAGTAACAACTCAAGCTATAAACGTGAATGACACTTTCACAGAGGGGGGCATGTGCTGCTACTTTCTGAAAATGTTTTTAGAACAGCTAATGTCTCCATAATAATTACCAGACCCAAAAATATAGTTTTTATTAAAATGGCTCTATTTCTTAGTCTATGACTGAAAATAACAACCAAATGTGGGACTGTAATTTTATTCTATTCTGCCCTCCTTATGAAGAACGAAGTAACTTACAAAACCCTAATTTTGAGAAAAACGCAAAAAACGTTTTTTTTGCTCTATTTCTATCCAAATGCATATTTTTGAAATTCTTTTTTGCAAGATGATGAGAAATCTTAAAAAAGTAGGGTTTGCCTAGATTTCATTAAATTTTGAAAACAAATGTACATTTTATCGAATAGCCAGCTTTCTTGACAAGTATTTCATGAAGCTTTGAATCAACATTTCTGGGTAGAAATGCAGCGTGCCTCATTTACAAGTGGTAAACGCAGTATTTGCTGCATTTATCGCTAGAAAACTAGAAGAATACTTGTACTAGCTTTCTACTCAAGAGCGCAGTATTTGTTGACCGACTCGCAAATACTGCATTCTTGACTAGTTTTACCCTTTTTGCTGGACAAGAACGCAGCGCATTATGTAGTTGCTGCGTTCTCACCCAGAAGTCCGTGACGTTTTGCAGTTACTGGATATTTGTTATGCGTTCTTTTCATAAAAAAAAATTCTCTTCAAATTTTGTTTTTGCCAATCGATGAGGAACATCATTCTACACCATAATAAGTATATAAAAATATCAAAATCGTCAAATTTGAAGTTACTGTATTCTTCATAAGGAGGGCAGTATTGTGGTAATTAAGTTTGAAGTACCTAGTATATTATTGGCAGTTGCCAATTATAATGACAATTCTGACCAAGATATTGGTTGTTGCAATATATAAAATATTTTTTCTTAGGTAGGTAGCTACCTCTTTGTTTGCTGGGTGTACGTTTACAATTAATCTATATTTTAAGAATAAACCAACTTTATAAACTATCTATCTATCTAGCCTTCTTCCCAATATCTTCCATTTTTCTCTCTCTGTCGCCGTGTTCAACCATCTAGCTCCTGCATGTCTCTTCAAATCGTCCGCCCATTTCATTGGGGGTCTTCCCCCACTTCTTTTATTTTCCCAAGGTCTTTAGGTTACAATACACTTGTTCCATCGATCGTCTTTAGGTCTGATATTATGACCGGCAAATTTCCATTTAAATTTTGCTACTTCTCCTCTGACGTCCCGTACTTTTGTTTTTGTATCTGTTAGCTTTCCATGTAACATTTGTCTGTTCATTAATCTTTGTGCTTTTGTTACCTTATCCATTATCCATGTTTGATTTTGTAAGTGTCCAGGTCTGGGATCCGTAGGTAAGTACAGGAAGGATACATTGGTTATACACTTTCGCTTTGAGGTACTGTGGATATTTTTTATTTTTTAATATGTAGCTTAATTTACCGAATGCTGCCCAGGCCAATCTTACTCGTCTCTTAATTTCAGCCGTTTGGTTTTCCTTTTTAGTTTAGTAATTTGTCCCAGGTATATATATTCCTCTACTTGTTCTATTTTCTCTTGGGTTATTCTGAACGTGATATCCTCATCTGTGTTTGTTATGGCTTTAGTTTTAGTACAGTTCATAGTCAAGCCTATATTTTTAGCTTCTGTATCCAGTTCCTCCAGCATTTTTATCAGTTCTTCTTTCTTTCTTTCTTCCCATTCGAAGTTTTTAAAAACATGTTCTAGGGCCTGGTTAAATAGTTTAGAGAATATTATGTCACCGTGTTTGACACCTCTTCTTTTGAGGATTGGCTTGGTTCCTTCGTGGATTTTGATTGATGCTGTTGCTTAGCTATATATATATATTGGCTATTAAATCTATGTATCTGTGATCTATTCGGCTATGAATCAAAGATGCTTTTACTGCCCAGTGCTCTATAAACACAATACATAGTAAAATGAATTCGTTGGCTCGTTCTATTAGGATTTTTATGGTTAAAAGGTGGTCAACTGTACTGAAACCTTTTCTAAAGCCTGTTTGTTCTTTTAATTGATATCCGTAAAATATTGTAGTTAGTTTATCTGTTAATATTTTCATGAAAAGCTTATACATTACATTGAGGACTGTTATAAACTACTAGTAAGTCTACTAATTTTTTGATAAATCGTTCCCTACTCTATGGACATAGACACTATGTCTAACATAAACCAAACAAAAATTCGAAACGATTAAAAACCATTTGTGAAGTCAATTCATCATCTACAACTTGAAAAGAACACCTCTAATCTTGTTCAGTTCTCACATATAAATGACGTTCGCTTAGCGTTCATGCTGAGACGACTTTTCTTTCTTAAATCTTTTCTAAATTTCTATTAAATAGAACTTAGCTACTTTCAGCAAGAATTAGAAATATCATGAACAAGGACTTTTAGATTTAAGTATAAAAATTTCAGTGATACAAACTCCCTTGGCGTACTGTGGCTCAAATCGTACGCGAATTCATTAACTATATCAATATCTTCGTTTCAACTACAGTATTTTTACATTCATAATCACAACATTTCACTATATATTGCGATTATAGACTTTGAAAAAGCTTTCGATAGCATTGAGCACTGGGCAGTGAAAGCATCTTTAATTAATAGCCGAATAGATCACATATACACAGACTTAATAGCCAATATATATAGCGAAGCAACAACCAAGCCAATCCGCAGAAGAACAGGGTAACATAATATCCCCCAAACTATTTAACCAGGTCCTAGAAAATGTCTTTAAAAACTTAGATCGGGAAGAAGTAGGCATTATAGTAAGCGGACAATACTTGAACCACCTAAGATATGCTGATGATATCGCCTTAATAAGAGATAAGAAAGAAAAACTGATAAAAATACTGGCAGAACTAGATACAGCAGCTAAAAATATAGGCTTTCATATGATTTACAGTAAAACTAAAATCCTAACAAACATCGATGAACATATCACGATCAGAATAAACCAAGAAAAAATGGAACAAATAGAGGAATATATATGTCTGGGACAAATCATTAAACTAAAAAAAGAAAACCAAACGGCTGAAATCAAGAAACGAGTAAGATTGGCCTGTGCAGACCTGGTTAAGGTAACAAAGTCCCAAAGATTAATGGAAAGACAAATCTTACATGTAAAGCTAACAGATAGAAAAAGCAATGAATGGATAAGAAAAAAACCGAAAGTAAGGGAGGAGAGGTAGCAAAATGAAAATGGAATTCATGGCGGCAAGATGGCGGACAAAATTAAATGTGCCCGTTAAAGATGTTGCGAACATGTTTTAATTATTTTTTTAAATTAGTGAAAAAGCTGCATTCTTGCCACGCACAACAAGGTACGAATCAGCAAAATGGGTTCAGTGGTTCTAAAAAAAATATTTTTGTTTCAACCATTGTTTTGCATATTATACGATTGCCCTACCAATCATGTCTGCCTTTATTTCCTTATAAATTTATTACTACTAAACCAATTTTGATGAAATAAAAAACATCCTGGTGAGAATTGATTGCTTTTTAAAGACCATGATCAAAATTTATTGCCATCCTAAAATTTAAGATGGCTTGCAGAATCATACTTGATTCTTCAAAATGGCGTGTTTATTCTTATTTTCCGAAAAAAATTTAGTTTTTTTTTTTAATTTATAGAAAATCACTACACAGAAAAAAGTGTTTATTTGAACCAAAAAAATATTATTTGACTCAACCAAATTCGTTATTTCAATAGGTCCAAAACGTCCTCTTGTTTGGTTCAAATAAAAATATTTATTGTTTTCAAATAACTAATTTAGTCTCTTTAAATAACATTTATTTGATGCGTTAGAGTTATTTGGTTTATTTGACAAACAAAAATACATTTAAATCAAATAATTTGAAATATTTAAACCAAATACTACTAATTTATTTATTTGCAATAACAAGTTTATTTCAAACAAACAAATATGTTGGTTGGTAAAAATAAAATAATTCTTTAACATGACTGTTGATTGAAGTAAAAATATTTATTGTTTTCAAATAACTAATTTAGTCTCTTTAAATAAGATTTATTTGATGCGTTAGAAATATTTGGTTAAATTGACAAACAAAAATACATTTAAATCAAATAATTTGAAATATTTAAACCAAATACTATTAATTTATTTATTTGCAATAACAAGTTTATTTCAAACAAACAAATATGGTGGTTGGTAAAAATAAAATAATTCTTTAACATGACTGTTTTCTTTGATTGAAATAAAAATATTTGTTGTTTTCAAATAACTAATTTAGTCTCTTTAAATAAGATTTATTTGATGCAAAAAAACATTATTTGACTCAACCAAATTCGTTATTTCAATAGGTCCAAAACGTCCTCTTATTTGGTTCAAATAAAAATATTTATTGTTTTCTAATAACTAATTTAGTCTCTTTAAAAAATGTTTATTTGATGCGTTAGAGTTATTTGGTTTAATTGACAAACAAAAATACATTTATATCAAATAATTTGAAATATTTAAACCAAATACTATTAATTTATTTATTTTCAATAACAAGTTTATTTCAAACAAACAAATATGGTGGTTGGTAAAGATAAAATAATTCTTTAACATGACTGTTTTCTTTGATTGCTTTAAAAAACTTATTACTTCTTCATATAAATTAATTTGTTTAATATTCTAGGCATATTTTTTTGTCTTAATATTAAAATTTATTTAATAACTGACATTTATTAAGTAAATTTTTAAATTATTTTACTTGATGTAAATAAATATTTGTTTAAACTTATAATATATTTTGTTGAATTTAAGTAAATATTTCTGTGAGAACAAGAGTTAACTTATTTCACAATACAAAAACATATTTTCCAACAAACAAATAGGGTAGTTAGTAAACCTAAAATAATTGTTTGAACTTACCGTTTTCCTTGATTGTTTTAAAAAACTTATTGTTTTTTCTTAATAAATAATTTGTTTAATCTTCTCAATATATTTTTGTCTTACTAACATAATTTATTTAATAACGAACTTTTAATTGTAAAATTATTTTGTTTATTATAAATAAATGTGTGTTAAATTTAAGTAAATATTTATTATTGCAAGTTTATTTCAAACAAACAAATAGGGTACTTGGTAAACCAAATATAATTGTTTCAAATGATTGTTTTCCTTGATTGCTTTACAAAATATTGCTTCTTATTTAAATTATTTTTTTAATATTCCTAATTTATTTTCTTGCCACTTTAACAAAATGTATTTAATTAGATTAGACATTTAATAAACAGTTACATGATTACCCGTCAGAATACTGCATTGTACAAGTAAACACAAATGTTTTGCACGAAAAAAAAGTATTTTAATTCAAAAATAGGCAGGTAGGTACAAAAAACATGTAAAATTGTAAAAACGTTTAAAGGCAAATTAACATAAAATTAACCAAATATGCATAAAACAAAAATACTTCCTAAATACTAATTAGATTATACTTGTGTATTCTTTTCCAAGGTATAAATAAGACCACTAACCTATATACAGGGTGACCCAAAACCCTGAGACCTCCCTAATATCTTCGAAATCAAAATAAACAGAGAAGTCAAATTTCACATACTCAGATGGTTTGCAAAAAGTATCTTTTTTGATGCTAATATTGGAACCAGTCATTAAGGAGACGTAGCGAAGCCAGCGACGTTACTTTTTAAAATGAAATACCCTGTATATTTTTGCAATTTTGAATAAAGCTTTCCTTTCTGTTTCCAAAAATACCTAATATGCTACGTTTTTATGTAATGGTTTTTAAATAAAATGACAAAACCTTTTCATTAAGAGCAATGAGTTAACCAAGAAAAATTATCGATGACTTTTTGTCTGCTTTACTCTTTTGTTTGTTTTTGTCATTTTATTTCAAAACTGTTCCTAGAGAAAGGTATTAGGTATAATAGGTAGTTTTGGAAACAGAAAGACAAGGTCTATTCCAATTTGCCAAAATATAGAGCGTATACCGGGTGTTCCAAAGTGAGTGGCCTATTGGATTATTTTGGAAACTATACAATAGAAACTTTTAAAACTTTCTATTCTTACATACGTCCATGTAAAGTATATTTACAAAATACTTTCATAGTTGCGGTGTTGCCATTTGCAGGAAAAGTTGGCTTTATTATTTAAAAAAAACACCATGTATATTTTTCGATTCTTTATGTAGAAAAATGTATGTAATTTTTTTCAACAATTATTGCAAATTTTTTTTTGCACAATTTGTTTTCAAAATGGGTATAAAACCAATTTGTGCAAAAATTTTGAATAGATTTGTGCAATGGAATTTGTTGTAAAATTTTAAACAACTGTGCAACTGTTTTTTTTTGCACAATGCTTATTGTACAGGCCTGTATAAAAAAATTTCACATATTTTTGCACAATTTGTTGTATATTTTGCATTAATTTTTTTAAAATTTTGGAAAAATTGCAAAATATTCAAGTATGAAAACATTTTATACAATATTGTGTAATTTTCTTATTCTATTTTGGGCAATATAAATGCACAATTATGTAGTTATATTTTAAAAGATGTTTGTATTTTTTTTACATTGTGGTGTTTTTTCTTCAGTTATATTTTTCTTTTTACCACAAAAAATATAATATATCAATATAATATATTATATATTTTACAATAAATAATTTTAGTTACACCCAAAATTGCACAATTTTGTGCATATATTTCCTACAATTTTATGTAAAAATAGTTAAAAATATGAATTTTTTACATAATATTCTGTAATTTTCTTTAACAATTAAATGAAAAGTATCCCTGAATGTGTACAAAATCTTGTAGATGTTTTTTTTTTCAATAGGTTGCATTGCATTGCATTTTGTTTTAATTTTTGTGTATATATTTTTTGTATATATTTTTAAAAAACGCTTTATTACTTTTTATAACAAGTACACAATGTTTAATTTTTATTTGACAAAAAAATACCAAACTAAAAAATCACTTGTTAAAAGACCTTTATTTTCGTATTTTCTGATGAGTACAACAAATTTTAACACATTAGTTATTAAATTATTTAACCAATATTATTATGCTTAATGAATTTACCTGAACGTGTAAAATATATCTATTTAAAGATTCTTGTTTGCTGGACTTTCGTTGTTCGGATTTTCCATTGTTTGGAAATTGCAAGGAAGGCAGCGAAGACAAAATAGCTGCTAAAAAAATAGTACTAAGTTTAACGGACATTGAAGGATTTCTATGTAATAGTCAAATTATTCTGACTGATATTTTGATACCCTTTAAATAAAGGTTACAGTTTTATAGATACCATGGTAGTAAGACAGGCAAAATATGTCTTTTGACTTCTAATTTACAAATTTTAAGTTAATCAAAAATAGTGGTGTTGCAAAAATTATCATTTACCTTCGTCTGCTTCATGGAAACTCTTTTCAGACCGCTGTATCTGATCTTTGGTAAATTGCGTTTGATTTTAACAGCACGCAAATTTTTGAATAAACTTCTGCACATTTGTCAAAAAACTGTTTTGTTTTCCGGATATGCCATTGCAAAATCGTTCAAGCTAAAAAATATAAAAAAAATGTTTAAATATAGAATTTTAGTATCGGCCGTTATAAAAAAGCGCAGTTTAGACCAAAAATAGGATAAGCCATGAGTAACAAGCTGAAATTTTGTAAATAGTTTTATTTGGTCAAGAAGCCCAATTTTTTCTCTGCGAAAATTCTTGAAAGTGATTCCTAAGGGAGTGCGCGGGCGCAGAAATGTTTTTGAGCTTCGGACTGGCTAAACCAAGACAATTTTGGGGACAATGTTGTCATTTACTTTCAAACACATTTTTTAAATCACAGAAAGAAAAATCAAAAATGGATCAACTATTCTCAAAAGCTTGGGTAGACTAGAGTCCCTGTATGTTGACATATTTGGATATATTACCAAATATGTCAACATACAGGGACTCTAGGGTAGACCTATGTGTAGTAATTTACTTACCCCGAAATCTCTCTTTGTGGACTGCAAGTAGGCACCCATTCCTCCAGTTTTTCGAGAACTAATTCCACAAAATCCATAGAATCCATTACACGTTTAACGTTAACGGAAGCACTTATCAATTAATGACACTAACCTTGTACGGATCACCTCACTGACAAGCCAAAACACAAATTTAAACTCACAGAACACTGAAGGAAGCCAGATGCGGTGGGGCGATCCCTTGAAACGACTTTTACCGAATCAATCCGACGAATGATTTCTACAATTTGAAGTATATTTTTGCACAAATTTTCATTAAAAAAATTACATTTTATCTGTGTAGATTTATAACACAATGGGCTTTTCCACTACGCTGTTGAGAGTTATTGTTCTGTTGTGTAACATTTTTACACAAAATAAGTTACACAATCCAATTGGTAACATTAAAACAGATTTATTCGTTTATTTCAACAATTGTTTTATATTTTTGCACAATTTCAGTTGCACAGCGTATTTAAAATTGTTGCATGGATATTTTTCTCTGTGTATAACGTCTTATACCTATCTGTAATTGTTTTTAAAATATTAACAGGTAAAAATTGACATTTTGTAACTTTAACAGGCCGTAAAATCAAAACCTATCTTAGCTTTTTACAAGCTATCGCTTTAGACTACTTTTAGATTTAACCCAGGGTTAAATTAACCATGGAATATTTTAACCCTGAACTAATTCTAAATAGTATAAAATAGCTTTTGAAAAACCGAGATAGGAATGTAGAAACCGTTTTGTTCTATTCTTAATAGTTTTGATGTTACGGGCTGATAAAGTTACAAAATGTTAATTTTCATCTGTCAATATTTTAAAAACGGTTGAAGATAGGTATACGACATCATACATAAAATAATAAAGGTGTTTGCAAAGTTTTCCCACAATTGGCAACACTGCAACTATGAATGTATTTTATAAATATACTTTACATGGACTTATTTAAGAACAGAAAGTTTTTATTGTACCTATACTGCCGTCCTAAGCCAAACCCCCGTATTTGAAAAAAATCCAAAAATGCGATTGTTGGTTAAGACAAATTATAATAATATACTCTATTGTTTATACTAATGTAACCAATCGAAAAACTACAAAAAGTATTTAAAATGTCACTTAAAATTTTCTTTTTTTCATAAGGCACTATGTATTTTCAAACGTTCAACGGAGTAATTTCATATAAAATTCAAATACGGGGGTTACGCTTAGGACGGCAGTATAGTTTCCAAAATAATCTAATAAGCCACTCACCTTGAGACACCCGGTAAATCTCATTTAAAAAAGTAACGTCGCCGCCTTAGCTCCGGTCCCTTAATAATAATAAATTTCACAAAGACAAATAAATTTCACAAAATTTCACACACAAGCTACAGGATTTCACAAAAATGTTCCGATTTTTTCAAAAAACATTTCACAGAATTTCACAAAAATTTCACAAGCTGTGTTCACATTTTGTAATGTTTACGCTAAGCAATCTAGAGAAGTACTAGCAGGTTAATGGCGAGTTTAATGGTTTTAACAGAAAATTAGTTAAATCAAATAAATAAAATTCTAAACTTTAGGGCGGAATGTTATTGGTCGGATTTCCGCGAATCAATCGGACAACTTTGGATCGAAACTCTTTGTCTGTTGTGCATTAAAAAAACAAAAAGATCTGTTGCGCTCCTCTTTTTTATCATATTGACAGCTAGAGAGTTCACCTTAGTAGGTACATCGATTTTATTCTACACTTTTTTGGTTTTTTGCTATATTGAAATAAATAAAATTCTTGTAGATATTATATAGGGTGTTTTTGAACCGTTCTTTTGCCACTTAGTTATTGTTATCGTTATTCTGCGTCGGCGCAGTAGCGATTTGCTGTTATTTTTAATAGGTATAGCAACGCGCTGTATTTACAGAAGATAAAAAGTTGTACTTGTAATTTCATAAAAATTTAACCTTATTAGGTAACTTGGTAATTATTTAGTATATACGAGTTTCTGCCATTTTTGGTTTTTGATGAAAAATCCTTTCTGGAGGTACTTAGGGGGGTCCCTAGGACCCTGAATCGGCGACCGGAGAATTAAAAAAAAAAAAAATTGTTTTAATTTTTTTTAAGTTTTTAATTTTTTTTTTCTAAATCGACGCAATCTAACCTGAACAAACTCAAATCAACTCAAGCCAACCCATACCAAACCAAAAAAATACATTACAACCTCGCCCTCCGGTACCCGTTTTTTTATTTAAAAAAAATATAAAAAATCCTAGAGGCCCTAGTAGGTACCCCCATAAATAATTTTTCAAAAAAAAAACAAAAATGGCAGAAACTCGTATACTAAATAATTTACATACCTACACGGGTTTTTGCCATTTATAATTTTTCATGAAAAGCCGAAAAGTTCTTTATGAGGGCACCTACTAGGGAGCCTGCCTAAGATCCAAAATCCGCGTCCGGCGATTTTTTTTAACGCAACAAGGGGTCGGGAGGGTTTGGATTGGTTTGAGTCTGTTTACGTTAGGCTAAGGTAATTAAGTAAAAAATATAAAAAAAACAAAATAAAAAAAAAGCCGGACGCAGATTCGCGGTCCTTCGGACCCCCCAAATTTTTCTTAAAAACCAAAAATGGCAGAAACCCGTATACAAAAATCTCTTAAGTCTTATTTAAAGCGACTAAATTACTTGTTTGGCTAAAATAAATATTTTTATATGGACCAATGAAGAATATGCACTGACAAAGTCAAAAATCTAATTTGTTTGAGTCAAATAATTTTACGTGATATATATCATGTATACAAAAATGGTTTACTATTGGAAATAAAAACCAAGAAAGAAGGAATTTAAAAAAATCGTATTTGTATATTTATTTATAAACAAAAACTTAATTTAGTTGTTTCAAATAATTTTATCTAACAATATTAAAATTATTAATTTATATAATTGAAACAATTATTTAGTCAATCTGAGCATTAAAAAAAATAAAAAGCAATTGAGTTGCTTTAAAAAAATCAATTATTTGAGTATACGGTAAACAATATTTTTTTAAATATTATTATTGCCAAAAAAATTGAAACATGTAATTTATTTAATTCACATGTACAATGTTTTTTGTCGTAACAAAATGTACTGTTGTCCGAAATAAATATATTTGTTTGATCCAAACAAGATTTATTTAATCCAAATATTTTTTTTCAAATAAATTGGTTTATTTGATTCAACCAAACACTTTTTTCTGTGTACTATTCCCTCACACAAAGATGTACAAGTTAATAAAATCGGTGTGGTCATTCTCAAAAAATTTAGTTTTGTTTCAACCATTGTTTTACAGATTCTACGATTGCATTGCCCCTCCTGTCTTGCCTTGCCTGCCTTCATTTCCTTATAAATTCCTTAATACTAAACCAATTTAAATGAAATAAAAAAAATCGTGGTGAGAACTGATTGCTCTTTGAAGATTGTTTACAAAATTTTCCGCCATCTTGAAATTTAAGATGTCGGACAGAATCATACTTGATTCTTTAAAATGGCGTGTTTATTCTTGTTTTGCGAAAATGTTTTAGTTTTGTTTTTATTTGTAGGAAAACCCTACTTATCTCCCGCATAAGCAGGTACAAGTTAATAAAATCGGTGTAGTGGTTCTCACAAACAGCGGCGTAGCGTGGGGGGGGGCGGGGGGTTCGTCGCCCCCCCCCGCCCCGAGGGTGTGGCGCCCTTGTGTCGTATCGGCCGCCCGCTCATACATGATAACCTTTTTTTTTTTTTTTTTTAGTTGCAAGATTTCGTCAGACGCGCTCTTGTGACTTATCGGGCGCCCCCTGACATATGATGACCTTTTTTTTTTGTTTTTTTTTTTGGAGACGGCGCGGTTCAAATTTTTACGGCGCGGTTCGTTTTTTTTGGTCGCAAGATTTGTGAGAGGCGCCTTTTTTTTGCCGTAAGATTTTTCATCAGTTTTCAGAGGCGCCCTTTTTAGCTGTCGCCCCCCCCGCCCTTTCGGGCACGCTACGCCGCTGCTCACAAAATCGGATTTTGTTTTAACCATTGTTTTACAAACTATACGATTACATTACCAATCTGTCTGCATTATAAATTCATTATTACTGAACCAATTTTAGTGAAATAAAAAACATCATGGTGCACACTTTAAAGATCAATCAGTTTGTGAGAACCGCTTAACCGATTTTACTACTTTGTACCTTGTTAAGCGGGAAAAAAGGAGTGCTTTTCTATAGAATAAAAAAAAGTAAAACATTTGGAGAAAATAAGAATAAACACGCCCTCCTAAATTTTAAGATGGCGATAAATTTTGATCATGATCTTTAAAAAGCAATCAATTCTTCCCAGGATGTTTTTTATTTCATCAAAATCAGTTCAGTAGTAATAAATTTATATAGAAATAAGTGCAAACATGATTGGCAAGGCAATCGTATAATGTTCAAAACAATGGTTGAAACAAAAATATATTTTTTTAGAACCATTAAACCGATTTTGCTGATTCGTACCTTGTTGTGCGTGGCAAGAATGCAGCTTTTTTACTAATTTAAATAAATAATTAAAACATCTTTGCAACAGAAGAATAAACGAGCATATTTGACGGGTACAATTTAATTTCGTCAGCCATATTGGATTTTCAAATGGCGGACAAAAGAATATATTTGGTCAAAACTTTGATTAATTCTCTGTTGTGTGCAGTTTGTCCCATTAAAATCGATCGTACAGTTCAAAAGTTATAATAAAAAAAAATTGTCCGGTTTCTTTTGGCCCACCCCTATATTATTTTATAGCTAGCTCACTCGGTATATCCTTGCATATCCGCGATATATTTTTTTGATATTTTATAAATTAAGTCACCTATATTATGCTAAATTATGAAAGACGAATAAACCTGACTGGAGTTTAACCATCTGGTCAAAAAATATTGCTGTGATTAAATAAAAAAGCAAACTAAAACTAAAGGCTGATAATTGTTATATTTTTTATGTAAATTTTTTGGTTTTTCAGCGCGACCTTTTTAAAACGAACCCACGTTATTCTGAATCTACTCAAACTAATAATTCAAACAGTCAAATTAAAATGCAATAGTCTGAAAATGTTTATAGACATAAGTTAATAATTAAATTTAAAAAGTAAAATATAAATAAATTAAAAAAAGTAATCAAAAAAATTAAAACAAAATATACAATATTTCAGTTACTGTTTGTTCATTTATGCTGATAACTTTGTTGCACTAAAATTAAAATAGGGAAGATCTTTGCAATAAAGTATTTTAATAACTTTTTTTTTTACCAAAACTTATATAAATTTAACCAATTCGTTTTGGAGATATTTGATCTAAAAATCATTATTTTTTATTTTTAGTACAAATATCTGCAAAAACCAGTAACGCACCCAGGAATATGTCTTGGCGTGGGGGCAATGCCTCTGGAGGGGGTCCGAGGCCTCATAATGTCATATTTTATGCTATTTAGCTTTTTATTCATAACATGGGAAAAATATCAAAAAAAAAATCGGTTTGAGGGGGGGGGCGGTTCCCGAGGGTTTGGTTACAAACTTGCATTCGACGATTTTTATTTCAAAACTTTTAATTAAATTTGTGAATTTCAAGAGTCTTACAACTAAGACAAGAGTCTTTTAAAACAAGACTCTTGTGCATAACAAGAACTAAGAATGAAGGGACTGCTAAATCAGACTAAAATAACACCAACCATAAGAAGAAAACTGAAGAATTGATTTGCAGTTTTTAACTGTTTATTTGTATTACTTTGTTGCATCGTTCTCCCATCACACAAGAATGTTATATCGATAAAAAAAATGTTTCCTATCCAAACAATAATAAGCTTTATTATATTCATCGCATATAAAAATGACTTCGTGACCATCTCGTCTCACATGGTATTTTCTTATTTCTTAGGATAATACAGGATGACGCAGCTTTATTCGGCATATTTTAAAAATTTGGATCCTACTCTATGAATATTAAAATAAATTCCGCCCTTTTAATAATTTTTTATCCACAAAAGTAGTGTCGTTCGTAGAACGTTTTACTTAAAAAACTGAAATTTTTTTCCAATTTTAAGCCAAATTGATAAGAATGCAATTTTATCCTTCTTTATCTATTACACCTACTCAACGCCCATTAATCCATGGGTTTGGACCTGTAGGGATCCTTTATAAGGGATGAAAATAACTTCAGTCAGGGTTAACACTCTACACTAATGTTTGGTTTAGTTTAGTTAATATAGTTTAAAGCTTTTATTTAGCATATTGCTACAAAATTTATTAGTACAATTTCAATTTAAAAAAAAATTATATAAATTAAAACTGGTTCAAATATAAATAATCTTTTAACAATTTTTTAAAGTTTTTTTTTAAGCTCTTTAGTATTATTTTTCAATTTATTATAATCACTTTTTAAATATATCGATTTATGTACTACTAATTTAGAGGAAATATTTACGTGAAAGTCTTCTTTTGATCTTGTATTATAATTATAAATTTCTAAATTTTGAGATAAAAATACTTTTAAAAATGCAGGCGACAAATTATTCTTTATTTTATATACATAAAAAGAAATTAAATTTTTTACATTAAGCTATTTAAGTTTTTTTAGCATATCTATGATTCTTGTGTATTTATTTGAATTTAAAATAATTCGCATAGCTTTATTTTGTGAAATTTCTCTTTCAAAAATTTCTTAATTTGCAGTGTATAAAATTGTGGAACAGTATAAATAATTTCCGATACTTCGCAACCAGGGATTTAAAATTTCCGGAAAAATTGAATCATGGAAAAAAACCGGGTTTTTTTCCGGAAAAAAACGGAAAAATTGAAATTGTGTTAAAAACCAGTGTAGAGTACTATGATCAGGAAGTTAGCCCATATAAGCCTCATAAAAATTTATAATTTTTATTTAAACCTTTATTAAGTAATTTTAATAAAAATTTTGATGAAAAACATTGTGGATTTAATTCAAGATGAAGAAGAGGGTATTGTGGAGGCATGCTTACTCAGACTCAGACGCCGAAGACTCAGGATCAGACTCGGAGTAAGATCTTCCTCTTAGTTTTTTTGCCAAATAATGTTTTTGTTTTTTGAAATGATAATTTAGTTTAATTTTTAATATTTTTTTACATTTATTTTGTTTAAAAACTTGAAACTAACGTTATTTTTATATTATATGAAAATTAATGTTATTTGATTTTCACTTGACCCCACAAGAATGTATAATTTGGTTAATTTACGTTTATTTGAGCTATTTGTGCTTCTATAAATATAATTTGTAGTTTCTCAATTTTTCAATTTTTTTCCAATTTTTCCAAGGTATGTAAAAAAAACGGTAAAAACCGACGTTTTTTTCCAATTTTTCCGGTTTTTTTTCCAAGCGTTAAATCACTATTCGCAACCAATAGTCTTAAGTATTTACAATTATTTAACCCTCCTTTTAATCATTTAATCAAATCAAATCGCGCTGTTATAATAAACATGACTAGAATCTAGGAAATTATTGCGAGGCGCTGCAAATTCATTCGGTTCTGCAACGTATGTATCGCGGCAATTTGTGTCATTCTACAAGAGAATTTAAGAGAAATTCAAGCAGGCGTGCCCGAGGGTAGCGTACTAGGCCCTTATCTATACTTATTATTCACTTGCGATATCCCAAAGCCAGAAAATCGTCACTTAGCAACATTTGCCGATGATACTGGTTTATTGACGGTAGAAAATCTATTGAAAAATGCATAGAAAAACTTCAGAATGCAGTCACCGAAGTTCACAGTTGGACCACAAAGTGGCGAAGAAAATTAAATGAAACCAAATCAATTCATGTTGATTTTACAAACAAAAATATAAATCACATACAAATAACAATTAACAACATTCCCGTACCGTATTCAAATCGGGCAAAATATCTAAGTATAACACTTGATGCCAAATTGCGCTGGAAAGCGCATGTTAAGAAAAAAAAAGAAGAACTTGAGATAAGGTATAGAAAAATGAACTGGCTAATTGGAAGGTCTAATTTAACAATTCATAATAAGTTACTGCTTTACAGACAAATACTGAAACCAGTATGGATATTCAACTATGGGGTTGTGCTAAAGAGAGTAACATTTTAGTTTTACAGAGATTTCAAAATAAAGTATTAAGAAACATTGTGAATGCACCTTGGTGCGTTCGAAATAGTGACCGTCATCGAGATCTAAAAATCGAAACTGTAGCAGAGACTATAAAAAAGTACGCAAAAAGCCATGAAGATACACTCCATCGGCATGTTAATGTGAAAGCAATTCAGCTTCTAGACAAAACTATGCTAGTCCGAAGACTAAAAAGAGTGAAGCCGTTTGAGCTAGTAAACTAAATGAATTACATAAAACAAAATAATGCTATAAACACAACACAATTGTGAGTTACAGACCAACCAAAGCGGGGAGAACTGTTGAGTGAACCCTAAGTTTAAATCTGACTTTTCTAGTAAATTAAGTTAAAACGAAATTGCTAATTAGTCTTACTGACTAGATTGTAATACAATAAACACAGTGTGTTTGACAAATAAAAAATTCTATCAGAGTCAAACAATAATAACTCCGGCCAAGAAAACATAAAAAAGTAGTCTCTTCATTTCGATGCACTGAATCCAAACACGGGGTTTGTTTTGCTCGTGCCCCCCAAAATTTCGAATAAATTGCAAATAACTTGTATAAAGGATTGCAATATTACACGGTGAAGTTGCGAAAATGGTACATTTTTAAAGCCGTCAAAAAAAATTACTTCAGAGACCTTCTTTAAAAAAAATCTATACCTTTTTCAGCGATTTTCGCATTTTGTTGTGTCAGCGCGGAAAATTGCAACGTTTTTATATTATACGGATCCCGGATAAGTAGGTTTGGTCAATTATACAGATCAGTTTTTTATTTTATGTGCCGGTCTAAATATTACCTACGCCCTTAGGGTAAGAAAAAATATCTTACTTATAGGCCTACAACCAGTGGCGCAGGAATATATCTTGGGGGGGCGAGACCTCTTGGGGGGGCCCGAAGCCTCATGATGTCGAATTTTAAGCTATTTTTTGTGTTTTTTCATGAGATATGTGGAAAATTTGTAAAAAAATCTAAGGCTTGGGGGAGGGGGCGTTGTTTCCTGTGCGAATATTTCATTGTTGCTTTTTTCAGCGTTACTCCTCTCAGGCGTTTGTTCCAGAACCGTCGATCGTTGGTTGCATAATATGGAGGGCATAATATATTTGTCCCAGTCAAGACGCCCCTAAAAATTGGTTTCTTTTTACTATTAGTAGAACATAAATTTGAATTTATGATTCATATGACTGGTCACCCTGTAAAAATAATAAAAACATTCACAGATGAAGACATAAATACACTTCACAGCTTAAATTCAACGCCCGGACAACTCAACAATCGATTAACTTATGACGTTGTCTAAATATTGGTTTTAAAAACGTTTTGTGATTAGACTTACATGAACCGTGGCACTCTTGAGTTTTTAGGAGTCTTTGAGTGCCTATAGTTACTGTTGAGATTAGGTTGCAGGATATTACTCGGGGATATAGCGGTTTTTAAGTTCAGTGTTTTGATTTGTGTTTGGTGTTTGGATTTCATTAAAAGATTAGATGGTTGTGTAATTTATAACAAAGGTAGCTGGCAGACATTTTTATTTTACGTTTCAGGTATTTGTAATATGTCTAAATTTGATCACTTCAAAATATGTTAAACCCAGAAAACAAATTAATTAAAGTATAAATTAAAAACAAACAGTTAAACAATAATTATAAAAACTACTCTGCCAATATATGGGCCCCTAAGCTCACACTAGGTATTATAGTTCTAGTGTACGTGTGAGCTAATATAACTAAAAACTGAAATATATTTTATTCAACTCCGGACTCAATTACCTTTCGTTTGATACCACACACGCCATATTTTCACTTAAACTCTAATTTTTGAAATATACCCCCACCCTTTTTTTAAAATAAATTAAAATGTATTTTGTTTAACTCCAAACTCAATTACCTTTCGTTTGATATCACACACGCCATATTTTCACATAAACTCTAATTTTTGAAATCTACCCCCACCCTTTTATTTGGTTTGTGTTTGGTGGATTTTGTTCATTTTTAAATGGGACCATCTCGACCCAAGACCCAGCCTAGGTACCAAATTTCATTAAAATCGACCAGGCGGTTTTTGAGTTATGCGCGTTGGTCGTTACAGACAGACATACAGACAGACAGACAGACAGACAGACAGACATACAGACAGACAGACAGACAGACAGACAGACAGACGGCGCAACAAAAAAGTTTCAAAATCATCTGAAACGCAAAGATATATAAAAATTTTTGAAATCGGAGCAACTTTTTTTTTCTCGAAAAAATTAGGATCACCATAGCTCACACTACTATAGTATAGTATATGTGTGAGCTAATATAAAGAAATAACAATCTTATAAAAAAGCAATTCACACCAAAATGAAACTTGCAGGCTTTTAAAAAACCCTCGTCGCTTAAAGAACATAATTACCCCCCCCCCAGAACCCGAAAAAATATGTAAACTATAAGGGCGGCTAGCTACTACAGGCAAGTTTAAGGCTGAAAAAAATTATATTTTTGTTGACTTGCTTTATAAGAAAAGCACTCACGGAAGAAATCGCCTGTGGAAAAAAGTGCAGACGGAAAAAAGCGCACAGAGGAAAAATTTAACTTAAAGAATAATAACTCCGGTAAATAAAACAAAAAAAAAGTAGTCTCTACATCTTGATGCACTGAATCTAAATATGGGGTTTGTTTTGGCCGTAAAACCCCAAAATTTCGAATAAACTGCAAAAAACTTACTTAGACGGTTAAGTTGCGAAAATGGTAGATTTTCAAAGCCACCAATTAAATTTACTTCGGAGAGCTTCTTTATAATGTAAGGTTCATTCAAAACATTTTCTATATTTATTTCAGCCGTTTTCGCATTATTTCTGTGTCTGCGCGAAAAATTTATTCATACATAGTTAAAAAATGTACCAAAAATCATTTATATAAAAGTTGCAGAATAAAGAAGTTATTAACAATTCGAAAAATGTAAAATGTGAAAACAGTAAGACCTGACTTTTTGATATTCTTGACCACTGCGTTATCAATGTTATGTTTACTGGTGATACCGGGTGTGACTCATTTTTTTTGTAGAATACAAATTACTCATCATTTGTTCATTTATTGTACGGTTTTCAGTGACCTGTTGTAAATAATTCGCTAAAGTGCGTGATATTTTTGCTTTTGACCATTTTGTGAAACAAAAACCAAGTGTTACAGTTTTTAAATTTTACATTTTTTGAATTGTTAATCACTTCTTTATCCTGCAACTTTTATTAAATGATTTTTGGCACAATTACTTATTTTTACGAGTTCTACAACCTGTTAAAATAAATGACTCAACTTTGAGAACACCCTGTATACAGGGTCTCCCATAACTTAAGGAAAAAGTGCAGCAGGTGATAGAGGAGGTTATTTCTGATAAAAAAGTACAAATAATAAAAGATTTTTAAGATTTAAATATTTTTTAGTTTTTATGAATTTCAATAATAAAATTTCAAATATTTTCAAAATTCTAAAAAAATGTAAAATTTACATATATACAGGGTCCCATAACTTAGGAGCCATAGTGCAGCAAGTGATAGAGGTTATTTCTGATAAAAAAGTTTATATAACATGGGGGCGATCAACATTTATCTGTTTTAAGATATATAATTTTGAAAGTGGGGGAAAAAGTTTTTACAAAAACAAGAAAATTTGTCACACTCAACTGAATATCTACTAAGCTATAATTTTGATCCAAAAATGTATTATTTCCGTTTTTGATAAAATTACAAGTTATTGAGATATAGGCTGTCAAATTAACATTCACAAATATAAAAATTAAAATCTTAAAAAATTTTAATTTTTGCTTATTTAGTTTTGTTAAAAAATATCAATGATATTTTTTTAATATAATGTGTAGAGATTTATGGCATTATAAAAGGTTGTTCCAAAAAAATAGTTTTTCGTGAAAAATACTGATCGCTTAATTTTTTTTTTAATATTTTTATCTCCACTTATTGCTTATGTTCTAATACAATACTTTTAAAAAAGTTATTATTAAAAAAGTGTAAAAATCGCCAAATTTGATGCTCTGTATCTCGAGAAAGTTGCTTTATGGCCCCTATTTTTGTGAGCAAAATTAAGATGATCAAATCACCTGTAAAAGTACGTACCATTCTAAATCTAAAGACTTACATTTATTTCATTATGATTTTTCCATACGTCAAAAATTTTCTTTGTTTGATTTCAATGTGCGCTGTTTTACAATGTGCGCTTTTTTAGTGTGCGCTTTACTACGCGTGCGCTTTTTTCTGTGTTGCGTTTTTTCCTGTGCATATATTTACGGTCACCGTTTCACCATTACCCCCTCCCCCCCGGACTTTTGTTCGAAAATCGCCGTTGCCGGTGAATAGTGATGCCGCGAGACGAGACGAGACGAGAGAAAGCCTTCTCTCGTCTCGTCTCGTTATGCGATATAAAATGGGCCTCTCGTCTCGACGATAGGACTCTTCTATCGCTCGAGAGAGCCTTTCTTTCGTCTCGTCTCGTTCGTGATTTATAAAGTTTTTGAGACACCCGCAAGAAAATTATTTGATTTTCAGCTCTCTGAAGAATCCTCCAAAAACATTTTTTTTAAATCAACAGATTACTAAATAACAAAAATTTACGCCAAAAGCTAGAAAAGAAAGTTAAAGTTTCTCGCTTATGAATAATTTCCAAAAATAAATGTTCAGTACGTTAATAAGCATCAACAGTCACAGTACAATTTAATTACACTTTTGGATTTTTTCCATCTGATTTCAAGTAAACGAAAGGTAAGCATGGTACATGTTGTCAAGGAAGAAATATATAACAATTTTTGCATACCTTTTATTTAAAAAACAGTACATAAATATCAGCTTAACCCTATAATAGGTCAATACGAACATATGGTATAACATGAAATTTTATAAAACCAACCTTTTTTGCTCGAGAGAACGAGAGAAACGAGAATCTCTCGACGAGAGAGGGTCTTCCTCTCGTCTCGTCTTGAGCTTTCATTCGAGAGAAAATATCTCTCTCGTCTCGTCGAAAGAGGGCGAGACGAGACGAGCGGCGAGAATCTCTCGTCTCGACGGCAGCACTACTGGTTAATCAGACTAAAACCCAGCAGGGAAGAAGTAAATACATCAGTATCCAATACACGACATTTCGTGACATTTTCTTTGTCACAACTCCAAAGTTCTTCTTCTAATTGTTTTAGCTGATGATGGGATTCTTATAATCCCGAAACATATTCTACTATTCAAAAAGATTTTTTAAACTAAAACAAAAAAACATTTTTTGCTTAAGTGTGCCTAATATACCAGAATGTAAATAAAAATTTAGTAGATAAGACTGATATTATATGGTTTTGATAGCACTGGATTCCCATATTCAAGTCCTTGAACAAAATCTATAAATCCATTTTTAACTTCTTTAACCAAGCCAAAATATTCGAGTTTATCATTCCTTGGTAAGGTGTCAAACTTATTTATGTCGTCGGACCCAGAGAAACTTTTTGGTTGCCACTTGTGCCGCCCGCCATAAATCCAAAATCGCAGCTTGAAAACATTCTTATGCAGTTGTATCAAAGCTGCTAATATGATGTACTCTTGGACCTGTTTCATTTTCTGCCGAAACAGGTCGGCTATATCAGGATTATTTCCTGCAGATTTTAAACACCAGTATTTACTAAAGGGTCTACAGTGCTAAGTACTACAATACTAGGGTTAAAAGTCTACATTTTGGTTGAAGATTTAACTTATTTTTCCCGTGAATGCAATAGTTTTTATTATTTATATAAATTGTTCATAAATACCTTGCGATATGGGTCATCTTTTTTCGTTTTAACAAAGACATTATTTCCACACAAAGGTATTTACTTATAAATAAATAAAAATAATATAATATTTTGGTCTAAAAACGGTAGCCATATTTAAACCTCCAAACGTCACTAGGAAATGTCGAATAAAAACGGTGTAAGTCACTGTCAGCTGTCTGCTGTATTTTACATGTTAATTTTTTAGACAAGTTAGCGACGATTAAACCGATGGTCAATTGTTTTGATGAATGTGTAATTGAAAAGGGATTCTAATATATCTTGTGCTTTTTACAGTATTTAAATATTAATACGTATTTAATACGGTAATGCATCTACAGATATAGTTTTAAGTTATGTATTTATTATTTAGCTTTGGATATTTTTGTATATAAGTTTTTTTGTCAATCATGGATTATTTTTAGTGTTTTTCGAACTTTAAACCACCCCTCAAGGGTGGTACTACAATTTGAGACTATTTTTAACAGGAATCCTACGACTGCCCGCACTAAATTTCCAAAAAAATGACATTTCGTTACAAAATTTTTATGTGGTTTTTCTTTTTTTCTAAAGTTAACTTGCTGTTATATGAGATGAAACTCGATGAGAAATGCTTACTATCATATTGCACATTGACATTAGGGTGAACCAAATCTTTGCAGTTATTTGACCTGTGAGTATAAAAAAACTCTGCCAATATATGGGCCCCTAAGCTCACACTAGGTACTATAGTTATAGTGTACGTGTGAGCTAATATAACTAAAAACTGAAATATATTTTATTCAACTCCACACTAAATTACCTTTTGTTTGAAACCACACAAGCCATGTTTTGACTTATACTCAAATTTTTGAAATCCACCCCCACCCTTAAAAAAAAACAAAAACCTAAATGTATTTTGTTAAACTCCGGACTCAATTACCTTTCGTTTGATATCACACACGCCATATTTTCACTTAAACTCTAATTTTTGAAATATACCCCCATCCTTTTTTTAAAATAAATTAAAATGTATTTTGTTTAACTCCAGACTCAATTACCTTTCGTTTGATATCACACACGCCATATTTTCACATAAACTCTAATTTTTGAAATCTATCCCCACCCTTTTATTTGGGTTGTGTTCAGTGGATTTTGTTCATTTTTAAATGGGACCATCTCGACCCAAGACCCAGCCTAGGTACCAAATTTCATTGAAATCGGCCAAGCGGTTTTTGAGTTATGCGCGTTGGTCGTTACAGACAGACATACAGACAGACAGACAGACAGACAGACAGACAGACATACAGACAGACAGACAGACAGACAGACAGACAGACAGACAGACAGACAGACAGACAGACGGCGCAACAAAAAAGTTTCAAAATCATCTGAAACGCAAAGATATCTAAAAATTTTTGAAATCGGAGCAACTTTTTTTTTCTCGAAAAAATTAGGATCACCATAGCTCACACTACTATAGTATAGTATATGTGTGAGCTAAAAATACACTTAAACCGGTCGGTATCAAGTCTATAGACTTGATACTTAAACCCGGTCTACAATGCTAAGTCTTAAGGTCTTAGTAAATACTTTTGTTTATGTCTAAAAATAATTTATCTCCTCGATTCATGATAACTTTTATTAGTTTTGAGAACACGTGTCATTTCAAATAGTGTGGCCAAGTAACAAATATAAAACACAACAAAACAAACTTAATAAAAAAAGGAGTTAATGAAAAAATAAGAGATGACGTTGTAACTTTACTTAGGTATAATAATTCAAGCGGATTCAAAAAAGATTCAACAAACCTTACACTCATCATTGACTGGAATAATACGGTACCCGGGCCCCAGAAAAGAACCAAAAAAAGGAACAAAAAGTCACTGCAACACCATAAAACACTCCTTGAATCATAAATCATCCCATTCATACCACGATGATCAAGCTTTAGTCGATTTTATAAGAACAAAGTATAATGTATAGGACGGTTAATATGAATTTTTTAAAAATATAGTTTATATTTTTAAACAGAAACTCCTTTGGGACCTAAGACCGCCACTTGAAAGCTAAATGGTGGATATGATAAATGGACATATAAAATTCCATCACACCATAAATGATGGTTTTAATATCATTGAATTGTGGGCAGAAGCTTTAAGGGAACAGCAAGCATATTTAAATATGGATAGAGAACACCCAAACATTTAGAAATTTAAATAATTCCTGAAAGACCCATTTAGTGTCCTTGGTGGACTAATGGATATAGAAAAACATCAATTTTCTCGTAGATATGTGAAATAATGGAGATTTTAATATGGATTATGGATATTGAAACACTTCGAAGATTCTGATTAAGGCTTCCAGATACCTTTATAGACAAAAAGCAAACACTTGTAAATGTAGCTATCAGTAGAAAACCTGTATTAGCTGATCGTATTAGTTCTTTAGAATCTGAGACTACTACTTAAAGGCTAAATGGTGGACATGATATGGATCACAACGTAAATGATGGTTTTAATATCATTGAATTGTGGCTAGAAGCTTTAAGGGTACAGCAAGGATATTAAGATATAGATTGGGAAAACAATTATTTAAAGACCCATATAGTGTCCGTGGGGCACTAATGGAAACAGAAAATCATCCATTTTCTCGTAGACATGTATAAAATACTCTGCCAATATATGGGCCCCTAAGCTCACACTAGGTACTATAGTTATAGTGTACGTGTGAGCTAATATAACTAAAAACTGAAATATATTTTATTCAACTCCAGACTAAATTACATTTCGTGTGATACCCCACAAGCCATGTTTTGACTTAAACACAAATTTTTGAAATCTACCCCCACCCCTAAAAAAACAAAAACTAAAATGTATTTTGTTTAACTCCGGACTCAATTACCTTTCGTTTGATATCACACACGCCATATATTTACATAAACTCTAATTTTTGAAATCTACCCCCACCCTTTTGCTTGATTTGCGTTCGGTGGATTTTGTTTGTGTTTAAATGGGACCATCTCGACCCAGGACCCAGCCTAGGTACCAAATTTTATTAAAATCGGGCAAGCGGTTTTTGAGTTATGCACGTTGGTCGTTACAGACAGACATACAGACAGACATACAGACAGACAGACGGCGCGACAAAAAAGTTTCAAAATCTTCTGAAACGCAAAGATATATAAAATTTTTTGAAATCGGAGCAACTTTTTTTTTCTCGAAAAAATTAGGATCACCATAGCTCACACCACTATAGTATAGTATATGTGTGAGCTAAAATCTTTGTTACCTAATAGTGTTACTCTTTTGATCCAATAATCATAAATATAATAAAATAATGGACATAGATATACCATCTTATTACTCATTCATTTGATGTCATTAGATATGGATTGGGGGTATTTAAACAGTAGGAAGATTTTGATTGAAACTTCCAGACACCTCTATTGACAAAAAGTAAATGCTCGTAAATGTAGCTATCAGTGGAAAACCTGTATTAGCTGATCGTGTTAGTCCTTTGGGATCTGAGACTACTACTTGAAAGTTATAAATGGTGGAAATTATAAATCGACATATAAAATTCCATCCTAACCTAAATGATGTTTTTAATATAATTGAATTCTGGGCAGAAGCTTTAAGGAAACAGCAAGGATATTTAGTTATGGATTAAAAAGTTCCAACCGTTTAGTAATTTAAATTAATCTTCAAAATGTTTTACTGCAATAGGGTGTTTGACAGTAGTTAAAAATAAATATATATTTATTCTTAGATATCTCTTAGGTCTTGGGAATGCTAAAAACAAACTTTTTTGTTTAATTTTCAAGCAAGTTCTAGCCACTTTTTCCGTTTTTTTACTGCTGTAGGCACATGAATAAATAGTTTTTCAGGTGTTTTTATGCTAGTATTCAAACACTGAGGCACTACACACCACTTATAGGACATTTTTTCTGTCCGCGAGTTTACTGCGCTGTGACGTCATTGCAACGCCATGCTAGAAATGAGCGTTTTAGCGACAAATTCAAATCGGAAATTAGAACACTTGATTTTAAATGTAGTCATGATAAAATATACTATTTTAATAATTTTGCGTAGCAAATTAGGGATCTATGTATCATTCTAAACTCTTTTCTAAAATTTGTCAAATACCCTATTGAACTGATAACACGGCCACTTGAAAACTATAAATGGTAAATGGGTATGATAAATTAACAAATTTTATGATGATGAATTGAATTGTGAGGAGCTTCAGAGAACAGGAAGTTTTAAATCTGCCTTCAGAATTAAAAAATCCAAAACACTATAGAAATTTTTATGTAAGGGAGTAATAGCTTTTAAGGTGGGTATCTATTAATATAGTGTTCATATATTTTATTATTCTTTATGTCATCTTCTATACCTATAAGTAAATATGTCTGATTCTTCAAATCTTTTATACATATATCTGGTTGAAAAACACATGAAGGATTCCCATTCTTCATCTTCAATCACTCACTGACAGATCACCATTGTGTGTTTTTCATATGAAGAATGAGGATTTTTGACTGCGTGTGTTTCTTATATTTTCTTACTATAATCTTCTCTAGCCTGTCATTATTTTGGTATAATATGACCTTACTTTGAATACTACTATTTATATTTTTTAAGCTGTTTGATGTATAGATAGAAAATACCAATTTACCAATTATTTGGCACTTAACCCAACAAGATTAATGCATGTATCTATAGACAGCTAGAAGGTAAAATAAATTTAAAAAAATATTTAACACACAATAAAACTACAGTTCTTGTTCTAAAGTTAGTTACCATATTTTTTTGTAATCTGGTCACTAAGTCATAAACTGCATATGGGTTATACGGTTGTACAACATAAAAGCAATAATATGGTAGCGTCACCCATCAAAATGATATTTCTGTAACAGTGATATGCCATGAAGCGAAACGCAAAAACTAGTCACTCAGCTGCTTCTGGTATGATCAGATTGGCTACGCAGAGGAACTGTTAATAACAGGGGAGACAATTTTGTAAGGGGCGGGAACATCGGCTTATTAAATTTTATAGCAATCTATGGAAAGTTTATATGCAATGTAAGATAATATCATCATAGCTATAGACTTAATGAAAGATACAATACCAATGTTACTTATCCCACACGTACTGAAAGGTATTGTGCTCAAACTACACGTGACCAAAAATATTTGACATTTCCTTTAAAAAACCACTTTTGTTATCCCTTTTAGCGGATGAAGTTAATACGTATATACAATAAATTTCTTTACAAATTTGACTTGTCGCAAGTTTTAAAGTAAAAAACGATAATATCGTCCATATATCAATCTTTTTAAATCAATCAAAAAATTAATTTCTAAATATTGATTTCCTTATGTAAGCGTCATTTTTGTATCTACTTTAAAATGGTTAAATTGATAGAAACATTTCAAAGAGTGTTATATGTGTAATGTTAAATTTTAATACCTAATCAGTAACTGCAAACATCCTAAGATTTTGGATGATTCGGAAACAAGGTGAAACCTTCTATTCTAATAAATAAATCAAAAAATATCTCAAACCTCAAAATAAACCAACAATAGCTGTCAGAAATATCCCTGAAATCCGTTAAGAGGTAATGATGCGTAATGCCCTTTATATGTTCGCAGATTTTGCGGTACACCCCTAAAACAAGCTTGAACACCAATTTTTAAAACTAAGTTTCCTACACGATACTTTCTAGTTTCAATATAGGTATATCTTTGTTTATTTTGTACTGTTAATAAAGGATCAATATCCTCCTAGGGGGCTTGTTAGTAAATAAAGAGCACCCTAGTTCAAGAGCTGATTCATTTAAAAATCAATCTATTCCCCGATACATATTTATCCTTGTTTGTCTTTGAAATTTTATAAATGGTAGAATGAGAGAGTGGAGTACTACTGGGTGACTTCGTAAAGAAAACGAAACAAGTTATATTTGTAAAATCTAGGATGCGGTGGTCCCCTTCTTTGATAGTGACACCCCATTGTGTCAGGCCCACTCTATTATTTTGCACTTTTGAACATATTGACTTTACAAGGGTGTGAGCCCTTACCTTTATGTTTTTGATGCCCAGAAGTGTATTTATCACGGTATAAACTGACGTATCTATAGAAAGATTTAAGGGATTTGGCAGTGTGGTTGGTTTACATATGTGCGGTTTAACCATTTCCATGTTCATATGGGAACAGGAATGTGAATTCGAAATGAATTCCATTTAAGGTACTGAAATTGACTTGAATTGGAATCCATACTCAAATCAACTGGAACATGATCGGCTAATCGAAAAAGTCTTTGATCAGTCAGCCAACAAACGACACTTCCAGAAAATGCCATCCTCCGGGTGAAGCGTCGAGAACACGAGTCGTTAAATACCGAGATGAATTCCAAGACGTGCGCAAGCGTTGATCTGTCACTTTTGCCAACCAATCAACTGAGAGATATTTCAGTATGGTTCACCACGACCTGTGGTCGTGTATGGTTTTATACAGCAAAACTTTAATAATTCCCAGTTCTTTTTGATGAAAATTGTTGTGTGACAAATTATTTAGTGCCCAAATTAATTTGAATAAACACTGTCATCAGGGTTCTACTGTATGTCTATGCTACGATAAACATTTTTTTTTAAGATTTAGCGTATTTAAATTTGTCAATACTCCCATGGCAAAACAAAATAAACGTGAAATGCATATAGAAGAAATACTGCATATACCTCAAAAAATATTAATCGCAACACATAGATATTGTATGTTTAAAATCAAAAAGAAAAGACGAATCTTACACCCTGTACAGGGTGTCCCAAATTCGTTGTTTTTTTGTGGTGTCGGATATTTCTAGGGAAGAAAGAAAAAAACTGAGCGACGCTCAAATTTTAAGAGAAGCCTAAAGGTGAAAACTACATTTAGATATAGCAAGCCGTTTTTAAGCTACGGAGTGTTTTTGTCTGCATTTTGCTTTTGTGTAAATAGCTTTCTTATAGATCTTCTCTTGAAGAATTGACAGATGTCAACGGTTTTTATTTATCTCTTTTGGTTTTTAAAATATTGCATAAAGTTGTTAATTTTCTTACAGAATAACTCTAAAACTCTCTCTAAAATTTCCTTTAAAATGATGTATCACATTCTATATTTTAATTTTTAATTTTTTTTATTGTTTTCTTTATTCTTATTTTTTAATCACCTCTTTATTATTTTTTTATTTTTATAATTTTATATTAAAATATTTTAAACCCATTAAGCAAACTATAATATGTGGTAAAAATAAAAAAAAAAACAAAAATATAAAGAAATCCCACTAATCCCATAAAGAAAAATTAATTTTATGTGATATCTCAAAAACTAAACGTGACAAATGAAATTTAATTTAACAGTTGAATTCCTCTTAAAAAAGTGTCTAAAGAATGTTTTCACAGAAATAAAAATATTAATAAATAAACAAGTTATAGACCCCTTCCCAAAATGCAGACTTTTTAAAAACACCCCGTAGTTTAAAAACGGCTTGCTATATCAAAATGCGATTTTCACCTTTAAGCTTCTTTTGAAATTTGAGTGTCGCAAAGGTTGATCAGGTTTTTTTAGCCCCTCTAGAAATACCCGAAACTCTCCAAAAACATCGAATTTGGGACACCCTGTACATGGTGACGGATAGAAAAAAATTATGTTGGCTTTTAAAGTTCATCATCATTATAATTAACCAAAAAAAATCTACAATTTATTATAGCCCTTTATTTTCAATGATAAAGTTGCTGAGTGCTCCGGTTATAAAAAACCACCCGGTACCTACATAAAATCATACCTAAAAATTAGAATTGACCATTATTTTATACCTTGAATTTTTTATTATACGTTAAGCTCTTCGATCTCGCGCCAATCCCGGTATTCGCGCCAATAATTTAAATTAGACATTTTGACGTTAATTTTGGCGCATGCTCCTTTGATGGAATTCATCTCGGTATTTAACGACTCGTTCGAGAACTACTCTACCACTATGACGACCGAAAAGCCCGATGGAGGGATTGTAGACGTCACCCATATTTCAAAAGTTCTGTTTTAAGATTCTGGACTTTAGCCTCCCAAACAAGAGCGTCCATTGAACCTAACGCTTTATAAGTAGCGGTTAAATTGATTAGTTCTTAGAGGAAGGAAAAGCGCTAAAATTCTAACTCCGTTTAGGACACTCTACGATAATTCCACAATTAGCTATTCAATGGCACCTGGAGGTCAAATAAAATATGTTTTCATAAGGCGTATTGTTTTTTTTTATTTGTTAAACACGCTGTGTTTATTATATTACAATCTAGTCAATCAAACTAATTAGCAATTTTGTGTTATTGGTGATTTACTAGAAATGTTAGATTTAAACTTAGGATTCACTAAATAGTTCTCCCCGCTTTATTGCAACTCACAATCTTGTTGTATTTATATAACTAATTTGTTTTATATATTTTATTTAGTTCACTAGCTGCTCGAATGGGCTTCACTTTTTATAGTCTTCAAACTAGAATAGTATTTTCTAGAAGCTCAATCGGAAGCCTATCTTCATGAATTTTCCGTACTTTTTTACAGTCTCTGTTAAAGTGGCGATATTTAGGTCCCGATGAAGGTCACTATTTCAAATGTATCAAGGTTTTAGATTACTTCATTTTGAAAACGCTGTAAAACTAGATTGTTATTCTTTTTAGTACCATCCCAACGTTTAATAACTTAAGGTCACTATCTAGAAGGAACTTCGTTATACAGTGACTTTATAATAACTGTCCATATGGTTTACAGTATTTGTCTATAAAGCCGTAGTCCTTCCAATAAGCCATTTTTCTATATCTCAATTTCTTCTTTTTTCTTCTTAACATGTTCTTTCCAGTGCAATTTGGCATCAAGTATCATTTCGAGATATTTTATATGATTTGAATATCGTACGGGAATGTTACTAATTGTGATTTTTATGTGATTTACATTTTTGTTTGTAAAGTCAACCTGAATTGATTTGGTTTAATTTAATTTTATTCGCCATTTTATGATCCTATTGTGAACTGCAGCCTGAAGCCTTTCTGTTGATTCTTCAATATATTTTGCAACCGTCAATAAACCAGTATCATCGAGAAATGTTGCTAATCGACAATTTTCTGGCTTTGGGATATTATATCGCAAGTAAATAATAAGTAAAAATAAGGGCCTAGAACGCTACCCTGGGGCACGCCTGCTTGAATTTCTCTTAAATTTGAATATGAATCTTTCTGTTTTATTCTGAAGTGTCTATGAGATATGTAAGTATGGTTCCAAAATATCAGAATACTGTTTTGCAGAAAAAGTTTTAGTTTAAAATTAAATTTTATGCCGCACTTTGTCAAATGCTTGTGCTACATTTAGAAAGACTGCAAAACAAACTTTTCTCTCTTCTGGTGCTTTTTTTCTTGTGTTAGTAATTCTGTGTACTTGGTCTATCTTGGAATGCTTATCTCGAAGCATAATATGATTCAAAATTGTACAAAAGTGTAATAATATACAGATTAAACAAAGTAATAATGTAGCAATCCTCTCTGAATCTATGAAAAATAACTATTTTCCTAAATGTTACCAATAAGCTCTAGCTCCACAGTTTAAAAGACCAATGGGTAAGTCCACATCAATTCAACCAATTTAAAAATAATTTTGAACCTTGAGTTTTTTGATGATGGTAAGTTTTTGTGTAGTTATTCTCCACCTAATAAAAAGTAAAAATACAAATTTTTAAATTTTTGGTTGCATATTTTTTGAGTTATGCGTTTCCAAAAATAAAAATATTGACCCATTTTTAGCCTGCATCGGTTTCTTTAAACTTCTATAATTTTTAAACCGTTTAAGATAATTAGCTGAAACTTGTTATCTGTAGAGAACGATTCACAAGCCAAACTTTGATGTGTTGATATCCTCATTTCCTAAAAAAAAGGACAAAAGGTCTATGCCAAAATTATATTTTTAATGAAATCTCAAAAACGGATTTTTTGTTTTTCTTAATTTTTATACATTTTTTTCTTAGACTATTTGTTTACATGTGTGCTAAATTTTACCTTGGGATAATAATGGGATCATAGTTTAAAAAAATTATTTATATCTTGATGCATATACTGTTTGATATTTTTATTACTATAAAAATTAATATCTAAAGTGCGCATAGTGTTATGAGGCATCTTATTTATGTAGCATGTATATTATAAAAACGTGGACATTATGGCCATCTGGTTTCGCTACGTTGACATTTAAATAAAGAAACAATTAATTAAAAAACGTACTTACATTATAACGGGCTCACAAGAATAATTGAGAACCTGTACATAAATGCCCCCTTTTCGCGGCGCCGGCGGTAGCCGACCTACGCATCTTGGTTTCAACTCAAATACAAACACATACATACCGGGTATTAATTCTTAGTATTCAAGTCTTTGGTGAATTCCTTTTTGGGTTTATTGATACTTTATGATGAAATTATTAATTAAAGAATGGTCAGATTTTAATATTTTTTAAGTAAAATTTGGAAGTATGGGCGCACATGTGCACTTATGGAGGAACCGCCACTGCTCTTAAAATAGTGGAAAAATCGGCTGTAAGGTAATTAAATAATGTGTCTTGGGGGGGGGCCCGACAGCTAAAAAGGGCGCTTCTCATAAATCCTGCGACCAAAAAAAAAAAAAAAAAACAAAAAAAGGTCATCATGTCTTTTCGCAACTACGCCGCTGCTTGGGGTTGGGGGGGGGGGGCCCGAAGCCTCCTGATGTCAAATTTTAAGGTATTTTTCGTGTTTTATCATCAAATATGTAGAAAATATATTAAAAAATCTAAGGCTTGGGGGCCCCCCCCTTGGGTGCGCCCATGGGTGGCGTATTATTTTGACTGATGACTTTTTGTAAAAAGCAAAAGTTGCGTAAACATGGCGTTTCGTAGCGTGTTTTCTCAGTCTGTTTGGCTTTGCGAAGTAGCCGTTCTGGAAATTAATTTGATTTTACATAGTTACCAAAATCGAAATGGTAGATTGAAAATCGAAAAAAAATTGGTTGGTATTTTCCACTTAATGTTGCAATCCCTATGATGGCCAAAATCATCCCACGATAGTGAGAAATTCCAGAAATGTGACAGAGTAAGACAAAATGATTAAAAACTTTTAAAATAGTATAATTCCAGTCACGGCTAATTTATAGGTAAAATATTAAAGTAGAGGAATTGTCAAATAGTTATATTTAAGGTAAAATAAAAGAATTTTGAACATCATTTTACAAAAATAAATTTTTAAATAGGAACCCACTGTCGTCCCATGATAAAACTTGGCCTACAAGTAAATAAATAGTCTAGAAAATAAATATAAAAAAATTGAACAAAATAAAAAATCCGTTTATAAACTGCATCAAAAATAAATTTTGTGGTGAGACCCCTGCATTTTTTTTACAAGAAGGATGCCACTAGGCATACCATAATTAAGCTTGTAGACCTATAAGATTAAACAGCAACTTTTACCTAGATATGCCCAAGACTTTATGAATAACAAGGGTTTAAAAAAATCAAGTCAGTGCTGAAAAAGACGATATTAAGCATTTAAAAAAATTAATAACTCAAAAACTAGACTGCTAAATTATCTAAAATTTTGCATTTTTACTTCTTTCTACTTAGTAAAGAATTTGACCAAAAATTATGAAAATCAAAAGTGACAAGGTCCAAAACATTGGTTGATTTGATATAGACTTACCCCAATACCTTATTTTTTTAGCTCTCTCGTACCATTTTGAAATGAGTCATCTATTTTCGTAGAGGCAAAATAGGTATCTACAAAAATTTAAAACACCCTCGTGCCTCGTTTTGTTCCACCTAATATAGCACGCGTTAAAACTTTAAAATGACGAACACAGCCTCCCGAAACATGCCCATTAATCGCTCGTGCACAGACAAACAGACAAAACGTCACAAATCGCCTGGTATGTCGCACAATAATGGTCCGAAAATGCGACCAAAAACTTTTAAAAAAGTCGTTTTGGCCTTTTACAAACGATGATCGAGTGGGCCGGGGTGCTAATATTTAACGTTTCTCACTCTTTTGTTACACGCGGTTCTTTGACTTTTGCCCACAAAATAATAAATCTTCATTCTTCTTTTGGTTCTTTTTCAATTTCTGCGCTATAAAAGATCTTTAAAGATTTGAAGGAAGAAAGGTGTTTTTCTTTGGTTCTTGACCGTTTTTCAATTCTTCAAGAGGTTGTCCACGTGCTATAAAATAGACAGCTTTGTGTGTAGTGTGATCTTCTTCAACATTCGCAAACAACACAGTTCTTTGTGCAATATTCGAGTACCCTTCTCTCATCTAAGTATTTGCATTTATTATAGCCTTAGGAGAACTTTTTTGACATATTGTAAACCGGGGTATCAAGTGTGAGATAGTACAAAAACATTATATATTTATTTTGTAAGTCGATATATTCGGCCTCAAATGTGTCCCAATGTTACCCCACTATTTGGGGTAACTTTGGTACACTAGTGTTTTATATGAATATTTTAAAGTTATGGACCGGTGACCCCAAGATAGAAGTTAAAATTTAAAATGTAAATGAAAAAGCATGTAGAAAACATTGTCATATTTTATATATAACAGAGTCAAAAAGAACACGAACAAGACCTTAATGCAAAAACCGGCCAAGTGCTAAAATTCAAATTTGTGAGAAATCAAAAAAACCTTCTGAATTTGAAAACAAATTTGCAACTGTCCCAAATTTTGGTTCTAATTTAGAGATATTATTGGTATTTGTTATAATATAGCACAGTATAAAATTGAGATTTTGTAAAAACCACACCAAAAATTATTTTTGAAAATTTGGAGTTGTTTGAACTTAAAAGTGGACTTGGCCGTTTTTTGCACCAACGCCTTCGATTATAATTTGTTTATATTTTTGATAAGTAAACAAAAATTTCTTGAGTTTGGTATTTTAAATTCATATATAGTAGTAGACGTTGTTGCTTGCGGGGCATAAAAGCGATAAACAGAAGTATTAGAAAATTAAATTAGTTACCTCAGCATGTTACAATTTTTTATGTAAACAAATATATATTTTTTGTGGGTGTGGATAATTTTTTTCTTGTATTATCTAAACATAGCCAAAATATAACTACATAAGACGTACCTACCTGAATTAAAGTACCTATGACCATTTTGGCTGCACAATAGAAAGTTTACAGAGCTTTCAAAAATTAATAAATTACTACAGTTGTCAGAAGTAAGGTAATTTTGCCAAACTTAACTTTTTTCTTTATTGTTATCGTATGAACAAGACTGCGTACTAAAATTGTCATATTTACTGCGTGAATATTTGTTTAAGGTACAAATGTTGAAAAAATGCAATATGTCCCAAAGTAATACCCAAGTCACAAAGTTACTCCGGTTTACGGTAATACAAGGGTTGCCTTTTAAGTTTTGCATATATAGGTGGAATAAAACAATAAATATAACTTTTAAAGACTTTGTTTCTCGAAGTATTTTTCACGAAAATTAATGCAATTTTGCATGTGCTCAAACCAGTTGTCAAAGCTGTAATTCCTCTCGTTTGTTGGTACTGTCAACATTGCATTCTTGAAGGCGTCGACTACTTCCTCTGGCTACTGAAATCTTTGGTCAAGCAGTCCATTCGTGATTTTCGGAAAAGTATAGAAATCGTTGGGACTTAGGTCGGGACATTATGGAGGATGGTCCAACAATTGAACGTTTTGTTGGGTTAAAAATTCAATGGTTTTTTTGTGCGTTGTGCGAACTTGCATTGTCTTGGTGGAGGATAATTCGCCGTTCGGGGTTGGTGTTTGCTCAGTGATGACATAACAGTCCTTTGATACATGACCTGCTTTTAATACATCAATAGCTTATTTCTCCCCAATGAAGCCTTAATCTCGCGATATGTCACACATGTCGATCTTGCGTAATGCGCATTCGCACAGCATCAATGTTTTCCTGGGTGACAGCCGTTTTTGGTACACCTGGCCTTGGATCGTCGCTAAGGTTAATCCGTCCACGCTTCAATTCTCCATACCAACGAGAAAGTGTCGACTGATATGGTGCTTCATTACCGAAAACAGAAATCAACTCGGCAAGGCATTCTTACCAGCCTATGTAATTACAAGGGGATTTAATTAATTAATGAAAATTTAATTTTAAACAGTGGTTTTAATAAAATATCCAACTGACAAACTGCATTTTATGTGTTGCTTCCTGTTTTTAAGATAACACAAAAACCCGAATCAATTTAAGGTTTTTCATACCCCCAAAGCACGGATCACAAAGGTGATCCGTGCCCAAAGCGTTGAAAAATACATTCACAAAACGCAAATAGGTACATAAAGAGTGGACAACAAAATATTTTAAATATGTATATTTTCTTTTTTACAAAGAACATAATGACTAAACAAAATTCTTTTATTTTTACAATAGTTCATTTTACAGGATATTCTTTTAGATAGTCCGATTGTCATCGATAATAAACTTCTGCTAATAGATGAGACAATCTACATCAATAATTTTAAGCCTAACATTAAAGACTGTACAGGACCTAAAAAGCATACAAATGGCTATAACTTTTTTGCGCAATATTATTGAATGACCCCTTGCACTCAAACAATCAATACTTATTGTGCAATATTATTGCCAGCTTATAGGCTTCAATATTTGGACCCCTCATACCGTATATAGTCTACGTTGGAACAAAAAATGTTGACTAAAAAATATTGCACAATATTAACTCTATGCGGCTAAATAAGAAAACATTGCGCAATAAAATTTAAACTCGTTCAATCTTTTGCTCAATCATTGTGCAACATTCAATGCTAATCCTATACGGTCAATAATATTGCACAGTCCATAATATTGTGCAATAGTATTGACCGTCTATGAGCCGCCTAAGAACAAACTTAGGCGGCTCCTAGACCTACAATAATATTGCACAATATCTTTTTTGCGCAATGTTATTGAATGACCCCTTGCATTCAAACCATCAATATTTATTGTGCAGTATTATTGACAGGTCATAAGTTTCAATATTTTTGGACCCATTATACCTTATATGGTATTCCGTATTCGAAGTGTCTAACAAAGATTTCGGTGCAGCAATCGTGTTGGTGCTAAACTTAAAAAACCAAAACATCGCTGGTCAAAAGATTGGTTTAAAAAAAGACATAAATACACTCACGAACATCTTCTACCTTGGAACAAAAAATGTTGACTAAAAAATATTGCACAATATTAACTCTATGCGGCTCAATAAGAAAACATTGCGCAATAAAATTTAAACTCGTTCAATCTTTCGCTCAATCATTGTGCAACCTTCAATGCTAAGCCTATACGGTTAATAATATTGCACAGTCCACAATATTATGCAATAGTATTGACCGTCGATGGGCCGCCTAAGAATAAACTTAGGCGGCTCCTAGACCTACAATAATATTGCACAATATCTTTTTTGCGCAATATTATTGAATGACCCCTTTATTGTGCAGTATTATTGACAGCTCATAAGTTTCAATATTTTTGGACCCATTATACCCTACATGGTAAAACCGTGTTCGAAATGTCTAACAAAGATTTCGGTGCAGCAATCGTGTTCAATGTTCAATGTTCTTTATTGCCATAAGATTTACATGGTAAATATAGACAGTGTCAGGTAAAGACTAACATAAAAGAATATAATTCCTTAAACTAATTTATGCAATTAATCTATGTAACATAAATAAAGATAAGTTTTACAAATTATTAATTTTAGAGTATATAGGTAGTATTTCTTTAGTGCTTAAACTTAAAAAACGAAAATAAAATTTAAACTCGTTCAATCTTTCGCTCAATCATTGTGCAACCTTCAATGCTAAGCCTATACGGTTAATAATATTGCACAGTCCGTAATATTGTGCAATATTATTGATCGTCTAGGGGCCCCCTAAGAATAAACTTGCAAAAATGTTTTTTTTTTTACTTTTTGAAGATGATTTAAATTCTTGCTCATGCGGAGGTGAGACATTTGCGCAATGCAAGGCAAAGGCAAAACGAATCCTGATGATTGTAAGTGCGAATTTAGTCCTAATTGAAAAGAAATTGGAGAAAGCTATTATTAGCTACTATTCTAATAGTAATTTATAACAAACAAACAATTAAAGATAAATTGATACGTACCCAAATAAACAACTCCCTTCTGAAGATTGTGACTATCGATGTTGTAAATAGAGAGGCAGTACAATCTCTAGACTCTTTAATTGATTAAAGCACATTTATCGTTGTCATTATCGTCAAAAAAGGCCGGTAGGAATGTCCGCGGGACATCTGAGGACGATTTATCAAAATCGTACAAAATCAAAATGATTTATCAAAATAAACAGACAATCAAAACGGTGTGGAGCGTGGTTCTAGAAATATACACGGTTAAACAATCGAGGGTTCCCACTTCTTGGATCAATAGTATAAACATTTTGTTATTAGTATAGGTACAGTGTGTTTCCGTATATTTTAACCAAGCTCTACTGCGCTTGTTATAAGAGATAGACAAAAAGTAAATTCAAAAGTTTTAGTTTCAATAGAATACGACAATATATGCTGAAATATGGATCAGAGAAACAACTCGAAAATCTCACATATATTATCAATCAATGCATAAACGGACATCGAGTTCCTAATGATACCAGTACTCTAAGTAGATTGTACGGTAGGATTCTTAGAGATCTAATAGAGAATGATTTTCATGAACAAGAAGAAGAAGAGCAAAGTGGGTTTCGTGCAGGCAAGTAATTGAGAAAAGGAGCGCCCGAAATATAGAGTTAATATGTTACCTTTGTGGACCTACAAAAAGCATATGATACCGTTCCAGTAGAAAAATTATGGACAGTGTTAGAGCAAACTAATATCAATCATACATACATAAAAGCGATAAAAGAACTATACAAAGGGTCAAAATCTAAAATTAAAATTGGAAATCGTTCAAAAGAATTCCTGGTAACAAAAGGCTTAAGACAGGGATGTTGTATCTCTCCAACTCCTTTTAAAATATATATCGCAGTAGCTCTAAAAAACTGGAAACGTAAAGTGCACGGCACAGGAATACAACTTAACGACCGATTTACCATATACACACTACAGTTTGCTGGCGACCAAGTAATTGTGGCAAATGATAAAGAGGACATGGAGTATATGATGAGAAAGTTAACAGAAGAATACCAAAAGTGAGGATTAACAGTGAACGTGGACAAGACAGTACTTATGTATTGGAAACGAATCCATTGAGTACTAGAAAATGGACAAACAATATCTTAGATAAGACAGGAACAGACTGTAAAGAATTGTAAAAAAGAATAGTAAAAGCAAAAAAGGTTATTGGATGTCTTAACAGTATTTTATGAAGCAGAGAGATCAAAAAGAATGTAAAATTTAACATATATGAAACAATGGTGAAAAGCACGCTGTTGTACGGAATAGAGACTTGTCGCGTAACAGAAAAATACAAAACAAAAATGGAAAGTGTCGAAATGGATGCAATAAGAATAGAATAGATCACATAAGAAATGAGATCATAAAAGAAAGAATGGGAATCGAGGGAAGCATAACGGATGACATCACTAAAAGGCAACTGATATGGTACGGCCATGTACAACTGATGAACGACGAAAGATTACCAAAGCAGGTCCTAGAATGGCAACCAATAGGGCGCAGAAAAAGAGGGCGTCCTAAACTAGAATGGCAAGAGTCAATCCAAAGATCAATGAGTCAAAAAAATCTGACAGAAGATGATTGTCAGCATCGAAGGAGGTGGAGAATAGGCGTCGGACAACGTAGAAAAACGTTCTAAACCAACATAGTAGTAGTAGTAGAATACGACACCGAACCGAAAGATGCACTTATGCAACACTAGTGCGGAGAGCCCGTGCCAAAAAATGTACACTGTTGCACCAGTGTTACCAGAAGAACGCAAAAATTGCACTAGTGGCGCACCAGTGCTGTACAAAATAAGGATAACAATAAAGAATTAAAGAAACGTCTCCTTAATTCACGGACTTCGTTATATTTAATAAAGGTACAGGAATGCCAAAGTTGCTACTGCGCCGCCTCAGAACTTACCTCAACAATAACGAAAATGTCTCTATCGTTCATTTTTATTTATTTGTTCTCTCTACTAGACAATTTGCCAGCCGATATCGGTGGACAACAATGTCTAACTCAATGTCACTCTCGAGCATAGACGAATCTCTCGAGTAAGATATAATTTTGCCACGCCTCTTTGTCAGGACGGGGCACGGTGGATAGAATAGCCCGCTGTTCGGATCTTATAAATATATGTCGAATTTTCACGACACTGGTGGTCCAGCTGATTTTTGTAAACAAAAGTATATATATATATATATATATATATATATATATATATATATAAGATCCGGTCTATTCTATCCACCGTGAGGACGGGGCATATTTTACATGCAACCTAATATATGGTACATGGGACCATCATCCTAATGTCCCTTTCGAAGAACGGCACTGAAGTCAACGTTAGCCTTCACCACTGCAGTGTTTTAATTTTTATTCAGAAATTTTCCTGGACAGCCTAAATGCAACAAAGCCGAAAACACTATTAATTATTGCGTTTGCTGGTCAAACGCAGAGCAAAAAAAAACGTCATTTACTCATAAACCAGAGAAAAAAAAGAGGAAGAAGGAAACAATGGCACTGCTGTGCCATAATTGGCCATATAATACAATTAGGAGGCCCGCTGGCTCGAGTAGCAGGGGGCCTCGATTGAAACATCAATGAAGGCGGCTAAATTGCTTTGAAACAAAAGAAGGGCCGCATATCAGTATGCGCTTATAATACCATAGACATGTTAGGTAGAGTTGTCATACGTCCGTTTTTTAAATGGACATTCCGTTATTTTAAAGGTGTCCATTTGTCCGGTCCGTTCTACCGGCGGCGGCTTAGAAAACTTACCTTTATGTTAACATAATAGATGTTTTTCTACCAGCGTAGCGTGGGGAATATATGATTTTCCTCACTCTTTTTGGTGCAGAAAATTCTATTTTGCCGCACTAGTGTGGAAAAATATTCCGCACACAAATGTCAAATTTTAAAAAACCTGTATAGATTTGGGGTTTTGTTCATAATGGTGTAAAGGTAAGAGGTTATATTTTGTTAAAACACTAGCTATTTTTTTTAAGTTGCGTGATAGGGTGTGTATATGTTTTAGTTTATTTTCTTTATAATTATATTTTTTTTATGTTTTTCTGAAGCTCGTAGAAAAACAATTGTTCCTAACACTTGCAGAAAACCGAACCGAACTCGCTACGCATTATTCTGTCAACGGCATTGGAGTGCGGAAAATACGATATTCTGCACTTATTAGGAAAATAACTATTTTCCAAGAGAGCATGCGGCAAGTGTCACTTCTCCGCATTTATTTTAGTTTAGTAGTAGAAAGTTGAGGAATACTATTTTCTCCTGAAATATTTTAAAATCTTCATTTTAAGAAATTACAGAGTTCCTGCATCAAAATTAGAACCATGCATTAGCGACGTTTACACGTAGACACAAATCCATATACATAATATTCCAATACCCACGGTAACTGCCCATTAATGATGCAAACATGAGGGCCTTGGGGTCCTTAACCAAAAAAGACCTGATTGGTTGCTTTCAAAGACATATGCATATTATTTCCATATAGTACGTATTATTGCAATACCTATGGTACTTTACGATGCAGAATGCAAACATATTTGATTGGTTCTACTTTTACGCATGAATATTATTTTATTCTTGTATTCGTTACGCCATATCATCGGCGTACAGTTGACACAAATTATATCTATGTAAATTTGGTATCTGTGCATTTTTCGAACCTTTATTTCTGAATGTTTCCATCAAACGCCAACCATTGTGTAAATAGGTAACAGGGAGTATAGGAATATTACGTATGTGCACAAATCCCGCAGTTTTAGAGAATACGGTCAAATCGCGAGTTCTAGAGGGTGGACTGCAGCGAGTCGTGCCAGGATCGTTGCTGCAAAAATCAACACGGTTTTATCTTTTTCCCTTTTACGCGGTGTAAAACTGGATGAATAAATTTAGTGCGTGTGAACACCAACACCAATAGTGTCTTGTTCTTCGCGTGATTAGCGTGGCGCTTTGATTTTCAGGCAGCTTTAAATTTTTGTAGCACGGTACAAAAAGTACAGCCGTGCTTGTCCGCGCGACTAGTGTGACCGGCGCATCGCGCGTTCTAAACATTTGCGTTACTTGACCATTCACACACGCGTTAGGCACTCGCGATTGCAGCGTATGTTCTAAGGCTGCATGACTAGACTCAACGTGTGAACGCCGCTATCCAATATCCACGGTAACTGCCCATTCATGATGCAAACATGAGGGCCTTGGGGTCTTTAAGCAAAAAAGACCTGATTGGTTGCTTTCAAAGACATATGCATATTATTTCCATATAGTACGTATTATTGCAATACCTACGGTACCTTACGATGCAGAATGCAAACATATTTGAAATAGCAATATCAATGGGTATAAGTCTATCCTTTTTGCGGTCCTTAAGATAAAATGTCCTGATTGGTTCTACTTTTACGCATGAATATTATTTTATTCTTGTATTCGTTACGTCAAATCATCGGCGTACAGTTGACAAAAACTCTATCTATATAAATTTGGTATTGCATTTATGTGCATTTTTCGAACCTTTATTTCTGAATGTTTGCATCAAACGCCAACCATTGTGTAAATAGGTAATGTGGAGTATTGGAATATTACGTATATGGGCCAGTCGCCTTACCGAGAAGGCATGTTAATGTTCACTTCAAGTGGCGCCTTTTGGCAAAAGTGTTAAAGGTATGGTTTCATGTAACTAGTATTGATCTTATTGCATGTAAAAGACAATTTAGAGGCACTGCAAAATCAAATCCTACACGAGAAAGAAAAATGACTTTCTTGTGGGTATGAGGCCTGTCTTTTATATTTTACATATAGGAACCTAGAGGGAGACACTAATCGACTAGAACCTAACCTAAATCCTTACCTAACCTAAATTCAAAACGATACATATAGTTTTATAACTACAGTGAATTTTTAAAGTTAACAAATTAGTCGAAAAAATTATCTCAATGAGAATGCATTGCCGAGTTGATTTCTGTTTCCGGTAATAAAGCACCACATCAGTCGATAGTTTCTTGTTTGTATAGAGAATTCAAGCGTGGACGGATTAGCCTTAGCGACGATCCAAGGCCAGGTGCACCAAAAACGGTTGTCACCCAGGAAAAGTCGATGCTGTGCGCGTGCTCATCATGGAAGATCGACACGTGACATATCGCGAGATTGTGGCTTCATTGGGGGTAAGAAAATTAGTTTCCCGATGGATGCCACATCTGTGAACTAAAGAACAGAAGGAAGCTATGGTCACAGAAAACTCTAGACCATTTTGAGGCAGGAAACTCAAAAAACGTGTACAGCATTGTAAGTGGTGACGAATCCTGAATTTACTCGTATGAACCCGAAAATAAACAGCAGTCGTCTGTTTGGGTATTCAAAGATGAAGAAAAGCCAACAAAAGTCATCCGTTCTCGAAGTCTATCCAAAACGATGGTCGCGACATTTGTCTCCAAGCAAAGAATGTATCAACAATTCCTCTGGAAGATCAAAGGACTGTAACTGCCGATTGGTATATCACCATTTGTTTGCCGAAAGTCATCGCTGAGCTTCGAAAAACAAACCCCGAAGGACGAATCATCCTCCACAAAGACAATTCAAGTTGGCACAAATCACAAAAAATCATTATCTCAACAAAACATCGAATTGTTGAACCATCCTCCAGACAGTTTTGACCTAAGTCCCAACGATTTCTATACTTTTCCGAAAATCAAGAATGGACTGCGTGGTTAAAAATTTCAGTCGCCAAAGGAAGCCTTCAAGAATACAATTTTAACAGTACCAACAAACGAGTCGAATTACAGCTTTGACAAAACTGGTTTGAGCGCATGCAAAAGTGCATTAATTTTCGTGGAGAATACTTCAAGAAACAATAGTCTTTATAAGTTATCTAGTGTTTTATTTCAGCTGTATATTCAAAACTTAAAAGATAACTAACGTACGCACAAAGGGCAGGTCCTGTGGGCAGGATAGAGGAGTGATTTTGGCCAACAAGAGGATACGAGTCAGACCTAAAAGGTTTTTGATCGCGCGGGTAGAATTACGTAAATGGGAATCACATTTTTCAGATTTGGTTCATTCTATGCCTATGGTTTATCTAGGAACGATTCACAAGAATATTCTTTTAGAAACGATTTACAAGGAATTAAATATGCACATGCAATGATCAGCGTCAACTTATATTAAAGATATAGATAAGATAGCGACGAACGATATAGCGACTATAATCAAGATATATCTCGATTAGTTTAGTAGGTAATAATATAATTAAATAAAATATTTACTACACTGAAAAAACAAATCGTTTAGGCCAAATGAATGTGCATAAAACATATACCACATGACTGCCGATTTTGAATTGAGAACATCATGGTGTTTAGAGACATATCGCGAGATTAAAGGCTTCATTGGGAATTTCAAAGACCTCAATTTAAAAAAAAATGCAAAAAGAATTAGGGATAAGAAAATTAGTTGCCCGCACCGCATCAATTAACCGAAGAAAGAAACTAGGGCAAATGGGTGTCAGAAAACTCTAGACCGCTTTGAGGCAGGAAACTTGAAAAACGTGTACGGGATTGTCAGTGGTGATGAATTTTTTCCACCCAGTACATGAAAAAACTCTGCAGATTACAACAATAAATGATTTAGGCTTAACACTTTGGCTCAAAGATATACCACTGAGGCCTCTGCATTATTAGCCATAAATATAAGGGATAATTAAAAATGCAATTTTTTCAAAAACTCCCTGTATTAGCGAAACCACGGGGTATAGCAAAAATCTGATTCCACCATTTTTAAGGGCTCAAAAAAAAAGAGCACAGTAAGGTGGAATCAGAAAATCGATATCTTTAATAATAACCGAGTTTCTCATTTAATCCCATCGAAAATGGGACACTCTGTATATGCAAAACTTAAAAGACAACCATCGTATAATAAGAAACTAGTGTCAATGATAATAATTACTATTAGTATGAATATCTCATCAAATTTTCTTTTTTCGGCATTCCCGTCAACGCGCAACGTATAAAATATGCTCTTTAAGTTTTTTGTTTAGGTATCTGTCCAAGATATAATTAACTGGTACCAGTGAACTGCGATGAGAAGCTTGTAATTTACCTATCACGTGTAGTTAAATATGTAAAAAAGTTTTTTTGCGGGAAAGGTGTTGAAAGTTTGAAAGGAAGAAAAGGTGTGAAGATGACCGGCAAGATAACTAATTAAGAGTTATCGAGCTTCCGTTTTCTGAGCTTTATAGGGCCAGTAGGTAATGTGCCTCTTAGTTAGTCAGTATTAACAAGAAATCATAGGCGTAACAGGGGGGGAGTTATTCAAAAATTTAATAAATATAAGCCTACATATAACATTTTTGCATTAAAAAAATATATCAAAAACTAAAGATCGGTTCTTAATTATAGATAACAAAATTTCTTAGAAAAAATCATATTGAGGTAATTGAGTTTAGTTTTCCAAACAGTTACTTTGATATCTTTTGTGGTCCAATGTTCCTAATTATTTAACATTTTATTTATAATTAGGTATTCCATTCAGGCCCTGTATGAAGATAACGCAATTTGGTTTAAAAATGTCGTTAAAGTCGTTTTAGCAGTTTGGAAGCATTCGTCACGCAATGAAAGCCCAATATGTTTTTCCTTTGATAAACAGAATTTCAAAAACTAAAGTTCTTACAAGATTTTTACTTCTCACTTACATCGCAGTTGTTATAATTCATAATGTTTTGAATGTCTTAATCAGTGGCGCACCCAGGAATATGTCTTGGGGGGGCCGAGGCCTCTTGGGGGTGAAGGGGTGGCTCCGAAGCCTCATAATGTCGAATTTTAAGCTATTTTTTGTGTTTTTTTAATGAAATGTGTGGAAAATATGTAAAAAAAATCTAAGGCTTGGGGGGGGGGGGCGTTCTTAATACTGTTTTCGGAGAACTTATATATTTTAAAAGTTATCGATTTTTTTTCTGAAATCACTCGAAAACCGAACCTTTGGTTAAATTTCCCGGTATATCAAAATTTTTAGCAAAAAACGTATATTCTATTTTTCCAAATTTGCAACCTTTTGAAAAAGTGTCTGTAATAGTAGATTCTATTGTAATTCTCTAAAAATGTCAATTTAATATTAGGAAGTTTTTGGCACAGCTCAAATTTTGAAAACAATGACAGCAGTGGCGTACGCCGAACTGAATCCTGGGGGTGGGGAGGCTTGAGCGCGTATCGATATACAGAAATGGATTCTAGGCGGGCATCAGCGCAGAACGATACATTTTAATCTTGAGTTTTCTGTGGGGGGTTCACTTAACCACAGAAAAAAAAACTTCGGTTCGGTCTGCCGGGCTGTTAATTAAGCTATGCAGTTAACCACCGCTGCCACAGGCCAATTTTATCAGAGTTTTTAGTTTTTGGAACACATTTAAAACTTTCACTTGTTCAAGCGCGAATTTGAGGGGGGTAACCTGGTAATTACCCTCTTAGAAAAAAAATATATGGACTTTTACTAAAATATCGGGCTAACCGCATAACTGACTGACTGATCGTTAAATCATCAGTTTACACTATGACGTTTTTTAATTCACTAAAATCGGTTCAGTAATAATGAATTTATAAAGAAATTAATGCAGACAGGATTGGCAATGCAATCGTATGATTTGTAAAACAATGATTAAAACAAAATCAGATTTTGTGAGACCCACTACACCGATTTAATTAATTTGTACCTCTTTATGTGTGAGAAAATAATGTTTTTCTGTAAATTCAAAAAAGCTAAATATTTTGGGAAAATAAGAATAAACACGGTATTTTGAAGAATCAAGTATGATTCTGTCCGACATCTTAAATTCTAATATGGCGGCAAATTTTGATTATAATCTTTAAAGAACAATTAATTCTCACCATGTTTTTTTTATTTTACTAAAATCAGTTTAGTAATAACGAATTTATAAGGAAATAAATGCAGACAGGATTGGCAATGTAATCGTATATCTGCAAAATAATGGTTAAAACAAAAATAGATTTTTTAAGAACCATTACACCGATTTTACTAATTTGTACCTCGTCGTGTGGGAGAAAAGTAGTGCTTTTCTATAAATTAGAAAAAAACTAAAACATTGTCGGAAAATATGAACACGCCATTTTGAAGAATCAAATATGATTCTGTCCACCATCTTAAATTTTAGGACGGCGATAAACTTTGATCAGGATCTATGAAAAGAAATCAATTCTAACCAGGATGTTTTTATTTCATTAAAATCGGTTCAGTAGTATTGAATTTATAAGGAAATAAATGTAGACATGATTGGCAAGGCAATCGTATAATATGCAAAACAATGGTTGAAACAAAAATATATTTTTTTAGAACCATTTTTGTACCTTGTTGTTGTGGCAAGAATGCAGCTTTTTTACTAATTTAAAAAAATAATTAAAACGTGTTCGCAATACAAGGATAAACGAGCATCTTTGAAGGGTACATTTTAATTTCGCTCGCCATCTTGGACTTTGAGATGGAGAACAAAAAAATATATTTAATCAAAACTCTGATTAATTCTCTGGCAAGTGCAGTTTCTCCCATTAAAACCGATTGTATATTTCAAAAGTTATAACAAAATAAAATTGTCCGGTTTTTAATTGACCCACCCGGTATATTACAAATAATTTTTTCGTCGACTATTACCCCCCTCCCCCCCCTAGATTTTGATCGTGATCCGCGCTTGGCCCGACCACAATGTGCTTGACAACCAGTTAGGAGTAGGTATGCACTTTTTGATGGAATCCTTGGAAGCAAATCATAAATAAATGCAAGTAAACTATTAAATTGAGGAACTATACGAATCAAAGAACGCACTGAACGAACGTTGTCTGAAGTGCCGCATCTTTGGGATAAGTATCAATGAGAAAAATCGTGGAAAAATTTGCTGGATCTTCCAACTCTAAAGGATGGTCACTGTGCTAAGTATCATCAGGTTTCAGATCCAAGAAGAGTCAACTTCCATGGATTTTTTAGCCCAGAAAAACTCCACACAATTAATTTCAACTTTGATTGAAAGTGAGGTTATTGAGTGACTTAAGGATACTCGTATTGAATGACAATGACAAACAAACAGCAAACCTTAAATCCATTTAAATCACACAAAAGAAACAAATATTTTGCAAACTATTTTCGGTAGGCTCGTGACACACAAGCATCTGCACTTACGAAGGGTCCATTAAAACCACCTTTGCAACCAATTTTTACCATCAAAAACCCAGAAATCTTTGTAAAAATCGGCTTATTCATTCAGACTTTTCTTTCATACCTCGAGAGCCACTTAACAATGAATTAAAAGAAAAGAAAATAGAAGTCGAGGACCTTTTTTCTGTCATGTACCACCCATATATTACACCTTTTTGACTTTTTGGTGAAACGACAATGTGTTATAACGCCCCTGTGATTTTCGAGGTCTCAAAAGACCGCTAAAAGAGAGGTTAATCTATTTAAAAACATAATTTTACCGAGAGAAGTTTCGTCGCAAAATAGGGATTTAAAGAACTTTGGGATTTTCACGTTCTTTAGCCTAAAGGGTTTCGTATTTGGTCCACCAAACAACAATGACTGATCTACGATTTAAATATTGGGGGTCCAAAAATAAAAAATAAATTATTACTTACTACTACTACCTGTTTTATATATCAACAGTTAATCGATTAATCCAAGATGAAAGGTTCTTACTAGTTTCGAAATGTTTTTTTTAAATTTTGCTATTACAGCCAAACTTCTTTATGTTCAATTTAGCACTGTGCCTAAGAGTCATTTACAGTGGTAATAGACACTAGAAAAACATTCGGTTTCGTCAATGCGACTCCTTATGCAAAACATTAGTTTCAGACCATTCAATCTTGTGTTCATTTGACCACGCATTCGAAATATACGATTTTGTTTTTGTCAAATTTTTTGTCGAAAATTAAATTTTTAATTAGTTGGTGAGAACAAAAAAACAATAATTAAAAAAAAAAAAAAAATGTTGAAAACTGTGTTTCGCTACAAAGCTGCTGTGGTGCGTAAGATATATTTTTTTTTAACCATGTTTTATATCTTAAAAACTGTGACGCACTTTGACGTTATGATAAATTCTTAATCAAACTTTATAAACCTCGGTTTGCTAGCTGCTGTAGTTTTTAAATTATGACTTTTTAAAAATATTTGACCCTTCACCAAAATTATGCACCGGTACCGCAAAATTTTTGTGCCAAATTTCGTTAAAATTGGTTTATCAGTTTTTGAGTTATCGTGTCGCAAACAGACATACAGACACATTGAAAAAATTTACTAGTTGGGCCTTTTTTGCTCCAAAAAGTTTTTATTGTTTTCCTAGGCCGCGCAGCAATGGCTAGAGAAGGTATTGTTTTCGACATTTTTTTTAAGATAACGCCGAAAATTTGGTTGTATTTTGACCTATCTTAGCAATTTCGTCGTGACGTCTGTCCGCGTGAGTGTGTATATCTGTCCGTAACACGATAGCTCCTAAACCGCTGAACCGATCACGACACTTTCAGGTAAAATAGTGAACAATCCTGAGAGCTGATAAGATTTTGATCAAAATCCATTAATGTTTATCACAGTTTTTTGACAGATTAACAACTGAAAATATGCTAACTTTTTAACGGAACATCGCATCAATATGCGGTTTTCGGAATATAGTAGAACACGTTTTTCACAATAATTTATGCTTTTTCTTAAAAACTTCGTGGGGGCTTCCATTTCCGTTTTCAAAGCTGATATAGCGTGGAGTTCATTTGTAATGTGCTTGGAAGGTATCAGATCCATCATGAATTCATTAATTTCTTTGGCGATTCCAAAAGCCTTCCACACCTACGGTATTAACGGTATGACTTTATTTTAGAGTCGACTTTATTCTGACAGATTGACAAAGATGACAGATTGACAAAGACAACTAACAGCTGACTTCACAAAATTGACATACCAAAGTCAAATTTAAAAATAAAGTCGCTAACTTGCATTTAGTAAAAACATTCACTAATAAATCCGATTCTTAAATACACAAAGGCCGAATTTTAAAAGAAAGCAGCTGCTTTTTATATGTAAATCTGTCACAATACTGCCGATTTTAAAATAAGGTCAGGTTTTGTTCCAATAAGTCCCTAATAACTGTAATGCAAATACAGCAATCCAAGTAACCCTTCATAAATTATTATTTCAATTTTCAATTTATTTTTTTTCAATTTATTTCTAGGAATTACAAATTACAGAGTAGATATCACACATTATAAAAGTTACGCTCCCAGAACAAATCACATTCCTAAAGACAAAAACGTCGCGCTAGGATTTTGTGATCTGCCATACAAGCATATCAAATACAAGACACTACACCCATTAAGTAGAAAATTAAAAAAAAAGAACAATATTACCTATATAAACTAAACCTAAAAGTAGAAACAAGATTATAAATTTAATACATTATTAATTTCTTCGCGAGATTTCTCTAAAAGCAAAATTTTCGATAAAAGATTTCTTAAGTTAAAGTGGTTGAAAACTTTTGGAAGGAGATAAATATGATATCTTTGGCCAATATTTTTAAGAGGTCTATTTTCCTTTATTTTGTATTGAGAAACATATCTAGAATTTTGAGTATGGTTTTGGATATTTAATAGATTTTTGTTCTTAAAGCAGTACAAGCTAATCTGGTAGTAAAACATTTGCCTAGTATCAAATACTTTTGACTCTTTGTATATTTAGTTTGATGGGTACCGATAGTTTTTTGGGTACATTATTTTTAAAATTCCCTTTTGGACAGTATTTAGTTTTTTTATGTGTGCATCATATACTTCACCCCATTCTAGGACTCCATATTGAATTCTGCTTTCGACCAAAGAATATAATATAAAATTTTTAGTTGTTTAATGTCCAATATTTTTCTTAGATATTTAAGTCTAAAAAGCATTACCCGGATTGTATTTGTAACTTTTTTAGTGTGGATATTCCACTTTAAATGAGGATCGAAGTGCACTCCTAGGTATTTAATTGTGTTGGTAGATTTTAAATTTATGTTATTAACGTTAAGAGTATCAAAGCAAGCCTCTGCTATTACAAGAAAAGGGCATGAATAAGTTTTTTTATAGTTTATTGTTAAAAGTTTATGATCGAATATTTTAAAAAGTTCTTTGAGATTTTTTTCTGCCAAAGTTATTAATTGATCCGACGTATCTGCTATAAAGAATATAACAGTGTCATCACAGAAACTCAACACGTCACCTTCTAATGGTTGTTCAAGAATACTATTAATATAGAGGATAAAAAGAGTTGGGCCAATACTGTTCCCTGAGGAACACCAAAAATGACTTCTTCCTCTCCACTCAACTGACCTTTGATGCTTGTATATTGTTTTCTGTTAGTTAGATAGGATTGAAAGAGCCGCCATGATATCCCTCTTACCCCCAGATCCCGCAAAGACTCCAACAACTGAGAATGGCTCACAGTGTCGAACGCCTTCGCAAGATCAAGGAATACACCAAGTGAAGGCTTCCCGCTCTGTAGTGACCCATATATTTTCGTAGTTAAAGATGCAATAGCATCTTGTGTGCATCATGTAATGCAAAAAATTAGAACGTTTGATCGCATTTTCAAGAGTGTAATGCAAAGAGAGCAAAACCATATAACCATGATTTTGTTTCTAAAATTAAAATATTCCACACGTATTGGGTTTATGGAACTTAATACTCTCAAAATTAATGAAAGTATTTACTAAGGTTTTTACACTTAAGTCAGTCGAAAATTATTATATGCCTCCTAAATGAAAAATGGTCCTTTATACGGCATCAAACAGATCATAATCTCTTGAATCCACCACGAAGTCCTACAAATATTATGATGGTGGTAACACGAATCAAAATCAATCAAATTCACTTTGAATCTACAGCTGAATATAAGAGAAAAGTATCATCAAGATAAAAGAGAAGAACAGGGCCGGATTTACGTACGGGCCCCACGGATATAAGAAGCTTCCTATATTCTTGTTTAATTGGACAAGAAAATGGCATTCGGAAAATACCACCCTTAAACCATAGTAAAATCAATCTAAACGACGAATGTCTAAAACATTCTTTAACTTACGAACAAGTTACACAGCCGAAATTTGGCAACTTCGCACACCACGTCACGAGGTGAACAGATTTTTATTTTGACCACAAACGTTGTAAAGAATTTCAACAATTAGGAGTAATTTTAAAATTTTTTAAGGTGCTATGCAATTTTTGCAAAAAGAACTTATTTTTTTATTGGTCGCAAATTGAATGGTCTACCACGTTGTGCACTTAATTCTTCTCAACTTTTCTTCATATGAATATTTACAAAAAAAATCACATTTATTAAATTAAACATTGTACACAGGTAATACTGATCAGAAATATACAAAAAACAGAATAACATGCTCTCTATAATATTATTGTTTTTAAGTTTACTAGCCTGCCGTAAACAAAAGTTATTTAAATATTCGATACCTTATATCGTGTCAGAGAAACACCATCCATTGCGCTGCACTGAATGCAGCGGACTTTTGAAGTGTAAATTTCTTTAGGCGCGTTTAGCAGTTTTTGTGGGTGGTGACATGAACTGAGCCGTCAGGCTCGGCTATGTAACGCTCATTCGAGTTGAATCGGCTCGAGTCGACTAACTGTGAGAAACATTCAGCGAGCGATATGATGATTCAGATGAAGGCCAGTACCACAAAGTATGCTGCGATAGGCTATATACTTTGTGCCAGTACACAGAAGAGTTCGGTTCGGTCCGCTTTGCAGAATGAAATGTTGTGGGCTAATATTATTAATTTCGCCTTGTTGAAGTTTACACTTCTGCCGTGTGGTCTTAAACACACACAATAATTTTTTTAGTTTACCTCGCGGTCTTATTTTAGACTATTATTGTGATGGAGTGGTACGCGGGTGTCGAAAGTAGCTCTCAGTGCCACCTCATGTGGCCCAGATAAAAAATGATTTAGCGAGAGCGCGAGTTGGTAGGTTATTCCACTGGTCAACTTTTCTTTCGCGGTTCGCTTGCAGCATTTAATCATAATGAAAACGCAAATGTAAAGAATTTTCTGATAGAAAGGTATAGATAGTACTTCTCCACAATACCAAACCTGAGGTTACCCGGTCCATCAAAGTAAGTTTACGGTGGCTTGGCCACTTGTTTAATTCAGGCATTTAAGGTGATAATGATAATAATAGTCTTACCTTTAATGCACTTAAAAACCAAAAAATAATCGAAATCACTTCTACAAAAATGAAAACAAGTGTTCTTGTTTTTGTGAACGACATAGGACTAATTGGTTATAGCCAATTTCACGACGCGACGTTAACGACATGTGAGAAATTTCGATATTGAAATATTGCGTTTCTAATTGGTAGACATAAGAGGTTTTTCTGGGATATAAAGTAGTATAATAATAATAATATTTGAGTGCGAAGCAACCAAAAATATGATTTAAAAAATTTATGACATACGACCTATTGGAATATCAACGACGATATGAGTAAGTCTCAAGTAGTGGATAGCCCAGGGCTTTCTTGTTCTCGATCCGGTCCTGGCGAGGAAGAAAAAGGCATTCTTGTGCTTCTACTGGGAATTTTCTTCTGAAATTAATGATCAGAGAATGATGATCGACCCGATGATCACCAGATATTGTTTGTTGTCTCTAAAAGAATCAAAATCGGATTCGTGAGCGTGAAAAAAAAATCAAACAGATAAAAAACACACAACCTCTTAAACGTCAGTGCGTTATGATACTTTGAAAATTAATTGAAGTTTCTAGCTATATAGAGAAACCTCACAAGAAGAATATAATTTCCTGATAGATAGGTATAGATAGATAAAATGTCGCGCAGGCGCTATAACTTCGAGGTTTACTTCTACAAAATACCAAATCTAAGGTTGTCTGGTCTATCAAATTAAGTTTACGGTGGCTTGGCCACCTAGATAGAATGGACGACATGGAAACACAAAGTAAAAGTGACACAATATCCCCTTAAATATTTAGGCCCTAAAAGATGTTTTTAAAAACTTAGATTGGGAAGAAATAGACATCCAAGTAACCGGACAATACTTGAACCACCTAAGATATGCTGATGATATTGCCTTAATAACAGATAAGAAATAAGAACTGATAAAAATGCTGGAAGAACTGAATACAGCAGCTAAAAATATAGGCTTGAGTATGAACTGTAGTAAAACTAAAGTTATAACAAACACAGATGAAGATATCTCGATCAGAATAAACCAAGAGGAAATAGAACAAGTAGAGGAATATATAAACCTGTGACAAATTATTAAACTAAAAAAAGAAAACCAAACGGCTGAAATCAAGAGACGAGTAAGATTGGCCTGGGCAGCATTCGGCAAATTAAGCTACAGATTAAAAAATAAAAAATATTCTCAGTACCTCAAAACGAAAGTGTATAACCAATATATCCTTCCTGTACTTACCTATAGATCCCAGACCTGGACACTTACTAAATCAAACATGGATAAGGTAACAAAAGCTCAAAGATCAATAGAAAGACAAATATTACATGTAAAGCTAACAGATAGAAAATGGAATGAATAGATAAGAAATAAAACAAAAGTAAGGGATGCCAGAGGAGAAGTGGCAAAATTAAAATGGAAATTTGCCGGTCATAATATCAGACAGAAAGACGATCGATGGAACAAATGTATTGTAAACTGGAGACATGCCTCTCAGACAGACCCTCCTGGGTCGTGGACGATGTGATCATTCACTTGGTTCGATCAAAAGGGGTTTGGTCAATCCAAATACGTTAGAGTATAAATACTTAATCAAAAAATCAAAAAGTGAAGCACTCATAGCTTGCTTTGGAAACAATAGCAAATTTAAATTCTCAGACGCGAATTTTCAAGTGCGCATTGTGTTTTGTCACCTAGACATACAGCTGCTGTGTGGATGGACGCCATCTTTGTTGTTTGTTTACATTTTGGGGTGTTTTGCGTTGTCGTGTAAAATTATGTTTTTTTCTATGAAAAATGGGATATAATTTACGTAAAACTTGTGCGGTTTGTGAAAAAATGTCTGGGAGAATTAAGGAAGTGCCATTCCATAGATACGTACTTGAGTTTTTCTTTATAATTTTTTCATAATGTTATTTAGTTAAAGAGTCTTTGTAGATGCCATTGAACACTCTTCATGGTGTACAATTTTAATCCACAATTTGATATATTGATGAGAGATGCTCGGCAGTTGGCTCGATCCAGGCCATAAAACCTAAATACACACACACAACCAGTTTTAAGAAAAAAATAATAGACAACCCTAAATTTTTGACAATTGTCAAATAATGTAGCAGTAACGCACCCAGGAATATGTCTTGGGGGGGGGGGGGGGGGGTCCGAGGCCTCATAATGTCGTATTTCATGCTATTTTCTGTGTTTATTCATGAAATATGTGGAAAATATATACAAAAATCATAGGCCTGGGTGCGCCCATGAATGTAGTGACGTACCGGAGTATGTTCCAAAACCACCAAAACTGACGCATGCGCACTAACCGAAATCCTGTCCTGGCTTCAAGCATCGCGTGTGAGAATGCATGCGTATGCCCCATATTTATGCTCTAACGTATTTGGGTCAATCAAATGCTTTGAATAATCTCTGAGTCACGTGTTATGAGAAAAGACAGGTTTCTCTTGCGAACCGCCCGTGGAACGTTCGAGTGCTTCGGGGTAGATACGCTGCCGGAATGGGACAACTGGGCGCCGCCAACTGGGCGCCGGGTCAACTGGGTGCCGGGCCAACTCGGCGCCGCCAACTGTGCGCCGGGCCAACTCGGCGCCGGACTAAAATCCAAATTCGGCGGATTTCTTTATTTTTAAACCGATTTGTCTCAAACTTGAAAGTTTGGAGTGCCTGAGATCACCTAATACAGTTTTATCCTCGCAAACTTAAAAATATCAAAATGGCGAATCCAAAATGGCGGTTTTTGTTATTTACGAACCGATTTGTTTCAAACTTGAAATATTACATTGCTTGAGGTCATTTAACAAAATTTTTTACTCAAATTTAAAAAAATTAAAATGGCCGATCCAAAATGGCGGATTTTCTTATTTACAAACCGATTTGTCTCAAACTTGAAGTATTACATTGCTTGAGGTCATTTAACAAAATTTTTCACATTTAAAAAAATCAAAATGGCCGATCCAAAATGGCGGATTTTCTTATTTACCAACCGATTTGTCTCCAACTTGAACTATTACATTGCATGAGGTTATTTAACAAAATTTTTTACTCAAACTTAAAAAAATCAAAATGGCCGATCCAAAATGGTGGATTTTCTTATTTACAAACTGATTTGCTTCAAACTTAAAATATTACATTGCTTGAGGTCATTTAACAAAATTTTTTACTCAAATTAAAAAAAATCAAAATGACCGATCCAAAATGGCGGATTTTCTTATTTACCAACGGATTTGTCTCAAACTTGAACTATTACATTGCTTAAGGTCATTTAACAAAATTTTTTACTTAAACTTAAAAAAATCAAAATGGCCGATCCAAAATGGCGGATTTTCTTGATTACTAACCGATTTGTCTCAAACTTGAAATATTTCATTGCTTAAGGTCATTTAACAACATTTTTTACTCAAATTTAAAAAAATCAAAATGGCCGATCCAAAATGGCGGATTTTCTTATTTACCAACCGATTTGTCTCAAACTTGAAATATTACATTGCTTGAGGTCATTTAACAAATTTTTTTACTCAAACTTAAAAAAATCAAAATGGCCGATCCAAAATAGCGGATTTTTTTATTTACCAACCGATTTGTCTCAAACTTGAAATATTACATTGCTTAAGGTCATTTAATACAATTTTTTATTTAAACTTAAAAAAAATCAAAACGGCGAATCCAAAATGGCAGACTTTCTTATTTACCAACCGATTTGTGTCAAACTTAAAATATTACATTGTTTAAGGTCATTTAACACAATTTTTTACTCAAACTTAAAAAAAATCAAAATAACCGATCCAAAATGGCGGATTTTGAATATCTATATTTAATACACATCGATTCATAAATAAGAAAATACGCCATTTTGGATCGGCCATTTGATTTTTTTAAGTTTGAGTAAAAATTTTGTTAAATGACCTCAAGCAATGTAATATTTCAAGTTTGAGACAAATCGGTTAGTAAATAAGAAAATCCGCCATTTTGGATCGGCCATTTTGATTTTTTTAAGTTTGAGGCTAAAACTGTATTAAGTGTTCTCAGGCACTGCAAACTTTCAAATTTGAGACAAATCGGTTTAAAAATAAAGAAATCCGCCATATTGGATCCGTCATTGTTGTAATAAAAAACGTAAATTGTAGTGTTACCAGGTAACCAAACACTACACGTACCAAATTTCAACACTTGACTTAATGGATTTAACTGTACTTAACAAAATCAAAACTCAAGAAAATTTTTTTTAGCTTTTTTTGTATAAATAAATATCTATTTTGTTTTTTATCTGCACATTTTATCAAAAAAAAAATTTAGTCTGACGCCCAGTTGACCCGGCGCCGAGTTAGCGGCGCCCAGTTGTCCTAGACCGTACGCTGCAAATGCGTAAAAATGGTTTAAAACTCATTCTTTTTAAACAGCGCGCGACTATTTCCTATTGGTCAGACGACGCATTTTACACGATGAGATACATCACTTATACCACTATGAAAATAGTCCCCATTGGTAAGTTTAATAAAATTGTTTTTGCTACAATCTTATATAACTGTTACGAGTAAAACAATAATATTCAAATGTTGAATGAATATACGCGTGTTTTTGTCTCAAAAAAGTGTAGGTTTGATCCTCTCTCGATGAATATGTCACATTACGCATCAGTCGAGTTGTCTATTGTCAGACGAAACATAGTCAGTAGTTAATTCTTCACGCGGCGCGCGATCCATTTGTCATTCGCTTTTCTATTGTTTGTTAATTTTTAAACGCGATTTATTTTGAATAATTTACACGCGAAAACGCCTCTCACACGGTTTTGTTTTTGGTAACCCACATTCGTTCAGGTTATGTTGTTTTTGTGGTTTAAATAGGGCCACTTCATTTGACGCGACTTTACTTAAGGTTTCGAGAGGGGTAGCCGCACTCTACCCGTGGGGTCATAAATATCCCCATGGTATTCCTCTGCCAGTCATAAAAGGTGACTAAAATAGGTTGAGCGTAGGGCTGACAACTCTTCCCTGTAAAAAAAATACCTCTGTTGCGAAGGAAAAACGAGAAACAGCCACGTTGCAGTGATACCGTATCCAGAAAATTTCTTGGGCATGCGTTCCGTGCTGCCAACAGTTTCCAAAGTCCGTCTCATAAACGCGACAAGCCATGACAAACCATGGTTACTCGCAAAAGAAAACTCAATCAAGTCTCTCTCAAAGCCAAAAGTCCCAAATAACCAAAAATAAAATCAGATAAGCTTTTTCTGACTTTCAGAGAGAGGTTATATTTTTGTTGTGGTTAATAAGAGCAAAAATTGGAACTTGGAGAAATTTCACGATAATGCAATCTGTTTAGGATATAGAAGAAGTTAGAAGAAGAACTACAAATCAGGGAGAGAAAAACAAATCTGGATGGAGAATGAGAAGCAATTAAAACCAGCATCAGGAAAGCAGCAATCAAAATAATAGAACAAAAGAAGAGAAGAAGAGAGTAGAGCAACAGAAGAAAAACAAAAAGCCAGAGAACTATCTTCAAAGGAATACCAGAGCACAAAGAACAATGCCAGCCAGAACAAAGCAAAAAAATCTTCGTAAGATTCGCAGCCCCATGCTGGAATAAAGTGTGCAAAACTCAAATGGGAAGGCTACAAAGTTTCCAAAACAGAGCTGTTATAGGGAGATAGCGGGAGCCCCTTGGTTTGTGCGTAACGTACAAATCAAGAGGTAATCAAAAGTCATCCAGGAACAGACGGATCGTTTCATGAGACGGGTCGAGGAACATCAAAACCCCGTGGTACAGGGTGCGTTCCTGTACCGGCCCGGATAGTGGATGTCTAACAAAGTTGCGCCACAAGATCACCAAGTTGAGATATTAAAGATTAGGTAAATCCACACGGAAAAGTACAGACCTTTATTGATGCGCCAGATATATGAACCCTACTTCGTAATCTGTTGTATCTTAGCGCCTTTAAGCTTTTTATAATACTTTTGACGAATTCATAAATATGCAACTTGTCCGTCGTATTGTTTCCATCCAATTTAAATTTGGGTTCGAATGTCACAGGCTCAAGAAGGAACACTCCTTCTAACTTCTAATCTGTTTACGTTCCCTACATCGGCACCTAGCGGGCGAAGGGAAGGTAATAGTAGGGGAGGCCGGGTAAGTAAAGTTTGAGATGGGAAAAGGAAATTTCAACAAAAAGGAAAAACCCATCCTGGACTCAAAATAAGTCCAGGGTGGGTTTTTCCTTTTTGTTTAAGTTTCCTATTCCCATTTCAAACTTTACTTTTGCCAACTCAAAAGCAGCGTTTTCTGACACCCTAGAGCCGCTGAAACGAGGAGCAGCTATCAATAAGCAATTTACTAAACTACCATAGAGGTTAGTGGTCAATTAACCAACCCCTATCCTATACAGCGTGGCGCTAGCGCAGCAGCCAAAAAAGGAAGACTTTGGAATGAAGAAAAAAGTCTTGTGAAAGTTCCAAGTTGTTTTTTATTGAATTCTCTTGAATTTCAAGAATCTTAAAATCCAAGAGTTTTAGAATGCTTAGTAAGCATTTTTATGCATCAAAAATCGCTTTTGAAAATCGAACCGAGATGATGAAATGAAATTTTCTGGAGTGATGTTGGCTGACATAAATAGGATTTAAAACGAGTCGTATTAAAATCGGTCCAGCACTAAGGACACTTTTTTAAGGGTTAAAATTGAAAAACTTGTATAACTTTTAAACGACGAAAGATTTCGTGTTGCGGTTTTGGGCGTTCTAAAAAGGTTTTCCAACAAATTTTATAAAAACTAAAATGACGTAGAAGAACAGGAAACAATAAGCGACGCCAATCGTTTTCTTTCAGACTAGGGGGCTAGTGAGGCCAGAACAAATGAAAGCAAGCGCCTCCACATTTGATTTCTGACAAGCATAAGAAAAGATCTAATAGAGAATGATTTTCATGAACAAGAAGAAGAAGAGCAAAGTGCAGGCAGATCTTGTATGTTTTTTGTCTTGAACAAGTAATTGAGAAAAGGAGTGCCAGAAATACAGAAAGCATGTGATACCTTTCCAGTAGAAAAATTATTGACAGTGTTTGAACAAACTAATATCAATCATACATAAAAGCGATAAAAGAACTATACAAAGGGTCAAAATCTAAAATTAAAATTGGAAATGGACTTTCAAAAGAATTCCTGGTAACGAAAGGCTTAAGAAAGGGATGGGATAAATTCGAAACGTAAAGTACACGGCATGGGAATACAACTTATCGACTGATTTACCATATACACACAACAGTTTGCTGACGACCAAGTAATTGTAGCTAATGATAAAGAAGACATGGAGTATATGATGAGAAAGTTAACAGAAGAATACCAAAAGTGGGGGTTAACGGTAAACGTGGACAAGACACAGTAATTATGTATTGGAAACGAATCAAGTGAGTTAGAACTAGACAATGGACAAACAATATCTCCATGCAATAAGTATGTATACTTGGGTATCACATTTGATATAACAGGAACAGACAGTAAAGAACTGGAAAAAATAATAGTAAAAGCGAAAAAGGTTACTAAATGTCTTAACGGTATTTTATAGAGCAGAAAGTTTTTAAAAAATGTAAAATTTAACATAATAATTAATAGTATAAAACAATGTTGAAAATCATGCTATTGTACGGAATGAAATAGAGACCTGTCGCGTAACAGAAAAATACAAATCAAAAATGGAAAGTGTCGAATTGGATGCAATAAGAAGATCAATGAGAATATTTAGAACTGATCATATAAGAAATGAGATCATAAAACAAATAATGAAAATCCAGGGAAGCATAACAGATGACATCACTACAAGACAACTGATATGGTACGGCCATGTACAACGGCTGAACGACGAAAGGTTACAAAAGCAGGTCCTATATAATAGCAACCAATAGGGCGCAGAAAAAGACGGCGTCCTAAACTGGAATGGCAACAGTCAATCCAAAGATCAATGAGTCAAAAAACCTGACAGAAGATGATTGTCAGGATCGAAGGAGGTGGAAAATAGGCGTCGGACAACGTAGAAAAACGTTCTAAACCGACATAATTAGTATTAATAGAAAAGTATGACATCTGGAATGTGTGTTCAGGGAAGGGCAACTAAATTTCAAAGAGGTGTCAGGACCCTCCGCTGGCGTCGCCGCTGGTTTTGAACAAGGTTACAACTTTTGTTCTAATAAATTTAGTTACCTACTCGGAAATCAATCCGATCCGATACGCCAGTTATATGTTAATTTGTCACAATTTACATTTATCTGGGTGTAAAATACATTTTGTTTTACACTGAAGAAAACAATAGAGATTAAGATATTTATTTAAAGTGCTTTACATACAGGGTGGACGGATTTTCATGGATTTTGAGGCGGAATCCGCCAGAATACAGAATAATAGTTTGTTGTACAAAGCCACTGACTATACCTATTAACTCACTCAACCCTTTCCACTCTTCTTCTGCATACATTACACCTAGGATATGACTAAAAGATTCTAGGGAGAGCTTTTCTAGAGGAATTCAAAAAAACATGAACGACTAAAGCAATTTTAATAAAACAGATCTCATTTGGCGTGACAAAAATAGAGCTTTTGTACTATCAAAAAAATAAAATAAAAAGTTCCTGAAATATAAAAATAAACAAGCTTCGTGAAGGGTCACTTTTATGTCTATACCATGTTGCAGTTTAAGATGGCAGACAAAAAATACTACTTTTCAAAAGGTGCTTCGGGTCGGTTCAAGCAAGATAAACATACAAAATGTCAACTTTTTTATGGGAAATGTTGAGGGCCCATATTTCAGAGGGTTTTCTTTACCTAGTTAGGTCAATAAAACGACTTTTTAAAACCGATGTATTATAATCTCCTATAACTAATAAACTGTTCAAGCGATCATGATGAAATTGGGTGTGCAGCAGTAACAGTTCCTCCATAAGTGCACATGTGCACGTAAACTTCCAATTTTTACTGTAAAAAATATTAAAATTTGTATTAATAAACCCCAAAAGGAATTCACCAAAGACCTGAATACTAACTAGAAATTAATACCCGGTATGTATGTGTTTGTATTCGTGTTCAAACGAGGATACGGTGGGTGGATGCACGTCACACTCTAATCTCGAAATATAGAAAGAGAGGACGACATGTCTCTATAGAATTTTACAGTACACATAATCTGGGCGTTACTTCGGTCGTGCTCTCGTGAATCTATTACGGCGATCGATGCCGCCCGCACCCCCGTTTGCCTCTTGCGTCCACGGTAACCGTTGGCTATTAAAGGCCTTAAATTAGTACACTGAGACAACAGGCATTGCCGGTCGGGCCCTATTGTTTTGATTTCGACGATTTTGTACTTACGAGAATGACAGACTTTTGCTAGCATTAAAGTGCAATATTTAAAGACAGTTAAATTTTTTTCTAACTAAATAACTCATTTTTACCTTCCTAGTCCGCGTAGCAATGGCTAGAGAAATTATTATTTTCTACACTAAAAAATTATTTGAGGTAACGCCAAAAATGTGTTATTTAGATGTATTTTGACCTTTCTTAGCAATATCGTCGTGATCTGTCTCTCTGTGTGTGTGTCTGTGTGTATATTATTTCTGTCCGTAACACAATAGCTGCTAAACCGCTGAACCACTTTTCATAAAATTTTCAGGTAAAATAGTGTTCGATACTCTTACGAGCTGATTAGAACACTACACTGTTTTCGGAATATAGTAGACCATATTTTGCTCAATAATTCATGTTATATCCAAAAACTTCATAGGAGCTTTAGTTTCTGGGATATTTACAAAAAACTGTTTTCAAGGCTAATATATTATCATGGCTTCAGTTGAACTGTGATAATAGGCTAGCTAGGAAGGTGTGAGATCTGTCATAGATCCATTTATTTAATTATTTGCTCTAAATTATATGATATAATCATGTTTACATCTAGGGTGGATGGAGCTTCGGAGCCCGGGCTACACCAAGCCTAATTTTTCTAAAATATTTTTGACACATTTTATGAATAAAAAAATAAAATAGCACAAAATACGGCATCATGGAGTATCGCCCCCCCCCCCAAGAAATATTTCTAGACTCGGTACTCAAAAAAATTTTTTGCCTGCGCTGCAATTTTTTTTTAGGCGTGCAACCACAAAGTTTTACACTATCGTCCGTCACTGCTGTGCAGATGTAATTTATGGGGTATACTTACCAGTTACCAGTGGATTTGTTTTTAATGGGATAAAAGTTTTAAAAAAATTATTGTTGACTTTTTCTTTAAACCTAGGAAAAGTTTTAGGAAACGCTGAGACACGTGTTAACTTTTGACATTTTTCTTTTACTCTCCAAAAGAGTAAAGTTGAAAACGAAAGGCACAGATCTCTACTGCCTTCCGTTTCCAAGATACCTAGGAACTTACAGGAATTCACCTATAAACTTTAGCCCCGAAGAATATTACCCTCTTGGTGAGTGGGATGACATACACAAGATCATATACCGTGTTTAGGTTTCTCGTGGTATGGAGTAGATATTTGAACATTTTACAAGTCATAAGCTCTGAATATATTGTCAAAAACACAATGGCTAAACATGGCGGAACCGATCCAAAGAAGTGCGACGTCTACATGTAAAAATTATTAGTCTGGTCACCACTGCGAGGTGCGTTTTTCAAGCCCATATTATTCAGATTTTTGTTATTTATACCGTCAGTTTTTTTTTATTCTTTTTGATAAAATGCTATTTCGATTGTCGCGTTTTAATCCCCATAAATCGAGCGATTCTATTGGTCGTAAATCCACAGATTATCGCGGGCGTTACGATTATTATTTAGTCGCATGATATACCACGGTATTCTTGGCCTTTGGTCGGTGGTGGGCATGCCGAATTGTGGTATGCCAACAGCATACCATACAATACCGCATAAACAGAAACGCACTTTTGTAGGTTGGTATTATTAAAGTGTTATGGCGAAAATATCACCAAAAATTTATTTTTGTGTAATACCCAAGTAACATTTCTTTATTTATAGCAGAAGCTAAATGGTTGCTAGCGCCTTTCCTTAAAACCATTAGTTTCAATGTTTGGTTGCTAGCACGTTCCCATTACCCTTATGTACCCATTAGACCTCCTAAATGGGACTCCCCAATTGGTGGTGGCAACCTATGTATTAAACTCACTATAAAACCATAAGAAATAAACTCCAGCTTCGCCCTCTAGCGGTTCCACCAGTATAGAACCTTTTAGAGCCTAAAGCTATTATGCCAGGTTCTAAAAGTAACTCAGAAACGTCCTCTATCCTATTATAAAACTAGATTTGGTAATTTGGAATCCTGGCGATTCTGTTGAATACCATAATACCTTTAGTGTAAAGAAGTTTTCCTATAAAAGCTATGGCGATATTTTAGATTCACAATGGCTATATAAAATAATTTAGGTCACAAAATTGCCAAAAATGTCAGAGTCCCAAAATTATTTTATCACATAAAAATATACCGAGTTTGTCGTTTTGTTGATGATCAAATTGCCTGCCAAATTTATTTTTCTGATAAAATCGCGCGCAACAAGCGCGCCAGCTCAAGAATGCTTTTTAATAGTTTTTTGATAACAAAATAACAAATATTTAAAATTAAAAAAAAATCATTTACACTATTCACCATTAAAAAAGTCTATTTGGTTTACATAAATCAAAATTAAAGTAAAATTATTGTTAAAAAACACTGCTAAAACGACTAGATAAATATTTTCTTTTTACAATATTTTTTAAATAAATTTATATACGCCAGTATGGTTTTATAGTGGTCACTTGGTTTTATTTGTTACTGTATCGCAACAAGGATTTTTGAGTGCCCTTATGAAACCAACAAAAAAGAACAATGTAAACATAATCAACATAACCTCACTTAAATTGTTTGTATTTGTTTATAAAGTGTTTAAAAGCGTATAATTCAACACTTTAAAATGTTTTTTATCGTGCAATTTCGACACAATCGAGAGGGCCAGTGCAATGATATTCGTTGTGCCTGCAGGTTAGAGGGCAACCTCTTATATTGGTCGTCTAAACAGGCCTTATCTAGGCCTGGGTGTCCTACCCAGGAGGACGGAAATTTAACAATTATTAATTATTGGTTTTAAATCATCAATCTTGCTATAGGTAGGTACCAATTTGTACCTAGGTATATCTATTATTTTTACAAGAAATACCTAAAAAAATAAAACACGAAAGTATTAACTTACTTCTGTTAGAACCCTTAAGGAAACAAGGTTTTATAAGGCCGCCTATTTAAATAATATTTAATATACAGCTGTGGGTAACTATAAATACAAAAGAATTTAGCTTACCTATAAGCCTTCCTATAAAAACTTTTTAAAATGCCTAAAAGTAATGGCAAAAACCAAAAGTCTAAAGTTTATATTTACCACTCTTAAAAACCTTAAGGAAACTAGGTTCTGTATGGCCGCCTATCTAATCATATTTACTTTTAAACTACTGGTAACTATAAAAACAAAAGGATATAAGTTCTATTATAAAACACTTTTGTGATGACCTAAAGTAATGAAAAAAACTAAATGAGCAAAGTTTATATTTATTTATTTTTAAAAACTTTAAGTAAACTGGTTTTATAAGACCATCTTTATAAATCAGAAATCAATAAAACCAAAAGTATTTAAAAGTAACAGAAGGAATATCAGTTTTATTATACTCCCTTTATAAATCACTGTTTGGTTGTATAACACCCCTTTAGGTAATTGGCAATATAAATTACCTTTATGTAGCCAAACTGATCCTAAACCCCATAACAGGACCCTCTAAATAACCTAGGAACCAAATTAATAAAACCTTGAGTGGTAATAATGTTACTTGGGTAAACACATATCGTTCCTACTACTTTCATATACTCCATATCCATACTCCATGTCTTCTTTATCATTAGCTACAATTACTTAGTCGTCAGCAAACTGTAGTGTGTATATGGTAAATTGGTCGCTACGTTGTATTCCCATGCCGTGTACTTTATGTTTCCAGTTTTTTAGAGCTACTGCGATATATATTTTAAAATGGTTGGAGAGATGCAACATCCAGGGAATGTTACAAAACCTTTGTGCTAGCCACAGAATCTAATATTTCTAATTTTAAGTTTTGGACCTTCGTTAACTCTAAACGGAAATCTCCGGATATTCCAAACTTGCTCACACTCGATGAGCAAAGTGCGAACATGGAAGCTGATGCTGCTAACCTATTTGCTAACTAGTTTTCATCTGTTTACTCATCTACTAGTCCTGAATCGCCACATGATATTTCATACTCCATCTCTATATCTGACATTTACACTGAACTAAGTAATCTTAACCTACACCCTATATTTCTAAAAGAATGCTCATTTGTTCTGTCAAGACCGCTTAATATTATATTCAACAAATCTCTTGAGGTTGGTTACTTTCCTGCACAGAAAAATCTGTGCTTTCCTGTCTGAAAACAAACTTTGTTATACCAATTTACAAAACTAGTGATAATTCCAACATGAAAAATTACAGACCCATCTGTATTATCAATAGTATCCCAAAGTTATTCGAAAAATTAGAAAATGCCAAATCTTAACTCTTGCTTATCATCATTAATAATTGAAAATCAATATGGGTTCTGTTCAGGTCGTAACACTGAGTTAAATCTGTTAACTTACACCCACACCTTGCTGAAGGCCTTTGAGAGTGGTGCGGAGGTCCATGCGATCTACACTGACTTCTCCAAGGCCTTTGACAAACTTCCCCACAACATAACCATAAATGCCCTCAAATCTGTTGGAGTCAATGGGCCCATGCTTTCGTGGGTCACGGCTTTATATCTGAACGTATTCAAATTGTTAGGGTGAATGGATACCTAGCCAGGGAAGTTGATGTGCCTTCAGGTGTCCCTCAAGGCTCTCACCTGGCACCTCTTCTCTTTAATTTATCAATAAACAATATTGCATCATGCTTTTACAAGATTGTTCTTAGCTGCCTTCTGGTTTCCTTGTAGATACCGTTCCACATCACCTAATTATTCTGCCGTTCCGCCTAAGCAGAAACTGCACGTAGAAATTTTACGTTTTGAGAAAATCGAGTTTAAAGTTTTATTAGGAACGGCAGTATTGTTGTCGTTCTCATTATATCAAGATTTTGACGTCACGACGTGAAAAAAATTTCAACTGTTTTATTTACAATCAACACATAGCTTAGTACGATCAGCGCAGCGCTACAAACATTTAAGAAAATTGAAGGTTTAATTGACTACATCAAGTTGGCGCGTACCAAAAAAGCATTTTTTTAATATGCCACCCGTAAGGTTACGTTTGCTTACGAAAAAACTTGTTTTTTGCAAAACTTATATTATTTCAAATGTTTTTATATTGGGGCAAAAACGTAAAAAAACTCAAAGAGGAGACCTGCTGTTGAGATATGGGAAGCGGATCATTTTAAACAGAACAGAAAGGGCTTTAATCCGATCATATATCACTTAAACACCAGCGCACAGCAGCATGTACACTCCTGCTGAATTACAAATGTTATTAACCGAAGACATTATAAGGAATTAGAAGATCTGCAATGCAAGATTGGGCAGGGGTGCTGGGTGCGATAGCACTCAGGCGCTGATCAACGGAGGAAGGGGATTTCCCCCCCAATTTCAAAAATATATTCAGTTTTGACACATGCACAGAATATACCTCCCGGTCAGGCTCTAGGACAGTTCGCCGCAACCGAATAGCCGCGGCTAATTCGCTGCCGTCGTAGTTTTTGTTTGCTTTTGTTGATAAACTACAGATTTTATATTTCACCGGTGTATAAAGTTTCGGTAACAATGCAATTTATATGTATTAAATTAGGATGTCTTAGGTTTAGATTGTTTAATTAAACTTATTAAAATCATAAATGGGGGATCCAAAATGGTGGACTTTTCCATTTATAAACGGATATTATGTGATATGTATTATATCATAAAATCATAATATTCACCTCAAAATTTCAAAATCAATACAAATCGAAATTTCCTCCATTTCATTTAATTTAATTATCAAATTCAGCGACCTTTCACACCACAAAATCCCAAATTTAATACATATCGGTTCATAAATGAAAAAATCCGTCATTTTATAATCTCCATTTTAATTCAGTGACCTTAAACACATTTAAGTTTTTTTTGTGATAAAAAAAAATTCAATTGCATTGTTACCGGAACTTTAAACAGCTGTCGGCGAGTTTGCCCGGCGGCAAATCGGGCCGACAGCGATATGGCAAAATTATTTGATTTTTCAAAAATTTTTGCCTGAGGCACATTTTACTTGCTTTTAATGGCGAACTCCAGAGTTAAACTTATTAAAAACCAAAAAAGTTTTACCTTTTTTAAGGTTATTAAAGCATCCAAAACAAAATAAAAAAAACCAGGTCCGTATTTACAATATTTAATTTTTGCTCTCTCCTATCCGGCTCGAGGGACCAAAAATCTGACGTCATTATATATTCACAGGCGAGTTGCTTAAGCAAAGTCATTACAGAATTCAAATATGTTTTCCTAACAACAATGATATGGCGATTTTTAAAATCACAAATTTTAACATTCTCGCTTGTAGCTCATAAACTACGAGGAGTACAAATAAAATTTAACATATTTTTTTTTGGCCTTAAAAATCGATAGCATTAATGTAATAAGGACATTTTGGGTCGCATATTTTACACTTTGTTACCGTTATTGTTATTACTGAGTCTGCGCATTAGCAGCTTCTCGCTCCTTTTTTGTTATGTACGGTCACGGCGCCCGGTACTTACGGTGGCCGGCCTGTTACCGCTATTTTTTAAGGTTAGTTTTGTATTGTTTTGTTTAATGCAGTCGAATTTTATACCATAATTCGGTAGTTTGGTTTGTAAAAAGCCATAAATCTAATAAAAATAAATTAACAAATATAAATATAGTTGAAGGTGTATTATTAACGTGTAAATTAACGTTTGGGTTGTGTTATCTTAAGTGTTCCAAAATCTATCTTTTTTGCCCTGAATGTTGCCGTTATTCTTAGTAACAATAACGTAAATAAATTTTCTGTTATTTTACCTGACCCAAAATGTCCCTAATAATCGGAAGTCTTTATCTCTTATAATAACGGATTTTTGACCATCCTAGCCCGTGCAGCTATGGCTAGAAAAGGTATTGTTTTCGACGAAAACTAAACTTTTTTTTGAGATAACGCCGAAAATGTGTTTTTGGTTGTATTTTGACCTATCCTATTATATTATCTGTCCATGTATGTGTGTGTGTGTGTGTATTGCCCTCCGACCCACAATAGCTCCTAAACCGCTAAAACGATTTTCATTTTTTTAAATCAATTGACCACCATGTGTTCTAATGTCGTTTAGCTTCTTTGGTTTTAATACTTTAATAGGCGTCTATATTTCAAGGATTAAACGGCGGGCGGGCCAGGGCCCGAAAGGCACTCTGTTATCTTCTTTGAATCTTGTAAACTTCGTCGTAGCGTCTCATATTATCACAGTTTATCGAAATTAAGAACTTAAATTGATACCCTCGAACATTAAACCAGTGACAACCGTAAAAAAGAAACAAAAATTTTTGTACCGACGAAAAATTATTAATTTTTAAATGAAGCCCCGAGGAATTCCTATCCATCGTCATAAAAACAAAATCGTCCAAGATCATAAATGAAAATGGTTTAAGTGTCCAATGACAAAAACGGAATTATTAATAACCGGACATTATACAAAAACGTCGTTCATCAAAACAAGACAAGAGCAAAATCGAAGTTTAGTATAACGTCTTTTATTAAAACGGGCCCCACAGTCCGTAAATAAACCGGTTATCTGGTAACTCCCAGCCAATAAGAACTCGGCAGCCTATGACGCGGCAATATGCCTGCTCCACGATCAATAAAGAGAGACCTATACACTATATTATAAGATACAACAGTTTTATAAATATCAGAAAAAAATTAAAGGAAAGGAAATTGAAATGACTTTAAGTCAATGGCAGTAAGTCCCTGTTTCCACCAATGCATGCCCACCCGATTCAAAAACGCATCAGGTGACGCTGTATTTAAAACCGGTGCAAATCTATGGCCCATCACGTGATGCGTTTTTTGAGTCGGGGTGGGCATGCATTGGTGGAAACAGGGAATTAGGGAACATTCATAAATTACATAACGCAAAGATTCAGGATTTTTGATCCCCCCTTGACGCATTTCAAGAAAAATTATAATAAAAATACATTGGCTGTAGCGCTAATATTCCTTCCCTCCTGCTTGAGCATTATACAGGGTGTTCCAAGTTGAGTGTCCACCATTGCTAAAACTTTGTTTATTATTATAGATAGAAAAAAGTTTAAATTGGCAAACTAGTAGAATTTTTGATGCTCTTTAAGATGCTCAAATAAAAAAAATCGAACATTGAGTTTTCGAGTTTTTTCAAAAAACATAAAACCAGTTTTAATTTAAACATCTTGCATATTATAATTTTCAAAAATTCTACTAGTTTGCCAATTTAATTTGTTTTCTATTTTTAATAATAACAAAGTTAGCAATGGTGGACTTTTAACTTGAAACACCCAGTATATAATTTAAGAATGGTCCTCATCAGTGGCGTATATAGAAAAAAGTTTCGGGGTGGGCCCGAGACAGATTTGGGGGGGGGGGGGGGCCGAGACCTCATGAGGCTGTATTTTATGCTATTTTTTGTTTGTATTCATGAAATATGTGAAAAATATCCAAAAAAATCTTAGATTCAGCCCCAGCCCCCCGTATATACGCCACTGGTCCTCATCAGTTTTGTTTTTAAATCATATTGCAAGTAACAAAAAACTATACCTATCTAATTATAGAATAGTTACAAAATCATTTTCTTTAACTTTTTTACTGTTTCTCGACTCTCATCAGTCCCCGTATCATCAAGCTTTCGTTTCATTGTGAATTCATTTTGCTTTTTGGTATTTATAAATTTGATTCTTATCATCACTCTTTGCTTTACAGATAAATTTACCAATTTATATTGAATAGAAATATTTGTTTTAAATTTAAAATTGGCACCATGCAATTTTATGAACCATTTGTCCATTTTGTTTACATTTTCTTTCCATGATGGTAAAGGCTCAGTTAAGCCTCCAAGATGTCAAGGCATATGAATGCATGTTGAGGGAACTCATTGTGATGCTTTCGTCTAAACCATCTTTTTTAAAATTTTCTTTTAGTAAGTCTTTAAAACATTTATAGCAAGCACGGAACAGGTATAAACACGACTTACAAGACGACAAGACCCAAAATGTACAAAATTTCCTGGCAAAAGACGAAATTTAAACGGCGTTTGACTGCTGTTCCTAGGAAAACTGTGACGTAGCTCTGACGTCACGGCCATCATGACACCGAGTTACCAGACAACCGGTTTATTTAATGACCGTGGCCGGGCCCCAACGATTATTAACACACTTATAATCGTTGGCCGGGCCCAACATAAGCAACTATCTCCTTTCTTTTTATGTATACTGGATCCGCCTCTTTTTCTCTCATACAAATCGGTAACATGGAAGTTTGGCGGCAAATTTAAATCGGAAACAAATAATATTCTTGTTTCGAACCCAAAACTACATAAAAAACTAAAATGTCTGTTTTTTTCCTTTAATTAGCTCCCCTTTCCTTCTATTGAGAGGTCAAAATCGGTGTTAACCGAACCGCTTGGTCAATTAATTGCAAATAAATCCCAACCCAGGGTCCAACACCTTAATAAAAATGCCGTATGTACTATAGCAATTCCTATGTAGATATGGAGTTTTCGTTAGGCATAGCAGTAAAGAAATTGCAGTGAAGGACGCTTCAATTGCATAGCAATATCTGAACCGCTCTTCTTTAGGTGAGCGTCACAAGCTTTTTGATTTTGTCCGGTTTTAATAAAAGTTATACAGAACTTTAAGTTTGCTCTTGTCTTGTTTTGAAGAATGACTTTTTTGATTATGTCCGGTTAGTAATAAACCCGTTTTGAACATAAGACTTTTATGCCATTTTTCCTTATGATCTTAGTCGATTTTTTATTTTTCCTTTATGATAAACTATGGGAGTTATCGCGCGCAAATACATGTAATGGGGCTTAATGGGCCCTTCATTCAGCCTCGAAAATCACTAGATGCCAAATTTTGTGTAAAAAACATAATGTGGGTAAAAGAATAAAAAACATATTTATTGGAAAAATATAAAAAATTTTACCCGAGGTGAAGTAAACTCTTTTTAATTAATTAGGAGATTCCTATTTAAAAAAATAAGCCACCGATACGATCAAGATTACACTCGTTTCCACTTATTATTGCCATAGATATATTTTTGGTAACATTTTTTCCAAAAAATTTTGGCACCAATTATTGTTTGAATTACTTATTTTAGCTCACACTACTACTATACTATAGTAGGGTGAGCTATGGTGATCCTAATTTTTTCGAGAAAAAAAAAGTTGCTCCGATTTCAAAAATGTTTATATATCTTTGCGTTTCAGATGATTTTGAAACTTTTTTGTTGCGCCGTCTCTCTGTCTGTCTGTCTGTCTATCTCTCTGTCTGTCTGTCTGTCTGTATGTCTGTCTGTAACAACCAGCCCGCATAACTCAAAAACCGCTTGTCCTATTTAAATGAAATTTGGTAACTGGGCGGGGTCTTGGGCCGTGATGGTCCCATTTAATAATGGACAAAATCCACCGAATGCAAGCCAAATAAAAGGGTGGGGGTAGATTTCAAAAATTAGAGTTTATGTGAAAATACGGCGTGTGTGATATCAAACGAAAGGTAATTAAGTCTGGAGTTAAGCAAAATAAATTTTAGTTTATTTGAAAGAAAGGGTGGGGGTAGATTTCAAAAATTAGAGTTTAAGAGAAAATATGGCGTGTGTGATATCAAACGAAAGGTAATTGATGAGTCTGGAGTTGAATAAAATATAAATATTTTAGTTATATTAGCAAACACGTAGGTACACTATAATTATAGTACCTAGTGTGAGCTTAGGTGCCCATAGATTGGCAGAGTATTTTTTAAATTTTCACATGCGGCATCATTATTTTTGTTTTTACCGTTTTCTTCTGCGGCGCGAGGATATTTTTGCTAAAAGTACCTAATTTTTCGAAAATTTTCGCCTACAACAGAATTTTTAAAAATTTTTTAGTTGTTTTTTAAGATCGGCGCAATTTGTTCGAAAATTACTAAAAAAATCAAAAATTTTAGCCTGCGGCTCGATTTTGTCAATTTTTTAGCAATTTTGTTTTTTATAGAAATTGTTTTCTACGGCACCACTTAATGTTTCGCCTACGGTGCAATTTTTTTAATTTTTTAATTTCTTTTTTAGATTGTATTGTCTTTTGTTTTGTTCTTTTCTTTCATTTGGTTTTTGACACGATTTTTTCTGAAATATATAACATTTATTCGAAATTTGTGCCAGCGGTATCGGGTCCTTCATTTAATTTTTTCAGTATTTTTTTAATACTGCAGAAACTGTCATCTACATTTTTACGAGAAGCGTTTAAATTTTTATTGGGGACCTCGGAAACGATAGGACATATAATGTTGGTTAAATGGGAAAAAATGGTGCTAATCCGACAGATGCTGTATCCACAATGAGGGTTTTTGAAATATTGAGCAAACAAAATTTTTTTAAAATAAATTGGATATATGGCCGCCATCTTGTAAACAAATTTAATAAAATTTGGTACTTTTGTATGAGCGACTATGGCCTTACAGAATTTTTTCTAGGCCTTTTACTTTTTTGTAGAAACCTTTCTGGGACACCCTATATGGGCACACATTTTGAAACATCAGCAGCAGTGCAACTATGGTAAACATAACCAGATAATCTTCAGTGAGATAATCTCTCGGAGATTATGGCGTGATAATTGATTCATCCCACCAGGACACCAGATACCTCATCTTACCACATAATAAAAGCATCGGTTCATACGACAATCGAAAGATAAACAACGTTCCATCATTTAAATGCCGAAAAAAATTGAACATCTTGATTTTTTAGGAGAGCATATTTAGGGTGACCAATTTTATGTCTATTTTGTGTTTTGGATTTTTTCTGTGTTATTGATAGTTGCAAAAAAATGTTTTTTATCCTTGTGGAAGTGCACAGAGAAAATACTCTGCCAATATATAAGCACCTAAGCAAACACTAGGTACTATAGTTATAGTGTACGTGTCAGCTAACATAATGAAAAACTAAAATATATTTTATTCAACTCCAGACTCAATTACCTTTTGTTTGATACCACACAAGCCATGTTTTGACTTAAACTTGAATTTTTTAAATCTACTTCCACCTTTTTTTAAAAAACTAAACTGTATTTTGTTTAACTCCAGACTCAATTACCTTTCGTTTATTATCACACACGCCATGTTTTCACTTGAACTCTAATTTTTGAAATCTACCCCCATCCTTTAAAAAAAACAAAAATGTATTTTGCTTAATTCCAAACTCAATTACCTTTCGTTTGACATCACACACGCTATATTTTCACATATACTATTATTAAAAATGAAAAACTGTGTGTAAATACTATACAGATGAGTTTTTCAATTGGACCAACTGAGCTTGTTTACTTTACTTAAATTAAAAACTGAGTAAACTCATTTTAGACAAATGAATGTACTCATTTACCCCAAGTGACTGAATCATTTGCACCAAATGGATACCGTATCTGTCTCATATTTAAATGAGTAAACGTATTTATGAAATTTTAGCTCACACAAATAAGAAAAAACAAGTTACCTCGATATCAAAAATGTTTGTATATCTTTGCGTTTCAGACGATTTTGAAACTTTATGTCGCTCTGTCTTTCTATAATGACCAACGCGCATAACTCAAAAAGTGCTTTGGTACCTAGTTTGGGTTTTGGCTCTAGATGGTTCCATTTTAAAATGTATAAAATCCACTAAACAAGCCAAAAAAAGAGTAAGGGTAGAATAGTGTGAGCTTAGGTACCCATAAATTGGCAGAGTACTTCTCAGTGTCTTTGAGTTGTTTTTAAGCATTTGCCCAAAAATATTTATTTGAGCATAAACAGGTCACCTTAAAATAGGTCGCGCATATTATGCAAATGCCGCACATGAGCTGCGCACCGCGGGAAGCTAGTAGGCCACCTACTGGGCCTAATTTGTAGTTTGTAAAGCATCATATAAGCTCGATAATGGAAATAGGAGACATCATTTTTCCTAAAGTTGCAGGGGGGATGGGTGGCTTTGAAACCGTGGCTTTAAAGTTGTATATTATAGTGTGTTAATAAAATAATAATCTATCATATTGAAATCAATCTATCTATCTAGCCTTCTTCGATCCATCTTTGGACATAGGCCTCCCCCAATATCTTCCAGTCTTCTCTGTCTATCGCCGTGTTCATCCATCTACCTCCTGCATGTCTCTTATCAAATCGTCCACCCATTTCATTTAGGGTCTTCCCCTACATCTTTTATTTTTCCCAAGGTCTCCAGGTTACAATACACTTGTTCCATCGATCGTCATTATGTCTGATATTATGACTGGCAAATTTTTATTTGAATTTTGCCTTCTCCTCTTACATCCCTTACTTCTGTTTTACTTCTTATCCATTAATTCCTTTTTCTATCTGTTAGCTTTACATTTAACATTTGTCTTTCCACTGATCTTTGGACTTTTGTTACTTTATCCATGTTTGATTTTGTAAATGTCCAGGTCTGGGATCAATAGGTAAGTACAGGCAGGATTCATTGGTTATACACATTAGTTTTGAGGTAGTGAGGATATTTTTTAATATGTAGCTTAATTTACCGAATGCTGCCCAGGCCAGTCTTACTCGTCTCTTGATTTCAGCCGTTTGGTTTTCCTTTTTTAGTTTATTCATTTGTCCTAGGTATATATATTTCTCTACTTGTTCTATTTTCTCTTCGTTTATTCTGGTCGTGATATCCTCATCTGTGTTTGTATATGACTTTAGTTTTAGTGCAGTTCATACTGAAGCCTATATTTTAAGCTGCTGTATCCAATTCCCCCAGCATTTTTATTCTTCTTTCTTCTCTCTGTTATGAAGGCAATATAATCAGTATATTTAGGTTGCTCAAGTATTGTCCGTTTATATCTTTGATGCATATTTCTTCCCAATCTAAGTTTTTAGGAACATCTTCTAGGGCCTGATTAAATAGTTAAGAGAATATTGTGTCACGCTACTGACACCTCCTCTTATGCGGATTGGCTTGGTTCCTTCATGGATTTTGATTGATATTGTTGCTTCGCTATTTATATTAGCTATTAAGTCTGTGTATCTGTGATCTATTCGGCTATTATTTAAAGATGCTTTTACTGCCCAGTGCTCAATGCTATCGAAAGCTTTTTTAAAGTCTATAAACGCACTATATAGTGGAATGTTGTATTCGTTGGCTCGTTCGATTAGGATTTTTATGGTTAATAGGTAGTCAATTGTACTGAAACCTTTTCTGAAGCCTGCTTGTTCTTTTGATTGATATCCGTCAAATTTTGTAGTTAGTCGATCTGTTAATATTTTGTGTGTTGTAGGTCGATAGTTTGTTAGGTCTGCTCTATCGCCTTTCTTGTGTAGAATAATGGCATTTTATTCAGGAGAATATTTAGGGTACTAACTACGGGTGGCGGAACAAAGATCGAAAGACAAAAGATCGAAAGACAAAAGATCGAATATAAAAGATCGAAAAACAAAAGATCGAAAAGACAAAAGATCGAAATACAAAAGGTCGAAAAGACAAAAGATCGAAACCACAAAAGATCGAAAAACAAAAGATCGAAAGTACAAAAGATCGAAAAACAAAAGATCGAAAAACAAAAGATCGAAAATTCAAAAGATTGAAAATACAAAAGATCGAAAAACAAAAGATCGAAAGACAAAAGATCGAAAGTACAAAAGATCGAAAGTTCAAAAGATCGAAGATACAAAAGATCGAAAATAGCGCGTTTCAAAATATCGCTATTACATAGTTTTTTCAAAAAAAAAACTTTCCTGATTTCTTTTCCGGGGTCCTCGAGGGTGTGTAACTCAACCGAACCGAACCGGTTCGACTATGGGGTCTCTTTCTAACATATATTTTTAAAAACTCCTACAGGGTGTAAAACCAAACCGAACCAAACCGAACCGATTCGTTTTAGTTCGGTTCGGTTTGGTTCGGTTCGGTTCGGTTCGGTTCGGTTCGGTTCGGTTCGGTTCGGTTTGTTTCGGTTCGGTTCGGTTCGGTACGGTTCGGTTTAGTTACACACCCTCTAGGATCCCGGGAAAGAAATCAGGAAAGTTTTTCTTTGAAAAAATATAATTCAAAAAGAGACCCCTTTATCGAACTATATGATTTGTGTTAAGTATGACAAGCCATTGGTTTATTTAACGGTTAGGTAATTTTACCTTCCATGACCCTGATTAAATTGTTTATGTGAATATACCGAAGCAAACATGATACGCGTCATTTTGTATATACTTGCCGATTTTTTTTCGATCTTGTGTCTTCTGATATTTTGTTTTTCGATCTTTTGCCTTTCGATCTTTTGTCTTTCGATCTTTTGTCCTTTCGATCTTCTGTATTTTCGATCTTTTGTTTTTCGATCTTTTGTATTTTCGATCTTTTGCCTTTTCGATCTTTTGTTTTTCGATCTTCTGTATTTTCGATCTTTTGTCTTACGATCTTTTGTTTTTCGATCCTTTGTATTTTCGATCTTTTGCCTTTTCGATCTTTTGTTTTTCGATCTTTTGTATTCGATCTTTTGTCTTTGTTCCGCCACCCACTAACTACAGCTTTACCACCGTATTTGAGCATTTCTGCCGTTACTCCGTCTGTTCCAGGTGATTTGTTATTTTTCATTTTCTTTAATGCTCCCTTTGAGTTTATGTTCTTTATTTTTGTTTAGAGTTTCTTCGTGGTTTCTCGTGATGGTTCCCTTTTTGTTTGGTATAATTCTGTATAGAATTGTTGTGTGATAATTATAATATCCTTGAAATCAATACGTTTGGATATACTATACCTATAATATAATAAGGGGGAGTTTAAAAGATCTTTTTTGTCACCAACATTTCATCCCGAAAACGATTTTTCTAGTAAAATTTAAAGCACCGTTTGTACCGAACTGCATATTAAACTGATCAAGATCTAATCCCGGCCTTAAAAAAACAATGTACAAGTACCTACTTACTTTATTTTTAACCCAATGATTTTTTTTCCAGACTGAATTTCGCTTATGTGCAGCCTGTGGCGATCCAATAAGCGACAAGTTCCTGTTGGAAGTGTCAGGACGCAGTTGGCACTCGAGGTGCCTGCGATGCTGCATCTGTCAATTGCAGCTTGATCGGCAGCCATCTTGTTTTATCAGGGATCGAGCGATTTATTGCAAGGCGGATTATGCCAAGTGAGTAAACCAATATTCGCTAGAATAATAGCAGAGCTGTCAGGTACTTCAAGTACAGTACTTGAAATTGTACTTCAAGTACTTACATGTACTTCAAGTACTGTACTTGAAGTACATCTACAATCCGTTAATTGTGCTTGATACTTGAAGAACTTTTAACAATGTACTTGGAAATGTACAGTAGTTCAAGTACATTATAAGTACTTCAAGTACATTCAAAATTATATTTTTCTCTCATTCTATGACATATTTAAAGTACTTGAAGTACTTCTATTGTAAAAGTAAAAGACTTGGGGAAATCAAGTACTTTTATAATGTACTTTGTACTTGAAGTACATTTGAAAAAAAAAATGTACTTAAAAATAAAGAAAAACCACATAAAAAATTTGTAAAACGAATTTAGTCCGTGCAGTCTTAGCAGTCTTAATTGCGATAAAACTCAGGATCGCGCTTAAGTGCTTACGGCGCATCTGAGGGTTAGTAATTCAAAACATTAATTGTCTTGAAAGCAGAATCAAAATGTGTTCAAACAAGATTTTTTTTAGAAATATGCCAATATGATTTTCTTAAAATAAAAGAAATGTATCTTATAATAAGAGACTGTCTACAGTAAATGCCATACTAAAAAAAAATACTCTGCCAATATATGGGCCCCTAAGCTCACACTAGGTACTATAGTTATAGTGTACGTGTGAGCTAATATAACTAAAAACTGAAATATATTTTATTTAACTCCAGACTAAATTACCTTTTGTTTGATACCACACAAGCCATGTTTTGACTTAAACTCAAATTTTTGAAATCTACCCCCACCCTTAAAAAAAAACAAAAAACTAAAATGTATTTTGTTAAACTCCGGACTCAATTACCTTTCGTTTGATATCACACACGCCATATTTTCACTTAAACTCTAATTTTGAAAATATACCCCCACCCTTTTTTTTTAAATAAATTAAAATGTATTTTGTTTAACTGCAGACTTAATTACCTTTCGTTTGATATCACACACGCCATATTTTCACATAAACTCTAATTTTTGAAATCTACCCCCACCCTTTTATTTGGTTTCTGTTCGGTGGATTTTGTTCATTTTTAAATGGGACCATCTCGACCCAAGACCCAGCCTAGGTACCAAATTTCATTAAAATCGGCCAAGCGGTTTTTGAGTTATGCGCGTTGGTCGTTACAGACATACAGACAGACAGACAGACATACAGACAGACAGACAAACAGACAGACAGACAGACAGACAGACAGACAGACAGACAGACGACGCAACAAAAAAGTTTCAAAATCATCTGAAACGCAAAGATATATAAAAATTTTTGAAATCGAAGCAACTTTTTTTTTCTCGAAAAAATTAGGATTACCATAGCTCACACTACTATAGTATAGTATATGTGTGAGCTAAAATTCTGTTCTCTTTACTTTAAATATGATATGAATAAAATAAAAATATATGGGCCCCTAAGCTCACACTAGGTACTATAGTTATAGTGTACGTGTGAGCTAATATAACTAAAAACTGAAATATATTTTATTCAACTCCAGACTAAGTTACCTTTTGTTTGATACCACACAAGCCATGTTTTGACTTAAACTCAAATTTATGAAATCTACCCCCACCCTTAAAAATACAAAAAACTAAAATGTATTTTGTTAAACTTCGGACTCAATTACCTTTCGTTTGATATCACACACGCAATATTTTCACTTAAACTCTAATTTTTAAAATATACCCCCATCCTTTTTTTTAAATAAATTAAAATGTATTTTGTTTAACTGCAGACTCAATTACCTTTCGTTTGATATCACACACGCCATATTTTTACATAAACTCTAATTTTTGAAATCTACTCCCACCCTTTTATTTGGTTTGTGTTCGGTGGATTTTGTTCATTTTTAAACGGGACCATCTCGACCCAAGACCCAGCCTAGGTACCAAATTTCATTAAAATCGGCCAAGCGGTTTTTGAATTATGCGCGTTGGTCGTTACAGACAGACATACAGCCAGACAGAAAGACAGACAGACAGACGGCGCAACAAAAAAGTTTCAAAATCATCTGAAACGCAAAGATATATAAAAAATTTTGAAATCGGAGCAACTTTTTTTTCTTGAAAAAATTAGGATCACCATAGCTCACACTACTATAGTATAGTATATGTGTGAGCTAAAAATTGTGTGAGCTAAAAATTGTGTGTGCTTAAGACCACACGGCAGAAGTGTAAACTTCAACAAGGCGAAATTAATAGTACTGGCCTTCATCTGCATCATCATATCGCTCGCTGAATGTTCCTCTTGTAGACTCGAGCCGGCTTCACCCGAATGAGCGTTACATAGCCGAGCCTGACGGCTCAGTTCAATTCACTACCCACAAACACTGCTAAACGCGCCTAAAGAAGTTTACACTTCAAAAATTTCATTCCTTGGTGTGCCCCAGCACAGTACAGTTATTCCTACTTTCTTTTAGTGACTATTACATTGTAAAGATTTTAATTCTGTAATTTTAATCCCAAAATTGCAAGCGAATGACTTTTTAAATCTTACAAACAATGAGTTCAGTTTTGCAGAATTAATGACTTAATTTATCGTAAATGCAAAGAGTGCGTACGCTTGACTGGATTAACAGTACATAATATCTACTAATTATTATTTCTTTCAATGCCATTTTCATTCAGATTGAAGTTTCATTAAAAAAAATATTTTAATTAAACTAATATACTTACCTACATACATTTCTTGGCCTATGACGTATGATATTGACTTAAGGTTTAATAAAACTAATCAGTTGGGACTGCCACGGGCGTACCAGGGGGGGGGGGGTGGCGGTGCAAACACAAAAAATAGCTTAAAATTCGACGTCATGAGGCTTCGCCCCCCCCCCCCCCCAAGAGGCCCCGGGACTCCCCAAGACATATTCCTGGGTGCGCCACTGGGACTGCCTATATAGTTTTTTTTTTCTACGAGCGTGCCGAAAGAGTTACTTTTCCGCACGCATTTTCCTTTTGAACGTGCTACTTTTCTGCACTCTCCGAAATTATTGAGAAATTTAGATTAGGTTCTAATTTGTTGCAAGAATTATTGCCGTAATTTTTGGGGGATTAATGAATCCTTTACAGTCTGGATAGCGTTACCTCAGTAATAAATTTAACTAAAAGACAACTTAAAAACTCTTAAAAGCTACCTCTTACGTCTTATACACTTGACAAAGCTTGCTGGGATAAGTTTCGTAAAGTTGTAACCATGAATCTCCGAGAAAAACAAGCCATCTCGCTTTTTTATTGGTGCAAGGCTTCTGGTTTTTCTTGGCCTGAATATTCATGATCAGCTCGTATTGAGACGACACGAACACCTTGAGGGGGTTACGGGATTCTCACATATACTTCTTGTTCGCATTCAGGTCTTTCTCAAATATAATTAATAATAATTTCCTGAAAATAATTGTTCAGGCTTCTTCTGGACACTAAAAAGAGTATTGTGGATCACCACACTCTCTGCTGATACCATTTGTCCAGTTTAAATTTAAAAGCAATCTCGGGAGTTTGTGCATTTTTGATATAAAGAATTGTTTTGTTGGCAGTCCTACTCAAATACGTTCGAGCATAAATATGGATAAACCCATGCATTCTCACACGCGATGTTTGAAGCCGGGACCCCCATTTAATTCGTAATGTTTTTTTTTTGGGTAGACAGGATTTCGGTTTTGGCGTCAGTTTTGGTGGTTTTAGAACATACTCCGTTACGTCACTACATTATTTGACAATTGTCAAAAATTTAGGGGTATGTCTATTATTTCCTTGTTCTAAAAACTAGTTGATTGGGTGAAAATTTATCAAATTGTGGATTAAAATTGTAGTTTTTCTAAAATTAACTATACTGATTTATTGTGGACACCATGAAGAATGTTTAATAGCACTCTTAATTTTAATAACAAATTATAAAGAAAAATAGAAGCATTTACCTATAGAGTGACACTCCCTTCCTTCTCCCGGATATTTTTCCACAAACCGCATATGTTTAACGTGAATTATTTCCCATTTGTCAGAGAAAACGCATAACTTTACACGACAAACGCAAAACACAGCAAAATGTAAATAAACAACAAAAATGGCGCCCACCCACACAACAGATATACGTGACAAAACACACGCAGGCGCGTCTGCGAATTTAAATTTGCCATTATTTACAAAGCAAGCTATGAGTGCTCCACTTTTCGATTTTTTGAACAAATATTTATGGAAAAAAGCTGGAGGGTATTTGGTCCTACCCGGTTGCAAACTTTAATCGGGAAGATTTATCACCAAATGTCAACAACAAACAATCAATAGACTCCGCTACCGTATTGTGACGTCAGTAGACAAGCTGACATGGCTTTTTATAAAGGTCGTGCTGTCAGCGGATATCGACGTTAGCCAGACTGACAGTGTTGCCACGATAAGGGAAACTCACATTCTGCGTTCCAAAGAATGACAGTCTTTTTGCTGTAATTAAGCATTCAAAATTTAGAGAGCATTGGAACTATTCTGTGGTTGTAGTAGTAGTAATGGGGGGTGACCCTTAGGTCTGGGAAGTAGGCCCCTTTTGCCATGCCTTAGGTCTTTCCCTTAACCCACCCTCGGCACTTCTCTTCGATGTCCAGATAGCTCATATGACCTTCGTGTTATCTTTACAAAGACCAATATTTCAGCCCATTTGAGCAAGTGCAGGTCTTCCTTGCTCAGGGTTAGTGCCGGTTGTCTCGTCTTTTGCGTAGGCCTCTTTCCTGTCCACAGGCTAGGAAGGACTCTGTGGTTGAGTAATGAATGAAGATAATAAAGATGAGAATCTGGTGTTAGCTCGCCACCTTGATCGGGAAGCCTACGCAATCTTGCCGTGTATCTTTTAATGAGAGCTCTAATTCCTGAGACTAATTTAGTGATTCTTCGATTTCCGATCGACGACAGTAGCCGAAGCGTGACTTACAACAAAAAAGCCCACATTCTATTTCTTAACTTTTTGTTCCGCGGTAACTGGCAAATACCTTTCGAAAGTTTTTTTACCAAGTACAGGATAATCCCGGTAATCCGAGGGGTGATCCAAATGGGGCCCTTCATGAATATTATCGCAAGTTGTAGGGATACAAATTTAACCCACTTTGACAACAATGGATGGGCCGACACATCCTTTCTTATCAAATTGTGTCTTTCGCACCTATTCGTTGATCCGGGGTTTGGAACTGTAGGTATGCTTTGTAAGGGATAAAAATAATTTTGCAAGAAAACTGATATCAGTTTATTTTTCTCCTATGTTCGGTTTACTGTGCGAAGAACAAGTGCCAACAACTTTTCCAACTCGCTATGTGGACATCAATGAACCAAAATCAGTGCCCTATCCAATCACAAGGATCTAATATCGAAGCCTCGCCTTTTGAACCTCTATTTACACCCTTCTTTTAATTATTTAATACAAAATGGGCAAAGCAGCCGCCTTCGTCTTAATGCCAAATCGCGCAATTATCCTAAAAATTACTCGATTCTAGAAAGGGATGTTTTTACGACATTTTGGGAGAGCTTTCAACTGTTAAACTGAATTACGTCACTTTTAGTTTTTAATATATTACAGAAAAACATTTGTGGCCTTAAAAAAAGTTAAAAAAAATGTGGGCGCCAATTTGTGGCCTTAAAAAAAAATTGTATGACATTTGTGGCAGCTTAAAGACGTTGCCGCCATTTTGTGACACTGAAACCCACTGAATAATTAAACAAATATCTGGAAGCAGAACTGTATTTTCCAGCTAGGTAAAACATTGATATGCCCGGTAACTTTTATACAGTGGAGAAGGGGGGGGTTCAGAAATAAGGAAATTTTAAGTGCGCCACATTATTTAATACCAATGCTTTACTAAGAAGATCTTAAATAAAATACAGTTCAACCCAAACGTTGCAGCCAAACAATGAAATTCTACTTACTTCCGAGGCTTCCAGAATATTTATGTAATTAAGAATAACCAAAAAAAAATAAACAAAATAAAATTCTAAAAGATTGAATTAAGATGACAAAACTAGAAATACTTTACAGGTAGATGGACACCTTTAACAGGTCATACTGTACCTACATCTGAGTCAGTAGCGTAGGACTCACTTACATAAATGATTGTAAAAAAAAAAATACACATATACTTCCAAAATCGTTCCATCATAGGGGAGACCTAGACCAAATATCTGCTGTCATCATTCTACGCTGGGTAGAATGAGACAGACAGCAACCCAGTCCGAGATCCACCCCATGAGGTAAAAATGTGTAACGAAACCGCTAAAAAAAAATAATATAATCTCATCTCTCTTTTGTCTCCGCAAAGTTGGTTCATTGGGTTGTACAAATAACACAAGAAAAATTAGTTCATCTTGTTTATTTTAAGGGTAAAATCAGATAAAATTACCGGAAACATAAAAAAAAAATAAATGAAATGGATGAAAACAAGGGCCAAAATAGCAAGGCACTTTAAATAGGGCCAAAATAGCAAGGCACTTTAAATTTGACAGTAAAATTATCTTAAATAAATGAAATGAAGGAAAACAAGTCAATGTAGTAAATATGCCGCAAAACCAGGGTTATGACGTCATACCTTATCTTGCGTTTACAAGAAATGTTGAAATTATACTGTGAAAACTTATATATGAAAAGATTACGTCTAAATTATATTAAAAATTTATATATGAGGGAAAAAATTATGTTACGGCTTGCTCCTACCTTGGTCCTTGATTATTCTGTGTATGTTTTATTTTGTAAACCTGGAATCCTGTTGTCCAGTTGTATCACCACTGCTCTCGGGTCTCCTGCTCTGCTCGCGCCTTCCCTCGTGCTCGCTTAGCACATGATGTTAGGCCAGCACTTTGGTCTTAAAAGGGTTGTGGGATTCTTGCCCGAGCGTAAAAACCCTTTCTCAGGGTTATAACTGGCCCGTCCGGCTTCCCACCAGCGTCCAGCCCAACTGTCCCGTCGCTGGAATTGACAGGGCAATGCTCTTTCTTCCCCGTACAAATGGCGTAGGCCGACCTAAAATCCCCTCAACAGGGTGTGAGCGTCACTTCCGATTACGCCGAAAACACGACGGCTCACTCCTCACAGTCTCTGGGATATCTCCTACAATTCGCTGCAGTGCCAAACCAAAAACAATGGCGATCCCAGAGCCTGTTGTCGACCCAACCAAATTTGTTAGCAAAGAGAGACAAAGCACTTCGTCGAGAATACCAGAATAATGCAGTGGCCGGAAACCGTTTTGTAAATTTGGTGGGGAGTGGGGACGGTAAAACGCAATAGTACCAACCTAATCTTCCCGGTGAAATTCAAATAACCTATTTATAAAAAACTTTTCCGCCAAAAATAAATCTCTACATTCAGTGGCAAGCCTGGAAGAAAAACCCGGGGTTTTCAAAGTAACCAATGAGGAGATACCGCATAGTTCTATACAGGTATATAGGGGGCAGCACCGACCAAGGGGATAGGAAGTACGTAAAACAAACCTTGAGGTGTTGTCGGATCTATTTCCACGGTTGAAATTTTTATAACAAGGACGTCGAGACACCCTCCATACACATTATTAATATTCGAACACTCAACCAATTCCCATATGAGTAAAGCTATACTGAGCGCAGAATTTAGTTGCACTCCAGTTACAGTCTTCGTCAAAAGTTTCCGTCGCTCTTTATAAATGTTTTCTCTAATATTCATATGGTTTAACGCCATTTTTGTAAAACATTTCTACAGTAATAAAGCTGTTTCTGAACCTGAACCCAAAAATACACACTGAACCATTGCTTAAAGGCACAAGAGTGTTCAGATGTTAACTCACACGATTTCGTTTATTCTTTTAGTCTTGGTTTCCATCCCTCGTTTATCTCCCATTTACAACAGTGCATAACTCGTATTTATTTTATCCTTTCCCTATCAAATTAATAAAGATATCAAAGTGGCGGAGCCTCGGTTGTTACTGGTCAAACCGTGAACCTAAATATGTTTTCGTGCTATCAAAACTAGCTAATCCGTGAAGAATATGGGGTTCGGATTGTCCCAATATCCTCGAAATAAACGTAAGGGACTGAAATGTTCATCTAAATGTTTCCTTCCTGTTACTGAATCCATTTGTGATGCGGCAACGCCGCCATTCCCCAGCATAACAGCTGTTTAACTTTATGAACGTCAAGTGAATCACAAAATTCCACAGATAAAAACAAAACAATCAAAATTTTTATGTGATTTTTCCCGAAGCCTGTGATCTTAAATTCCAATTACGATGTCCAGATAATGCGATGTGCGTAGTGTCCACAGTAATTCGATGGAATGCCTCCTTTTAAGGTAACTTCCTAGACCCTATATAACCTCCAAACCTAGCTCTATAAAATACTATATATTTGTGTACAGAAAGACGAATCAAAGAGCCTTGATTATTTACCTAAATAAACAAATATGTAATGTCTTAAACGTAAAAATGACACGTTACATAATCCCCCCCCAACTTCAAGACGATTAACCTAAAAAGGTTAATCGGAGAGGTCCGCTGCCGACTTAAGGTCTTTGGCATGCCAACTCCCTGGCAGTACTTTACCCGATGGTTCCTGAAGCTCAAATATCCATGGAGAAATTTTATTCCTAATCACATAAGGACCAACGAATTTCGGTGCTAACTTCTTCGAGAAAAACTTCGCAGCATCTGACAAAACATAATTTTTCTTCCAAACACGCTGACCCACAGCAAAGTTGGGTACCCTTGTACGCAAATTATACTGAACTACGTTTTTCTCTCCAGCCACCTCTAACCTTCTCTTAACATCAGCATAGAGCTTCCGGAAACCTTCGTTCTTACTTTCAGCTGCGGATTGTACACCATTCTCTTCAGATAACAAAACTGGGTTGGAGTAATCTTTTCCTGACAGACACATATTTCTACCAAAATTAACAAAGAAAGGAGACATCCTGGTTGTCTCATGGGTTGCAGTACGAATCGCGCAGGCAAGTTTATGTATTTGTTCGTCCCACTTCCTGTGGTTGTCTTTCACATAGCAACATAACATGGTTTTTAACGTGCGATTCGTCCTTTCTGTTGGATTTGCTCTGGGGTGATAATACGGATTATACTGTATTTTAACCTGATAACTCTCAGCAAAACGCTTAAACTCATTACTTTTGTACTGAGGGCCATTATCACAAAGTATCAAACGGGGTACTCCGAAGATCATAAATACTTGCTCCTCAAGATGCTTAACAACAGCTTGAGTAGGGGCTGTTCGCATTGGAAAAACTAAGGAAAACTTACTCAAATAGTCTGTAACGACGAGAATCCAGCAATTACCCTTTGTCGAACGAGGTAAAGGTCCACATAAATCAGTCGAAATAACCTCCCAAGGACGAGTTGGTTTTGGGTGAGATATCATCTGATCAGATACACCTTGTGTATCACCTTTATGAGCTGCACAGACAAAGCATTTCTTTACAAAAGTTGCCACGTCCTGGCGCATTTTCGGCCAGTAATATTTTTCTGCCAGTCTGTGGAAGGTTTTATACACACCCATATGTCCGGCGGTAGGAGGATCGTGAGCTTCTCCAATAATTCTACGCCTATGATCTTTGGGTACTACCTCTTTCCAATATTCGTTAGATGGTGAAAGTTGAGGGTATTCTTGTTTGACATATTTATACAACTTATTATCAGTGTATCTCCAATTCATAAATTTTAATGGTGATTCTACGACCCTCTTTACCATCTTTTGGTACCACCGATCTTTAATTGCTGTTGAAACATCTCTGGGCTGCGAAATTGTATCAATCATAGGTACTGCACGAGACAACATGTCCGGGACAACTAAATCTTTCCCTTTCCGATGGATTACTTCAAAATCATATTGCTGCAGTTTTACAGACCAACGAGCAAGCCTTCCACTGGGCTCTTTTAAGCTATGAAGCCATTTTAAGCTAAAATGATCTGTTATGACCTTAAATGAGATCCCCTCAATATAAGGCCGGAGCTTCTCTATCGCCCAAACCAATGCCAAACATTCTCGCTCGGTGGTCGTGTAAACACGTTCTTGCTTAGTCAAAGATCGACTCAAATAGCAAATGACTTTGTCTCCTTCAGGATAAGGTTGCGTTAAACATACTCCTATTCCATAGCCTGATGCGTCTGTTTGAATGACAAATTCTTTGGTATAATCTGGACATGTAAGAATCGGTGCAGTCACTAAAAGTTCCTTAATCTTAATAAATGCTTTTTCGCAGTCTGGAGTCCAATCGAACTTTTGATTTTTCTTAGTTAGAGCTGTAATCGGAGCTATTATCGCTGAAAAATTCTCTATGAAACGTCTGTACCAGGATATTGTACCTACAACTCTACGAACTTCTCTGACAGTTCTTGGCCTCTGGAGCTCTAACATGGCTCTAATTTTATTAGGGTCAACTCGGATGCCTCGACGGTCCACTACGAAACCTAAATACGTCATTTCTGGCCTACACAGTTGGCATTTCTCCCAACTTACCGTTATCCTTGCATTCTGCAATCTTCGTAGGACTTCCTCAAGAATTCTAAGATGTTCAGAAAAGCTCTGTGTGACAATTACGAGGTCATCGAGATATACGTACACGTAGGGGTCTAAATCGTTTCCTATGATGCTATCTATGAGTCTCTGCCAAGTTGCAGGTGCATTATGAAGACCAAATGGTAAACGCTTAAATTGGAAGAGACCTCGTCGACAGATGAATGCTGTTAGTGGCTTCGATGATTCTTCCATTGGTACTTGCCAATAAGCACTCTTAATATCTAAAGTTGACAAGTACTTAGCATCTTTCAATTTGTCAAGAGTCTCGGATACGAGTGGTAAAGGATAACTATCACGCGCCGTCACTGAGTTCAATTTGCGGTAGTCTACACAGAAACGATATTTCTTTGTGTTTTTCTTTTGTACCATTACCACTGGTGAAGCCCATGAACTACTACTACGTTCTATCACATCCATTTTCAGCATTTCGTCGATTTCGTCATCAATAAGTTTCTGAATGACCGGTGAAACCTTATAAGAACGTTGTCTTATCGGTGCTGCATTTGTTGTAATCTTATGCTCTACCCTGTCTGTACATCCTAGTGAGTCACCCATAATAGTCTTATATTTATCAACCAATTCCTCTAGTCGTTCTGATTCATAAGGCGTAAGAGTTGTTTGTTGGTCTGATGTTTCTAAAGAACAAATCACATCTTTATTATCGGCAAAATGCCACTCATTAGTACTTAAGTTCGGTACTATACCCATCGAAATCCAAAAATCTAATCCTAAAATCAAAGTGTGCGGCAACTCAGGAACGACGACGACCTCTATTAACCTAAATTTGTCCTGAACTCGCATAGGAAGCTGCACTGTTCCAATACTACTCGTGCTTTGACCATTTGCCACAATACAACTCGTCTTCTTCGTCGTATCAAGTGAAAAACCAAACCTCTCGATGATTGACCAACCATGATTCCCTAAAAAGGTACGTGAAGCCCCGGAATCCAACAAACCTAATAACTTATTTCCGAGCACATCCACTTCTAAATAAGGCCTCTCATCTTTGCGAGCATGACTTATCACATAATCTAAAACGTACGTTAGCCTATCGGTCGATGCTTGTTCAGGCTGACTCGAAGGTCGACCACCTACGAGCGCCTGGGTCCGTTTCCCTGACGATTACAATTTCGACATTCTCTTACTGTTACCCCTGCTTGTCCACACGAATAGCACTGTTTGCCTCTAGGTAATGCGCACCCGATTGCCATGTGCCCTGTTTGGTTGCATCTGTAACAAACAACGTCCCTATTCGCCATACCAGACCTAGCACCTTGTGGTGGTTGTCTATCTCTGTCATTTACACTAGCCTGACCACTAACTGCACTGTGACACTGAAACCCACTGAATAATTAAACAAATATCTGGAAGCAGAACTGTATTTTCCAGCTAGGTAAAACATTGATATGCCCGGTAACTTTTATACAGTGGAGAAGGGGGGGGTTCAGAAATAAGGAAATTTTAAGTGCGCCACATTATTTAATACCAATGCTTTACTAAGAAGATCTTAAATAAAATACAGTTCAACCCAAACGTTGCAGCCAAACAATGAAATTCTACTTACTTCCGAGGCTTCCAGAATATTTATGTAATTAAGAATAACCAAAAAAAAATAAACAAAATAAAATTCTAAAAGATTGAATTAAGATGACAAAACTAGAAATACTTTACAGGTAGATGGACACCTTTAACAGGTCATACTGTACCTACATCTGAGTCAGTAGCGTAGGACTCACTTACATAAATGATTGTAAAAAAAAAAATACACATATACTTCCAAAATCGTTCCATCATAGGGGAGACCTAGACCAAATATCTGCTGTCATCATTCTACGCTGGGTAGAATGAGACAGACAGCAACCCAGTCCGAGATCCACCCCATGAGGTAAAAATGTGTAACGAAACCGCTAAAAAAAAATAATATAATCTCATCTCTCTTTTGTCTCCGCAAAGTTGGTTCATTGGGTTGTACAAATAACACAAGAAAAATTAGTTCATCTTGTTTATTTTAAGGGTAAAATCAGATAAAATTACCGGAAACATAAAAAAAAAATAAATGAAATGGATGAAAACAAGGGCCAAAATAGCAAGGCACTTTAAATAGGGCCAAAATTGCAAGGCACTTTAAATTTGACAGTAAAATTATCTTAAATAAATGAAATGAAGGAAAACAAGTCAATGTAGTAAATATGCCGCATTTCTACAGTAATAAAGCTGTTTCTGAACCTGAACCCAAAAATACACACTGAACCATTGCTTAAAGGCACAAGAGTGTTCAGATGTTAACTCACACGATTTCGTTTATTCTTTTAGTCTTGGTTTCCATCCCTCGTTTATCTCCCATTTACAACAGTGCATAACTCGTATTTATTTTATCCTTTCCCTATCAAATTAATAAAGATATCAAAGTGGCGGAGCCTCGGTTGTTACTGGTCAAACCGTGAACCTAAATATGTTTTCGTGCTATCAAAACTAGCTAATCCGTGAAGAATATGGGGTTCGGATTGTCCCAATATCCTCGAAATAAACGTAAGGGACTGAAATGTTCATCTAAATGTTTCCTTCCTGTTACTGAATCCATTTGTGATGCGGCAACGCCGCCATTCCCCAGCATAACAGCTGTTTAACTTTATGAACGTCAAGTGAATCACAAAATTCCACAGATAAAAACAAAACAATCAAAATTTTTATGTGATTTTTCCCGAAGCCTGTGATCTTAAATTCCAATTACGATGTCCAGATAATGCGATGTGCGTAGTGTCCACAGTAATTCGATGGAATGCCTCCTTTTAAGGTAACTTCCTAGACCCTATATAACCTCCAAACCTAGCTCTATAAAATACTATATATTTGTGTACAGAAAGACGAATCAAAGAGCCTTGATTATTTACCTAAATAAACAAATATGTAATGTCTTAAACGTAAAAATGACACGTTACACATTAAGACGGTATTTCTAACTATGTAACTAAAAAATTCCCGAACATGCCCTTCAGCCTCTAAGATCCCCCTGCGTATGCCACTGGATTAGCACTGCACGCCGGTGATGCCAAAATTGCATCGTCTCAACAGGGTTTAAGGCCTTGGAAGCACACAGGCCAAAACCAGAGCCAGTGGCAGTCTCTGAGTTGCTTGCCCATGGATTGGCTTTTACACCAAACTTCAATTTCGGTGCATGTCCGGAACTCCAAAACGACCGGTAAAATCGTAAAGAATGCCCGGGACGGGACTGATTAACATTTTACATTTTTCGTCGCTTTTTAATTGACCACAGTATAGTGTGAGATTCTTTTTTCTTGCTTTTTATTTATATTTTATTCATGGTTAATGAATGGCATAGACGCAAAACAAAATAATTCATTTTTAAAATGATCTGTGTGTATTGGATAATTTGTATGAGTAAACGCCTTCACACACCGAACCGAACCGAACCGAACCGAACCGAAACGCCTTCACACACACAATTTACGTAATCCGTAGCATGGCGCATAGCGGGCTTTTAACCAATCAGCGATCGAATAGCAGCGGCCATATTGGATTTACGTAAGAAAAGTCCATAAGGTTGAACTTCTTACGCGTTATGTTTTTTTGTGTGTGATCGGCTTAACCAGTGTACCAAAATTTAGTTTCTGTCATTCGTGGAACATGTCGTTCTGTGACAGGAAATTCCTATCCATCGTCGTAATTGACGAAAACAAAATCGTCCAATTTCATAAATGAAAATGGTATAACAGTCCAATGGCAAGAACGGAATTCTTAATAACCGGAGATTATACAAAAACGTCATTCTTCAAAACAAGACCTCTTGTCTTGTCAAAATCGAAGTTTATATAATATAAAGTATTTTATCAAAACCGGACAAAATCAAAAGGGACAAAATTCTAAAAAGAGTCCAGGCCCAAGGTCTGTAGAGGATAGGTTGCCTGGTAACTACATGGTCGAGGCGGCGTGAGAGGTGACAGCGCGTCATTTGTAGTGCCAATTTGATTATAACCCTTTGTTTACATGTGTTTTTAAGTATTTTTAATCTTTAATCGTTTATTTTTTACATTTGTAGTAATTTTTTCGGACTATATTGCTTTGAAAACCGTAAATACTTGTTCTAGTTTACTTATACTTTCAATTTGTACCTAGTTATTTTATTGGACTAAAACATTACATTATACATTTTGCCTTTGGGATATTTGGACATTTTGCCTTTGGGATATTTGGTATAAGGTAAGTTTTATATTTGTGTTAGTTGATGTATTTTATGAATATTGTTATTAGAGACACTTTAAGAAACATAATTGCTTATTGTGTACAAAATCAATAAAGGAACACAAGAAACTTGAAGATTTCCTACTATAATATTAAATGCTTTTTATTTAAATGGGCACTCCGGGTGACGTCATTTCCCACTTCAAACACTGGCTCTGATTGGTCAGAAAGTTACCAGGTAACCTATCCTGAACAGACCTTGGTGCAGGCCCAGCATGAGCAGCTGTCTACTTTCTTTTCATGTATACTGGTTTCGTCTCTCTTCCTCTACAAATCGGTCTTATGGAAGTTTGGCGGCAAATTTAAATTGGGAACAAATAATATTGTTGTTTTTGGACCCAAAAATCCATAAGAAAATAAAAATGTCTATATTTTTGCCTTTAATTAGCTCCCCTGTCCTTCTTTTGTGAGGTCGAAATTGGTGTTAACCGAACCGAACCGAACCTCTTGTTCAATTAATTGCAGATAAATCCTAACCTAGGGTCCAACACCTGACTTTTTTAAGGATGGGCCTTGCTTAATGAAAATGTCGTATGTGCTATAGCAATCCCTATGTAGATACGGCGTTTTCTTTAGGCATGGCAGTAAAACAAACTGCAGTGAAGGCGCTTCAATTGCATAGCAATATTAAAACCGCTCTTCTTTAGGTGAACGTCACAAGCTAGGCCTGACCCCTTTTTATGATTTTCTCCTTTTTGATTTTGTCCGATTTTAATAAAAGACGTTATTCAGAACTTGAAATTTGCTCGTGTCTTGTTTTGAAAAATGACGTTTTTGATCATTTCCGGTTATTAATAATTTCGTTTTTAACATAGGACTGTATGCCATTTTCTTTATTATGACTTTTTGTGGTTAGTTAGGTTAGATTAGAAAAGTTAATGTTCAATTTTTTTAAGTTCTTCATGAGTGAGAGAACAGTATCTAGATTATAATCTGTATACTTACGAGAAACCAGTAAGTCTTGGAGCTCTTTCTAATACCTATATAAAATTATTACATAAATAAATAATACCTACCTACCTTTATAAAATGGCCAGCTCTTATATAGGTAGGCATCAAAAGGAGAATATGATTTATGATATTTTCATTCCGGCTATCAAGAACTGACGTTGCTTGGAGTAACAGAAAAATTTTGTCTTTCATGCGTGAGTTCGATTGTTCTTGAGCATAAATATCATACAGGGTGAAACCTGGTTAATAAATATGTAGAAATCGCGGTGCATTAAAACGTATGCGCAGACGTGAGCTGTTAGAGGTTTAAAGATAAAAGCACATATCACCAAACAATAACTTAGGTGATAACTGATCCTGCTGGTTTAGTGGGCGCGCGTTTGCAATCAGAGGGCGGTGCCAGTACAAACTCATCAACGAAGTAGTCAATGTTGATGATTAATACAAGGCCGTGGTTCGGAAGTCACGTTAAGCGGATGGTCTTGTTTCAGAAGCGTAGATGACGTTATCACCAAAAGACCCCTGTGCTCGACAAAGAGTATTAGGCAAAATTAAGAAAATTGCCTAGCATGGGGGTACTTGGCGGGTCTGCCCGTTTGGGTCTTCATATGGTATGAATGTAGAAGTGAATGAGTTGTGATTCTCCCGAGCACCAAGTGACTTGGAGTCAGATTATCTTGGTGTCCACCGAATTGTCTGCAGTAAGGGGACAGAGCCGTAAAAACGAAAACGAACAAAAAACTTAGGTGGTAGTAGGCCCTACGCGCATCTTTAACGCAGCCTGCCATTTTGGGATCAATTAGCCCAGAGCCGCCCTTACTATTTTAAAATTTTTTAAAGTTAGTATGTATTGCGCAGTTGTGGTGTTTGGAACTGAATTTTATTTGTGTTTTATATTTCTGATTATATATTTGAAATAATATATGTAGAGAATAGGAAGTTGTTGCCGTGAGGCATTGTAAATCCAAGCGATATTATATTCTTAGTCAAAGGTATTTTCGATGTTTGTGATAAAGGAGGATAATTATGCAAAGGCGACAAAAGTTGCGTGCATAAAAAAGGTCTTTAAATCGATCGCGATTTCTCCTAAAACCAAAAAAAACTCAGGGAACGGGCAAATATTTAAAAAAAAAATCAACGAAAATCGCATAGCCTCGGTAATCTGCAGTTTTACTTGGTAAATTCTCTCTCTATCATAATAAAGATATTTTTTATAACAAAAGCTTTCAGGCATTCTCGTTTGGAATTTTTTTAGGTCGCACGCACTCAAGGTTTTATTAAAAAATTAACTTCAAATAAAATTTCCAAAAATTTCCTGGAATTCTGACATGCCCTAGATATTACTTAGTGACAAAATATTTTTGCAGGTCAGGCAGGCAGCAGGTCAGCTCACGCTAAAAAGACTTTTAATTCATTGTTATTCCTTAAAATAAACTTTAATTTGCACAACAGTTTTTAAAAACTTAGATGACGGTAAGTCAATAGGGTGTTTGACAATAGTAAAAAATAAATATATATTTATTTTTAGATATCTCTTTAGGTCTTGGGAATGCTAAAAACAAACTTTTTTGTTTAATTTTTTCTCAAATTCATAGTTCTTCTAATTAAATAAATTCATTGAATTAAAAGAATTAGCCACGTGATTCAAAACAGGCGGTCTACCAATCAGCTGCGAGTGACGTCACAAAACAGTAAACGCCTCGAACAAACCTATTTTCTGTGTTATTTTCTTATGGAAGATAATGTTTGCTTTGGTTTAAAGTCCGAATTATCGTCCTAAATTAGATTTTATTTTGTGTTTGGCTTATAAAAAACATTTTCAATGGAAAACGGATTCTCTAAAGCCGATAACTCCAACTTGCCAATGCTGAACTCCTTTATGGTAGCAGGCTTCTTTAACAACAACAGTGATTTTTGTTCTGCGGAATTTAGAAACGTTAAAATGTTGATGTAAGTATTCGATGAGTTGTTTTGTATATAACTGAAAGTTTTTTTACGATATTCTTCGCCTACTTTTACTCATTTAGATTTTGAGGTTAAGTTATAAGTTTTGCTTTTTTGTTTAATATGCCACTTACAATAGATTCATTATCTGAAAAAAAGAAAAATAAAAATCATGTAATAAACCGAGGGAGGGACAGGTAGGCAAAAAGTATACAACGACCTGCGTAGGTACTGCTCAGTTCTACATTTAGCCTGCATGTGCACTGCCTAATCCTGCATTTAGAGGTACTCCCTAGTCGGTCTAGGACAACTGGGCGCCGCTAACTCGGCGCCGCCAACTAGGCGCCGGGCCAACTGGGCGCCGGGCCAACTCGGCGCCGCCAACTGGGCGTCGGGCCAACTCGGCGTCGGAGAAAAATTAATTTTTTGATAAAATGTGTAGATGAAAAACAAATCGGTTAGTAAATAAGAAAATCCGCCATTTTGGATCCGCCATTTTGATTTTTTTTAAGTTTGAGTAAAAAATTTTGTTAAATGACCTCAAACAATGTAATATTTCAAGTTTGAGACAAATCGGTTAGTAAATAAGAAAATCCGCCATTTTGGATCCTCCATTTTGATTTTTTTAAGTTTGAGTAAAAAATTTTGTTAAATGACCTCAAGCAATGTAATATTTCAAGTTTGAGACAAATCGGTTTGTAAATAAGAAAATCCGCCATTTTAGAGTCGCCATTTTGATTTTTTTAAGTTTGAGGATAAAAATGTATTTGGTGATCTCAGGCACTGCAAACTTTCAAGTTTCAGACAAATCAGTTTAAAAATAAAGAACTCCGCCACTTTGGATCCGCCATTGTTGTAATAAAAAACGTAAATTGTAGTGTTACCAGGTTACCAAACACTACAACTACCAAGATTCAGCAGTCGACTTAATGGATTTAACTTTACTTAACAAAAACAAATTTAAAAAAAATTGCGTAAAGGATTTTTTAAAGATGTTTTTATATAAATAATATTTTTTGTTTTTCATCTACATATTTTATATAAAAAAAATTTTAGTCCGGCGTCGAGTTGGCCCGGCGCCCAGTTGGCGGCGCCGAGTTGGCCCGGCGCCCAGTTTGCCCGGCGCCCAGTTGTCCCATTCCGCTCCCTAGTCCTGCCTAATAACTGCCTAGCACTGCCTAAAAATTTGTACACCTTTCTGCCTATTATAGTTGTTCACCCCTTGTAAAAAACATAACCTCAAAAATTTCATCGTTATTTATGAAATAGTTATATATATTATAGACAACGTGAGAAAAATTAATAGAAACAATTTAGTTATACTCACATCAAAGTGATCTTCACAAATGTAAAGTGAAGATGTATTAAATAAGGCCCTTAGGTCTCTTCGAACAAGTTCTAGTCAATTTCCCGTTATTTTACTGCTGTAGGCACATGAATAAATAGTTTTTTAGGTGTTTTTATGCTAGTATTCGTACTCAGGCACTACACACCACTTATAGGACATTTTTTACATAAAAAACAGTAAAAACACAGACCAAAAACAAATAAGCACTTGAGTGCCGTGTATCTGACCGCGAGTTTACTGCGCTGTGACGTCATTGCAATGACGTGAGTAGCCTGAAAGCTTAACCTCACGGGGGTCACAGAAGACCACGGTTCGGTCCGCTTTGCAGACCAGAAGACTTTCTCCCGTGCTAAGCTCTGAGAAGTATTACAGGCACCTTAAACTGTGCGGCCAAACATTTTGATTAGTTCTTAGGTTTGACATAGATGGCGCTCTTAACAAAATATTGATTTGTTTTTTGGAATCAATGCTTAGGTTTTTACAAAAAGGGCCAAGATTTCCATACTAAGCAAGAAGGTTGCAGTTGTAAATTAGCATAACCAATTTGGATAATATATGCTAATAACAGTTGCGACTTTCTTACAGAGTACTTAAAGACAAAATTAAAGATTTAAAAAATCAAAGAACTTTAATTTTGCCTGTTTCTTGGTCCTTTTTATAGTCTGATTTTCCTTTATGGTGTTTTTGACAACTTTTACTAATTTCATCGTGTCAGACTATTTATTAATAATAAATTATGGTTTTCATCATTGTTTCCAAAAGCAACCACTGCAACTGAACTGTAAAAGTTGTCAATATCTCATAAAGGAAATAAGTGACTAATTAATCCTTTTATTTAAACTTACTTAACTTTTTAAATAAAAGGAATACAAAAAGGATTGAAACTTGGTAAAAAAATTTTATTAATGCAATTTACAAAATATACATGAATCTCAATGACACTTATTAATTAAGTAAGAGAATTTGTTACAATAGTTAAATATTTTTACACATATATCACACCCTCAAAAAGCTCAAAAAATTAAATTGTTGGAAAATTGCAAAAAACTTTTGCGGTTACCATAAGAAGCTGTGGTAACTTAAAACTTTAAATATATTATATTATTATTTGTAATTTGAATTGTGACTTTCTTTGACAATGTATCGATAGTGAGTGACAAACCGCAAAAAGTAAAAATCCTAAAATTAAAATTTTGAGATGTGTCACTTTTGTTCTGAGGGTAGGATATGTGTATTATAAAAATCTTGCCAGTTCGGTAACCATAACAAAATAAGGTTTGATTATTTACCCTTTTAATTATATGTTTATAGTGACTGGAAAAATTGTCAGCTATCTCTAGATGTTTTCGAAATGATTGTCCTGCTCTGGTTGGCTAATTTTTTACTGTCAGTTACCACTCTTCAATAAAGCTTTTTGACTTTTGGTATCAGCTGTTTCTCTCTAGTCAAATTTACTGAACTAAGAATGGAGGATCGTCAATGCTTTTTCAATTCTGAAAAAAAAATAAACATTACAAATAATTAAAAACAGCACACCTTTGTAGATATATTTTTATTAATATCAAATATTGTATGGATATTTTATATGGATCTCCCTTAAGGCACCACTAAACCAGCAGTTCAGGGAAAATTGTTTTGTATTAAAATCTGGCAAAATTTAAATACTACTACTATCATTGGTACCTATTTTGGTGAGAATTACTTGCATTTGGCTGCTTATTATTTGAGGGATTATTAAAGATTCATATTTTAGAGAATTCACTGAAACACAAATAAATATTTTTTCTTTATTCATGTATTATGCAACTTGTATCAAATATTCCTAATATATCATATATTATTATTGCATGTTAAATCCCTTTTTGCCTTTTTTTGGTTTGAACAACCTTAATACTTATTTTTTCATATATTTTTATTTGCTAATTATAAACCTCGATATGAACCAATATTAAGTCCATAGACATCGTTAGGCAAACAATGTTAAGTCTGTATTAAGGTTGTTCAAACCAAAAAAAGTCAAACATAGTCTGGCTCTGGGGTACAGATATAGGGATCATTGATACATTAATTAGCAAACTGTCACACTAAAATCATTCAAAATCATTACATATTAAGCTATATATTATAATGCAAAAAAATATTAAAAAATGTCATCTATATTTTTATTCAAAAATATTTTTAAAAAATGTATGAACTATCCCTAGTCTCCCCTATTTTATATATTTACCCATTTTTATTAATTATACCTATAAACTACCTAATTATGGTTTGCAAAAATATTTACCTTCTGTTTGAACAGAATGCTTCCTAATCCTTTGAAACGGTAATTAATGTTCACCTTTTTATTAAAAGATTACCGAAATTACGCATTAGGTACAGAAATTACTAGCGGCCTAAAATTAATCCTGCTTTTAATCCACTAAGCTGCATGTTTCTTCTGGATAAATGAATTCCAAGAATGCCCAAGCTGTAACCACTTTAATTTTTCACAAAAAAGTCTAAAAATATCCACAAAATAAAACATATTTTAAAAAATATATTTCAACCTCACCAAATTCACAAAATCTGACTCCATTCTGAGAGAAAATGGCTGTTGGGTGATCAACTTACTGATCTAACCCTTGAAGTCAAGTTACTCTCTCCTATATACTAAAGAAAAAGACGCAATGACACTTTTTGTTCATTGCTTTATTTTGTAATATCAAATGAATGGGAAGCATTTTAATTGTGCTGCCTACCCTTAGGGGTTCACTTGGGACTGAGAAAAAAGCCAACTGCTGCCATCTAAAATAAAAAAAAATTAAAAAAAACAATGCACGCGGCCAGAGGTTTATCGATTAAATACTTCTCAAGGATTTCATATAGAGTGAAACTGCTTAAACGAGTCAATATGTTATGACGGGGGTCCAAGATCTAATGGACACCTAATAAGTGTTGACAGTTAACCGTTTCGTCCTTATGGGACTCCTCAGAACACTGCTTGTCAATGTGACAAATCTTGCGAAGTTAATCAGACGGTTTTGTCTCTAATTAAATGTAATTAGTGAGCGAACTATAGCAAGAGGCGCCATCTACCGAGATACGAGAGAAACAAAAAATCCAAAGCAGGGAAAACACTGCTATACAATATCGATCAATGAAAAGATCGAATGCAAATAAAAGAAAACAACTATAGTCCGTGACCTACGACAGCTCTTTGTCTTTCAGGCCGGATCAACACAGATTGCATTTTTACCCGTCTTCAAGACAGTGAGCGTCAATCAACGGAATTTTTAAACCAAATAATACTAACAAACGTGGAATTTCGTACCCGTGAATTTAAAAATCAAACAAGTTTCGTGGCTAGCCATGCTAGAAATAAGCGTTTTAGCGGCAAATTCAAATCGAAAATTAGAAAACTTGATTTTAAATGTGTTCCATGATAAAATATACTATTTTAACAATTTTGCATAGCAAATTAGGGATCTATGTATCATTCTAAACTCTTTTCTAAAATTTGTCAAATACCCTATGGACCGATAAAAATAATTAAATAATATTTCACAAAATGCATCAAAAATAGATCATACATTAATACGATCATACATTATACGAAACAAACACAAATTCCTACTCATTTGCTGTAAGAAGATAATGGTAAATTCTCATCATCGTCCGATTTTAGATATTTCACAAACTTGAGCGAATTTGACAGTTTAACTCAAGTCAATTGACCATCCTCAAACCAAGCGCGGATCTGGACCAAAATCTAGGGGGGGGTAATGTTCGACGGAAACACCATTTATGTAATAATTTTTTTCTAGGGGGGGGTAATTTTGCGGTTAGCCCGATATTTATTAACTAAAAGTCGATATATTTTTTCTAGAGGGCGGGTCATTACCACGTTACCCCGCTTAAATCCGCGCTTGCCACAACCTTAAACCTATATGTTTAAAATCCCTGTAGGTCTCCCCTGTCATAGTACATCCCTCTTATTATAATGGTTTAATGTCTAAAACATGATAAAAATTTACTATACTTTTCCGATCATTCGCAAAAGACATCAACACGTGACGCGATCGCTGAAGCAATGATGATTAATATTTATTAATATTGATGCACCCTGTAAATTATGTAAAAGCACACATAACTTCTTGGGGGTCCGCGCGAGGCGAAACAGACATACCGACAGACAGATTTGGCAAGTCATCGTCATTGTTTAACTGCAATATACTTTGTAGGTTAGAGGCAATACTAACCCAACAGCACAGCCCAAAATACTGGCCAAAGGAAATCAAAAACTGAAGCAAACATAGCATGGTCTGAAAATAATGAAAAATTCCAAACCGAGGATTTTTTGGGAACTGCGCATGCGTGCGTTTCATGTGCAGCGGACATAGGATAGGGATGTGACTGTGTACTGTGTGTCAGTGGCGCACCCAGGAATATGTCTTGGGGGGGGGGAGTCCTCTTGGGGGGCCCCGAAGCCACATGATGGCGAATTTTAGGCTATTTTTTGTGTTTTTTTTTCTGAAATATGTCGAAAATATGTAAAAAAAATCTAAGGCTTGGGGGGGGCCGGGAGCCCCGGGGCCCCCCTGGGTGCGCCCATGTGTGTGTATGGCATTTTCTGTTTGATTAAACTTATAGTGGGTTTACACATGCATGAATTTAGTGGCGCCAGTGTTCGCGCCAGTTCTATTTGCACGCCAGTAAAGGTTTACACTATTGTGCGAAAAGTAAAAAGACTGGCAAGCCAGTTTCATTTTTAAAGTGTACACGATACGCGATATGTCGGCTGAACTCTCGGAAGCCTGCAAAATAGTCGCTAAACTTTTATTGAAAAAAAAAATAAAAGAGATTCAGAAAAAGGAACAACGAAAAGGCCGTATCTGGGTTAAAGCATGGATTGCTCGTCGATCTACTTTGGGTGCTTCCGAAAAACTTTTAGGAGAACTTGCAGCAGAAGATCGTGCGAGCTATAAAAACCATCTTTGAATGACAAAGCAACATATTTTGATATTCTTCTAGAGTGTGTGACGCCACGAATTATAAAAATGGATACCCACATGAGAGATGCGTTAACCCCAAAATTGAAATAGGAAGTGACATTAAGATATCTTGCAACAGGAGATTCTTTTGCATCATTGCAATTTCTTTATTGTGTACCAAAATGTACAATTCCAAAATTTATCCCTGAAGTTAGCCAGGCCAAACATTCATAGCCTTCAAGAAACTGTATGGTCAGTTCTGCTGACCACTTTTTTTTAGCCATAATAAGCTATAAAAACAACAATAAGCAAAATTTTGAAGCTCAAACACAATGAAAATTAAAAATAATGTAAAATAATGAACTTAAAACTGGCGAGCGGACGTGCAAGCACTTGTTTACACATGAAAATTTTCTTTTTCTGCGCGCATGCGTCACCACTGGCGCCAGCAAATTCAGTCAGCTGCAGACTTTTTTGATACATGCATGCAAAAAAATAACTTGTGTGCAAGTCGGTGTTTACACTTGCAAATTTAACTTACTGGCGCGCCAGTTTTTATTGGCGCCAGCAAATCCATGCATGTGTAAACTCTCCTTTACTTATTATTGAAATTAGTGCATGCGAGGTAACCGAAAGCACTGGTGATCCGTGCCGAAAGCGTCCGGGCCTAGCTAGGAAGCTTTAGACTTGGGATAGCCCCATATTTCATTTATTAAATGTTTTTGGCAAAGTTGCCTTGTTGTTTTCCTACGTACGTCGTTGCTTCATACAAAACATCAAGTTTTTTTACACACAGTATCTACACTTTTAAACCATTATATTGGTTGAGACAACATTTCTTCTTCAGACTTAATAAAAAATCTTCAAATTTTAATGATTTTGATGATTTTTATAAATTTCAATAAAAAAATGCCAAATATTCTAAAAAAATATTCATAATTCTAAAAAAATTTCAAAATTTGCATATATACAGGGTGTCCCATAACTTGAAGGGCCATAGTGCAGCAGGTGATAGAAGAGGTTATTTCTGATTAAAAAAATTATATAGGTAACATGGGGGTCGATCTGTTTTCAAGATATAGGATTTTTAAAGTTATAGGAGTGGGCAAAAAGGGTTTACAAAAAATAGAAAATTTGTCACAGTCAATTGAATCTTTATCTATCCATCTATCTATCTATTTAGCCTTCTTCGATCCAACTTTGGACATAGGCCTCCCCCAATATCTGTCACTTTTCTCTGTCTGTCGCCGTGTTCATCCATCTAGTTCCCGCATGTTTCTTCAACTCAAATCAAAATCAAATCAAATGCATACTTAGCTATAATTGTAACACAAAAATGTATTTATTTTCAAACGTGGAATTTCGTACCCGTGAATTTAAAAATCAAACAAGTTTCGTGGCTAATCGGGCAAAAAGGAGTTTTTTTGTTTCCCTTATATTTTTCCGTGAGTAGCCTGAAAGCTTAACCTCACGGGGGTCCAAGATCTAATGGACACCTAATAAGTGTTGACAGTTAACCGTTTCGTCCTTATGGGACTCCTCAGAACACTGCTTGTCAATGTGACAAATCTTGCGAAGTTAATCAGACGGTTTTGTCTCTAATTAAATGTAATTAGTGAGCGAACTATAGCAAGAGGCGCCATCTACCGAGATACGAGAGAAACAAAAAATCCAAAGCAGGGAAAACACTGCTATACAATATCGATCAATGAAAAGATCGAATGCAAATAAAAGAAAACAACTATAGTCCGTGACCTACGACAGCTCTTTGTCTTTCAGGCCGGATCAACACAGATTGCATTTTTACCCGTCTTCAAGACAGTGAGCGTCAATCAACGGAATTTTTAAGCCAAATAATACTAACAAACGTGGAATTTCGTACCCGTGAATTTAAAAATCAAACAAGTTTCGTGGCTAATCGGGCAAAAAGGAGTTTTTTTGTTTCCCTTATATTTTTCCGTGGGTAGCCTGAAAGCTTAACCTCACGGGGGTCCAAGATCTAATGGACACCTAATAAGTGTTGACAGTTAACCGTTTCGTCCTTGTGGGACTCCTCAGAACACTGCTGGTCAATGTGACAAATCCTGCGAAGTTAATCAGACGGTTTTGTCTCTAATTAAATGTAATTAGTGAGCGAACTATAGCAAGAGGCGCCATCTACCGAGATTTTCTTTTTGAAAAAATAACCTCCACAAATATATACAAAATACAAATCTTTAATTTTTGGTTACTTATTTTTTTTTTAAATATCATTGATATTTTATTAGTATGTCTTGGTAGAGACTTATTTTTATTAACATCTTGATATTAAAAAATATCAAGAAAAACATTGCGTTTAATATGGTATTATAAAAGTTTGTTCCAAAAAAAATAATTTATCCTAAAAAAATTTGAACGCATAATTTTTTTCAAAAATATTTTTATCTCCACTTATTGCTCTTAGGGCCGGTTTCTCAATAAAGTGTTAGCCCTGACCCGTGGGTTATCTTTGATGCTGTCTTTTTTTGACATGTGGTAAATATGTCGGTCATCACTTTTTTTAACCCACGGGTCAGGGCTAACCCTCTATTGAGAAACCGGCCCTTATTCAAATACACGACATGGAAGGTTTAGATCATGTGTCAACTTCTCTCTCATTATGTTTCTAGCATACAGTTCAATAGCTATAGAAATCTATCGAGTGAAATATTATAAAATGTCTAATGCCTGTGACCTAAGCAAAATATTAAAAAATCAAAACAAAAAATCAAAGAAACAAAAGTCAAGATCCGCACTCTTTGATATGGATATCTTTTTTGTTTTAGCGTCCAAAACAATTGAAGTATTGTGTAATTTTTGTTTAAACAATTGACCAACACGACCTGCAAAGGTCAAATCTAATTTTGACAGATAATTGACAGCTAGAAAACATTTTTGCTCGTTAGGAGAAATTTTACATAGGTTTAACGCTTTATGTAATTATAGAAAACCCCTTATACATTTAAATATTAAAAATTTGGATTAAAAAAAGAATTAAATAATTTATTTTGCACAAAAACTAATAAAATAAATGATAACAAGAGTTTTGATCGGATGTGTGCGATATTTATCGTAAAGTTTTGTTTTACATGTTGTCGGCTGTCAAAATTTGACAGCCCGTTACGAAAAGTTACATAAATTGTAATTACTTATAAGTATGGATAATAATATCACTATTATTTAACATATTTTTTTTAAATTTAACGTTTCAGCAAATACTGCTTTTACTTCCTGTAATGGAAAAGTTTAACCTCTTCAATTTACACTTTTTCCATACATATAACGTTCACTTTTTACCCCGCATTTTAGGGATAAAAGTGTCACTTTTTGTCTCCGGTATGAAAAGCAGAAAAATATACTGAGTAATTATTTGTTACCAAAGTTGAAGTTTTATCCATATTAAACTAACACCTTCACCATTTGTTTCAGAAGTTTCGGCGCAAAGTGTTCGGTGTGTCTGCGCGGAATAGCCTCCTCGGATTGGGTGCGAAAGGCACGTGACCACGTCTACCATTTGGCTTGCTTCGCATGCGCAGCTTGTCACAGGTAAGATTATGTCCTCTCTTTTTTAATAGCGCGTGTGATAGACAGATGAATCTAAGAATTTTTGTTGGGTAAACGATTCTTCAGAAAGACATTTTATTCAAAAATTCAAATAAAGTGAATTGGAATTTTAAGTATATTTTTTTAATTGACAGGCAGTTATCAACAGGAGAGGAGTTTGCCTTGCATGAGGACAGGGTGCTGTGCAAAGCGCACTATTTGGAAACCTTGGACGGAGGAACGACAAGTTCTGATGGTAAGTGAGTCTAATAAAATTAAAAGATTTGGAAGATACCTAAATGTACAGTCAGGGACTTATCTAAATTGCCGGTGTATTTTTTTTCTTTAAAAATGTATTATTTAAAGATATTAGATTTTTTTTAAAAATTTGTACATAGGTATGCATACAGACAGATGTAGAGTTTGCTATTTTTTTTTTTGGTTTGGTTTAAACTGGTTTTCCTAATTTCAAATAGGAACATTTTTTAATTTCCCAATTTCGATGTTTGTTGGAGTTTTGGGTTCGGTTCGATAGAAAAAACCCCTTCTTGCGAGCCTCGATTTTTAAGACATAATTAAAGGTAAAAACGGCATGTGGATATAGTGTTAGCCCACGGATAGAAAAACGTTAAAGGCAATGAATGGACTGTAAATATTATTAATTAATGATATCGCGAGCAAACATAAATATATTGATATGATTTTACGAAATAATCAAAATGTCCATAGGTAAAATTGTTGGAACCACACAACGGTAATCAAAGACAAGCACTCACCTCCTTTGCAATCAAGTTCTCCTCGGTCCCAGGGGCCCCCGAATGGATCTAATGATGTCACCACGTAGCTGAAGGGTTGAAGTTTCTAGTTCTATGCTTCAGTACACAAAAATCGAGCACTTTCAGGTGTAGATATTTAAAATAGTTGGAGAACGAAATTAACACGCCTTTTTCTCTTGGCGATTGACAAAAGATCTCGCCGGTTGTTGGTGCGCATGTCCAAATACGCTGAATGCGCTTTGCCTTTCATACAGTTGTGTGTTTTTAAAAATATATATAAACAACCGCGAAATTTAGCGGGAGCTAACATAACTGCCCTCCAAAACACACAAATTTAGAATCTCAACCGGACAGATATAGATATAAGAAAAAGAATCGACCGATAAATATAAATGAATGAAAATAGATAAGTATCGTAAGTTTATTTAGAGATAACGAAATCCCGAAAAAAGGCAAAACAAACAAACAAAAAATTCAAAAAAAATTAAAAATAAAAAACCTATTGTAATACCCGGTAAAAGGTAGAAAATTAAAATTACTTCTAATTTGGCAAGAGGCACAGTTTTACAACTGGCCGCTTATAAACACCGGTAACCGTTTTTACCGTCGCAACACGCACCTGACCGTCCCCGCCGGGATGCAGTTCGATGACCCGACCGACCGGCCATTTCAAAGGCGTTTGAATGTGATCACTTGTTATGATAACCAAATCATTTAATTTGACATTTGGGGACAAATCAGCCCACTTGTGTCGCTGTTGTAGCGTATGCAAATACTCTATAGAATACCGTTTCCAAAAATCATTATGTAGTTTTTGGATTAGTTGCCATCTCGAGAGCCGATTTAGGGGAACCTCGGACAAATCTGACTCCGGAATTTCTGAATTAAGGGGTTCAAGTGTCAAAAAATGCCCAGGGGTAAGAGGTTGAAGATCGTGTGGGTCTGAAGAGGCAGGAGATAAAGGGCGACTATTAAGTACGGCTTCTATGCGACAGGTAAGGGTGGACATCTCCATGATAGACAACTTCTGGTCGCCGACAACTCGTACAAAGTGAGTTTTAAAACTTTTGACGCCAGCTTCTGCCAGGCCATTGAAATGTGGACTGAGAGGAGGTCCCAGATGCCAACGAATAGAAAGTCTGGTGGCAGCACTTCTTGCGTAATCCAGTAATTGGTTACGAAACCCTATAAAATTACTGCCTTGATCTGACCAGCATTGCGTCACGCTTCCGCGTCTAGAAATGAATCGATGGAATGCACCTACGAACCCTTCGGTGGACAGTTCCATGGTTAATTCCAAATGCACGCAATGTGTGGCCGTACAGACAAACACACAGACATACGATTTGAAAGCTCTACAACCACGGTAACGATGAGGAATCACAAAGAAAGGTCCACAAAAGTCGATAGCTACACTCGAAAAAGGTTTAAGCTGATTGATTCGATGAGCGGGAAGTGAACTCATTATGGGCGGTCTATAGGGTTTAGGGTTGATTCTAAAACATTGCAAGCACTTGGATATGGTTCTTTGAATTGCCCGTCTGGCAGATAATATCCAAAATTGCTGTAAAAGCAGATTATGTAATGTTTTAAACCCAGGATGAAGATATTGTCGATGAGCGGACTCGATAAGAAGTGTAGTTAAACGATGGTCACTCGAAAGTAAGACGGGGTGTTTTGCAGAATAAGACAAAAGGTCAGATTTTTGTAATCTGCCACCGACTCTAATGATATTATTTTCATCAAGAAAAGGTGAAAGTTTTCGTAAAGGTTTTGGTATTGGTTTATCCTTAGATAACGCGGAAAAAAGCTCAGAAAAACAAGAACCTTGAACGCGTTTGATAAGAAGGTATAACGCACTTTGCATCTCACCGGTGGTAGGAAAAACAATATTCTCAAAAATAACTTTTTGGTCCGGCGGCTTAGTGGGTTTTTGATAGGAATGGTTTTGAAAAAGGTTAACTATTCGAAGGACATAACAAATGATACGTTGAATTTTGGATATAGATGAATATTTGATAAGAAGCTGATCTAAGAAGTTGACATCAATTATCGCATTGCAACAGACTTTTGGCTTTTCCTCCAGATTAATATCTCCGAAATCAATCGGCATTTTTGGTTTATGAAAATCGGGCCATTCGTTTTCGGGAGACCACAAAAACGACGGTGCGTTCCACCACATGTCATGTGACATGAGCTGTGAAGGGGTGGCCCCTCGTGACGCAATATCGGCTGCATTCAAAGCAGAAGGAATGTAGCGCCACGAGTTTGAGGGAATGATTTCTTGGATTCTACTGACTCGATTTCCAACAAAGGTTTGCCAGCGATTAGGAGGGGATGAAAGCCAGTGCAATACGACTTGCGAATCGCAGAAAGTAACGATATTTGTAAAAGTTATTTTTCCTTCATAGCTAGATAAAACGAAGTCAATTAATTCGCTTAAAAGAAATGCGCCTAGGAGTTCTAGCCTAGCCAAAGTTTGTGACTTTATAGGCGCGACCCTAGATTTTGCAGATATGAGAGAAACAGATATATTGTTTTCCTCTTCTACACGAAAATATACGACGCCTGCGTAGCCTCGAATTGAAGCGTCACAGAAGCCGATGATTTGACAGGTATTGGTTTTTGACAGTTTGATTTGTCGGGGTAATTGAAAATTGGAAAGAAGCGGGAATTCAGAACGAAGTTTGTTCCAAGAGTCGATGATAGAAGAATCTGGTTCTTCGTCCCAGCCTACTTTCGATATCCACAACTGTTGCAAAATAAATTTTGCTTGTAGCAACAAGGGACAAAGAAAACCTAAGGGGTCGAAGATTGTTCCTATGATAGATAAAATAGAACGTTTGGTTGGGGGTTTGTCCTTCATTCGGCATTGATAAGAAAAAATGTCGTTTTTTGGATGCCATTGAAGTCCTAAAACTTTGATAAAGTGGGGTTCCTCCTTGTCGAAAGAGAGAGGCATTTGACGATCGGACTCTGGCAATGTTGCCAATAACTCAGGACAATTGCTTGCCCATTTTTTAAGTTCACATCCTCCCGACTTCAACAAATCATTGAGTTCTGTTTGAAGGGAGAGAGCTTCAGAAAGCGAAGGGCTAGTTCCCAAGATATCGTCGATATAGATTGACGTTTTTAGAACAGTACTAGCCATAGGAAAACGTTCCTTTTCTCTCTCTGCCAGCTCATTTAAGGTACGCATGGCTAGAAAAGGCGAGCATGTCATGCCAAAAGTGACAGTAGAAAGTTCCCACACTGAAAGTGGGTCCTGTGGAGAAAACCTCCACAATATCCTTTGATAAGGACGGTGATAAGGATTGATAAGGACTTGACGGAACATCTGTTTGATATCAGCAATGTAGGCAATAGGATTAAGACGAAATGTAAGGAGTAAAGAAGCAATATCTTTTTGAAGTTTCGGTCCAGATAACAATGTGTCATTGAGACTAATATTTTTTGGGGTGACTGCTGAACAATCCCAGACCACCCTTAATTTTGTACTCAAGCTTTCCGGCTTTAAAACGCAATGATGTGCTAAAAAACACGATACGTCGACCTTTGGTTGACTAGATAAAACCAAACTCATATGATTAGAATCGATATAGTCTTGCATGAAATTTGAATAGGCAGTGTACAGATCAGGATTTTTGATTAATCTATTTTCTAGAAGTAAAAATCTACGATAAGCTTGCGGATAAGTATTTCCTAGGTCAGGGTTTATTTTATCTTTAAACGGAAGATCTACCATGAATCTACCGCTCGGTTGCCGTAATACACTAGCAGTAAAAATTGATTCTGCTTGTTTTTCTTCCTTTGATAAGATTTGTTTTTTAGGCAAATGTTCGATTTCCCAAAACCTAGGGAGAATGACCTCTAAAGGAGGTGAATGACTCGTTAAAAAACAACTGGTTCGTTCCGTAAGACTACCTACTTCGTCAACCTTTCCCATGACGACCCAGCCAAAGATAGTTTCAAGGGCTGAAGGCTGCCCTACCTGTCCAAGAACCCTGCCCTCCTTGAAAATCTGTGCGAATAGCTCGCAACCAATAACCAGGTCCACAGGTCTAGATTTGAAATAAGATGGGTCGGCAAGTTTAAGGTTTCCCAAGTGTTTCCACTGATTATCGTTCAAGGAGAATGTAGGCATATTGGAACATAGTTGTGGAACAACAATTGCTTCGAAATTAAGTAAAGGAGTGACTTGTCCTTGTGGCTTAATGTGACATTGAACGAGCCCTTTGGAAGTAAAAGAAGACATCTGATTTAATCCGAATATTTCAGTGGTGTAACTTCGCCTAGGAAGATTAAGACGCTGAATACACTTTTCACTGATGAATCCTGTCTGTGATCCAGAATCAAGCAGTGCCCTTACAGGTTGAAAATTTCCGCAACCGTCCATAACATCTATTATGGCGGTGCATAAAAGAAAGGTACCTGAAGGTCCTGAGGCATTTAATGACACATGAAGATTATTGACAGGTGGTGTGTGAATGACAGGACTAGTATCTTGGCTTCCAGACTCTTGATTAGTTTCTAAGATATGAGTTAAAGTGTGGTGCCTTTTACTATTGCAAGTCCTGCATGAATATTTTGATTTGCACGTATCTACATTATGCAAGGGATGAAAACACGCTAAACATAATTTTTTCTGTTTGACGAAAGATAGGCGATCGATAGGTGAGAGATCAAGAAATGTTTGACATTTCGAAAGCACGTGACCTTGATTACATCGGAAACATTTTATTCCCGTACTCGAATTAGTTGAGGTGCCAGCCAGTCCTATAAAAGGCGAGTTGGATGATTTATAGGTAGGCTTTTGCCCAAACTGATTTCGCATAGAATTTGAATTTTGATAGGTAGGCTTTTGCCCAGACTGATTTTGCATAGAATTTGATTTTTGATAGATAGGCACCTTTTTGGGTGCTGTTGATTGAGGAAGTGATTCCAAAACTTTACATCTTTTTTCTAGAAATTGAAAAAGTGACTGAAAAGTGGGAATTTCGGTATTAGTATTGGCGTGACTCATTTCGAAATTTGAACGCGTTGGAATATCCAATTTTTCTAATAAAATGAAAAAAATAATAAAGTCCCAACTGTCAACGTCAAAGCTAAGTGATTTTAAAATTTCTAGGGATTCAGAAAAGGTGTCAATTAAATTACGCAATTCTTTAGCTGACTCGTTTTTTAAGGTGGAGTTCATAATTGAGCTCAAAGCATCATTTGCGAGGTCTCGCTTGTTTTGATATCTATTGACTAATTTGTCATAAGCAATTTTATAATTTTGATCAGATAAGCTAATCCCTGATATCAATTTTAAAGGCTCATCCTCGAGATATGAAAATAAATATTGAAGTTTTCGAACGTTACTTAGACTTTGATTTTGATCTATAATGTTATTAAAAAGATCGAAAAAGCTTGGCCATAATTTTTTATCACCTCGAAATATGGGAATACCTAACTCTTTGAGTTTTGGAGTTTCGTATTCGTTTTGTCGAACATATGATCCCGAAAAAGATGGGGCCTCAACCGGAAATATTTTAGAGTAAACCCCCTTACACGCATAAAAATATTTACGAGCTTCTGAAAGGATCGCATCCTGCGTTTTAAATTCCTCATCGTCCGAGTCGTCTAGCAACATAATGACGTCATTATGTGCCAGCATGCATTTATCGAAGGTTTCATCCAAATCGGCATACCTCACTTGAAACTCGTTTCTCGCTCTTTCATCTTTTTCCGCAGTCTGCGACAACACATAACACTCGGTGATCGCAGATAAAAAACCCTTGCGTTTTTGTACGGCTTTTTTGACAGACATGATTTTACCTTTGAAATGACGAAATTGTCGGTAAATATACAATTAACGCTAAATTAATGCTTCTGAAATAGAAAAATGACGAATTGTCGAAAATATGCACTAATTTATCGCCAATTGATAAAAATTGTTTTAAATATCGAAATGATATGATACACCACTGAACTTTTGTTTTGTTTTGTTTTGACTCCTACTCGTTTTGTTTACACCACGCGGAGTAGACCCGTTACCATGGCAGCGGACCAAAAACACGTACTGCGCCGGCCGACTTTCTCTCTCGACGTTTCAACGACGATCCTGCGAAAAAATTCAAGGCCGCCGTCTTATTGCAAATAATAATACCGTCGTATGGATTTATTATTTAAAAATAATTCGGCTCGAACGGAACACTTTTATGTTAGCCCACGGATAGAAAAACGTTAAAGGCAATGAATGGACTGTAAATATTATTAATTAATGATATCGCGAGCAAACATAAATATATTGATATGATTTTACGAAATAATCAAAATGTCCATAGGTAAAATTGTTGGAACCACACAACGGTAATCAAAGACAAGCACTCACCTCCTTTGCAATCAAGTTCTCCTCGGTCCCAGGGGCCCCCGAATGGATCTAATGATGTCACCACGTAGCTGAAGGGTTGAAGTTTCTAGTTCTATGCTTCAGTACACAAAAATCGAGCACTTTCAGGTGTAGATATTTAAAATAGTTGGAGAACGAAATTAACACGCCTTTTTCTCTTGGCGATTGACAAAAGATCTCGCCGGTTGTTGGTGCGCATGTCCAAATACGCTGAATGCGCTTTGCCTTTCATACAGTTGTGTGTTTTTAAAAATATATATAAACAACCGCGAAATTTAGCGGGAGCTAACATATAGCAAGCCGCCTTTTTTAAGCTCCGGGGGGTTTTTGAAAAATCTGCATTTTGGGAGGGGGTCTATAACTCTTTTATTTATTAAAATTTTGTATAAATTGCATTTTATAAGTTTTCTTATTTAGAATCCAACTGTCAAATTAAATTTCATCTGTCACTTTTAGATTTTGAGATATTAGATACATTTTTTATTTCCTTTATGATGGAATTACCCCTTTATTTCTTAATATTTTTGTTTGAAACAGTGTGCTTGAATTTTAAATAAAATAAAAATAAATAAATTGGACCTGATTTTAACAATTAATTAAAAAGAGTTATTTCATAAGACAAATATCCACTTTATATAATATCTCAAAAACTAAAAGTGGCAGATAAAATCCAATTTAACCACAGACCTCAAATAGAAGTCTGCGAATTTAACAGTTGAACTCTTTATTAAAAAATCTATAATAAAAAAAAATTAAATAAAAAAAATACACAAACTGCAAATTTTTTTTTAATGAAAATACAAAACTGAATAATTTTGTAAGTGCGCTTTGGGCATCAAAACTAAAGGGGCCTACAGACACGCGAACATTTCTAGAGATTAGTACGCGCGTACAAGTTTGCACATACTAATCTCTTCGTGTGTAGACAATATCCGCCTAAAATATCTCTCGAAGATTAGTTCGCGCGCACAATGTACGCGAGCAAATCTCTCGGTGTCGGTCGCATTGATAATATCGTGTTTATGTTTAGAACGTTTAATTTTGTCTTCGTGTGTGTAGGCAATTCCACCAAACGTACATGTATGCAGAGATTAGTTCGCGCGTACTAATCTCAAGAAATGCTCGCGTATCTGTAGGCCCCTTAAAAGTTAAAGCATGTCGTACATTATAGGAATACCTATCAATTTTGTAATCAACTGCGACTAGTACTTACAAGTAAATTTAGCAGCTGGGTGTTTTTTTTATTTAAAGCTTTTTTTATTTGCATTTTTTAGGTTTAATTCTTATTCAGCCTTATAAAAAGCACTATGCATTTACAATTCATTTAGCTTTACCCAAAAAGTACGTGTAGATTTTCTACGGACACGAACAGTGTTACCTTCCATTAAGCCATTAAGTGAAGGTGGGAGAGGAGAGAGGGAGGAGGGAACTAGTAAAATGGTGTCGAAAAAAATCTTAAAGCGTATGCCGAAAGAATTTTTGAAATCGCTCTAAGTTTGTGAAAGGTATAGCTACAACTATTACTAATAAGGTGGGTGGGGAGAAGAGAGGGAGAGGAAGGGGGAAACTAGTAAAATGATGTTGGAAAAAAGTCTTAAAGCGTGTGCAGAAATAATTTTTGACATCGCTCTATATTTGTGAAAGGTATAGCTACTATACTACTAGGTACTATTTGTTGTTGTTTTGAGTTTGGTAGAGCAGCGGGACTGTATGCGCTGGCCGTTTTATAAAATCTGGGTGCAAAAATCCTTAAAAGGACGATGTAAAAATATTAATTTTTCCGAGCCACACAAAGACAATATAGAGGATTGGCACTCACCTTTTCAGCTGTTTCCGTCGTCCAGAGGAGCTCCTCTCGCTGGCCCAGTCGTTGCAGGCGATCTACACTAGAATCACTTGTTTGTGTAATGGTTTAGTTTTATTTTCTAAGAATGTTATTGGATTTTTTGGTTAATAGAATTTATCACCATGCTGCGTGGTGATCTCGATAGAATACGACGACTTAAAGTTGCACGAACATTTTCCGCCCACTTAAAACGAAGTTTTACATTGAGATTAATTGAATAAACAAATGGCTATATAAAAAAAATATAAGTTAATTCAAAACCTTAAAGGGTAGGTAATTAAATCCGTTTTAGGTTTATAGATCAAAAAGAAAAAAAATGAAGAAAAAAAAAAAATATATATATATATATATTCTAGATAACGACACACGAAACAAAAGAAGTTGCTTGGGAGTTTAGTGCGCATCTAAAGGTAGTGGGCACAACTTGACCACGGGACGAGTGAAAAGTCCGTGTTGTGTTTTAACAGTAGCAACTCGAATGTGATTATCCCGACCAGGATGTACAGATACTATTCTACCCAGCAACCAGTGTAATGGCGGCCTAGTTTCATCCTTAATTAATACAAGCGTATCTAGCTTGATTTCAACCGAAGGGTCCGACCACTTAGAACGCTGTTGTAAAGTATTTAAGTACTCGAGTTTCCAACGCTTCCAGAAATCGGCATGAATTCGTTGGATAAGTTGCCAACGCTTAAGGGTATTAACTTTAAGGGTAGAAAGGTCAGGATCAGGACACGAATTAAGGGGTTCCATTGTGAGGAAATGACCCGGAGTCAAAGACGTGAGATCGTTTGGGTCAGAGCTTTGCTCACAAAGGGGTCGAGAATTGAGTAATGCCTCTATTTGGGCGAGGAGAGTATAGAGCTCTTCGAAGGTTAGTATCTGGTCACCGATGACCCGATACAAATGTGTTTTTATAGATTTGACTCCTGCTTCTGCTAGACCATTTAGGTGGGGGGCTCCCGGACTATTAAGACACCATTTGATTTTTAAGCTCTCAGAAGCTAATTTCGAAAGATTATGGAGCTCCTTAATAGCCCCAACAAAGTTTGAGCCTCTATCACTTGTGATTTGGACACAAGTGCCACGTCTAGCGACAAAGCGTCGTAAAGCAGCGATGCACGCCTCTGTGGTTAAATCCGAAACAAGCTCGATATGGATTGCCTTGACAGAAGTATCGACAAAGACTGCGATATATGATTTACCAACTTGTGCTCCACGACGTCTCTGACCTACAAAGGTTTTGATTGGGCCTGCATAGTCTAAGCAAACGTGTGAAAAACATTTTAATTGTGACGTTCTAAAAGAAGGTAAATCCGACATGTACGGAGTGTAAGGTTTTGGTTTTAAGCGAAAGCAGGGAATACATTTCAATAAAACCCTCTGAATAGCTCGACGTGATGACATAATCCAAAACTTTTGACGAATTAAGTATTGGACTGTGTTTATTCCGGGATGTAAATTTTCGTTATGAGTTTGAATAATGATCAATTGGGTTAATCTATGAGATTTCGGCAATAATAAGGGATGTTTTGCCTCAAAGGAGAGTTGAGAATGCCGTAAGCGTCCGCCCACTCTAAGGAAACCCAATTCGTCCAAAAAAGGCGCGAGTTTACGAAACGGCTTAGGTAATAGCTGAGTATTTTGAATTTTTTGAATGATATCCGAAAAACACTCTTCTTGGACCCTTTTAACTAAAACAAGTAGAGCCTTGTGTAGTTCAAAAGCGGAAAAAACGCCGGATAAAGGGTCAACTGAGGTTTTTCGATTGTGAATAAGTCTTAGAAAATGACAAATGATTTTTTGAATGGTATTTAAATTGGATATTTTATCGATTAATCTATCAAAAAAGTTTTGATTTTGAATTTCTGCCGTCAGCACCACTGAATTTTCCGGTTTTTCTTCTTTGAGAACCTCGTCTGGAACTCCCAAAGAACGTTCATTTATAAACCTTTGAATTTGCCACTCCGTAGTGGGCAAGGTAATCCATGGAGGGCCGTGAAACCAAAGAGGGTGATTTATTAAGTTATTGGGCGACAACCCTCTGCTAGCGCAGTCGGCAGGGTTCTCGAGTGAAGTAATGTGATACCATGGGACTTCGGGGATTGTTTCTTGAATACGACTCACGCGGTTTGCCACAAAGGTCTTCCACTTGTGAGGTGAAGATGTGACCCAATGAAGCGTGACCTGTGAGTCCGAGAACGCAAGAATTTCATCGATTACGAGTAATGATGAATAGGTGCGAATAACTAGTTCGAGTAAATCAGCTAATAGAGTAGCTCCAAGTAGTTCCAAACGTGGGATTGAAATAGTGTGTAAGGGAGCAACCCTTGACTTGCCCATGATTAGAGCAGTTTTGATAATTTTATTTGGTAATTCGACGCGAACGTATACGCAAGAAGCGTATCCTAGCTCGGATGCATCGCAGAAACCTAGCAATTGACATCGTTGAATATTATTCGAAAAAATATGTCTAGGTATACAAAGATTCGAAAGAGTGGTTAATTGATTATTGAATTGATTCCAAAGAGTTTTGATTGGATCGGGGGGTATTTCATCCCAATCAGTTTTGCATAACCAAAGTTTTTGCATAATCACTTTGGCTAAAAATGAAACAGGCGATAAGAAACCTATAGGATCCCAAATTTTAGCGATAGCCGATAAAATATTCCTTTTGGTGCAAGGTTTTTCACAAGGGGTACAAGAATAGGTAAAAGTATCTGTAGAAGGGTGCCACTGAAGGCCCAACACCTTAATTGATGTTGAAGAATCGTCTTCAAAGGTAACAGGGATCTGACAATCAGCAGGCGACAAATGTGAAAGAAGTTTCGGATTATTTGATGCCCATTTTCTTAATTCAAATTTTCCCAATTTAAGCAACGCTATGAGATCCTTTTGAAGTGATAAAGCACCTTCTAGAGAGTTAGCTCCACAGCAAATATCGTCCATGAAAATGTTATTCAAAAGGACCTGGGATGCTTCAGGATAATTCTTAGCCTCCATGATGGCTAGTTCTCTAAGAGTTCTGATAGCTAAATAGGGACTTGAACTAACACCAAACGTCACTGTATTAAGCCTGTATTCCTGCAGGGGTGCATTGGGATCAAATCGCCAAAGTAGCCTTTGGTAGTCCCGATGAATTGGATTAATTTGAATTTGTAAAAAGTGCTGTTTTATATCAGTCAAAAATACGATAGAATAAAATCTGAATTTTAATAGAATTTCGGAAATATCGGCTTGTAATTTTGGTCCTATTAAAAGAGTTTCGTTCATGCTTAGGCCTTTCGAACCCTTAATCGAGGGGTTAAAAACCACCCGGAGTTTAGTCGTTGATTTGTCAAGACGAAGGACTCCGTGATGTGGTAAATAAGAACATAACTGAGGTCTAGGTTCGGATCTTGGAATTAAAGACATGTGCCCGTTTTTGAGATATTCTCTCATAAAATCCGAGTACATACTATAGAAATTTGAATTTTTTATTAAGCGAGATTCCAGAGACAAAAATTGACGATAGGCCACTGAATATGTGTCTCCTAGGTCAGGAGGGTCAATGTGACGAAAAGGCAAATTTACAGTAAATCGGCCCGAAATATCTCTAGTGGTAGTTTTTTGGAAAATCTCTTCACATCTTTTTTCTTCGGGTGAGAGAAACGTTTTTGACTTAATTGATTCTAGTTCCCAAAATCTGCGAATATTAAAGTCGAGAGACTGCTCACAGGAAGTAAAGTACGAATTGACTTGAGGTGAAATATTTATGCTTTGAGTTTGGCCCATCAAGACCCACCCAAAAACTGTCTCAAAAGCGGAGGGTAGGCCGTGAGGTCCTGGAATTCGTCCTGATTGGACGATTTCTGTGTAAAGTTGTGCACCTAAGAGTAAGTCAATTGGACCAGGGTTGTAAAATTGGTTATCTGCAAGCTTTAGATTTGAAATATGACTCCAATTGGATGAATCTACCTGTATTGAGGGTATATTCGAACAGAGTTTCGGTAAAACGAAGACTTGAATAGAAAAGGTAGGCTCTTGTTGGCCTAGGGCTCGAATAGTGCAAGTAGAAATGCCGTTAGTGGCCGACGAAGATTGATTTAGTCCCAGAACAGGGATCGAAATTTTGTTTCTTGGCAAGCCTAACCTGTTAAGACAAGCTTCGCTTATCAGGTTAGCTTGGCTACCGCTGTCCAGAAGTGCTCGGACAGGTTGGTAGTTACCCCGACTATCGAGTACCTCTAATTTTATAGTCGCTAGAAGCACTGTCGTCCGGGGCGTCAAGGTGGATAACGAAGAGTATTGATTTGTAGATGTATTTGGATTCGAATTGATTTGAATTGAATTTGAACTGGGTTGAACAAAACTAGGGTTCTGTTGGCTAAGACTTGAATTTGAATTCTGATACGATAAGTTTGTGCCTGTGCTAGGCACGGCCACTTGATTTGAATTAAAACTTTGATTTAAGTTCGAATTTTGATTTGAATTTTGGCTTGAATTAACAAAGGATTGACTGGAATTCTGACGGATTGAATCTGTCGTTTGCGATAGATGAATAAGACTATGGTGCCTATGTCGACATACCCTGCAGTTGTAGGTACTACTGCAGTCGATTACTTGATGATTTGAACGTAAACAGTTGATACATAACGATTGTTGTTTTACATAAGTAAAACGATCTGAAGGAGATTTGGAGATAAAAACACCACACTGCGAGAGTGGATGAAAAGAATTATTGCATAATTTGCACTTATAGGGTTGTTGGTTTTGTCGAAATTGAATATTGGATTGTTTATTTGATACTTGTGAGTGCGTATGCGCTAAAAAATTTGATGGAGGGCTTGATTTGTACTGATTATTTGAATAAGAATTATATTTTTGGTTACTAGAATTCGAATAATTTGATTTTTGCTGTTTTGAAGTCGAAGGTTGCATTTGCGTATTTTGGGGAGATAGCTGTACTGTTTCAAGAGCACGGCATTGGTTAATAAGAAACTGAATTAGATTTTGATATGTTGGAATCTCGGTAGTACTATACTTTAATTCGAAAGCGGTTCTTGTGGTTTGATCGATTTTTGATAATAAAATTGAAAATAAACAAAAACACCACGACGTTACTGGAAATTCAAGATTTTCGAGCGCCGCAACATTCTCGGAAAAGGTATCTACCAAGACTCTAAGATCCTTTGCTGACTGGTTTCCCTTTAAAGAATTTGCATAGTAGATTGAGTTCCAGTAGGTACTGGCTAAAAGTCTTTTATTTTGATAGCGATCTGTTAATACCTTCCAGGCGATTGCGTAATTACTTGCCGTTAATTTTATAGAACTTAAAATATTAAGTGGTTCGCCCTCAAGGAAGGTTAGCAAATGTTGAAATTTCCTTATATCGGAATAATTCGAGTTTTCGTGAACCAAACAAGAATAAACATCGTAAAAGGTTGGCCACTTTTTTACGTTTCCATTAAAGCAAGGTACCTTTAAAGGGCCCAGATCATCGCTACGTGAATAGTGTGAAGTTGCGGGGGTGAAATTTGAATGAACTGAATCGGAACATAAACTCGAAAAAAGAACTTTAGCTTGGTGGTAGAATAGATCCGTATCTTTCCTAATTTTGTCTTGTACTTCGAACTCATCATCGTCGTCGTCTTTCAAGAGACCTATGATGTCATTATGAATGTTTTTAAATTGTTCATAGTGATCATCTAACGATTCGTAAAACGCCTTAAAAATTGGCAAGGAAGAACTATCTGATTTAGCTTTTGTTCCCAAGTTATACGTTTCCGTAATACGAGATATTGAAACTTTGCGTTGATTCTCAAGCTTTTTTAACGACATATTGTTAATTAAAAAAATAAAAAATATTTAAAAGGAATAAAACTAACACTTGACCCCTATTGACTTTAATCAGTCCAAAAGAGTCCGACAGCATATATTTTATTATCGATTTCTCGAATAAATGCAAAAACTTATCAACAGCTGTTCCTAGGTCGCGATCTTTCTCCCAAAATAAATGCACAGAAAACAAATTGTACCTACCACCGTTTCTCTTATTATTTACAGGTAAATACTAATTCTACTAGATGTGTTTGTTTACCTGTTAAATAAGAATAAAGCATTTAACTCATAAGCACTTTTGTTGGTTTGAATAACTATAACATATTATTTAAACAAATAACTATTATTTAAACAAATTTCGATTTTTGAATCAAAACAAACGACGTACGAAGTGCCAATTTCGGCTGCAATGAAATGTGGGTGGAGCAACCGTTAAGCCACGCAAGGGGGGACGGAACCTCCTTTCTAAACCGGACACGGCAACAACGAGCCAAAATGGCGAGACGAAAATCTAATATTTTTAGCAAACAAATTTTAAAAAACTATCTGGGTCGTGGGACCAGAAAATGTTGTTGTTTTGAGTTTGGTAGAGCAGCGGGACTGTATGCGCTGGCCGTTTTATAAAATCTGGGTGCAAAAATCCTTAAAAGGACGATGTAAAAATATTAATTTTTCCGAGCCACACAAAGACAATATAGAGGATTGGCACTCACCTTTTCAGCTGTTTCCGTCGTCCAGAGGAGCTCCTCTCGCTGGCCCAGTCGTTGCAGGCGATCTACACTAGAATCACTTGTTTGTGTAATGGTTTAGTTTTATTTTCTAAGAATGTTATTGGATTTTTTGGTTAATAGAATTTATCACCATGCTGCGTGGTGATCTCGATAGAATACGACAGACGAATCCCTTTTTGGTTGCGCCTTTTTGCGCAGATTCATTTTTCCGTAGATGGCGCTGGCGTTTTGCTTGTGCCAATCAAATTGAAATTGTGTGGGTTTTCCGAATACGGGAATTTGGCGCGAAATTTGAATTTAAAATTAAAGTTGCACGAACACTATTACTAATAAGGAGGGAGGGGAGAAGAGAGGGAGGGGGAAACTAGTAAAATGATGTTGGAAAAAAGTCTTCAAGCGTGCCAGGATTACAAAGTAACTACAGCAAATTAGAGGACATTTGCAATGGGTAATCAAAGGAATTTCAATAAAATTGCATAAAATTTAGATAATTTGTATGCCTTAAAGTCTACATCAAGTGACAAAATGGCGTCTGAAGACCGCCATGTCGATTCCTGTTTAAAAAAATATAGCCTATAGCACCTTCGGGATCAGTAGCAATTTAACGACTCCTTTTTTGTTAAAATCGGTTCAGCCGTTTAGCCTCTAGCGTGACACAAACATACTTATTTACATAGAACAATCGAAAAACATTACCCTTCCTTTCGCCGTGCTGCAGTTGGGTAAAAAAGTAATTTACACCAGAATAAAATCTTCATGAATAAAAAATATAAAGGCGCCCTCCCAACTTTTCAAAAATCCCTCGTAGCTTAAAAAAAGCTTGCAAAATCAAGATGCGGTTTTTACCTTTAATTATCTCTTAAAATTGAAGGCTTGCAAATGTGGGACATTTTTTCGATCTCCTCTAGAAACACCTGAAACCCTCCAGAAATATCAAATTTGGGATACTCTGTACATTAGGTACAGTCCAAGACTTTTTAAATTGCCACACTCGAAAATAAAAAATGTTCTAATTAGGAAAAAATAAACAAAATCAAAAAAATAGTGAACCTTATTTCTGTCTGTATACGTACCCCTGCTAATTTCATTCGAACAAATTTCTGTTCGAAGAAAATATTTTCGAACAATTTTCCGTTAGAATAAAATGGCTTTTAAAGAAAATGTTTCTGAACCATTTTCCGTTCGGGAATCATAGTAAAAGTAGTGTTTTAACTGTCCCACAGGGACAAACTTCCTAAATTATACGTAAAAAAGCCGCTTCCCGTTTCAGATGGGTGTGACGCAGAGGGATACCACAAGAACAAGGCCAAACGGGTGCGCACCACTTTCACCGAAGAACAGCTGCAGGTCCTGCAGGCCAATTTTCAGCTCGACTCCAACCCGGACGGGCAGGATTTGGAACGAATAGCACAGGTAATTATCACGTCACTGCCAGCACGAGTTTGTGTAAAATTGTAACGTATTTTTATGATTTTGAATAAAAAACAATTAAATTCACAATTTTTATTGAGTTAAAAAGTCGTACCTGATCAGGTTCGGTTCGGTTCGGTTGGGGCAAAAAAAGAGAGTTTTCAATTTGACATACATGTTTAATATTAGAGAATTATTGAAATACAGCCAGGCTATAATTGTGCCAGGCACTATTTTGACACATTCACATTGAGAACTGACAGTTGATCCTTCAAAATTGACATACCAAAGTCGAATTTACGACTTTCGTCGTTTATTTTCAATTAATAAAAGAAGGCACTATTTTTCCGCTTCATATAGTAAATAAAGGCCATGTGTTGAAAGATCACAGCTGATATTACAATGTGAAGGTGTCAAAATTATGCCTGGCACTATTATAGCCTGGCTTTATTTCAATAATTCCCTATTAACGGATTGGATTTGACCAAAGTTAAAGCGACAAATACAAAAATAGTCCCGCCTGTTTAACCATTGAAATTTGGTTCTGTGGTTTAGAAATGTCAAGTTCTGTCAACCGTTGTTTTTGTTTATTTGTGTTTTTGCCAGTTTTTTTAATTAAATTTGTTATAAAATCTAACTGTCCAAAACTGTTCAGTGTCTTAAAATGTTACTCTTTCTATTACTTTCTTTCCAACAACAGCCCCACAAAAAAAACTGACAGTCCCTGCTATTTTGACAAGGTCGCGATAAAATTAAAGTATAGCAAGTTTGGTTAGGCTGTCTTAACTTATATTCGGCTTTTTCAATTGTAATCTCCAAATATCTTAGAGCATAAATATGGGGCATACCCATGCATTCTCACATGCGATGCTTGAAGCCAGGACCCCCATTTAATTCTTAATGTTCCTTTTTCAAGTAGACAGGATTTCGGTTACTGCGTACGCGTGGTTTTGGTGGTTTTGTAACATACTCACTAATCTTTGTCTAAATTTTTTGTCTAAAAACTAGTTGATTGGGTGAAAATTTATAAAACTGTGGATTAAAATTGTAGTTTTTCTAAAATTAATTATGCAGATTTATTGTGGACATCATGAAGAGTGTTTATTGGTATCTATACACCACTTTTAACTTTATTAACAAATTATAAAGAAAAATTGAAGTACTTACCTATGGAATGGCACTTCCTTACTTGTTCTGACATTTTTTCACAAACCGCACATGTTTTAAATGAATTATTTTACATTTTTCACAACAAATATGGCGTACACCCACACGGCAGCTGTGTGCCTACATGACAAAACACACGCATGCGCACTTGAAAAATCGCGTCTGCAAATTTAAATTTGCCATTGTTTCCAAAGCAAGCTATGAGTGCTTCACTTTTCGAATTTTTGAACATCTATTTATCATATATACATATTATTCCAATACCCACGGTAATTGCCAATGCATGATGCAAACATAAGTCGTCGCGGTCCTTAACAAAAAATATCCGAATTGCAGTGGCGGTTTCTCCATAAGTGCACATGTGCACGTGCACTCCCAAATTATACTTAAAAAAATATTATTAATTATTAAAATATTAAACTTTGATCATTGCTTAATTTAATTCAATTCAATTACCCCAAAAGGAATTCACTAAAGACTGGAATATTATTTAGAAATTAATACCCGGTATGTATGTGTTTGTATTCGTGGTCAAAGCAAGCTCGAATCTAATTCTTTACGGTAATTTACTGGAACCAAATTCTATGTACCGTGGATGTTATGTCGCATGCTAATTACGAAGTATAGACAGAGAGGACGACATGTCCCAATAGAGTTTTACAGTACATAGAATCTGAACCTTCCTTCGGCACCGCGCTTATACAAAAACTAGCCTCGATGCCGCCTGCACCCCCGTGATGCCTCCCGCGTCCACGGTTTGCGTTGCATTTTAGAGCAGTTCACGCGCACTTTTCAGTCGTGCGCGCTTAGACAACTTCCTATTATCGGTCGGGCGCTGGCGGTTTGTTTTGATTTCGACGATTTGGTATTTACGACAATGGCGGAAGTTTCTAATTCTGATAGCATTAGCGTGAGAAAATATATGTAGGTATGAAACATTTATTATTTATTTATAATTACAATAATAATAGGTATGTAACTAATATCTAACTAAATATCTAATTAAATATCTAATTTTTTAATTATTTGCTCTAAATTATATTATACCTCAAAAAGTTAGAGTGCCACTCAAAAAAAAATTATACCTGCGCCGCAATTTTTTTTTTGGTGTGCACCCCCAAAGCTTTTTACCATGCGCCGCCACTGCCGAATTGGTTGCTTTCAAACACATATGCATATTATTTTCATATAGTACGTATTATTCCAATGATGCAAACATATTTGAAATAGCAATATCGATGGACATAAGTCCATCCTTTTTGCGGTCCTTAAGATAAAATGCCCTGATTGGTCATAATTTTACACATGCATACTATTTTATTCGTGTATTCGTCACGTCAAATCATCGGTGCACAGTTGACATAAACTCTATCTATGTAAATTTGGTATCTATGCATTTTTCGTATCTTTATTTCTCAATGTTTGCATCGAACGCCAGTCATTGTGGAAATGGGTAACAGGGAGTACTGGAATATTACGTAAACCGCCAGTGTAAAATATTATTTTTCATATAGGTAAACGTTATCCAATTACCGGCAAGAAAAAACTTTAAAACAAAACTACGTCCCGTAAATTTGTAGATTTTCATTTTGTTTAAATTCAAAGCAGACAATTATACCCATATACCCCTATTTCATTGCAGATTACGGGACTCAGCAAACGGGTGACTCAAGTGTGGTTTCAAAACTCCCGGGCAAGACAAAAGAAGCACATGCACACTGGAAAATCAAAAACACAACGTAAGTTGCACAAAAAAATTAAGTCTGGGTAACAGTCCGCCATGGGGTTCAAGTCCTCAACATAGAATAATGTCTTCACCAAAGTTAAACACAACACTATCGGAATTAATTGCTAAATAAGCCTCGCACAGCCTGCTTTATTTGTAGATCTATTAAACTTCACAAAGCTGCTAGCCGTTGACAAACAAGGTCCAAATTTCTACTTGGGGTCACTCAAGAAGAAATCATCAAACATTTTTACTATTTTTTTTATTGAAAAATTGTGCGATTTTTCAAAACTAATCACAGAAAAATGGGTAATAAAATATAATAATATATTTGTTTTTGCTTTTTTAGTGCACAGTACCAGGGAAGAGTCGGCGTTTGGAAGAAATATAAACCTTCATCTGACGTATTCTTTTCATCAGCAGAGTAAGAGCAGTATTTTTTCGCAACCGTCAGGTAAGTTTATCCACTGACTGTTTTTTAAACAATCTACAACCTCTATTTACTAGTTTTCAATAAATTACACAATCAGTCCTTAATTAGGTTCGTTTACAAAAATACTATTACACTCCTTTATTAGTGTAATTAAGAGAATAATAGTATTTTTGTAAACGAATTTCCTAAATAAAAGGAAAGTAAGATCATACCATAAACACCGCAAAAGACCGGCAACAACCCTTAATTATCCCGACGCGACACCGAAATTATAATACAGAAGCAAAACTAGTCATGAAGCTGACGTCACGTAACCACGTATATTTATCTTCAGTTGCTCTTGCCTCTTATTTCTGTGCTAATCTTCGATCATAGGGAAGCGTGCTTAGGAAAAAACAAACACCCGATGCCCCCCCCCCCCCAGGGTGCGCCCATGATTCAATCAATTAAAACGTAAACGAAGATATCGTAAAATAGAGAAGCAAATATTTAAAGATTAAGCATAAATAAGTTACAAAGAATAATGTGATTTTTCTTGGTATTTGTAATACAGTGAAACCTCTCCTTGCGGACACCTCTATTAAGCGGACACTCCTTTTAAGCGGACAAATTTTTTGGAACCAAGCTTTTCACTATTTCTTTACATGTAAAATTCACTCCTATAACCGGACACTCTACTAACGGGACGCAGACAATTTTTTTGGTAAAAAAATTTTGAAACCTCCCTTAACCGGACGCGAACCTCTGACAACTGGACGGAGTGCTGCACGACATGGTCATAAACATTATATAGTATCAAACGTGAAATTTCGTACCCGTGAATTTAAAAATCAAACAAGTTTCATGGCTAATCGGGCAAAAAGGAGTTTTTTGTTTCCCTTATATTTTTCCGTGGGTAGCTTGAAAGCTTAACCTCACGGGGGTCCAAGATCTAATGGACACCTAATAAGTGTTGACAGTTAACCGTTTCGTCCTTATGGGACTCCTCAGAACACTGCTGGTCAAGTGACAAATCTTGCGAAGTTAATCAGACGGTTTTGTCTCTAATTAAATGTAATTAGTGAGCGAACTATAGCAAGAGCCGCCATCTACCGAGATACGAGAGAAACAAAAAACTAAAAGCAGGCGAAAACACTGCTATACAATGTCGATCAATGAAAAGATCGAATGCAAATAAAAGAAAACACTTATAGTATATATAAGGGAAACAAAAAACTCCTTTTTGCCCGATTAGCCATGAAACTTGTTTGATTATATAGTATGTTGGCAACAACGCACTCTGCAGCCGGGGAATTACCTCTTTCCTTTTTAATGCGGATACTAAATACTTCTGTCGTATTTACGGCGAGGGCGGGACTGCTGTGTTTTATTTTTACTGTTCAGTTGGGTACTAATAGATCTCTTTGAAATTACGCATAGTAAAAAACTTCTTAGTTTACGTGAAAAAATGGAAGTTGTTAACGTTTCGGAGAAGGAACATCTATCAGCAAGAAAGATCGCTGAAAAATTTAATATCGGAAAAACTCAAGCAGCGGAAATTGTTAATAAATATATATTACAATTCCGCAGTTCCCTCTTATAAGCGGACACCTCCAATAAGCGGACAAAATCGACGGAACCGTGAGTGTCCGCTTATGGGAGGTTTCACTGTATTTTAAAAAACTTTGATATTTTAATTTTTCTAGATTTTAAATGAACTAAACGTACGAGTTTATAAGTATTTATACAGGGTGCTCCTATATATAATACTTTTTAGAATTTACTAAAAGTTTTAATAAACATAGTTGTGCCCCGAACTTGTATTTTTTTTGTTGTTATTGTTTATTTTTTGAGAAAAAAATATATAAAGTCGTTTTTTGGTCGATAAAAGGGTCTTGACAGTAAAGTATTTTTTTGATTGATTGATTGAACGGTCGCAAAAATGCAAGAAATCCAAAAATATGTTTATCTATTTTTGAAGAAACGAAAAAGTTTCTAGATAAAACAAAAAATATCGTGAAAACGTTATATGGTGAAAAAAACCTCTGAATAAATATGTACTGTGAAACCTCCTATAAGCGGACACTCACGGTTTGATCGATTTTGTCCACTTATGAGAGGGGAGATAACTACGAAATTTTAATATATATTTAATAACAATTTCCGCTGCTTGAATTGAGTTTTTCCGATATTAAATTTTTCAGCAATCTTTCGTGCTGATAGATGTTCCTTCTCCGAAATGGTAACAACTTTTAGTAACGAACCGTTTGCGGTCCTATGTTTATAGAAACTTTTAGTCGTAGAATAAGCCAAAAACCAGTGGCATATATAGAAAAATGTTTCGGGGGGGGGGGGTGCGAACAGTTTCGGGGGGGGGCCGAGACCCCATGAGTCCGTATTTTATGCTATTTTATGTTTGTAATCATGATATATGTGGAAAATATCTACAAAAACCTTAGCTTCAGGGGAGGCGGCCCCCCCATATATACGCCACTGCCAAAAACTATCCCCTTTTTGTTTGTGGCTACTATTTAGAAACACCGTGTATAATAAACCTGTATATCTACCTTTAGTCAGTATGAGATATTTTATAATGCTGACTTATTTATTAATTATTTTTTTTAACTGTTATTTTTTTAATTTATCGGACCAAATAAATCATTAGAATTGAGCGTTTTAAATTCTTTCGGGTTATTCTCATTTGCATAATTTTTTTATTGGGCGTAAAAAAGATTTTAGAAATAAAAACCTACAGCTATTATATGATTTTAATAACTTTTTATTTGTTTTTTTCAGATTCTTCCCTGGATGAACTTTCCCAAGAATCAACTCTCCACTGCATGCAAAATGAAGTCTAGAAATTCTTTTACAAACTCATTCGGTCAATTTTTTCGAAAAATAGACGTTATGATACATATTGTGATTTTTTAGCCGTATTATAGGTATTAGGAATGTAAATTATTGTATAATTCTTAAAGACATTATTTTTGTTTATAATTTTTAATATAATAAAAGCTGTCACTATTGCTACATACTTAAACACTGTAAGGATAATAAAGAGCTTATTTAAAAATATTGATTTTAAAAATTCTAAATTTACTAAAAAAGAATATATCAAAATTTTAAGATTTTGAATTTTTAAAATAAGATTATACCGTTTGTCACTTACTATCGATACATAGTCAGTAAGTTAAAATATAAATTACAAATAATAAAAAAATATATTTAAAGTTTTAAATTACCACAGCTTCTTATGGTAGGCGCAAAAGATTTTTGCGATTTTCCAACAATTTAATTTTTTGAGATACTGCGTTTTCGTTCTGAGGGTGCGATATATTTTCGAATAACTTGCATAATAACATAAATTGTTTAAATCAGTAGATATATTTGTAACAAACAAATATGATCATACTATCAAATCGATTTTAAGCAATAGTGACAGTATTTTAATTTAAAAAAAAAACATCCCATTTAAGAAATGGAGTATAAAATACGCCAAATTGTATATAACTAGCTTAAACTAGTTGAACCCCAATAAGAATAAAAATGTAAATTTTCGTTAAAAATTACAAATATTGTAAAAATTTGTTGTATGCGTCTGTAGAAAAATAAATTATTATATATTATTCCATTTCAAAAAAAAGTTTTTCTTTCTAAATAATTTTATCATAACAAAAACATTTCATGTAAAAAAAGCCAAGTATGTAGTTACCTACTTTTATCTGGGACACCCTGTATACGGGGTGTTATTGAATAAGATGCTAATATTGAAGAACAAAATTCATCGGCCCATTTTTGAAAACCTTTGAATATGTTCTAAACCTCTTACCTTTTAACGGGGTGTAGGTATAATTTAAAAAATTCTCTTCTCTAGAGATTTTTGTAAAATTTAGTAAACCCCTCCTATTTATAAAGAGGCATTTGCTGATGTATAACACTTTTTTTTTACCAGTGGCGTTCGTGCGGGAATTACTTTCGGAGTTTTAAATATTTTTTCTGTTATAAGGGGTCTCGCGAAAGATAACACAGAAATAATAGAAAAAACTAAATTATGTCAAACGAAAAAAAAATGCAACATTTGCTTAGGAAAGAATAAGAACCACACAAATAATTTTTATTTAAAAAAAACAGTGGCGTGCATTATTTGCTTCAAAAATACCAAGAACAACTTCTGCACGAACGACACTGGTCGAAATCATGTTATATACTGCTTTTCAAAAAAAATTGTACACCTAGCATGGATTTTAAAATTGCTGGTGTACAATTTTTTTTGATAAGTAGTATATATCAAAAAAATGCCTCTTGATGAATAAAAACTGTGTAAGAACTTTCACAAAAATATCTAAAGCAGTATATCAGGGACCACCCTTAAACTATACATAAGACTTTGTAGGGAGCGAGGGGGGATTAAGTCTTGCATCAGTGGCGCACCCAGGAATATGTCTTGGGGGGGCCCGAGGCCTCTTGGGGGGGGCCAAAGCCTCATGATGGCGAATTTTAAGCTATTTTTTGTGTTTTTTTCTGAAATATGTCAAAAATATGTAAAAAAAATCTAAGGCTTGGGGGGGGGGGCGGGGCCCCGGCCCCCCCCCCCCCCCTGGGTGTGCCCATGCTTGCATTACACTTATTGTTTTTCTAATGTGGTTTTTCGTGAAAATGCGTTACGCAGTAGCGGTCCCAGAGAAGGAGTAGAGGGGCAAATATAAGAGGCACATTCTGGTGTATTACACACCTTAGCAAAAAATGTGTGCATATTAATTGGGTGATCGGTTCGCAAACAATAAAAAATGTATTTTTTTCATTTTTCATATTATTATAAACAACCTCAAAAAATCCAAATTGTGCCCCCCTTTTTAAAAGTCTGGGACCGGCCCTGTGTTATGAAGGGGGAAGGGGGTGGGTCAAAAATCTTGAATTTAATTTAAGGATAAGCCCTCATCATAGATATAAATAAAAAAATTGTGCGTGCTTAAGACCACACCGCAGAATTAATAATTGTCTCACTCCGATAGCTCAAAAAATTGTGGTTTACCTAATGGACTGTATTTAGACAAGTCCTTCGCTTTCATTTGAAGGGTATAGGAACGCACGCGAAATCGTACCTTTCTGAAGTGAAATTTAATTGAGACATAAAAATAATATTGGTATATGTTGACTATTTAAGAGCGAAATAATAGAAAAATATTAATGATGCGATCTTATAGGAGAGGGACTTACCGGTGATGTCTTGATCTCTTCCAACTGGTGCACCAGATTCGCCAGAAGTCTTCTATAGCGGTCCAGCACTCCCGAGTTTAAATGTTTGGAGTTTTAGAGGAATTTAATGGTTTTTAGAGTTCACCATTTTTTATAAAAGCGTTGATCGTTCAAAATATTTCGAGAGCGTGTCTGAATGTCGACTCACTTTTAGGTTCTCTCGTTTTTGCGGCGTGTTTCTTCGCCCTCTATAGGAAAATCGCATCACTTCTAATAAAAAGAATTTAGAATTCTAATTTTATTAAAAATAATAAAAACGCGATTTAAATTAAAATATGCAGAGGGCGGTAGTAATATGAGGATTGAATTAAAATTAGAAATATATTATTAAATGCGTTTGGAATTTAAATATTAAACTATGCCAAATTGATAGTTTATAGCTAGTTTGTAAGTTTTAAATTTAACTTAACCTATTGAGTAAAACTACAACCCAATTATACCCAATTGTAACCCAAAATATGAGTTTTAAAAATAAAAATGAAATGTTCTGAAAAAGTAATAAAAATTAGATTAAAAGAAAAAAGGTTTTTTGCGAAACCGAAACATACTGGCGGCCGAAAATGCTATGCATTTTCCAAGGGGCCAATAGGTAAAGGACACAGTTTAGAGATTGGTCTCTTTAACAAACTATCCTTGGTTTTGACAGAGGCTACTCGATTTATCCCATTCTTACCGGGAAAAATTTCAACCACTCTGCCGAGTTGCCACTGAAGGGGCGGTAATAAATCGTTTTTAATTATAACTAAGCGTCCAACTTCAGGAGTTGAAGTGGGTTCCAACCACTTACTCCTTTGTTGTAGAGTATGGAGATACTCTTGTTGCCAGCGTCTCCAAAAATCTTGGTGGATTCGTTGGAGGAGCTGCCAACGCGTGAGACGATTTATTTTAATATCAATAAAGTTTGCGTCAGGAACGGCACTTAGCGGTTCCAGAGATAAAAAGTGACCTGGGATCAGCGCGGAAATATCATTTGTATCGCTAGAAATTTCAGTGAGAGGACGCGAGTTTAAAATAGCTTCGATTTGACAAGTTACAGTGTATAGTTCTTCGAAAGTTAATATTTGATGTCCTATTAAGCGGATCAAGTGTTTTTTAACTGACTTGATTCCTGACTCCCAAAGTCCTCCAAAATTTGGACTATTACTCGGGATAAAATGCCATTTAATGGGACGCGTAGAATCAAGCTGTAAAAGCTTGCGGTTAGCTGAGAAAAAGTTAGTTGCATTATCAATATACAAATCGGATACGTAGTTTCGGCGCGCAACAAATCTGCGAAGCGCAGCAATAAAACAATCAGCGGTCAAATCGCTTGCTATTTCTATATGAATGCACTTAGTACTTAGGCAAACAAACAGACATATGTAAGCCTTCGTAGTACGATTTCCACGATGTCGACTCATGACTATATTTATTGGACCTCCGTAGTCAACACCGGTGTGCAAAAATGCTCTCAACTGAGATACGCGGGGAAACGGTAATGAACCCATCATAGGCTGAACCGACTTAGGATTGCATTTAAAACAGATTATACAAGTTGATAAAACATGTGCAATTTCGCGTTTTGCGGCAATGATCCAGTACAATTGACTAAGCAAAAAATGTACCGTCCTCACTCCTGCATGAAGATATTTTATATGGAAATGTTCGATAATCATGAGGGTGAGTTTACTCTTGCGTGGTAATAAAATTTGATGTTTCTTGTCATATTGCAGAGAGGAGTGATGCAATCTACCCCCTACTCTGATTAAATCGTGAGGATCTAAAAATAAATTTAATTTTTGCATTGATTTATTTAGTTTTAAGTTGTTTTTTAAAGCGTGAATTTCTTCTGAGAAATAAATTGACTGTTCATTTTTTATGAGTAAATGAATTGCGTTTGTTATTTCAACAAATGTCAGAAAATCTTCATTAATTTTTAAATTAGGCGGTTTTAAGAAAAATTTATTATTTAAAAAGCGTAAAACATAGGCTAAAACTCTACACATTTTAGAAAAATTAGAGTTTTCCATTAAAAGCGTGTCCAAAAAATTAGGAGCTGTATTTTGCGTTGCAATTAAAGTTAAATTAGGCAATGATTTCTCCTCTAAAAGAGTTTCAGGAGAGTCATTTTGTTCACAGTCTTTAGGCCAGTATTCATAAGATTTTCTTAAAAAATCAGGGCCGTTAAAAAATAATTTGTGATTAATTAATTCGCTGGGATAAACTCCTCTTGAAGCAACATCTGCGGGGTTTTGTGACGTTGAGATGTATGACCAATTTTTGGGTGGTACTTTATCTTGAATTTGTGTAACACGATTTTGAACGAACGTTTTCCACCTAGAAGGGTGCGCTCTTATCCAAGAAAGTGCTACTTGTGAGTCACTAAAAGCAAAAACTTGATGTATTTTCAAGCGGGACTCAAAAGTGGTTAAAACAAAGTGAACTAAATCAGCCACAAGATTACAAGCGGCTAATTCAAGTCTTGCAATACTTGTAAATTTGAGAGGAGCAACTCTAGTTTTAGAGCATAAAAGGTAAACTGATATTTCATTTTTGTAAATAACGCGTAAATATACTATTCCGGCATAAGCTTTATTACTAGCGTCCGAAAATGCGATTATTTCAATGCGTGCATTACCAGAAAAACTATTTATAAATCTAGGCAAGCGAAAATCTTTGAGTAAGGGTAGTTCCGATTTATAACGCTCCCAAAGTCGAATAATTTCAACAGGTGCTTCGGAATCCCAGTCTAATTTAAGTTTCCAAAATTCTTGAATTAGACATTTTATTAAAATGGTTACTGGCGCGAGCCAACCTAAAGGGTCATATATTTTAAAAATTTCAGAAAGTATATTGCGTTTGGTACATTCGCGACTCAAGGGTTCTACCGAGTAAGAAAAATAATCAGAACAAGGCTGCCATCTAAGACCTAAAATTTTAGTGGTCTCGTCCGTATCTAAAGAAAGCGCGGTTGGGTTTATATCGGGTTCAGACAAGTTTTCTAAAACTTTTTTGTTATTACTAGCCCATTTATGAAGCTTAAAGCCTCCAGAGTTAAGCAAACAAGATAGCTCTTTTTGAAGCGAAATAGCTTCTTGTACGGAGCTAGCGCCCGTTACAAAGTCATCGACAAAATTGTCAGACATTAAGACTTGAGAAGCGCGAGGAAAATTTTGTTTTTCATCTTCAGCCAATTGCTGTAAAACTCTAAGAGCTAAATAAGGAGCGGGGGTAGTACCGTATGTCACAGTTTTTAGACGATAATCGCGAATAGGTTCAGAGTTATTAGAACGCCACAGGATTCTTTGATAATCCTGGTGCTGAGGTGCAATTAAGATTCCACGAAACATTTTAGAAATGTCGCAACAAAGAGCTACTTCGTGTAATCGAAAATTAAGTAAAATGCTGCAAATGTCCTTTTGCAATTTAGGACCAGCGTAAAGAGTATCATTTAAGGAGAGGTTTTGGTTATTTGATTGCATAACTGTACTCGCATTAAAAACGACTCGAAGCTTAGTTGATAAGCTTTCAGGGCGTTCAATATGATGATGAGGAATGTAATAACTTTTTTCTGTAACTTCCCGGTTTTCGATTAATTCCATGTGATCCAGTGTTAAATATTCTTCCATAAAATCGGAATATTTTTTATAAGTTTCCGGCATTTTTATTAACCTTCTTTCTAGCGAGAGAAACCTCTTTAGCGCAAGATCACGACTATTTGGAAAAATCGGTTCAATATTATCGCGAAAAGGAAGAGTTACAATATAGCGTCCTTCATCATTACGAGATACCGTATTTTGAAATATTTTTTCACACATATCATCTTGAGGTGAAAGAATACGTTTCGTTTCAGGGATATTTTCTATTTCCCAAAATTTTATAAGCGAATCATTTAGCATTTTATTTGAAATTTGACAAAAAAATGATTGTGAAATTTGCTGCGTAGCGAGAGAATTAACTTTTCCCATTAAAATATAACCAAAAATGGTATTTAGCGCAATCGGTTCCTGATTATTTCCAAAAATTCGTCCATCTTGAATTATATAAGGAAACAAATCAGCTCCGATTAAAATGTCAATAGCTCCCGGTCTATAAAAGTTCGGGTCCGCGAGATTCAAATTTTTAACTATTTTCCAGTCATTTATTTTAATCTCACTGCTAGGAACTGAAGAGCATATTTGCGGCAAAATTATAGTATTAACCGATAAAGTTTGCGTGTCATTACAAGGCCTGATAATTAAATTTACAGAACCCAATTTTGACTGTAAATGTGTGTCACCAATCCCCTGGACTTCAGTAGTCACGTATACGCGGGGTAACCCTAATTTATTTGCACATTTCAAGGATAAAAATGAGAGCTGCGACCCAGTATCCAAAACTCCCCTAACAGTCTGAAAATTTCCCCTAACATCTTTGATTTCAAAAATCGCGGTTGATAAAAGTACAGCGGAATTATTCATATAAGACGAATAGCATGCACCACCGTTATTTTGGAAATTTTCGACCGTTGGTTGTTGCTGTATGCGCGCTTCGCTGCTGGACGTCGCGACGCCTGAAATTGTTTCAGTGGCAGTGGGTGCGTTTATATCGAGAGTATTAAAGTGACAAGAACTGTGGTGTCGTTTCCGGCAAAATCGACATGAATGTGTGCTTTTGCATTGGAAAGTGCGATGCATATTAGAAGTACAATTTATGCACCATTTTTTATCCTTCAGAAAATTAAATCTTTCTTGAGGAGACTTAGAAACGTAATTTGGACATAAACTTAAAGCGTGATCGCTTGAGCAAATAGGGCATTTTAATTTATGAGGGGTTTGATTTTGCGGCGAATTATTTGTACCAAAAAAGGCACGTGGAGATTGTCGCGTGTTATATTGATGCGTGGATTGCGTTTTAAAATTATTATTGTGCGATTTTGCGGGTTTATTTCTAAGAGAAACTTCCATATTAAATGAGGAACTAGCGTTTACAGTAAAAAGAGCATTGCAATGTTGATCAAAGAAATTGTAGATACTCCTATAGGAAGGAATTTCCGTAGGTTTTCCGTGAAAAAATTCAAAGCGGGTTTGAATATTATGGTCAACCGATTTAAGCAGTTTTTGCGCTAAAATAAAATCCCAAAAATCAGGTTCTAAACCAACTGTTTTAAGAGCCTCGAGATTTTTTGTAAAAATATCAAGTAGATTTCTGAGAGCTAAAGGGTCTTCAGAATTAACTTTTGGAGCGTTTTCAATGGCATTCCAATATGTTTGGGCTAAGAGGCGATCATTTTTATAGCGTTTTACTAATTGTTCAAAAGCAATAGGATAATTCGCGTCTGAGAGGGGTAATTGAGTGACCAATTCTTTTGGAGGACCTTCCAAATTTGTTACAAGCAAAGAGTATTTTTGCATATTTGGAATATTTGGATTGTCGTGAATCAAGCTTTTAAACAAATCATAAAAAGCTGGAAATTGATTCAATTCTCCATTAAATTTAATTAAATCGATCCTCGGTAAATGATAAGACATATTGTCATTTTGTTGCGAACCACCCGGAGAATGTGGATTCATGGTAAGACGGCGATTGCCACTAGAAGCCTGTGCAGAAGTTTGAAAAAGATCATTAAAAATTTCTTGAATTTGCGTGACACTTTTCTGAAAATCGTGAAGTTTTTTCCTAGCTGATTCGACCTCATTTTTATCAGCAAAAATTTCATTTAGCAAAGTAGAATGCTTTTTTGAAAACTCCGCGCGAATATCTTCAAGTTCTTCAAAGCGAATTTTAAAAGTATTGCGTTTTGTGGCGTCAGTTTTAGCTTCTAGGGCTACTGCTAAAATTTCATTAACATTGGATTCCTCCATATCTCGAAAAACTTTAATTTTCTTGATTTTCTCAGCTGCCATTTTGTATTATAATAAAAGCGTATATTAAAAGCGAATATCAAAAGCGTTTATAAAAAGCGTTTATAAAAAGCGTTTATTAAAATTAAACTGTAAATCAAAGCTATTTTAAAAGCGAAAATAATTTAAAAATATTTTTATAATTTTTTAAAAATATTTATAGAAGCGATATAAACGTAGTCATTTTTTCAGTATACCACTGAAAGAATTCCTGAAAATATATGCGTTTATGTGTATAGCGAGGTGACCTCAGATCAGTGATCCAAAACAACCGAATAAACCTTTTTTGTTAAATTGCCGAGACCAAGGATTTTATAAAAAAAACTGATATGGCGATACCTACTACACGAGCAGTAAATAAATTTATATTTTTATATTTTAAGATTTAAAAATTCTTGTAAAAAACAGTCCTCATGTTATTACCGATATTACCTGCGTTTCACTTTAGAAAGGATGATTTTTTAATTTCAAATTAATAAAAATCAAAATCCGGCGATCGAAGTGATCAAAAATATGTCTCACTCCGATAGCTCAAAAAATTGTGGTTTACCTAATGGACTGTATTTAGACAAGTCCTTCGCTTTCATTTGAAGGGTATAGGAACGCACGCGAAATCGTACCTTTCTGAAGTGAAATTTAATTGAGACATAAAAATAATATTGGTATATGTTGACTATTTAAGAGCGAAATAATAGAAAAATATTAATGATGCGATCTTATAGGAGAGGGACTTACCGGTGATGTCTTGATCTCTTCCAACTGGTGCACCAGATTCGCCAGAAGTCTTCTATAGCGGTCCAGCACTCCCGAGTTTAAATGTTTGGAGTTTTAGAGGAATTTAATGGTTTTTAGAGTTCACCATTTTTTATAAAAGCGTTGATCGTTCAAAATATTTCGAGAGCGTGTCTGAATGTCGACTCACTTTTAGGTTCTCTCGTTTTTGCGGCGTGTTTCTTCGCCCTCTATAGGAAAATCGCATCACTTCTAATAAAAAGAATTTAGAATTCTAATTTTATTAAAAATAATAAAAACGCGATTTAAATTAAAATATGCAGAGGGCGGTAGTAATATGAGGATTGAATTAAAATTAGAAATATATTATTAAATGCGTTTGGAATTTAAATATTAAACTATGCCAAATTGATAGTTTATAGCTAGTTTGTAAGTTTTAAATTTAACTTAACCTATTGAGTAAAACTACAACCCAATTATACCCAATTGTAACCCAAAATATGAGTTTTAAAAATAAAAATGAAATGTTCTGAAAAAGTAATAAAAATTAGATTAAAAGAAAAAAGGTTTTTTGCGAAACCGAAACAATAATACTGGCCTTCATCTGCACCTACTCGCATGCGGTAAAGTAATTACTTTACCGCACGCGCGCCACTAAGAAACCTTAGCAACGCGTCAACAAAACAGCTTCAATATTTGTTTACATTTTAATTTTATCTAATTTGACATGTTTATTCTTAAATTATTTAAAAAAAAAAGGTAAAATACTGTACCTAGCATATGCGGAAAGTGTCTTTACCACCCTTGACGGCTTGACCGCAAGCGCGGATTTGAGGGGGGGTAACGGGGTAATTACTCCCCCCCCTATAAAAAAAAATATGCTTTTTTTCTTAATAAAATAAGGGAAAATAGGAAAACTACCCCCTCTAGAAAAAAAATTATATTACAAAAAAAAATTTCGTCGACTATTATCCCCCCCTAGATTTTAACCCAGATCCGCGCTTGCTTGACCGAACTCCAACTGCCGTCGCGTGCGGTAAAGTATTACTTTCCGCACCTAAATTTCCGTAAATAACTATTTCCTCTTCTGTCGTTGGAAAAGTAAAAAAATATATAAGGTATGATACGCCTCTGCATTTAAAATAACTAGAGGAACGCCACTGGAATTTAAAAGCATTTACAATTTTGTTACAGATGGGTATGCAACCCAGAATGTGCTAATTTTTTAACTCCCCTTTCCATTTAAGCGCGAAAATCTGACGAGTTCGAAATCAGTAAACTAAGCAGATATTCAATGCAATTTATCCTTTTTTTATCTATACCAACAGACAAAGAAAACAGAAGAGGGTCTTTATTATATGGTCGTTTTCGAACGTGCTCCCACAGCTGACACCAAAGAAAAATAGAACTAAGCATGCGCGGCTGCCTTTGACGCTGTTTGGCAAACTCGGGACAGAATGGGGATTCTAGTATCGAATGCGTAACGAAAGTCACTTTTGTTTGCCATGTGTCAGAGAAAGAAGTTCGTTTGTTGACCTGAATATAAGAATTTGGAGAGGTAGAAATCAAGCTAGGAGCTCAAAATTGAACGTGGTCAATTTTACGCCATCTTGTGTTGCTGTAAAACAACGCGTTTAGTGAAATACGCCCTCACACGACATTTTTGGAGTTAAAAAGGTATGTAAAATAATGAAAATTTACATGGAAAATCTGGCTTTTCCAGACAAAATAAACATTGTACCTGATTATTCGATTTATCCTTGATAATTTCGTATTCTTCTGATTTGAAAATGAGGTCACAATCTTGTATCTAAGCGGCCAAATTGTGTAAAATCCGCCGTCTGGACCCAGACGGGCATCTTCTTGGAGTGACCATTTTTCGACAACTAGCGCCATAGGTGATTATTTCTTGAGACAAAAATGCCCCCTAATGTTATTTGAAGGCAACTTAATTCAAATTTTGAGAACAAAAGAAAAATAGGCGGGATTTTCCAGGGGGGAAAATTAAGAATTTATTTTAAAAAATCGGTCAGGTTGTAGACGGCTTTTTATCATTTTTACTTCATTTCTTTAATTATCCCATAAGAAATGAAGATTTTTAATCATAAAGAAACCATGCAGAAACTTATTTTTTATAAAGATGTATTTAGGTATGCCTGATTTACCCAGGAAAAATGCAGATTGGACATGGGTACATTAAGCAGGTGACAAAAAGACATACCTACCAAAATTAAATTAAGTTATGCACATTGGACAAATTTTGTGCTTAATTTAGCAGACTATAATATGCATGCAGAATATACCTACTTATATACCAAAATTAGTTATGAGAGTTTGTCCATTGCACATTATGTACTGTTGGTAAACCAATTAATTAGGTAATTTAAAAAAATTATTTCTATTAATTAATAAGAATTAAGTATGTATTAATAATTTTCCTGCAGGTTAAACAATATTAAATGTAAAACTCATAACTCAAGATGAGTGCCGAGCTAGAAGGAGTTCCAATCAAGTTAGAGCAAGTGGAGCCTTCTTCGGAACAGAATGTCACCGAGATTCAGTCTTATTTGGCTGGCTTCCAGAAAGAGATTGGAGGAGCAACCAGTACAGGTATGACCAGAGCTGAGTATAATAACTGTAATTAAACAATGAACCGACATATAAAATCAGTGTGTACCCAAAAACAAATGTTTTACTTTTTGACTTTAGCCTACAGAAATACAATATAATAATAACAATAAATATGTGTATTTTGGTAGGTTGTAAAACAATAACATTTTTTACATAAATGTGTTCACTTCCTTTTTTTTTAGACCAATATGCTCTGTTATATTTTCAAATATTTTGCACCTAATTTGGATTTTACCCAATTTTTTTTAGTGGCCTTTAACTTAAAAACTAAGTATTTTATATAAAATGTTAAGAACTTTATTGTAGGAAATTAAAATACATATTAAAAATGTCACTAAACTGGGTATAGTTTGTGGTTAGTATTCCATTGAGGTCCCAATATTGGGGTTAATTGTAAATATCACAAAAAAATAAAAATAATTTACCTATATTTAGTTTTTTGAAAAACTGTTCAGTAGAAAATGAAATGCTCTTTTAAAAGATGGATTACAAAAAAAATGTTGAAAGCTATGGATATTTTTTGATAATAAACCACAATTAGGTATAAAGTTTTTTCTAATTTTCTGAAAAACTAAGCCTTCTACAAAAAGTGCATAATAAACTTTATTGTAGAAAATTAAGTTATTTAAGAAAAGTTTCACGCGGTCACCACTCCCTATCGCGTCCTTAAATTGTGGGTATTTTTAATCCAAAACAAAACATTGGGACGCCAATGGAATGCTAATTGTAAACTTAACGCAGTTGGGTTTTCTAAAATAAAGTTAAACATAGTCTCGGCCAATTGGCTACTATATTTCAGGCCGAACTCGTAGCCATTGAACTGTGTGCCCGGTGGATTACTGACTACGAATGGACCAACAGGACAATAAAAATCTTCTCCGACAGTCAAGCAGCCTTAAGAGCGCTTGATTCCTATACGGTCTCATCGAGAACCGTGAGGAACTGTAAAGATTCGCTGAATGCGCTTGGTAGCGCTAACAATGTATCATTAGTATGGATACCAGGGCATTCTGGGCACAAGGGAAATGAGGCCGTAGACCTAGCAGCGAGGGAAGCGGCATCTGCCGAATTTTTCGGCCCCAAGCCAGTCCTGGGGATATCATACAATGCTGCTAAATCAACCATATTAAAATGGATGGAGAATAGCTTCCAACAATACTGGATAAATATGCCAGAACTGGCTCACACTAAAGAGTTCATTAAAGGACCTTGTAGAAACAGAGCCAGGAACATTATTGGACTTACCAGACAGGAGATACGTATAGTGACTGGTCTTTATATGGGTCACTGTCGACTGAGAGTACCCATGCACAGAATGGGACTAACAGAGAGACCGAATGTAGACTCTGTATGGAGGATGACGAAACAGTCAGACATGTACTGTGCGAATCTCCGGCTATTGCACGTTTACGTCAGAATACTTTCAATAAACCTCAGATCGACTCAGAAGATCTGAACAGTGTCTAACCCAAACTGATAGCCGGCCTTTTTGGAGGATTAGGCATACAGTGGTGAGAAACCACTCAAAGGTGAGCCACAATCGACCCACTGGTGGTTGCAGTGGAAGGGCTCCAAGGCCCACTCACATATGAATCATCAATCATCAAAATAAAGTTTTTAATTCATTTTCTCTAAAATGCTTAGTTTGTTTAGTAAATTAGATAAAATCTATTTTCAGTTTATTGTGCATATAAAATATAATGTGGAAATACATGGGAAATGAGGCTATTGCTAAAATTTTAGGGTTTTTATCAAGGGTAGGCACTACAATTAATCATAAAAAAATTGGCGAAAATCCAAAATGGCAGCTAAATGGTTGAAACAATAAATCTTAAATTATTAGTCTGACAAAAACACACGATGGGAGCATTTTTGTAAAAAAAATTATTTTCTTCAATTTTTAAAGTTACCTATTTAAAAAAACTGATTTTTGCTGGCTTTTTGCCTAGCAAACTTATTAGTACCCACCTTCTGCTAAATCTGATAAATAACACCATTTTTAACATCTTAAAAAAGGTGATATTCGCGGATCGCTACCTTTATTTATTAAGTTTTCCATTTAGTCCCATGGAAGCTGGGACTTACTATACAAAAATTTTCAGTGACTATACACTTTAAAATAAATATTAACTATTTTTTATTCCAAAAACAAAAACATCTCGAACATTAGAAAAAAATATATAATATTATATAAAATATATACTATGTGTTTACCCAGACAAAATGTTTTTAGACTGAGGGGCAGTCATATACACATTGTAAAAGTCCACATTGTAGATCTCATACTTATTTTCAATTAAAAAAACTGGTACAGTTGCCGACTCGTTCATGAAAATTTCTTTTACCAGACCTTTCTTAAAAATATGATTCATCTTGTAGCTCACTTGCTTGTCGAGTATAAGAGAAAAATCTAAAAAAAGATTTCAACTCATGTTTCAAATTTACCTAAAAAAAACGTACAAGCTATCCAAAATTTTTAGGGGGTTTCGGGTCTCTAGGAGAGAGGAGACAGAAAAAATAACTTTAAAGTTAAAAATCACATCTTAATATATTTAGAATGTTTTTAACACAGTAGAAAAAATAAAATAAAAACAAACAATATAAAAAATATAACAGTTATGACAGTTATATTCTTTGTTAAAAAGACTATAAAAAAGCAATTTACACCAAGATGAAATTTTCATAAATATGAAAAAGTTATAGACCATCTCCCAAAATGCAGACTTTCCAAAAGCTCTCTGTAGCTTAAAAACGGCTTGCTCTATAAAGATGCGTTTTTTATTCTCTTAAAAATCGAGGCTATCTGAACAAACAACTCCCCAAAAACCTCGAATTTCAGAGACCCTATAAGACCTAGTTGTTATAGGTGTTGAGGGAGCTTTATTTTTGGTGGAAATAAATTTCCAATCAATGTGTGAAAATTACGTTGTTCAAGCTTCTGTCATTCTTGACATATACAGAGTGTCCCATAACCTGGGGGCCATAGGCCAACAGGTGATAGAGGAGGTTCATAGTTCATGTAATGCAGGGGTCAAAACTCTTTCTTTATCGAGATATAGAGCATCAAATTTGGCGATTTTTTAAACCTTTTTAATAATAACTTTTTTTAAAAACAGTAAAAATATGAAAGTCCTCGGCGTGTATTAAAACAAAAGCAACCATTTAAAACATCAAATTTAAAAAAGATAATGCGGTCAAATTTTTTTTTGGAAAAACTATTTTTTGCTATAAACTTTTATAAATTTATAATACACGCAATATTTTTCTTGATGTTTTTTTATTATTAAAAATAAGTCTTTAGGAAAACAATAATAAAATAGTATTGATATGTTTTTAAAAGAATAAGTAAGCAAAAATAAAAAAAATCAATAAATATTATATTTTTGGAAGTTATTTTGACAGCCTGTAATTTTATCAAAACAGGGAATACCACATTTTTGGATCACAATTAGCTATGTATTCATTTGGGGGTGACAGATTTGCTTTTTTTTGTAAAACCCTTTTTTCCCCACTCCTCTAACTTAAAAATCCTATATCTTAAAAACCGATGAGCGTTAACCCCCATGTTATATAAACTTTTTTATCAGAAATAACTTCCTTTATCACCTGCTGCGCTATGGCCTCTAAGTTATAAGAGACCCTCTGTATGTATATTTTTTCTTAAAATTTATAACTGGCAAACTTTTAAATTATTTCAAATGTTGTTAAAAATGTGATTTTCAATCTAAATTTGAACCCCGCGTTTTGTCATCTGCTGTGTTTTTTGAATTATGATTTTTAAACAAAGTTCAATCGACCCCCTTGCAGCCTCCCCCCTCTCACCAAAAACTAATGGCCTTATCCACGGGCACCGCAAAACTTTTGTGCCAAATTTGGTTAAAATCGATTTATTGGTTTTCGAGTTATCGTTCCCAGAGAGACAGACGGACAGACACCATCTCAATATTTATGAGTTAAGACATAGCTTATTTTGAGTGAAATAGGAATATGTTTGAGGATACCTTTAAAGGTCAAGACATTGTTTTTTGACAAATCCATAACATCTTTGCTTCGAAAGAAATACACTCTATGTCCTTTTGTCAACACTGCGGGTCCAAGAACCATGGCGGGCCACATGGTCAGTTTGTATTTTTTGGCAAAGGCCAGGTGGAACGGATCATAACTACAAAAAAATTAATGGATCCATGACGGATCTGATACTTTCCTAGCTAGCCTATTAGCTCACTTCAAGTGAAGCCATTGAAAACAGTTTTTGTAAATATCTTAAAAACTAAAGCTCTTACAAAGTTTTTGGTTATAACACAAATTATTGAGCAAAATGTAGTCTACTATATTTCGAAAACCTTATATTGATACGACGCTTCATTAAAAAGTTGGCTTTTGAAAAAATTTTAATTGTCAAAAAGCTGTCATTAGCATTAATGGATTTAGACCAAAACATATTCAGCTCGTTAGAGTGTCGAACACTATTTTACCTGAAAATTTTATAAAAATCGGTTCAGCGGTTTAGGGCTATCCTGTTACGGACAGAAATAATAATGTATATAAAGTTAGCAGAACAACTTTGGAAATTGAAAAAAATTATATGTTCATAATTTCCCGTTAATTATCCGTAAATTAGTTTATATAAAGTTAGCAGAACACCTATAGAACCAAGAAAAAAATTTTAGTTCACAATTTGCCGTTAATTATCCGTAAATTAGTTGTAAAAACAAAAAATTTGCCGTGGCTGTTTTTTCCAAAAAAATATGGTGTTTTGCTAACTTTATATAAAGTTAGCAGAACACCTATAGAAACAATGGATTTATCTAAAAAAAATTAGTTCACAATTTGCTGTTAATTATCCGTAAATTAGCAGTAGCTCTAAAAAACTGGATTTACCATATACACACTACAGTTTGCTGACGACCAAGTAATTGTACTAATGATAAAGAAGACATGGAGTATGTGATGAGAAAGGTAACAGAAGAATACCAAAAGTGGGGGTTAACAGTAAACGTGGACCAGATGCAGTACTTATGTATTGGAAACGAATCAAGTGAGAACTAGATAATGGACAAACAATATCTCCATGCAATGAGTATGTATACTTGGGTGTCACATTTGATAAGACAGGAACAGACTGTAAAGAACTGCAAAAAAGAATAGTAAAAGAAAAAAGGTTATTGGATGTCTTAACAGTATTTTATGGAGCATAGATATAAAAAAGAATGTAAAATTTAACATCTATGAAACAATGGTGAAAAGCACGCTGTTGTATGGAATAGAGACTTGTCGTGTAACAGAAAAATACAAAACAAAAATGGAAAGTGTCGAAATGGAGGCAATAAGAAGATCAATGAGAATGTCTAGATCGGAAATAAGATCATAAAAGAATGAATGGGAATCGAGGGACGCATAAGGGATGACATCACTAAAAGAAAATTGATATGGTACGGCCATGTACAACGGATGAACGACGAAAGATTACCAAAGCAGGTCGTAGAATATCAACCAATAGAGCGCAGAAAAAGAGGGCGTCCTAAACTGGAATGGCAACAGTCAATCCAAATATCAATGAGCCAAAAAAACCTGTCAGAAGATGATTTTCAGGATCAAAGGAGGTGGAGGCCTCGGATAACTTAGAAAAACTAAACCGACATAGTAGTAGTATCATTTTCTTACAAATTGGGATGTACTATACTTCCTTCACTTGAAGAACTTGATTCTATCAATTTAAATTTTCCAATTTTCGAATAAAACTTTTTTTTGGGTTTCTTCTTTCTCATTTTTGTGCTGCAAGCTTGATAGACTAAAATTTATTTTACTTCGAAGACATTATTAAAAATACTATTATAAACAAAAACAAATAATATTATTGTTTATGTTTACTTCTGTAACATACATTTTTTACTGTCAAAAATGAAAATAAATAATAGGGAGATTTAATACAAATACAGATTTTTTTAAATGTCTGTGTGGATTAGGGTAAGGACACGACTTATCGTAAAGCAAGCTTTACGATGAGTGTCCTTAGATTGGAGAGATAAGAAAATAAGTGGTTTTTGGTAAGGTCACTATACCACGAAGTTCCTTCTTAAAAGGACCTTCGTGATATAGTGACCTTAGTTCTTGGGGTCTTATAGTGGGGCTATGTGTATTTACCAGAGATATTAGAACATTAATGTTCTAATATCCGTGGTATTTACTCCAAGCAAAAAAATTTCACGTTAATATATTTAAAAATTAACAAACCTGATCCTGCCTTGAATTTGAAAACAAAAAAATATAGGCTGATAAAAAAATAATGGAAATGTTAGCCTTCGACAGTGTTATAATTCAAAGAGCTTGTAATGGACAAAATAAAAAATTATTTACCGCATGGAAATAATACATTGTTTCGATAACACCCTATACATATATCACTAGGGAAACTGGGCTATACTAAATTATTTTTTTTTGCAGGAGATGACGCCGATGGAGAAGAAGGAACTTATTTTGTGGATCAAGCAGGACACTATTATTATCAGGCTAAGGTAATTCATAATTTTGAGTAAATTCGAATTATGCAAAACGCGATTCGCAGAAAGTAGTTAGGGAGCGGTCTAAGAAAGATTTTTATTTAAACACTGCATCAAAATTAGTTGCTCAAAAATCAATTTTTGCAATGAGCGGATAAAATAAATTAAAAGTGTCAATTAAAAATGGGACCCACCTTAAAAAATGTTTAAAAAATATTTTTAATTTATATCTAATATATTATTTGTTTAAATTTATTTGTTTCTTTTGTAAATTGTTTAAATGTAAAATGTAATTTAAAGTTACTTGTTGAACAAAACATTGTAATGCAAATAACTTACCTAACCTTTACTAGGGGGCAGCGCAACCCGTGTTGACAGTAGTGCCAACTGTAACACAAAACGAAGATGGTGAAAGCTTTATTCTCAATCAAGAGAGCCAGGACGAAGATGAGGCGGAAGATACGGAAACGGTAAGTAAATTTCAAATTATGAAAGTAATTTATTATACATATCGTCCCCGTTATTTTCGGAGATATCGATTTCTTATCACTCTTGAAACAAGTTTGTTTGCTCGTTCAAGATATCTAGATGTTGCATTAAAAAGATAATGAAAAATTGAATAAAAAATTGGTCAGCTTTAACTGGATAACTCAAAATGCATACATTGTTGCACTAAGGGGGCGAATGATGTATGGGCAATTTTTTTTTAAATACGGCCACTCACTTAATTTTTTTTTTGCATTTAACAGCTTTAAAGATGCTGAAACTAAAGTTTGATTGTTTTATTTTCTGAAAAATCTAAAATCAGAACCGTATTTTATTGATAAATTATGACAAGTGTCACTTGTGTCACCTACTTTTTTATTTCAATTTTTAATAAACTTAAAAATTAGTACCGGTTGATAATACCAATAATAGTTTTATTAATAAGCAGCTGTGTTTTAAATAATATCTCTTGACTTGAATTTGAATTTTAGAAAAATTAAGTATTTAAAAAAAAGCGTCAAAAAAATGTGTAGAGAAAAAAAAATTGCGTGCAGGCTTAAATGTTAAAAAAAAATATTTTTGGGAAAAAATGGCGCCGAAGGCAAAAATTAAATGCTTTTCAGAAAATGGTGCCGCAGAATGCAGTTTATAGAATATTAAAAAAGTACCGGAAATTGACAAAAATGGCACGGAACTTTAAAATACTCTGCCAATCTATGGGCACCTAAGCTCACAGTAGGTACTATAGTTATAGTGTGAGCTAATATAATCAAAAACTGAAATATATTTTATTCAACTCCAGACTCAATTACCTTTCGTTTGATACCACACAAGCCATGTTTTGACTTAAACTCAAATTTTTTCAATCTACCCCCACCCTTTTAAAAAAAAACTAAAATGTATTTTGTTTAACTCCAGACTCAATTACCTTTCGTTTGATATCACACACGCCATATTTTCACTTAAACTCTAATTTTTGACATCTACCCCCACCCTTTTTTTAAAAATAAACTAAAATTCATTTTTTTTAACTCCAGACTTAATTACCTTTCGTTTGATATCACACACGCCATATTTTCACATAAACTCTAATTTTTGGAATCTACCCCCACCCTTTTATTTGGCTTGCGTTCGGTGGATTTTGTTCATTTTTAAATGGGACCATCACGGCCCAAGACCCAACTTAGGTACCAAATTTCATTAAAATCGGACAAGCGGTTTTTGAGTTATGCGGGTTGGTCGTTACAGACAGACAGACAGACAGACAGCAAAACAAAAAAGTTTCAAAATCATCTGAAACGTAAAGTTATATAAAAAATTTTGAAATTTTTTCTCGAAAAAATTACGATCACCATAGCTCACACTACTTATGTGTGAGCTAAAATGCGGTACTTTTGTGAAAAAAACGCGCTAATAAAAATATTTTGTAGAAAAATGGAAAAAATAATTTGTATTTAATTCAATAATTCATAGAATGAATAGGGCAAACATTTTTGAGAAAAATGGCATCAAATGAAGAATTTTGGGTTAGTTTTGAAAGCATAAGCGTCGCAGTTTGAGATTTATATAAATTATGCTAATTTCGTTTGCAAGGGGGGTTGATTTTCAGCTTAGGGGCTAAGCCCCTAGCCCTTCCTTTAATGCGGCCCTGCAAACAAATTAAAAAATAATAAAAAATTGGCGTTACCAATACCTTTATTTTAGTTTATAAAAACTACGTTACTCTAATGTGTGCTGTCGTTTTTAAGATAAATGTAATTATTAAAAAATTAAATTAAACAAAATTTTTAGCCACCTTTCGTTAAAATCGGTTTATTGGCTTTTGGGTTATTGTGTTCCAGAGAGAGGCCAGACACCATCGCAAAAATGTCTAAAAATTATAATAAAATTGACAGAATTTGCTGCTTTTGTTCTTTTTTGTATTTTTTGAGCACTAGTTTGTCTAAATTCCTCACAAGTTCAATTATAATGGTTTGGCCTTGGTTGGCCCAAAAAGAGTAGTTGGTTTTCCAAGAGTCGAAAGAGTATAATACTCTACAAAAGAGTATAGCTGGTCACCATATAATTACGCGATCGTTTTTCAGCCGATAGCAGTACAAGCCGACGACCAAAACCAAATCCTAATAAATTCCGGCAACTCGTTTCAACGGGTAACAGTGCTGCCATCTGACAACAACAGCGGTGAACTGAGTTACGTTTTGATTGTGCAGAATGATATGAAACCCGATGGAAATCAGACTGACGGGGATCAGGATATGGCAGGTTAGTTAGTCTTGTGGAATGCGAATAGCCCAGGGAAATTAGTTCAAAAAATGGCTCAAGGCGGAATTTGAGGTAACAAGCTGAACTTTTCCAGATATCTTCGTTTTGATATTCTAATGAAGTACAAAAATACAGGGTGTAAACGGTATTACTCATAATGAGTGATATGAATGGGGTCAAATATTAGTTATTTTCGAAATAAAAAGCATTAAAGTTTAAAAATTTTGGCAACACTGCGCATTTCGCGCGAATTCTTTCAAAAGCCACAGTGGGTTTTGACTCAAACGCCTTTAATGTTAAAGGTGATAGTTGAATTAAATACCTATTTATGTGCAGTAAGTATCTTCGCATTTCCTTTTTTGTGATTTTATTGTTTTGTTTTTAAACTGCTTTTTAAAAACATAAACACTAAACAGTTCACTTAAAAGAACGACTCACAGTTGGTGTTCATCAGCACTATCAGCAGGTACATAACCTAAATACGAGCATTATGGTTTAATAAAATTAATTAAACCATTATTCTTTATACCCAAAAGATAAAAGAATGTTTTCAAACAAAAAGAGCTTGATAAACAAGGTTTAATTGTATGAGCACTTGGTTGAACAAAGTAAAAGCGTTAAAGGTTAATAAAACAATTATTTACCCGCAAAACGTGATATTTTTTGGTTGGTTGCATTTTGAGGGGTTCTCCTACACTGGTATTTTTTCTGGAGGGGTTTAATTTTTTTTAAAACTCACTAAATAATTATTTTTTAATGGAATTCTTTCACAATAGAATCCCGCAGCGAGGTAAGAGCTTCGGTGAGCTTCACCATGCATGTCAGCATCCTCCTGGATAGAATACATTTTGTTTATGTTCAGTCTTGAGCAACATTTTTTGTAAAATTCATTATCGCCCCGCTTGGTCTGTCCATGGACGCTCCATATTCAGACCACCTTCAGACTGAGACGAAACAGTCAGGTGATACGCGACTGCAGGCAAAAATTTGAACTTGTCGGCTAATCTACAAAGGGATTTTCCTGGGCACAGTGGGTTTTGACTCATCGCCTTTTATCTTAAAGGTGATAGTTGAATTAAATACCTATTTATGTGCAGTAGGTATCTTCACATTTTCTTTTTTGTGATTTTATTGTTTTGTTTTTAAACTGCTTTTTAAAAACATAAACAGTTCGCTTAAAAGAACGACTTACCCCAAAGTTAGTGTTCATCAGCACTATCAGCAGGTACATAACCTAAATACGAGCATTACGGTTTAATAAAATTAATTAAACCATTATTCTTTATACCTAAAAGATAAAAGGATGTTTTAAAACAAAAATAGCTTGATAAACAAGGTTTAATTGTATGAGCACTTGGTTGAACAAAGTAAAAGCGTTAAAGGTTAATAAAACAATTATTTACCCGCAAAACGTGATATTTTTTGGTGGAAATAATCACCTCACTACACTGCACTGGTTGCATTTTGAGGGGTTCTCCTACGCTGGTATTTTTTCTGGAGGGGTTTAATTTTTTTTAAAACTCACTAAATAATTATTTTTTAATGGAAATTCTCTCCCGATAGAATTCCGCAGCGAGATAAGAGCTTCGGTGAGCTTCACCATGCATGTCAGCATACTCCTGGATAGAATACATTTTGTTTTTGTTCAGTCTTACGCAAATTTTTTTGTAAAATTCATCATCGCCCCGCTTTGTCCGTCCACGCACGCTAAATAGTCAGACTGAGACGAGACAGTCAGGTGATAGGCGACTGCAGGCAAACATTTGAACTTGTCGGCTAATCTACAACACAGAAGACCACGGTTCGGTCCGCTTTGAACGAGTCAATATGTTATGATCTACAATGGGATTTTTCTGGGCACAGGTGTGAAGCTAAAGTTAAAGATCAAGTTTTCGTGTGGGTTAAAATGATGCGCTAATGCCGTTCATTTTTAAACTAGTTAACTTTCAAGAAAACTTGTGCTTTTTAAAAATAATTTTTTAAACTTTTAGACCAAGACTTTTTTAGATCTATTTAAGACTATTCCTGCTTAAAAATTATTAAGGTTCAACGTCAAATTTGTAGTATTTGAAAGATAATGGCTGCTAAATTTTAAAACTTTGACACGATTTGGACAAAAATCACTTGAGTTTTGACCCCCATGTTATATGAAATTTTTACTTATTTTAGCCTCCTCTATCAACCAATAAAATTTTAACAAACGTGAAATTTCGTACCCGTGAATTTAAAAATCAAACAAGTTTCATGGCTAATCGGGCAAAAAGGAGTTTTTTGTTTCCCTTATATTTTATACTGATTTTTAAATTCACGGGTACGAAATTTCACGTTTGTTAGTATTATTTGGCTTAAAAATTCCGTTGATTGACGCTCACTGTCTTGATGACGGGTAAAAATGCAAAATGCGTTGATCCGGCCTGAAAAGACAAAGAGCTGTCGTAGGTCACGGACTATAGTTGTTTTCTTTTATTTGCATTCGATCTTTTTATTGATCGATATTGTATAGCAGTGTTTTTCCCTGCTTTTGGTTTTTTGTTTCTCTCGTATCTCGGTAGATGGCGCCTCTTGCAATAGTTCGCTCACTAATTACATTTAATTAGAGACAAAACCGTCTGATTAACTTCGCAAGATTTGTCACTTGACCAGCAGTGTTCTGAGGAGTCCCATAAGGACGAAACGGTTAACTGTGCGGTTAAGCTTTCAAGCTACCCACGGAAAAATATAAGGGAAACAAAAAACTCCTTTTTGCCCGATTAGCCATGAAACTTGTTTGATTTTGATCAATAAAATTTTATGAGCCATACCATTTACACATATTAAAAAATACGCGCTCCCGTTTTTTCACGTTATATCTCTAAAACGGTCGATTGTGCGAAAAATGTATATAACCAAACTTGTAGAGAATACTAATGTACGTAACTTTTGATATGACATATTAAAACGTCAAGCGAACCGGAATCAAGTTTTTTTGCTAAAAAAATAAATTTTCATGATTTTTGATCTTCGACATTTTAAGGCGCACACGGGTGAGAATATGAGATTTTTCAGTATCTCATTAAGTAGATTATCAAAACGAAGGTCAGGAAGGTGCAAAAATTAAGCTTGTGAATGGTAAAAATATTAAATGATTGGGTAATATATATAAAACCTCTCAACTATGAAAGATACTTAAAGTGTTGCTTTAATAAGTGGATAATACGTTTTTTTTCCAAATTTTTTGACAGTTTATGACTTCGATGACCAAGAAGAAGAAGAACCCGAGAATGCACTGTCAGACGAAGAAGACGACAAATCAAAAATTGTCAAAATCGTACCGAGGAAGTCGCAGAGTGTCTCACAAGCTCACATGTGCAACTATTGCAACTACACCACTTCCAAGAGATATTTATTGTCGAGGCACATGAAAAGCCATTCTGAAGAAAGGTAAGATATCTTCTGTATCGCCTTATATCTTCTGGATATTTTTATTTCGGTAACGAGTTTTCTTTAAGAAAAATATAAAATTCTGAAATAATTTGACTTGGTTTTTAAAAAATTGATTAAAACGTGTAAAAAACATTTTTATGATTTTGTTAAATTAACCCCATTTACGGATATCGCTGGAGAGTTTGTTATACGTCAAACCCCACCGAGTTAAACATTGCTAAAAAGGGAATTTCACTTTCTACTAAAGTATAGTATTAATTTTTTCATATTAAGCTTAGTTTCTGAGAAAATTAAATAAAATCTGTAATAAAAATGGTATATTTTCTGTTTCTTTAAAATTGTTTTAATTTACGGATGACCCTAAAGTTTTAATTATGAAACCAATCCGATCATGTTCTACATCATTTAAAAGGAAATTTTATTGACTGTAACAAAATATAACACGTGTTCATGTAGATATTAGTTTTAAAAAAATCGAATCAACCTTGGTAAACATGGGTATTTTTTAAACTTTTTTAAATTACTTCAATTAACGGACGCCGCGGAGAGTTTGTTAGCAGTCTAACTCCATTAAACTATATTTTGTTAAAAATTAAATTTTATTTTCTACAATAAAGTATATTATAAATTTTTCTCTCAGAAGCTTAGTTTTTAAGAAAGTTTGAAAAAACCTTAAACTTTCAGATTTTGGGGGTTCTGGGGGGGTTTTGAAGGTTTTTGCAGCTATTTAAAAAAAACTAATAATAATATGATATTATTTTTTAGTTACATAAATATATACAGGGTGTTCCAACTAAAAGGTAACAGACGTGTTTTTTGGTATTTTTTGTGTGAATTTGGAGAAACGCTCGGACACGTCGATTTTGTTTGCGAGGGGGACACCTTTTGGCTATCTTGAAATTTTTGTAGCGCGCACCATCTTCGAGGGGTATACTTTACCCCTCTTTTGACTAGGGAAAGTGGGTCTAGTGATACCTTGTTTTGAAGGCCTCTTGAATGTCTTTACAACCGTGTAAAAATTTCAAAAATCTATCTATTAGTGTTTGGGATAATTACCTTCAAACTTTCAAATTTAACATGTACTGATAAAATAAAAATTTAATCAGAATTTTATATTTTTCGGATTTGATTTTTATTTTATCATTCCATGTAAAATTTGAAAATTTGAAAGCAAATATCTCAAAAACTAATCTATTGATTTTCGAAATTTTTACACGGTTTTAAAGATATTCAAGAGAACTTCAAAAGAAGGTATCACTAGACCCACTTTCCCTATTCAAAATATAGGGGTAAAGTATACCCCTCGAAGATGGTGCGCGCTACAAAAGTTTCAAGATAGCCAAAAAGTGCCCCCCTCGTAAACAAAATGGACGTGTCCGAGCGTTTCTCCAAATTCACACAAAAAATACGAAAAAACACGTCTGTTACCTTTTAGTTGGAACACCCTGTATTTTGAATGTACACCTGTACCAATTTGGGCTTTACAGCGGCAATTTAAAATTTCGCCACCATGTTGGCCGCCATCTTGACAGGGGCTGAGATCCTGTCAACAATTCGAGGTGGCAACAGGGATATTCGGATTCAGTGGGGTCGAAATAGGGGGAATTAACCATTTTCCAAAAAGTAATATACCTAAAATGCTTGTAGAAAGTAAATTTTCCGATTTCTTGCGTTAACTAATAGGATCACCATAGAATCTTGCCAACTTTTATGATGTTTTATATGGCTACCCAAACAACTATCCAAAAGACTTGCTCACCTCTAGTGTAAAACAACTGTTAACAAGTATTAATGGCCTTTAATAGTTACCATTATTGTATAGATTTTATTTTTAGGCCCCACAAATGTAGCGTGTGTGAACGCGGCTTCAAGACCATAGCGTCACTCCAGAACCATGTCAATACCCATACCGGTACCAAACCCCATCAGTGCAAGTACTGCGAAGCTGCGTTTACAACTTCAGGTCAGAAAACTAATAAGTAATTCATTAGGGGGGATTTTTGATAGATCAAAATTTCAAACTGTCATGGACCATGTTATTTTTGTTCAGTATTATTAAATTTTTTATTTCAACAAAAACTAACCCGGCAACCGTTTTTATTTTTGATTACTTTCTTGATTTATTGTTTTAAAAATATAACTTGGGCCAAAATTTTTTTTTACTATAGTTTTTCTACCCTTCGCTTTTTGGGATTTGATTAAAAGCTAAAGCTAAGACTTAAGGCTATACGACTTTTTCTCTCGGAGAGGGAGGACTGGTTAAAGAACAGGACCAATTTTTCAAATAACGATAGCTTCTATTATACCGACGGATCCAAAATGCCAGCGGGCGTTGGATCTGGAGTTGTTAGTATTCAGGAAAAAGTCGAGATTAAACATAGTCTCGGCCAATTGGCTACTATATTTCAGGCCGAACTCGTAGCCATTAAACTGTGTGCCCGGTGGATTACTGACCACGAATGGACCAACAGGACAATAAAAATCTTCTCCGACAGTTAAGCAGCCTTAAGAGCGCTTGATTCCTATACGGTCTCATCGAGAACCGTGAGGAGCTGTAAGGATTCGCTGAATGTGCTTGGTAGCGCTAACAATATGTCATTAGTATGGATACTAGCGCATTCTGGGCACGAGGGAAATGAGGCCGTGTTACGTTGGCTTTTAAGCTTACATAAAAATATTAGGTATCCCCTATATTAATTTAACACTCTGGATATATATTAGAAATAATTCGGTCTAATGCAAAAAATTAGATGGACCACAAAAAAAAACAAAGGCGATAAGGTTTTTTTTGTCGCGTGCCCAGTCAGAATTTAACACATACGAGAACAGAAATTATTCGATGTTGCGATGTGAACACAGGCTTGAAGCCGGAGATTTTGATTTATTCACTCGTTACAATACATTTTAAACTTGCATTTTTTTTGAGTTGCATTGCGTTGCATTGTGCAAGTTTAGAAAACCCTAAAGGGTATAGTGATTTGAGTTCGAGTTATACTGAGAGTGGAAAAACGTCTCGTGAAATTTTGTGAGGGTGGATTTCCGGGGTGAGTTTTTCTTATCTTTACTTTTTCTATTTTTTTCTTAAAGTTTTGGCTAGGCTAAAGACAGCTTTCTTCTATTTTCCTAGGCTAGAAAATAGGTAAAACAGCCAGGAAACTGTTAACTCCAAAATCTACATATAGTAAATTCAGATCTGACTTGAGATGAGATGAGAAAAGACATTTTAATAACTTACTTAAATAATTACTAATTATTTTTATTGAGGGCCAATTACTTATCTTTTTAATTACCAGCTAATTAATTTCATAATAAAAAAACAAGTTGATACTTAACTTCTTTATTACAAAAGAAAATAAAAGTTCGAATACTGCTTTAATTTGGTATAACAAAAAATCTAACATTCTAAGAGAAAAATATCTTGAAAACTAAATCATTACATAACTCTTAAACTAACTTAAAATAAAATGTACAAGATAAAATATACTGAGGGTTGTTTTTCCTCTTTCAGACGTTTTTATATGGCGAAGTTTTGGTTGCTAAAGTACCAAATATTTCGTAGTTCAAATTTTGAAGTTTACAACAAGTACATAATGAGCCCATTGCTATTATTTTGAGGAGTCAATAAACTACTTTTGAGGTCCTATGTTAGCTGTGAATCTCTTCGAGAAAAGCACAGTACCTGTCATTTTCCTGCATATTTAAAGCCCTGGAAATAAGGCTAAGTACCACGTAGTGGGTTTTATTATTTTACAACGGAAAGTTGTCCATCCATCTATCCATCATAGTGTCGGTTGTTAGCACTAATTTTGGACGTTTTGTGGTTTATAATAAAATGACTTTTGCTTAAAGCATTCGGTTTTTTCGGCTAGTAAATGAACTATGGTTGACAAGCGTTCGTTATCTTAATTAAAATTATGCGGTAATTAAGTCGTTAATTAAGATAAGTAGGTAAACTTATTTAAAATTAAGTTAGTTTTTTATGCATACGTATGCGCCCAAAGATAGGTTTTATTTAAGATAAAACAAATGTCTTTTTGTAAATTTGCTCAGGTTTTTTTATAAAGTTGAAATCTTTTATAATTTTTTTGTTCCTTTTTTTTCCTTGCCCTGGAAATACGAGTTGAGATAAAAATAACTCAGATTTTGTTTGAACAGTAAAATATTAAAGATGATAAATTACAATTGCAATAAATATCTTTAAATATTTATTTATTTTCATAATTATGTTAGAGACACCAGAGGTAAAATTTTGGTTTGGTGGTATCGACTTTAGGGTATGTGGGCATGAATAAACCACCTGGCGCCTTTTTGAACACCAGTAAATTTTAGCCTGCGACCTTCTTCGGCTGTTAGCTAGCGGCACATACCTTTAATGTGTTACAGCGTTCTGGTGGTCTCTTATTTTTGATAAGGCCCTTCTGGCACTTATCTTTAAAACTACGTAACAGCCGCAGACCTAGCAGCGAAGGAAGCGGCATCTGCCGAATTTTTCGGCCCCGAGCCAGCCCTGGGGATATCATACAATGCTGCTAAATTAACCATATTAAAATGGATGGAGAATAGCTTCCAACAATACTGGATAAATATACCAGAACTGGCTCACTCTAAAGAGTTCATTAAAGAACAGTAGAAACAGAGCCAGGAACATTATTGGACTTACCAGACAGGAAATACGTATAGTAACTGGTCTTTTTACGGGTCACTGTCGACTGAGAGTACCCATGCACAGAATGGGACTAACCGAAGAGACCGAATGTAGACTCTGTATGGAGGATGACGAAACAGTCAGACATGTACTGTGCGAATGTCCGGCTATTGCACGTTTACATCAGAACACTTTCGGTAAACCTCAGATTGACTCAGAAAATTTGAACAGTGTCCCACCCAAACTGATAGCCGGCCTTTTTGGAGGATTAGGCATACAGTGGTGAGAAACCACTCAAAAGTGAGCCACAATAGACCCACTGGTGGCCGCAGTGGAAGGGCTGTAAAGCCCACTCACATATGAATCATCAAAATTGATAATTTTCAAAAAAAAATTTGCGCCATTATACTCGATTGTAAACACTAAACCAAAAAGCCACGGCTTCGCCGTGGTCAAAAAGGTATCAACCAAAAAAATTGGGTAAGAATTAATAAAGTTGTACCTTTAAGAATTAGGTGCTGATTTAACCTTTTGTGTTACATAGGTCGGTTTTTTTCTACTGTGAATTTATCAAAGACAATTCAATTTTTACGGTAATGAACTTTGCAGAAAGTTTGGGCCTTGTACTACATACACTGTAATTTAAATTTATTTTTAACCCACTTGCCAAAAGCTTATGTACGCCAATGACGTAATCTTAAATATTGACAAGAAAGCTACCTCTTTGCCGTTTAGATGGACATATCACTTTTAAAAATTGGATAAGAAATAAGAACATTTTATCACATCAAAATAGGTACATTTTTTGAAAAGTTGGCAAAAAAACTATCAAGTTAGCGTGGCTGCTGTTGCGATTCGTTGACATTTACTTTTCTTTTTATTATTTGAAATCAAATAACAAACAAAATACAGATGTTATTTTTTATTAACAGGAGAACTGGTCCGTCACGTCCGTTACAAGCATACACACGAAAAACCCCACAAATGTCACGAGTGTGACTACGCAAGCGTTGAACTGTCAAAATTGAAGAGACACATTCGGTGTCATACAGGTAATTTTTTCAAGTTGATTATAGGGCACTCTCTCCTCAGCAATGTTACTTATATGGCGAGACGGCTGAAGGATAAACAAAGTTTTTTCCATACGGCGCAGGCGTAATATTAATATATGTGAAAATTGATCCATATAGTGTGATAAGATACATATTAAACAAAGTGGCTTTTATGTGAAGTTATGAATTGGAGTACGGGAAGTATTAACAGTAACATGTTAACAATAACAATATGCTCCAAATTCACAGTTTCAGAAAGCTTTGTCCTATTCTTTTGGCTCTCACGTACATGTTAACTGTTTAGATGATCGTTGTCTTTCTTGGTTTAGCCTGAAAAATGTTGATTGAATAACAGACGGAGCTGCTTGCTGTATGAGAGCACGAATTATTGATCATAAACGGTTTGGATTTGAGAAGTGGCAAATCCAAAAAAGCTGCCTCTCGGCTTTGTTTTTTTTACATGACATTTTGTTCTCTTGTTTAGGAATTTCAAGTGCTTGTCAAATAATGTTTTTGTTAATTTGTGTTTTTGCAACTTTTTTTAATTAAATTTAAATCTAACTGTTCAGTGTTAAAAACTGTTCATGGTCTTAAAACATTGCGTTTTCCATTAGAGTAGGGAACGTCCGAGAATTTATTTACTTTTCAACAAAAATAACAACAACTGACAGTCTCCGCCATTTTGACAAGGCCGTGATAAAATTTAAGTATAGATTTTTGTTTCTCTTATATAATATTTTTACACCCGCTTAGCCACGAAAAAAATGTTTGTTTTTATTCACGGGTATTAAACTTTACGTTTCTAATATTTTTGGCTTATACTCCGCTGACTCAAAATCAAACGTCGCAAAGGCGGTAAAAATGCAATATGCATTGACCCGACCTGTGGGACAAATTATGTCACGGTCATGGGTACTGTATTTCGTTTCATCTGCCTGCCTTTTGTTTTTACTCTGATAGTTTCTTTTATTTTCGGTAGATGTCGCAACTTATTTCAATTAATATTGCAGGCAATATTTATCATTTCTCTTACCAATATCGTGAAATCAGATGTATATACCGTCTCTCTAGCTTTACAAAGGTTTGCCCATGCAGTGTTCTAAAGAGTCCCTTAAGGACGAAACAATTAACCGTCAACACTTAATAGTTGTCCGTTAGATCTTGGACCCTCGTGGGTGTATTAAATGGGAAACTCGGTTATTATTAAAGATATCGATTTTCTGATGGCACCTTACCGTGAGAGTTTTTTTGAGCCCTTAAAAACGGTGTAATCAGATTTTTGCTATACCCTGTTGTTTCGCTAGTACAGGGAGTTTTTGAAAACATTCCATTTTTAATAATATCCTATATCTCGCTTATTTTGCGAGATATTTTTATTCTGTAAAAACCTTTTTATGACATCTTTTTCAGAAGAAAATAATGACGTCAGTTTTTTTGAAAAATATAGTTTAGTTTTCGAAATATGGTATTTATCATAAAAAAATTAAATACGGACCTGGATCTTAAAATAATAAAACTTTAATATTTTTTTGATTTAATGTTAAAAAAAATCTTAGTCCGAAATTTCCAACGTAAATATAAATTAAAAATTTCGAGACACAATAGTTGAACGATTTTTAGTTTATCTGTTTTGAAATGTTAATTAAAAGATGTATAAATACAGTAAAAAACGTTAAAAAGTTACAACAATAATATCATAGTAATTATTTGATGGTACCACAGCAACTCATGAAATTTACTTCAACATGGAAAAACAAAAGCGTGGAATTGAAATTGTCATTTTTGTGAATGAACCTATGCAGATTTGGAAAATGTGATATGTTTGACTGCTTTATTCAAGCAACAAAATCCCAATATTTCAACGGCAGAAATATTTTTATGCAAAATCTGTTTGAACATTTATATCATTAAAGAAAAATTAGTTATTATTTTTTGTAATTCATTATTTTTTTTTGTATATGTCGTAGACTTTGTTTCGTTTCAAATAAATCTTTAAATTAACGTAAAACCATTTTAATTTGCTAAGTATCAAAACAGTTAAACTGAAAATCGTTCTACTGGCAATTTTGAATTTATATTTATGTTGGAAATTTCCAGGTTCTGATTAAAAAAAAATTTAATATTAATTTTTTTTTAAATATATTTTTTTTAATTTTAAAGCAAAACAATGTTTTTATTATTTTCTGATAATAATAGCATGAAACCAATCAAAATAGTAATAAAAAATCCAGGTCCGTATTTAATTTTTTTATGATATATACCATATCTTAAAAACGATCTGATTACGCCATTTTTAAGGGCTCAAAAAAAGAGCACGGTAAGGTGCAATCAGAATTTCGATATCTTTAATAATACCCGAGTTTCCCATTTAATCCCATCGAAAATGGGACACGCTGTACAGCTTTTGAGCTGCTTACGGAAAAATACAAGAGAATCAAAAATCTTGCTATACCTAAGGTTCATTCTTCTAGGAAGTAACTTCGTTATATAGTGACCTTAGCTATATCCGCTTAGCCACGAAAAATATTTGTTAAAATTAAAAATTGACGATCCCAATTGGCTAAAAAATAGAAAAGAACTCACTTTTCGTTTAATAGATACTTAGGGAAATATGACAAAAGTGGTTATTGTGTCCTTTTTATAAAGTATGGAGGGCACTGTTAACACAATTATTTATTTCTAGGCGAAAGACCCTATCAATGTCCGCACTGCACCTACGCAAGTCCAGACACTTTCAAACTAAAACGTCACTTAAGGATTCACACCGGAGAGAAGCCTTACGAGTGTGATTTTTGCGGACAAAGATTCACCCAGAGCAACAGTTTGAAGGCCCACAAGCTTATACACAATAGTAAGTAGATCAGGATTACTCTAAGAACATAAACATATATCGAATTCATTTCTGTCATTTCAGCAAGACCTAGGATGCCCAGGATACGATTTTTTAAACTTTTTTAACCACAAGTGAAAAAACTCGAAAAATCCCGACCGAAAATTACTAAAAAGGCGTTTGGCAGAACGTTTATCTTTCTCTTGCTTTTAAGTTAACTTCAAGTCAGTAAATAGTAGAGACTTATTGGAAATTACAAAATAAGGCTAGCAGTAATAAGGCAACAACTGTATTTAAATAGTGCTAGACCTTAAGGCAGCTGGGACAAATGAGTTCAAGTTCTTTATTGGTGTTAATGTGCTAACGCACTTACATACGTCAAAATTAAGAGATTACATGTCATAAACAATTTAAGAATAAAAAGTAAAAATATTTCAAATTAAGTTCCTGTGAAAATAAGTTATTAAAAATGTCCACTTAACCCTAACAGTAATTCGTAATTTTATATATAATATTTGTGCAAGCATTTAGAAAAAAATAAAAAATATATTAATAAATGTAGTCAAAAATTAGTCAATAACTAACAAAATAATTTGTCTTTCATAAAAATTTAAATTTAAATTAAAAAATTTACATATTCTTTTAAAAGTTAAACAAGTATAATGTAAAATTTTTTTAAAATAAACTGCTCAAAAATTGAAGTGGACATTTTTAAAGTAAATTTATTCCTAAACGAAACGGTCAATTCCCATACAACTTTCTATGTGATATAGCTTCGATTATCCTCTTTTAATGTTTGGTTTCTTTGCTGTCCTGCGCTTGACAGATAGCTTCACAGGGTGGCTAAAACGCAAGTGTAACTAAAGTGCGAAAGTTTGCACAGTTCCCATTTCCCGTACGATTTTTTTCAAAAAAATTTTAATGTCACAAAATGACAGTCAGCTAAAGGCAAAAAAACTTATTTCTCAGTTTTTTAAATTTCTCTTTAGTTTTCGAGATATGATTTTTTTATTGTATAAAATTGTACTTTCTCTGATTTTTAGTTTGACGTTTCTACCCGGTTTAACCTATAGCCATCAAATTTGCTATGTGGTAACCCAAGTATTGACCTTTTCAAACCTTGTACGCCATTGTACCCTAGATGACCACTGAGCACAATCAGGGGCGTACAAAAATAATTTTTCATAAATTCACCTTCTGTATGTGATCTGATATCAACTCTAGGTAAGTGCAAAACAGGTTTTATTGAAGTTTGAACATTTATGCCGAGACGGTTTTCTCATTTTTGTTAAAATATCACCAGAGGCGTCAGGATGATTTTTTGTAAAAATGCCAGTTGTTTATTAAAGTCCATGGATTCAAACGAATTTTCTCACTCCACTACAGATGAATTTGCTGTTGCTTCAGTAAAAATAGTAGAGCAGAGCTTATGCCACGTCTGCCCTCTGATTTAGGTTGTAATATCTCACAAACGAAAGTTTTAAGAGTTGAAAAAACTGAAATGTGAAATGCGTTGGAACCAGAAATGTTATGTTTTGTTTGTGCTTGTAGTTTTGAGCATTTTAAGGTATCATACGCAAAATTAGGCTAAGGAATAAAAAAGTAACTACCGATAAAAAATTTTAGTGACCTTATTTACAAAGCAATTTTGCTCCCAGAACTCTCATTTCTTGACCGATTTCTGTAAATAATACATCAAAATGCTTGGAAGATGGAGGCTGATGATGAAACGAGACAACCAAAATTATTAGGTACTGCTGGCTCACTCAAAAATTAAATCAGTTTTTACATAGGCCTACCAACAACCCCTATATCATATCATTCGGATAAAACAAAACTGACACTAGAGGTTTGTTTTATCTGTCATTCTAATGGCCCGAAGAGCACTGCAATGATAGGGGTTGTGGGTAGGCCTATGTAAAAACTGATACATTTTTTTTTCCTAAATAGTGGTCCAACAGTACCTAATAATTTTGGTTGTCTCGTTTTATCAGCCTCCATCTTTTGAGCATTTTGATTTGTCATTTACAGGAATCGGTCAAGAAATGAGAGATCTGGGAGCAAAATTGCTTGGTAAATAAGGTCACTAAAATTTTTTATCGGTAGTTACTTTTTTATTCCTCAACCTATTTTTGAGTATAATACATTAAAATGCTTAAGACGACAAGCGCAACCAAAGCATAAAATTTCTGGTTCCAACGCATTTCACATTTCAGTTTTTTTCAACTCTTAAAACTTTCGTTTCTGAGATATTACAACCTAAATCAGATGGCACACGTGGTATAAGCACTGCTCTACGATTTTTACTGAGGCAACAGCAAAATCATCTGTAGTGGAGTGAGAAAATGCGTTTGAATCCATGGACTTTGCGAAATAACTGGCATTTTGACAAAAGATCCTCCTGACGCCACTGGTGATATTTTAACAAAAATGCGAAAACCGTCTCGGCATAAATGTTCAAGCTTCAATAAAACGTATTTTGGACTTACTTAGAGTTGATATCAGATCATCTACAGAAGGTGAAATTCATGTTTAGGCATAAAAAGGAGAATTTATGAAAAATTATTTTTGGTTGGAAAGGGTCAATATTTTTGTCTTATAGCAAATTTGGTGGCTATAGGTCAAACCGGGTAGAAACGTCAAACTAAAAATCAGAAAAAGTACAATTTTATGGAAAAAAATCATATCTCGGAAACTAAAGAGAAATTTAAAAAACTGAGAAATAACTTTTTTTGGCTTTAGCTGACTGTCATTTTGTGTCATTAAAATTTTTTTGAAAAAAATCGTACGGCAAATGGGAACCGTGCAAACTTTCGCACTTTTGTTACACTTGCGTTGTAGCCACTCTGTAAAGCTATCTGTCAAGCACAGGACAACAAGGAAACAAAACAATAAAAGAAGATAATCGAAGCTATATCACATAGAAAATTCTATGGGAATTGACCGTGTCGTTTAGGAAAAAATGGGTACCATGGGTGCAAGCGAGAAATGCCTTTAACTTGGATATTTATAAACTTTCGAAAGTAATCACGATCGGGTTCTTTTTTCATTGTTGCTTGTATAAAATAATAATCACAAATAATGCAACATGGTTAAAGTTCAAGCAGAATTAAAAACACAAGCGACTAAGTACAGGTATTAGACGCCCTGGATACATTTGACTGATGTTTGGTGTAAAACAACTGTCAAAATATTCTCAGGGCCATTCATTAACGTCAAACTGCTGTATTTAGTTACTTGTATTTTTAATTATACCTTCAGCCTTAGGTAAAAAAGTGACAGCTCAGCTGACATATTTTAACAAACTTTCAAAATAATGCCAAGTTACATCCTGCATGACTTTATCTGTGCACTAATACAGTCTAGCACAATTCTTATTAAAGTCTGCCGTATTTTACGGTGCAACTGCGCAAGCGCAGATGTCAATCTACTGCTGGCATTATTACTGCTAGACCTTATTACACTTCTAATAAGTATCTCCCACATAGTGTCACTTGGAAAAATCTTTAATATATGGCGCCAAAAAATTGCTTGTACTTCAGTCCAATTTTTTACACTCATGTACTACCAAAAAAGCCTTATTTTTGTAATTTTCTAATAGTGACTGCAATGAAATGGTATAAAAAAAGTATTTTCTGATGTTTATGGGGGATTCTACAGAATTTTGTAAAATCGTGGTCCCCAAGTTAAAAAATGTATTTTTATAATTTTTTTATATATTTTTATTTTTGATGTGTATAGATTACTAACAGCTCTTTATGGTTCAATTAAAAAAAAATTTTTTTTTCTCCAGGTACCGAAAATTTTATAATTTACACCTAAAATGACAATACCCTGGTCCGGTTCCGGTTTGTTTTGTTAGTAATAATTTACAAAAATCGTTTTTGACAGCTAAGTATATATGTGTTTTAGATAGCAACTACAATTTAACTTTTTTTTATAAAAGAAGCTCTCAAAAAATTAAACAGTTTTGTCCCTGATTTTTAATGTCAAGCCCCTGGGTAAAATGTTAATTTAAATTTCCCGCCAACTGCTAACCAAAAACCGAATTAAAAGTACCTGACAGATCATTCTGTTGCTGTGGAAGGGATGGCGCTAAAAATTGCGAACCTGTCTTGACGCGTTTTAGTAAAAGTTGGGCGTCCAAAGAGAGTGCATGAATGCGGTGCCATAATTTTGTCAATATTCTGGTAAGTATTTTGTTGATAATCCCATTAATTTATTTAAATGAAAAGTAGAAAAATAAATGGTCTTTTGTTGCTTGAATACCATGGATATTTCAATTTTTTGGTAATGCTTATATTTAGCCTTAGATTTTAGTAGTTCTTGCATTTTCTCAATCCCTTGGCGTCAATCCCTTGGCTTTTTATGTTCTAGGGGATTGCCAGTATAAAAAGGGGATTGATCCGAAGCAACAAATATTCTGTTTTTTGGCTAATTTGCGATCAATTTGTTAAATTAATAAGGTTTGTTGTTTCAGGCCTTTGCTGCACAGAAATGGCGCCAAAGAGGGAGCGACTTACCCGAGAAGAGATTCTTGAGAAAAAGCGAGAAGCTGAGAAGGAAAGATATAACAAAATGAAGACTGATCCAGAAAAGTGGAAGCAGCAGCAAGAGAAAGAAATACTAAAATATTTAAAGAAAAAGGAGAAAGGACAAATAAAAGCGGTTAAAGACATGACTCCAAGAAAGAAGAGGGCCAAAAGAAAGTATTGGGTTGAAATGCAAGCTTTATGTCGCGAAAGAAAAAGACTGAGGATGGCTGCAGCGACTCCTGTTAATGAGGTACCAAATGAAGAAATAATTGCTAAAGCCAACAGAAGATCTGAAAGATAACCAGAACACAGAAGACGCCGGGACAGAGAATTGAGAAAAAGAAATAAATAAATTAAAAAGCTGAGTGTAAATACAAAAAAAGATGCTAGACTTAAGCAAAAAGTAACATCTTTAGAATCGAAGGACAGTCCCAGCCTTAAAATGAAAATTATGCAGTTGGAAAACTCCCCAATCCCCACCAAAAGAGCTGAGCTAGTCAAGAAAGCTATCTTTGGAGAAATTATTGAAAAGCAATTAACTGAAAACTATTCGAAATTAAAAAGTTATTCGGAAAAGAGAGTTTTTGGCAAGGTTGTTGGAGGAAGGATAGTCAAGAAATACAAAGTATGGAAATTTACCAAAAATAAATCATTGACATACCAAAGATTATTGGCTTCAGAAAATAATACTTTTATTCATTCTCAAAAACTAAAAGACAGAAATAGATTAATTAAAAAAGTAAAACAATTTTATAGAGATGATGGCAATAGCCGCTTGTGTACTGGAAAGAGAGAATTTGTGACAAAAAAAAGAGTAAAGAAGCAGAAAAGGTACTTGTTAGACCCCATGAAAAATATACACAAGAAATTTTTAATTTAAAATCCAAATATGGCCATAATCTATTCAGGTTTTGCACGCTTCGTCCATTTTGCGTTATACCTCCTTTACTGATAGAGAAACCTGTTTATGGTTCTACTACTACTATGTCGGTTTAGAACGTTTTTCTACGTTGTCCGACGCCTATTCTCTACCTCCTTCGATCCTGACAGTCATCTTCTGTCAGATTTTTTTGACTCATTGATTTTTGGATTGACTGTTGCCATTCTAGTTTAGGACGCCCTCTTTTTCTGCGCCCTATTGGTTGCCATTCTAGGACCTGCTTTAATAATCTTTCGTCGTTCATCCGTTGTACATGGCCGTACCATATCAGTTGCCTTTTAGTGATGTCATCCGTTATGCTTCCCTCGATTCCCATTCTTTCTTGTATGATCTCATTTCTTATGTGATCTATTCTAGATATTCTCATTGATCTTCTTATTGCACCCATTTTGACACTTTCCATTTTTGTTTTGTATTTTTCTGTTACGCGACAAGTTGTTGAAGTGACTCTATTGCTAAAGTGACACTATTCTAAATAATTGATGTACTGTATTTTTGTTTTGACATAATAAGTTGTAAGATGTCAATTAGTTATCAAGTTCATTAAAAACTGTCTAAAAAACGTCTCATATATTTTTCTTTAAAGTACTAATATCCAACACTAAATAATTCTTACACGGGTAGATCTCGTTTACTTTAACACAAGTCTCTATTCCATACAACAGCGTGCTTTTCACCATTGTTTCATATATGTTAAATTTTACATTATTTTTTATTTCTCTACTACATCCAAATACTGTTAAGACATCTAATAACCTTTTTTCATTTTACTATTCTTTTTTCCAATTCTTTACAGTCTGTTCCTTGTATCAAAGGTGGCTACCAAGTATACATACTCATTGCATGGAGATACTGTTTGTCCATTTTCTAGTACTAACTGACTGGATTCGTTTCCAATAAGTACTGTGTCTTGTCCACGTTCACTGTTAATCCCCACTTTTGGTATTCTTCTGTTAACTTTCTCATCATATACTTCATGTTTTCTTTATCATTAGCCACAAATACTTGGTCGTCAGAAAACTGTAGTGTCGGTCGTTTGTGCACTTTACGTTTTCAGTTTTTTAGGGCTACTGCGATATATATTTTAAAAAGAGTTGAAGAGATACAACATCCCTGTCTTAAGCCTTTTGTTACCAGCAATTCTTTTGAAAATCGATTTCCAATTTTAATTTTAGATTTTGACCCTTTGTATAGTTCTTTTATCGCTTTTATGTATGTATGATTGATATTAGTTTGCTCTAACACTGTCCATAATTTTTCTACTGGAACGGTATCATATGCTTTTTGTAGGTCCACAAAGGTAACATGAGTCTCTATATTTTTGGCGCTCCTTGTCTCAATTACTTGTTTAAGACAAAAAATATTATCACTACAAGATCTGCCTGCATGAAACCCACGTTGCTCTTCTTCTCCTTGTTCATGAAAGTCATTCTCTATTAGATCTTTAAGAATCCTACCGTACAATCTACTTAGAGTACTGGTTACTGAAATTCCTCTGTAATTGTTGCTAAATGCAATTTTACAATCATTAGGTACTGGATGTCCGTTTATGCATTGACTGATAATATATGTGAGATTTTCGAGTAGTTTTTCTGATCCATATTTGAGCATTTCAGCATATATTCCCCCAGGTCCGCTAGCTTTTCCGGATTTAAGCTTTTTAATATTATTCTTTATCATTTCTTTTTCGATGATTACTTCCTCTCCATCTACTTCTATGTCTCTCCTTGGAGAGGCTGTCATATATCCGGGTCTCGTCTCCTGCAGCAGTCCCTTGTGTATTCCTCATGCCAATATAGATTTGTTGATATCTGCCCTTAAAAATGCAAAAATTTTGTCACTAAATGGATTTCAGGACTGGCTGCAAACTTGTTGTGATTCATCGAAAAATGCCTGGAACCACGATGTGATGGCTGTAAAAATAAAGGGGTAAAATATGGAACCTTTGACAATAACAAGCCAATAACATTTTTGCAGTGAATTAATTGTAAAGAAAAATATGAGGATCCGAAAACTAAAAAGCAAAAAATTGTTGGGAAATACAAAAAACAACAATTTACCTCCTCGAGAAGTTATTTTAAAGCTGGAGGAAGATGTTCTTAAACTTTATTCCCATGAGCGCAATATTCAATATACAGCCTTCAAAGAGTTAAAGGAGAATTGGCCCAAAAGATGCCATCATACACATGGATTTTTCAGAAAATTTTCTAACCAAATACAATAAGGAAGTTCAGTCGTTTCATTTTGGAGGTTCTCGCTCTTAGATCAGTCTGCGCACTGTGGTAGTATATCTCAAAAACAAAACCTTTTGTACTGTTTCCTCCAATTTATCTCATGGTACAGGTGCTATTTTTGAGCACCTAAAACCCATTTTTATAACTCTACCGGACGAAATTGAAAATCTTAATTTTTGTAGTGATCGACCTGTAACACAATACAGAAATAAAAGCATATTTTATATGTTGGCGTGTGAACTTAATAAATTCTGCCCAAATATAGTTAGGTTTATTTGGAACTATCACGAAGTGGGGCATGGAAAGGGCGCCCCTGATGGCATTGGCGCTGTATGCAAAAGAAATGCAGATAACGTTGTAGCAACCAGTGGTGACATTACCAATGTCACAGCTATACAAGAAAGATGTCAAGTACAAATTTTTATCATTGACTGTAATGATATTGAGAAATCAAATAACTCAATCTTGCAAATTCAGCCAAAGACTGTATCCTTTAAAGGAACCCTCCAGGATCATCAGGTGACTGGTAACATTTTTTTACCTAAAATGCTAACTATAAAGAGTTTGAGTTGCTTTTGCGACCCTGATGGTTGTGATCACTACAAATTGGGAACCATAATTTACGAAAAGAATCATTTCTGGAATGTGGGTGATATTTTTTTAAATTCAGATGTTCAAAATGGCATCTCTGACTTAGAAACTGAAAATGTTCAGAAACTTTCAAACAAAGAGAATGAATTTAATGAAAATAATATAAATAATATGTCTCATAAAAGCGGAGGCTATTTTTTAATCAGATTTTCATCAATAAAAACAGAATACAGATATGCTGCTATTTGTTCGGATGTGGAGGAAAAAGAAAAGGAATTGAAAGATACATTTTTAAAATCATTTGGAGATGGCACATTATTTAGACTAGATGAGAAGGATACAGCGTATGTTAAGTTTGAAGAGATAATAGAAAAACTACCAGTTCCCAGTATTCAAGTCAAGGGAGAAAGAGTTTTCTACAAATTTAAAAGCAATATTAATGTTAAAGAAAAGTAGTTATTTAAATTTTGTGTTTTTTGTTTAAGTGTATTAATAACCTACCTACATTTCTGATAGAAAATGTTTTGCTTAAAATATTTTGCATTTTTTTAGTATACTAAGGGTAGCTTAATGTTGTTATGCTTAAAAAAATCTTTTTTCATTAGCCAGAAGTTTGTCAATTGGTGACATTAAATATTATTAAGTTTAATGTTTTGCTAATTTATCATAATAAATGATTTTTTTGCATTCGATTTGCTTTGGATATTTTTTTTTACTACCAAAAAAATTTAAAAATACTATTATTGTGTGAAGAAATATGGTAATATGTCAATCTCCTGTGACACCAGTCAATCCCCTGTTTAACAATTTTACAAAAATAGCCTAAAACTAAAAAAATATTTTAAAAATTGGCTGGCGCTTTTCGGGAAACTTTGTCTAGGAATTTTGTGACCACTTATATTAATGTTTGGCTAAAAAAACCTCGGGGAACACTTTGACAGTGAAATATATCCTAAATTTGTAGAATCACCCTTATACATTATTTTTTTAAATAGTTGGTGATAAGCCAATATTTCAATGTGACCTGTGTCCCACCACTTGCGGCAGAAAAACCGATTTGAGAATACACGTCCAAAAACTGCATACTTGTGATAAACCACTGAAATGTAAACGATGTGGAAAAACGTTTCCTGATAGATATAGTTACAAGGTAAGTTAAAAATTTATTTTATTTTTGACTTTCTATTTTCTTCTTCCGATTCACTCTATTATTGTGGGTGTAAAAGGTATGAGTCACAATATTTTAAAAACATACGGATGATTTTCGCTACGCAAAAACATTTCACCTTGAATGAAGTAGAAGAACGTTATATATTATTACTAAAGTTATTAGTAGTAGTTTGCAAAGCAGTTTAATAATTACCCATTACTTAAATAGGTCAGCCCCTTACAACTGATGTAATTCTCACTTAACCGATAAAAAGTGCGTTTTTTATCCATACAAATTAAAGCTCCCGCTCATTGTAAAAACCACTTTCTTCTCAATATCAGTTTTATCCAATGTATTGGCGTGTAATATTTGTATAATAATATTTTACTTTAAACAACAAGTGAAATTAAAGAAAGAAAAATAAGAAAAAAGTTTTTGCTTCGGCCGGGACTCGAACCCGGGATCTCTTGCTCTGTACGCAAACATTCTAAACATTGAACTACCGAAGCCATACATAAATTTTCGGAAAACTTTCATCTATGCAGGCTGCGGTGTCTCAATATCTGAAATCAAGATTTTTCTTTCTTTAATTTCATTTGTTGTTATAGTTTTAGGTCCTTGCATTATTTGCAATTCGGTATTTGATAATCTTTTCTTGTTACGGGATCTAAAGATACCTTGTTTAATCTGGCATTGGCGAATTTATTAATTTATATTAGAAAGCTTTTAATTATGACCCTCTAAAACATTGTTATGTAGAAACGTTTGAAGAAGTTAATGGTTGTTCTTAGAATTGAATTGGTGAAGTTTTTGTTAAATCCCACAGTTTTTGCATGTTTTTAAATATTATTTTTCGCCAAAACTTAGAAATGATAGATCCTAGAAATAGTTTCGAAATCACTTGATGTATTGTAGCTCTTTCTTCCTTCATTCTAAAAAATCGTCGTCCCGAAAAAAATTGCAATTTCTTCCACTTTGTGTCCAATATTCTATTTTGTTGCTGCTTTGTATTTATTTTGCGTGGTAAATGATCAAACACTAAATCTAAGAATGACACATGTCAATTTACAGGTTTTTCCCCTCTTTAACATGAAACTAATCTTATTGATGTTGATATTGTATTTGTGTTTTAAAAAATATTTGCCAATTTCTTTAATTTTTTAGGATATATTTTAATTTTAGAGCGTTTTGACCAATGATAAGTACACTAAACCAGCGCCCTCTGAAATAAAGCTAAAACTATTAATTGAATGTGATGTAAAAGAGTTCGACGAAGGGAAAGGTCAAATTTGCGCACACAAATTCGGGTTATTTCCGTTTTTGCGTGGTTCTTATTATATTTGTTTTCAAACTTAACGTTACACAACTTAGAAAACTTAAACTTAAAAAAAAATATATTATTTTAATTTCTATTTTATACTTTTCTTAATAAGATAGCAGTTCACAAACTGTCAAAAAGTGAAAGGGCAAATTTTTATTATGTCTTATTACCTCTTTTTAATATGATATTTATAGAACTTTATACAAAAAAAAACAGAAAATTTGACCGTATTTTTTTAAAACTAATTTTTAGCTCTAATAATAATTACACAAAATTTCCTATATTTACTGCATTTTTTAAAGAATTTATAACCAAAAAAGTTTATAAAATCTGCTTTGATACTCATCTCGAAAATAAAAGTATTTTGTATAATAAACTTTTTTATTTTGGCATCCTTTATCGCTTATTAAAATTTTTAGCTTCATAGTAAATCTCACGAAGGTGAAAAATGCTACAAATGTGACCTGTGCCCTTACGCATCGATTTCTGCCCGCCATCTTGAATCCCACATGCTAATACATACAGGTAAGTCTGAGGGTAAGTCGAAATGGTTTTGTCTGTGATACTATTCTAGACATTTTTGTAAAATTTGGTAGGTGCACACTGTATATTTATCAAGAGAATAGGGTATTTGACAAATTTTAGAAAACAGTTTAGAATGATACCTAGATCCCTAATTTGCTATGCAAAATTGTTAAAATAGTATATTTTATCATGGAACACATTTAAAATCAAGTTTTCTCATTTCCGATTTGAATTTGCCGCTAAAACGCTCATTTCTAGCATGGCGTTGCAATGACGTCACAGCGCAGTAAACTCGCGGACAGATACACGGCACTCAATGTTTATTTGTTTTTGGTCTGTGTTTTTACTGTTTTTTATGTAAGAAAATGTCCTATAAGTGGTGTGTAGTGCCTGAGTGTTCGAATACTAGCATAAAAACACCTAAAAAACTTTATTCATGTGCCTACAGCCGTAAAATAACGGAAAAAATGGCTAGAACTTGTTCGAAGAGACCCAAGGCCCTTATCTAATACATCTTCACTTTACATCTGTGAAGATCACTTTGATGTGAGTATAACTAAATTGTTTTTATTAATTTTTCTCACGTTGTCTATAATATATATAACTATTTCGTAAATGACGAAGACATTTTTGAGGTTATGTTTATTACAAGGGGTGAACAACTATAATAGGCAGAAAAGTGTACTAATTTTTAGGTGGTGCTAGGCAGTTATTAGGCAAGACTAGTGAGTACCTCTAAATGCAGGATTGGGTAGTGCACATGGAGGCTAAATGTAGGACTGAGCAGTGCATATGCAAGACTAGGCAGTACCTACGCAGGACTATGCAGTGTACCCTATGCAGTACTTCAAGTATTGCTGGTCGTTGTATACTTTTTGCCTACCTGTCCCTCCCTCGGTTTATTACATGATTTTTATTTTTGTTTTTTTGAGATAATGAATCTAATGTAAGTGGCATATTAAACAAAAAAGCAAAACATTAACCTCAAAATCTAAATAAGTAAAAGTAGGCGAAGAATATCGTAAAAAAACTTTCTGTTATATACAAAACAACTCATTGAATACTTACATCAACATTTTAATGTTTCTAAATTTCGCAGAACAAAAATCACTGTTGTTGGCAAAGAATCATGCCACCATAAAGGAGTTCAGCAATGGCAAGTTGGAGCTATCGGCTTTGGAGAATCCGTTTTCCATTGAAAATTTTTTTTATAAGTAAAACACAAAATAAAATCTAATTTAGGACGATAATTCGCACTTTAAACCAAAGTAAACATTACCTTCCATAAGAAAATAACACAAAAAATAGGTTCGTTCGAGGCATTTACTGTTTTGTGACGTCACTCGCAGCTGATTGGTAGACCGCCTGTTTTGAATCACGTGGTTAATTGTTTTAATTTAATGAATTTATTTAATTAAAAGAACTATGAATTTGAGAAAAAATTAAACAAAAAAGTTTGTTTTTAGCAGTCCCAAGACCTAAAGCGATATCTAAAAATAATTATATATTTATTTTTTACTACTGTCAAACACCCTATTTTCTAATGTATAACATATTTTTTTTTCGACATATGGCGTTTATGCTGGTATTGCCATTGGTATTTTTGAAGCAAATAACGGTTTATGTACTACTACTATGTCGGTTTAGAACGTTTTTCTACGTTGTCCGACGCCTATTCTCCACCTCCTTCGATCCTGGCCATCATCTTCTGGTAGGTTTTTTGCCTCATTGATCTTTGGATTGACTCTTGCCATTCTAGTTTGGGACGCGCTCTTTTTCTGCGCCCCATTAGTTGCTATTCTAGGACCTGCTTTGGAAATCTTTCGTCGTTCATCCGTTGTACATGGCCGTACCATATCAGTTGTCTTTAAGTGATGTCATCAGTTATGCTATATGTGATCTGTTCTAGATATTGTCATGTATGTAATTTGGGCCATTTTGCCTTAAAAAATTAGGACCGTTTCGCCTAGGATAGCTTCCCGCATTTTGTTCGATTGTCAAAACTTCTGTTTGTCTTGTCATTTTGTCTATTAAAACGTTTTGTCTAATAGCACTTAATTTCAAAACTGTTTCTCTTAGTTTTTTGTGATCCAGGTCGGATAAGGTTATTAATTCGTATGACTCTGTATAGGAGCTATGTAGCCCACTTTCAAAATGTTCTCTAAATTGGTCAAATGGCATTTTTTCGTCAATTTCATACGCCATATTAAATAAATCATAATAATATTGTTTAATATCCTCAGCACTTCCCTGTTTTCTATGTTTAAATTTAATTTTAAGATTTTTTAGAGGTTCATTGTGAGCCCAAGTTTTATTTGCATTCTATCTATCTCACGATCCTCTTTATTTGTGCGCAACACGTACACAAATAGTCACGACAACCCCCTCGTGACAATATTCTCATTGAATTTCTTATTGCATCCATTTCTTATGTATGTTACGCGACAAGTCTCTATTCCATAAAACAGCGTGCTTTTTACTATTGCTTCATATATGTCAAATTTTATGTTGTTTTTTTTCTCTCTGCTCCATAAAATACTGTTAAGACATCCAATAACTTTTTTTTCTTTTACTATTCTTTTTTTCAGTTCTTTACAGTTTGTTCCTGTCTTATCAAATGTGATACCCAAGTATACATACTTATTGCATGGAGATATTATTTGGCCATTGTCTAGTTCTCACTTGATTCGTTTCCAATACATAATTACTGTCTTGTCCACGTTCACTGTTAACCCCCACTTTTGGCATTATTCCGTTAATTCTCTCATCATATACTCCATGTCTTCTTTATCATTAGCTACAATTATTTGGTCGTCAGCAAACTGAAGTGTGTATATGGTAAATCGGTCGTTAAGTTGTATTCCCATGCCGTGTACTTTACGTTTCCCGTTTTTTAGAGCTACTGCGATATATATTTTAAAAAGTGTTGGAGAGATACAACTCTGTCTTAAGCCTTTCGTTACCAGGAATTTGATTTCCAATTTTAATTATAGATTTTGACCCTTTGTATAGTTCTTTTATCGCTTATGTATGTATGATTGATATTAGTTTGCTCTAACACTGTCCATAATTTTTCTACTGGAACGGTATCATGTGCTTTTATGGTTTATGTAACTGAATAATTAGTTTAAGATAATAATTTTTTCTTACTCGAACACCACTGGCCGATGATGGCTCTTAAAAAATAGAAAATGTGTACCAAATTTCACCAAAATAAGCAGTATCACAGATATTAATAAACAAATTCTTGAAAAAACACAGACAGAGGCCCTCACAAAGTTATGTTAATTTATTGAGTTAAAATTAAAAAAAAAATTCTAATACCTTTTCATATTTGTTGGTATTAGCCTGCTAAAAATGATATTATTAAAATATTTTATAACACATTACATGGATACACTATAATCATATCATACGATGTTTAAACATAAATTCGATGTAGCCAAGACATATTTAAAATATTTCGTGAATTTTTTGATTTTTTTTAGATCAAAAGCCGTTTGAATGTGAATACTGTGAGCAGTCTTTCAGACAGAAACAGTTGCTAAAGAGACATCAAAATCTGTACCATAATCCAGAGTATATTCCTCCACCACCAAAGGTAAATTAAATATAGATACTACCCAAAGAAGGTCAAAATAAGAAAAAAAAAGTACATATCGTCGCCTTAATGCAGAACTATTCTGTCCAGTTTTTCCATTTTTCGTTTTTTTTGCGGAAACGTATAGCTCCAAGCGCGCTTTATTGAATGTAGAAATCATTCGCCGGAACAATAGAAGAGGTGATACCGCGACCCACGCTAAGTCCAACTAAAAAAATGCTCTCCTGTATGAACTTAATTTTGTGACTTACAATAGTTCTGCATTAAGGCGACGATATAACATAATATAGGAAAAATTCTTTTGTTATTTTGAAACTATTTTGCGTATAATTTTTTTAAAAAACGAAGTAAAAATAACACATTTGTAAAATCATGTATCAGAAAAAATTATTCGCGCAAATTTTTTCAGGAAAAACTTGTTTTATTTATTGGCTCACACTACTACTATACTATAGTAGTGTGAGCTATGGTGATCCTAATTCTTTCGAGAAAAAAAAAGTTGCTCCGATTTCAAAAGTTTTTATATATCTTTGCGTTTCAGATGATTTTGAAACTTTTTTGTTGCGCCGTCTGTCTGTCTGTCTGTATGTATGTCTGTCTGTCTGTATGTCTGTAACGACCAACGCGCATAACTCAAAAACCGCTTGACCGATTTTAATGAAATTTGGTACCTAGGCTGGGTCTTGGGTCGAGATGGTCCCATTTAAAAATGAACAAAATCCACCGGACACAAACCCAATAAAAGGGTGGGGGTAGATTTCAAAAATTAGAGTTTATGTGAAAATATGGCGTGTCTGATATCAAACGAAAGGTAATTGAGTCTGCAGTTAAACAAAATACATTTTAATTTATTTAAAAAGAAAGGGTGGGGGTAAATTTTAAAAATTTGTGTTTAAGTGGAAATATGGCGTGTGTGATATTAAACTAAAGGTAATTGAGTCTGGAGTTCAACAAAATACATTTTAGTTAAAAAAAAGGGGTGTGGGTTGATTTGAAAAATTTAAATTTCAAAAACAAAACATGGCTTGTGTGGTATCAAACGAAAAAGTCAAAACATGGCTTGTGTGGTATCAAACGAAAGGTAATTGAGTCCGGAGTTCAATAAAATATATTTCAGTTTTTAGTTATATTAGCTCACACGTACACTATAACTATAGTACCTAGTGTGAGCTTAGGTGCCTATAGATTGGCAGAGTATTTTTGAATAGTTTAATCTTAATTTTTGAATAAAAATTAGCCAAACTGTAACTATAAAAATCCTATAACTTTTTTTAGCTCACACATATACTATACTATAGTAGTGTGAGCTATGGTGATCCTAATTTTTTCGAGAAAAAAAAAGTTGCTCCGATTTCAAAAATTTTTATATATCTTTGCGTTTCAGATCATTTTGAAACTTTTTTGTTGCGCCGTCTGTCTGTCTGTCTGTCTGTATGTCTGTCTGTCTGTATGTCTGTAACGACCAACGCGCATAACTCAAAAACCGCTTGACCGATTTTAATGAAATTTGGTACCTAGGCTGGGTCTTGGGTCGAGATGGTCCCATTTAAAAATGAACAAAATCCACCGGACACAAACCCAATAAAAGGGTGGGGGTAGATTTCAAAAATTAGAGTTTATGTGAAAATATGGCGTGTCTGATATCAAACGAAAGGTAATTGAGTCTGCAGTTAAACAAAATACATTTTAATTTATTTAAAAAAAAGGGTGGGGTTATATTTTAAAAATTAGAGTTTAAGTGAAAATATGGCGTGTGTGATATCAAACGAAAGGTAATTGAGTCCGGAGTTTAACAAAATACATTTTAGTTTTTGTTTTTTTAAGGGTGGGGGTAGATTTAAAAAATTTTGAGTTTAAGTCAAAACATGGCTTGTGTGATATCAAACAAAAGATAATTTAGTCTGGAGTTGAATAAAATATATTTCAGTTTTTAGTTATATTAGTTCACACGTACACTATAATCCTAGTACCTAGTGTGAGCTTAGGGGCCCATATATTGGCAGAGTATTTTAAGACGCCTTTTTACTGTCGCTGTTTTTATTAGATGTCGCCCTTTTGAATAACGCTGTTTTGATATGTCGCTGTTTTAAATGTCGCTACTTTAAATATCGCTGTTTTAATATATCGCTATTTTAATGTGTCGCTGTTTTAACATGTCGCTGTTTTAAATGTCGCTGATTTAATATGTCGCTCTTTTAAATGTCGCTCAAATGAGACCGCTGTTTTGAATGTCGCCGTTTTAAATATCGCTCTTTTGAACCGAAGCCTATACCTACATACAGTATTGGACAAAATTATAGCAACAAATTATAAAATTATATCAAAAAGCAAATTAAGTTCATATGCACATAAACTATAGATTGGCTTTCGACGACTTATAAGAGCACATAAAGTTTTCTAAATCGTATGAGATAAGATTGTCATGAACAAGAAGAAGAAGAGCAAAGAGCGGTGTTTCGTGCAGGCAGATCTTGTAGTGATAATGTTTGTTGTTTTAAATAAGTAATTGAGAAAAGAAGCGCCAGAAATATAGAGACTCATGTTGCCTTTGTGGACCTATAAAAAGCATATGATACCGTTCCAGTAGAAAAATTATGGACAGTGTTAGAGCAAACTAATATCAATCAAACATACATAAAAGCGATAAAAGAACTATACAAGGGGTCAAAATCTAAAATTAAAATTGGAAATCGACTTTCAAAAGAATTCCTGGTAACGAAAGGTTTAAGACAAGCATGTTGTATCTCTCCTGAATATATATTTATTTTTTTATCAGGAAAAGACTCACGAGTGTCCAGAATGTTCGCGAGCGTTCAGACACAAAGGCAACCTTATTAGACACTTGGCTGCCCACGACCCGGATCCTACCATTGCCAGAAAAAATATGGAATTAAAAATGGGGCGACAAAAGAGGATTCAGATGATTGATGGCCAAGCGGTAAGTAATTTTATTAATTTTTCGATATTCACAATTACGGGTACTTCGGTATGTACAACCAGGGCTATCAAAAGGACGGGCCGCTATCCTCAGCTTTGTTGACGTCACATCGGGGGTTGATTTTTTTTGATGGTCACGTCACGACACAGCTAATTATCTTTAAAATATTGAAGTTGGAACAACGGTTCATAAATATTTGTTTTTTTTTTTTAAATAAATCCGGTTTTGAGATTGTTTTTAATATATTACAATATTTTTAAATGTAAAGTAATCCTTAATTTTTTAGAGCCGCTTCATTAGCTCACACAAAAATTAAATTTAAAGCAAAAGCGAATGTAACAAACACAGATGACACAGTCAAATACATGTCAAATATAATAGTGCGGTACATGGCGGGTAATTTGAATTCAAAAAAGGTAATGCGAAATTTTGAAGATTTGAACCTTTTAATCATCTTGCATCCTACAAATGTTTGGTAGAATATCGGGATGGTGTCTGAGAATATTTCACTGAAATTTTGTAGAAATCTGTAGTGCCATTTTGAAAATATCCTAAAAAAACGTCTGACCTCCCATAAGACCCAATGTAAAAGACCCCCCGAGAACAGCTGATTTTTTCAGGGTCGTGGCCTCTATTTTTTTGTTGGCCTTGGTACAACAAACATAAGATTAGAATTTTATAAACGCTGGAATATGTAGTTAGAGCAACTACAAAAATAGAAAAGTACAATTAAAAGTTGAAAACTACAATTAAAGTTGAAAACTACAATTGTAGATTTAATTCTTTAGGTTGAAGTAGCCCTATTTCCGGGAGAAGAAGATGATGAGGAAGAGTATGATGCAGAGATTGACAAAATGTCAGTAGAGGGCTCGGACGGTCACCAGTATGTCGTTTTAGGTAACTAATGCTTTTTACAATCTTGTAAAGCGACCCTCACACGACCTTATGTTTGTCAAAAGTTATAAACAAAGAAATACATACAAATACTGTCAGTAATACTGATCGTGTGAGGTCCGCTTAAGCCTCGTATCTACTTGCAAGTAAACTTGCCTATTAATTTGACTGCTCTCATTTAGGGACCCTGTATGTATGGCATTCTAAGGAAATAGAGACGCGACAAACTTTACAAAATTTATTCAAGTCAAAATCAAAGGAGGGAAATATCGGTCCTCTCTATACTCTAGCATTGTTTAGAGAGACACGCATCTTCCATCCTTGTTAATTCATAAGCATTGGAAAATAAAAATAAACGATTTTTGACAAAACATATACGGGGGATGACAGAAATGTGTTGTTTATATGTTGCATGATGATTGATGAACGCCAATGAACTTGAGAAGAAAATAACATAACCAAGAAATGTGAATTTTAATGACGGTGATGGGTTTATCCGTCTCTATTTCGTTACAATACGAAAAAATAGAAGCAAATCATATTACTTTTTGGCAACAGACCATTTATTCCTAATTCGACCACGCTGAATCCAAAGATCCCTCTTGCCAACTTGAAATATCGACAGGGACGGACAAAATCCCCCCCTAAACCCTGTTTTTTTTTTTCAGTTTTATTTAATTTTCTCGAAAACTAACCTCTTTATCGAAAATTGCACATAACAGTTTTTTGTGGAGAATAAAATTCACTTTCCAAGGATGTATTATAAGGTTAGGAAAAGAAAGTAGCTCTCCAGTGACGTCCGTAAATTGGGATTATTTATAAAAAACATGTTTATATATTATAGGTTTTATAATTTTTTTTTCAAAAACCTCACTTCTTGGGAAAAAATGGGTCGTATACTTTATTGCAGAAAATTAAGTTTTCTTTTAAACGTTGTAGTATAATAAGCAGGTTATGTCACATTTATGACTCCAGGGGCGCACCTATATAAATATATATTAATTAAAATAATCTTTTTTAAATTACGGACGCCGCTGGAGAGTTTGTTATCAGTCTGAACTTATTGAATTATACTTTGTTACAAAGGGAATTTTATTGTCTACAATAAAAAATGTTATTTTAATTTTTCTCTTAAAAGCTTAGTTTTTAAGAAAATTTAAAGAAACCTCAAACTTTCAGATTTTGGGGAATCTGGGGAGGTTTTTGCAGCCATTTAAAAACAACTAATATGATATTATTTGTTAGTTATATAATAGTTATTTACCTAACAAGTGCGGAAAGAAATAACGACGCGGAGCGGAGTTCGGTCAAGCCGTCAATGGTGGTACAGATATTTTCCGCATGTGTTAGGTACAATATTTTACCGATAAGTACCTTTTTTTTCAAAAAATTGAATGAAATTTTTAAATAAACATGTCAAATTATATAAATTTGAAATGTAAACAAATATTAAAGCTGTCTTATTGACGCGTTGCTAAGGTTTCTATGTGGTGCGCGTGCGGTAAAGTAATTACTTTACCGGGCGCGAGTACGTAGGTACAATATTTTACCGATAAGTACCTTTTTTTTCAAAAAATTGAATGAAATTTTTAAATAAACATGTCAAATTATATAAATTTGAAATGTAAACAAATATTAAAGCTGTCTTATTGACGCGTTGCTAAGGTTTCTATGTGGTGCGCGTGCGGTAAAGTAATTACTTTACCGGGCGCGAGTAGGTAAATATATATTTTAAATGTACACCTGTGGCAATGTGGGCTTTACAGCGGCAATTTAAAATTTCGCCGCCATGTTGGAATATCTCAGCTCCTGTCCACATTTCGAGGTGGCAACAGGGATATTCGGATTCAGCGGAGTCAAAATAGGGGGAATTAACCATTTGCCAAAAAGTAATATAAAATGCTTCTAGAGAGTGGATTTTCCGAAATCTTGCCTTAACTATAGAGCAAAGGTTTCCTTGCGAACTTGCCGACTTTCTATAGCTTGTAGTATAGATTGTGTCCCGAATTTGTTGCTTTTGGAGGTTTTTAGATATTTTCTTTTTATTTTGGTGGAAATTGCTTGTTTATAGTTTTTTCTAGAGAAGGCAAGTGTCAAATGGAAATTTTTCTGTCACTTTTATTTTTTGAGATATTATGAGAATGACCCTCTTGTTATTCGGTTTTTGAAATCCGCGGAAAATTTTCTTTAAATTGACGGATCATACTTAATATTTCTAAACCCAGTCAACAAATAAAAATATAAAATAAAAAAATTATAAAAAATACAAAGAAAATCAAAAAATGAAGCGGTCGTTCAGTTTACTACGTAAAAATTGGTAGTTAAAAAAAATTGATTGTACAAGGGTTTTTCCGAAAAACAATTACCTCAATTTTAAATGAATGTGTTCCAACCCACGTGAATTTGTATTTAAATGGTGTTTCCTTTTTAATTTTACAGAGGTAATTCAGTTGGCGGATGCCGAAGAGCAAGCTATGGTAGTAAACAGTGGTGGCGACGGGTCGGGCGAGGCCATATTGTCAGAGACTTCAGGTTAGTAATAAAAAAAATCACTAATAGGATAATAATAATATGGCTCCGGAATGAATGAGCATCAAAAGAGCGAAGTATCAAAAGGTCAAAGTATCAAAAGAACAATGTATTAATAGAGCAAAGTATAAAAAAAGCGAGTTTTAAAGGAGCGAAGTCATAAAAGAGCGAGTAACAATTTAGCGAGTAAAATTAAAGCGACGTAATAAAATAGAGAAAGTATCAAAAGAGCGAAATGTTAAAGGAGCGAAGTAAGAAAAGAGTGAATTAACAAAAGAGCTAGTATCAAAAGAGCGAAATATTAAAAGAGCGACTGTAACAAATGAGCGAAGTAATAACAGCGAATGTAACAAATGAGCAAAGTAACAAATAGTCGAAGTAATAACTAACCTACAGTCAAACCTCTCTAACTCGAACCTCTATAACTCGAACCTCTCTATAACTCGAACCTTTTAAGTGGTCCCTGCACTTTTTACATGTATTTTAACCTCTTTAACTCGAATTTCTATAACTCGAACTGTTTTGGTTATCCCTTTAACTTCGAGTTATAGAGGTTCGACTGTATTTGAAGAAAAACTTCCTTGACTTCTTTCCCGGGATCCTAGAGGGTGTGAAACCAAACAGAACCAAACCAACCAAATCATTTTTTCGAAAAATTATTTCCTTAAATTATCTTTCCGGTTCTTATTTTGGGAGGGTGAAATCGGTGTTATTCTGACCTTTGTCAATTGAGCACAAACGTATCCTAAACTGTGACTCGGGATCATTTTTTTTTGGTGGCAAAAAGTCAAGGGGTATCTGGACCGTTCAGAATACGTTTGCGATCAATTGACAAAGGTTAGAAAAACATCAATTTCGATCTTCCAAAAGGAGGACAGGGGAGTGAATTTAAGAAAATATATTTTTTTAATGTTTCGGCTTGGTTCCGTTCGGTTTGGTTTGGCTCGGTCGAGAAGTCAGGCTAGTTTTTTTTTAATATGTTAGTTATTACTTCGCCTATTTGTTATTTCGATCATTTGTTACATTCGCTCTTTTATTACTTTGTTCCTATATTACATTGCTCTTTTCTTACTTGCTCATTTGTTACTTTCGCCCTTTTATTACTTTCGCACTTTTATTACTTCGTACTATTGTTACTTCGCAATTTTATTACATCGCACTTTTATTACATCGTACTCTTATTATTTCGCTCATTTATTACATTCGCTTATTTATTACATCGCACTTTTATCAATCGCTCAATTGACATCGCTCTTTCGAGACTACTCGTTCTTTTAATGCTTCGCTCTTTTGTTACTTCGCTCTTTTGATACTTCGCTCATTCGTTCAGGAGCCAGATAATGTATAGAATACTTTATCTATTAACGTGAATACCCTTCCCTGCTTTGCCAAGACGAGATGTACCACTCTGGGTCTTCCTTACTTCCAAGATCTTGAAAATTTGAGGAACATAGTGCTCGGCGCGCTTGCCAGATTTATAAACAGCTGTGGCTTGTTTAATTGAGAACTCACTTTCATATTCACACCACATCTACACTGTGTTTCACAAATATGGAAAACATTTATATCAGTCCGTTTTTAATCATGGGGGGTTCATTAAATATGGGTTTTGTAGTAAAATAAATATTTCTTTAAAAAAAATGTTTTGATTTCAGCATTGCATGGAAATGTACTTAGAGCGCTCCAACAGGCTGGGGCAATTAAAGAAGACGACGATGAAAAGAAACCATTGATCGACCAGTCGACGGAAGACATGAAAAACTGTTTTGGATTTGATGTAAGTAAGAATCTAAGAATATATGTACAGGCATTCAGTAAATATCCCATATAGAGGAGCCACCGGCGAGCTTTCCCATATTGAGGGGCAGATGGCGCTGAAATAAATTTAGGAATAAAGGAATAACAAAAACATTTCATGTAAAAAAAAGCCAAGTACGCGAAAATGGCATTCCGTAAAAAAAATTGAGATAAAAGTAAAGCCAAGTTTTCAAATTTCAAAATGAAAGGTTCATACTAGTTTGGAAATATTTTTCTAAACTTGGCTATTACGGCTGTAAATGACTCTTGGGCACAGTGCTAAATTGAACATAAAGAAATTTGGCTGTAATAGCAAAGTTTAAAAAAACATTTCCAAACTAGTAAGAATCTTTCATTTTGAAATTTGTGTACTTGGCTTTTTTTTACATGAAATGTTTTTGTTATGATTAGCATATTATTGAACAGATTGATCAGGGTATCCTTATACTTATAAAGCCATTTAAGCAAAGGAAAATTTTTGTAAATTTGTTTTCTTTATTTTCAGGACGAGGAAGATGAAGAAGATGACGGAGTACAAGCGGGTGAAATTTGTTAAAAAAACTAAATTATTTAAAAAAATATAGGACAATTTTAAATTTGACTTTATAGTGTATATGTAAGTATAACTCATTTAGTAATATTGGGCGGGCATTTGTTTAAACTATGAGCAGAACGCGCTAGAAATGCTGTATATAATTATAGAAAAATTTTAAATTGAATTTTTAAAGGTATAGAGAGTGATCCCGTTTTATATGGTATAATTTACAAATTAGATTCTGCAAGGATTCTGCTAAAGGTCATTCTGACAGTTGTTTTACCCTAAAATTTTATTTCTGCAAGTTTAATAGTGGAACTACTTTTAAGTAACAGTAATATACCGGGTGGGCCAAAAAAACCGGTCAATTTTTTTTTCATGATAACTTTTGAACTACACTATCGATTTTAATGAGACAAACTGCACTTGGTAGAGAATGGATTAGAGCTTTGACTAAATATATTTTTTGTCCGCCCTCACAAAATCAAAGATGGACGTGTGTTGCGAACATGTTTTCATTATTTTTTTTAATTAGTAAGAAAGCTGAATTCTTGCCACGTACAACAAGGTACGACTCAGCAAAATCGGTTTAGTGGTTCTAAAGAAAATATTTGTTTCAACCATGGTTTTGCATATTATACGATTGCCTTGCCAATCACGTCTGCATTTATTTCCTTATAAATTCATTACTACTGAACCGATTTTAATAAAATAAAAAACATCTTGGTTCGAATTGATTTCTTTTTAAAGATCATGATCAAAGTTTATCGCCATCATAAAATTTAACATGGTGGACAGAATCATACTTGATTCTTCAAAATGGCGTATTTATTCTTATTTTCCGAAAACGTTTTTTCTTTAATTTGTAGAAAAGCGCTACTTAATAAAGCAATCCATTCTCACCAGAATGCATTTTATTACATCAAAATCGGTTCAGTACTAATGAATTTATAAGGCAATAAATGCAGACATGATTAGCATGGCAATCGTAATATATGCAAAACAATGGTTGAAACAAAAATACTTTTTTTTAGAACCACTAAACCGATTTTGCTGAGTCGTACCTTGTTGTACGTGGCAAGAATTCAGCTTTCTTACTAATTAAAAAAAATAATGAAAACATGTTCGCAACACAAGAATAAACGAGCATCTTTGAAGGGTACAATATTTTTGTTTCGCCATCTTCGATTTTGCGATGGCGGACAAAAGAATATATTTGGTCAGAACTCTAATCCATTCTCTGTCAAGTGCAGTTTGTTCCATAAAAATCGATGGTATAGTTCAAAAGTTATAATGAAAAAGAAATTGTCCGGTTTTTTTTGGCCCACCCGGTAATTGGGTCAAAGAGCAAGAAACTATAAACATAAAAGTTATTTTTCAGAAATTTGCTCGCGTAAAATAACATAATAGTTATTTACCTAACAAGTGCGGAAAGTGATACTTTACCGCACGCATCGGCGTTTGCCCGAACGACGCGACGCGCCAGCCTATAGTCATACACGGGGTTAATGTGCCAAGGTCTTTATGCTTTTACATAGGTTGCCTACATAATTTGACCAGTCATGTGAACTTAACTGGACGACTGTAGCTGCGTCATCGGGTTTCCATAAAAAAAATGTATAAGGCAACTTGACTTAAATTTTTTAATCCGATTACAGTTGACCAGTCAGGTTCAATGTCCTTTCAAATTCTGTAGGTAACCATCATCACTTGTTGACTTTTAAGGACACCAACACAAAAAAAAGCGTGCGATAAAAAATTATACGCGCACGCAGTGCGGTAAAGTGGTACTTTTCGCACTCTCGCAGAAAAAGTTTTTAAATTTGTAACTTGTGCAGCCATCAAAAAAACCTATCTTTTAGATTTTAGGTATGAATTATGCCAAAGTGACTGTTTTAAAATTCATTTTATAAGATAAAATGAATACAGGGTGTAAACGAAGGAGGCCAAAATAAGAAAAAAGGTATAAACAACAAGTGAAATTAAAGAAAGAAAAATAAGAAAAAAAGTTTTTTCCAAACATTGAACTATTTAATGTTTGCGTACAGAGCAAGAGATCCCGGGTTCGAATAGCGGCCGAAGCAGAAAAACTTTTTTCTTATTTTTCTTTCTTTAATTTCACTTGTTGTTTATAGTTTTAAGTCCTTGCATTATTTTCAATTTGGTATTTGAGAATTATATTGGCAATCGCCCATTGCGATCAGAAATTTTAACACACGAAAAGGTGATCTCATGTTTACAGAAGTTGATAGTTTAAGTCTAACTTTTGAGTTTTAATACCTTTGACAGTAGGAAGGAAGAGTTATAGAAATCAGTTTGATGACTTGGTCGAGTTAATACCCTGAGAGTCTCTCGTTCTTGTATTGAGACACCGCAGACCTGTATAGATGAAAGTTTTCCGAAAATTTATGTATGGCTTCGGTAGTTTAATGTTTAGAATGTTTGCGTACAGAGCAAGAGATCCCGGGTTCGAGTCCCGGGCGAAGCAGAAAAACTTTTTTCTTATTTTTCTTTCTTTAATTTCACTTGTTGTTTATAGTTTTAAGTCCTTGCATTATTTGCAATTTGGTAGTTGAGAAGAAAAAAGTTCCTATATCATGGGGGTCAAAATATAAAATGTTTAAAGTTTGAAGAGTGGGGGAAAAAGTTTTTAGCAGGAAAGAAAATCTGCCAGCGCCAAATGATCTGGTAATTATGAATAAAAAATGTAGTATAATTTTTTTTAAATGACAAGTTGGGGAAATACAGGCTATCAAATTTAGCAATGGGTAAAATTTAAAAAAAAATTAAATCTTTTTATTTTTGCTTACTTTAGAAAAAGGTCGAGTAAAAGTTTAACTTCCGACGCTTATACCTCCCAAACCGTAAAGTCGCGTATTCATTGGAGACAGAATTCGCATGCCCCGCAGCGAGACCAAAGGAATGCCTCGTTTGCATTCATGCTCAAGTGAATACGCGCCTTGAGACGAACAATATTCATCTGAATGCTCGTTTAAAGTTCCAAGTTTGATCGGATGGCTTCCCATGCCGCGGGTCCATTCGTATTGCTGTTGGCCACGCCTTCAAGCACGTACACATACATATGCACGTTTGGCCTCGCAGCGAGGCTTGCGAATTCTGCCTCAAATGAAGACGCTCCTTATAATTTCATTTCGTGCAATGCTTTACGACGACGTAAGAAAAAATTGGCACAATACTCTTTTGACTATATCCTAAACACGATGCTGAGGATATTTTTTATCCAGTGTGAGAAACTTTTAAATTAAAAATTGTACACATTTTTCTTTTGTAGTGCCAATATCTCAAAGTGGATTTAAAGTTATTATGAAAATAAACTTTTCTATTTTTATGATCGGTAGAACTGGGTCACTCTGTATAGTATTATGGACGTAGCATCGTTAAAATATAGAAAAATTTTAGGTTTAATTTTGTACTGAACAGTGTACATAATATCATTAAGGGTTTTATGCAAAAATTGAATGCTGTATTTATTTTTAGTTCGCAACTTGGTATGTATGTATATTATAACAAACATTTTATTTCAATTTATTTTTGCCTATTTTTAAAAAAAATATATTTATAGCATTTTGAACTGCCAGGCGTATAAATACTATATACCTATACGTTTCAAAATAGTTATACAGGGTGTACCATAAAACTGGATTTACTTAAGAAACTACTACAGCTACGACTTCGGGAAACGTAAATTATACCAAAATAGGGCCTTGGTAATTTACCTAAAATATTTTTATTTCTATAGCTCCCCGTTAGGGGGCAGTGATCACTAGGGTTGCTAACCGTACTATAATATTATATAGTATTGTACTATATTTCGGATCTGCATACTATATACTTTTGAAAAATATATAGTTCGCAAAAATACTGCATTTTACTTGGATCTTGGTTTGGTCTATATTTTGCAAGGCCGAGAATTAAATCAGACAAATCCCTTCATTCCTGAACGTACCGATATATGTCTATGAGTGAACGCGCCTTTTGACACAGAAAATAATATAAATATTGGATAAATCGGTGATAGTCATAATACGCATTCCTCATCAGGATGCCGAAGAGAGGACCTTAAAATTTTTGTTGCTGCCGTTGAAGGTAAATGTGAATGGCATGACTGGCTTTTATTGCTACCCTCACAGGTCTCACAGAATACGTGCTACCATAGAACTAAAATACCTTGCGTAGACAATATACTTTTAAGTTGGAAGCCTTTCATTTAGGACAGTGGTTCCCAAACTATTTTCTATGGCGCCCCCTTCTTGAAATCTTGAATGGGTCACGCCCCCTTCTCTGTGTTTTTACTACAAAAAACATTATTTAAAAAAAAATAACATTTTGATTTACATAATCTAGAGCGAAGGGTGTGCGTGACATGTCTGTCCGTGTGTGTGTGTGTCTGTTTGACCCACGGTAGCTCCAGAACCGCTAAACCGATTTTCATGCGACTTTCAAGAAAAATAGTGTTCTACACTGTAACGACCTGAAAAAAGTTTGGTTGAAATCCCTTACTGTTACTGACAGTTTTTTGACAGTTAAAAAATGAAAAAAGGTAACTTTTTACCGGAACATCGCATCAATATGCGGTTTTCGGAATATTGTAGAATTCATTTTTCTCCACAATTCGTGTATAACCATACACTTTGTAGGAGCTTCCGTTACAAAGATATTTATAAAAAACTGATTTCAAGACTGGAATGTGCTAATGGGCTAGGAAGGTATCAGATTCCTCATAGATCCATTGATTTTTGTAAATAAACAGAAGTAAAATTAATTATTTGTACCTAATAACCAAAATTTATTAAAAAATTTATATTTTTGTATTAATGACTCCAAGTTTCAACGCCGCTAAATTGATATTTTTCGTCTCATTGAAAAGAAATCAGCGAGTGCCCAAACTACGTTTACACAATAAATTTTATCATAATTGGATAACTAGTTTATAAATTTTGCTACCCTAAATATTCCGAAATCCGTGACATCGGTGTATAAAAAGCTCAATTAGAGACCATTAAAAATATTTTGGAGAAGGTCCTACTTACCTATTATATTAATTATTAGTTAAACATAAACCAAACATACAAAAATTGTAACTAGTGAAAACATCAACGTATCAACGTAAAAGCAAAGATAGTTAATACAATCCTCAGTAAAACTATAACCAGAAACGAGTATAATTTATACTCATGGTATAACAAGACATTGTTGTATCATGATTTATACTAGTTTCTGCTATAACTAAACTGATTAAAACGGGAGGCAGGATAGTATATTGTATATGTTAAGCACTGACCATGCTTTGTTGCTGGATTGTTAATATTTTCTTATTTTTATTTGCATTTTAAAATTTAAATTACATCAGGACTCCCGCGCCTCCCTTAATATTGGTCTGCGCCCCCCCCCCCAGTTGGGGAACCACTGATTTAGAAGAAGATTGTCCTACGCATATTCAAAATATTTTGATAATAAATGAAATTAAGGGCGATATTCAGGTTCAGATAAAAGTAAAGCCAAGTTTTCCAATACAAATTTCAAAATGAATGGTTCTTACTAGTTTGGAAATGTTTTTCTAAACTTGGCTAGTACGGCTGCAAATGACTCTTAGGCACAGTGCTAAATTGAACGTAAAGTTTGGCTGGAATAGCAAAGTTTAAAAAAACATTTCCAATTTAGTAAGAACCATTCATTTGCAATTTGTATTTGAGAACTTGGCTTTACTTTTATCTCAATTCTTTTTACGGCATACCACTTTCGCGTACTTGGCTTTTTTTACATGAAATGTTTTTGTTATGATTAAATTATCGTCTAAACGATGTATTACCTAAGTTTCAAGTTTCTTTATTGGTGTTATTGTGCTAAAGCACTTACACAAGTCAAACAAAAAAAATGTTTACAAAATGTTCACAAAAAAAAAGCTATACCTAACAATAAGACAAAAAAAATAATTTGGTCAAATAATAAGTATAAAACACTTCGCACAATTCAACAACAAATTACATACATTTTATAATAGATTTGTAGTGTTAAACAAATAAAAAGTTAAAAAGAAGAAACATTTAATAACAAACTACAATAAAATTAAAATTAAAATTCCAGGTATAGAGTAGGTCACCCCCAAATTACATGTTAGGCCAATATTTGAGAAAATTCTGCACTTAAATATTGTTCAAGTGAATAAAATACATTTTGAAGCAAGAAAGTTTTAACAGTATTTTTAAATGCTTTCCTCTCCATGTTCCTCACCCCCTCCGGTAGTACATTATAAAATTTTATACAGAAATAGTTAGTGCCAACCCTGGTCTTTGTCAAACGCTGGTAAGGACAAACAATGTTATCTCTACCCCTGGTGTTTATGTTATGGATTGCACTGTGTGGGACAAAATCCGCAATATGCTCCCTTATATGCAGCAAACAAAAGAGAATATACTGACATGGCAACGACAGAATACCAAGCGACCTGAATTCCTCCACACAGTCATCCCTATATTTAAGTCCCGCAATTATCCTAACAGCTCTCCTTTGTACCCTAAAAATAAGGTGCGAATGCGATGAATGTCCCCAAGCTAACAAGGCATGAGACATCAGTGAGTGAATAATGCCGTGATAGCAAGTTAGCAAGGTTTTTCTACCTACACACTGTGCTAGAGATCTTAATAGGTAAGTGTTACGTGACAAAACAGTACATAAGTGATTTATATGACCCTCCCAAGATAATTTTGTGTCCAAGTAAGTAGTCCAAAAAGCGTACAAGTTGTTCAGTGTCCATATCACCAGATCTGTCAATCTGTTTTAGTGTAAAAGTAAGCTGTTTTGTCTTTTCCTCGTTTAGGCTTAATTTATTTGATAAGAACCATTCTTTTACTACCGAAAGTGTTCTCGTGGACTTTATATTGAGTTCATCTAGATGCAAACCGAAATCTAGTAAAGTATTGTCATCTACAAACCTGACAAAATCTGATGAAGGAAACACTGGCAAGGTCATTTACAAAAATCAAGAACAAAATCGGACCCAACACTGAACCCTGAGGCACACCGTACTCGATAGGTAATCTGTCTGAATCTTTGCCAGATAGTGAAACATACTGCAATCTATTAGCCAAGTAAGAGCATACAATTTTTCGACTCTGTGAGGTAAAACCATAAAAATTTAATTTTTCCAGGAGTATGTCATGAGGAACACAGTCAAAGGCCTTACTTAAATCAAGAAATTGAGCTGATATATATTCACCTCTTTCAAAACCTCTGTTTATTAATTCTATTAACCTATTAATAGCTTTGCCCGTCGATAGATTTCTCCTGAACCCATACTGTGTAGCACAGAACAAATTGTTTCCCTCAAAGTAATCATTTATTTGATTTTTAAGAACTTTTTCGAAAATCTTTCCTAGTATAGGAACAATTGATATTGGCCTGTAATTTCCAGGATTATTTATATCATTTTTCTTGTGTAGTGGTAGGACTTTTGTTATTTTAAAAACATCTGGAAAAATACTTTTTTTAATGCAATCATTAAATAAGTTTGTTAGTGGAGTAATAATTATTTCTTTAATAGAATTTAAAATTTTCTTATTTAAGCCGTAAACGTCTTTACACTTACTGTTTTTAAGACTTGTAATGGTATCCCTTATTTCAATATATGTAACACTTCTAAATGAAAAAACTAGTAGTGGTTTATCGGTCTTAGAAAGTAAAGTCCTATAGTCAGTGGAGGTGTCGTCCATTTTTTTCCTTACATCCGCGGCAATGTTCACAAAAAAATTATTAAAATCGTTTGCCGTCATATCACATTCTAGTTGGCTTGACTTACTTTTATTTTTGTTTATTAGATTCCACATAGCCTTTTGAGAGTTATTTGATCCCAAAATATATCTGTCATGAGCTTCCCGCTTTGCTAAAATTAAATGTTGTCTATAGCTATGATTACACTTTCTGATAGATTCCTTCAAGGGTTCAGAAGGATGCGATCTATTAAAATCACGCAAAAAATTCAACACATCTCTCTCATGACGCAACTCATCAGTAAACCAAATTAGTTCTTCTCTTTTTGAATTATTTTTTATAATTTAACTTTTTTCTGGAAAAACCTCTTCTAGAGTTTGAATTATTAATGACAAAAAACATTCCGCCTTATAGTTAATGTCAAGTTCCAAACAGGCTACAAAACCAGTCACAATTTCTAAGAATATTATGAAAATTAAATAAACCCACCTGTGTTATGGGCCTAAAAATTATACGCTGTAACGATTTTGGTTCGTGGTATGATATTTTAAGATGAATTGCATCATGGTCCGAGATGCCCGGATCCACCACATAGCACTGCGATTTTAAGGGAGAAAAATTTATAAAAATATTATTCAGACAATTGTTATTTCTTGTATTTTGTTTGTTTAGAGGCGTAAACCCAAAAGAGTCAAAAATCGAATTAAGAAGAATCTCACGGACCTCTCCCGTATTAAAGTGAACATTGAAATCACCAGTAATTATAGTATTTTTATCATTTTTACATAGTTTTTCTAGTGCCTTAGTCAACAATTCTATAAAAACCTCAAAATTACCACTTGTTGATCTATAAATAGTAACTATCTGGAGACATCCAAAATCAATAGCAGAAAATTCCGTCTGCATCTCACACGAGAGACCCATCAATCCGTCCAACGCAGTGCATCCATCCACCCGTCTTTCAGAAACAAAAACTGCTGTTCCCCCACGAATATGAGATTCACGACAAAAACTTGAGATCAGCACATAACCACTGATTAAAAAGTTTGACATTTGAAAAACGCGCAACCAATGCTCGTTCAAACAGAGGACATCTATTTTATATTCATTTAGAAATACTTCTAGCTGATTTGATTTATTTTCTATTCCCTGAATGTTGTAGTGCAATATGTGGAAGTTGATCTTATTATTATAATTTCCTAATCCATTGTAATTATTGAGGCAGTTTGGTCTAAAAAATTATTGTTTAATTGATTTTGATTTTCTAATTGATTCTGTTCTAGATCTCCTGTAGAACTCAAAGAGCAGTGAGATCGATCACCTTCAGAAAGTGAGTGTGGAGAGCGTTCATCCTCTGGAAGTGAGTTCCGGAGAGGTACATATGTAAGATTTTTATTTTTTAAACAAATTTCATTATTAGCAATCAAGAAAGAGACCTGCTCAGCCAACTTATAGTTACTCAATTTAGTACCATTCATCCCATTAACTTCCAAATACTGCACTGAAAATTGGGAAAATTTATCTAAACGAAAACAGAAATCAGATATTCTAGAATTAAAACTGTAAATATTATTGTTAGTTTTTTTAAAATTATTTTTAACATTCTTAACGTAGGGCACAGAAGAAACAAGCAAATTTGTATGTATATGTAACCGAACCGAACCTTTAATTTTTTGACCAACATGCATGAAAGGGGGATACCCACTCCTCCCAAAGTCATTAGCGCCTGCAATTATTAAAATAAAATCTCTGTTTGTTAGGTTTTGAGAAAGAGATTCGATGTCAGATATTATATCCATGTAAGTTGCTCCTGGCTTAATAATAGATTGTACAAAAAAATGTTTTAAATGTGACCTTAAAATATCACCCAACCTTAAACAATGTTCATCCCCAATCACAAGTAGTTTTTGTTTTTGTTTTTTAGGTGAGTTGTCTTCAAATGAGCTATTGTGCTCAAAAACTGAGTTGTCACTAGATATTGATTCCAGGCTTAGATTGATACCATTCTGATTGTATCTAAATGTATCCAGTTCAATCTCCAGTCTCTTTAGCTCCCCACCCAAAAAATCATTATTTCTATTTAAAGTTTCTATGGTAGTTAACATGTTTTGCCTCAAAATGTCCCATTCATTCTGTAGGCGCTCCAGTTCTGCTTTAAGTTCTTCCGATTCTTTCTTTGCTTGTTCTCTATCAATTTCTTCCTGATTATAAAAAGTATTTATCTCTGAAAAAAGAGTGGCAGTGGGAGATGTGCTTAGCTCCTCTATTCTTTCAGAAAGCTGCAATATTTGAACTTGAAATTCTTCTACAATGCACTGTTTTGATTTGCTTTCCTCATTTAAACGAAGGATTTCCAGACTTATCTTTTAGGCAACAGTTTAAAGATTCTATCTACTACTACTAGATTACTCAATTTATTATTTTCTTCCAAAACTTTTTCAATATTGTATTTCATCTCTTTAGTTTGATGATTAGTATTTTCAATTTCAAGTTGTTTTTCCAGATTTTCTTTCTTAAGATTTTTTATTTCTTGATTTAAGCCTTCAGTAATCCTAACTTGGTATTTAAGTTTCTTTTCATAATCCCCCTCAAGTTCACAAGCCATATTCTCAAAACTTTTGGATCCCCTCTTTAGTCTTATTATGTAGTTGTCCTTAGTGCTTAATTCATCCCTTTCTATTAATTTCAAGCTTCAGACTGATCTGAGTATTTTCGAACTCTTCCAGGATTGAATCCTTTTCTTTCAGTTGACCTAAAGATTTATTGTAAGCCATTTTCAAGTATTCTATTTCCTTCTTATCATCTTGACACTTAGATTTGCACTCTTGACAGTAAAAAATAAGTTTTCTCTGGTTCAGTACTAAACAATCCGTTTCAGTTACGGCCAACTCAGAGCAGTTTTTACATATTATTTGTTGACAATCACAATTTGTTGCGAATAGCTCTGCTCGGCGTTTAAAAGTCCCTACTACATTGCACTTGTAACATTCCATAGTGATAGTTTTTAAATTAATACATCAATGAGCAAAATACAGAAATAAAAGAGAAAAATTATTTTTATTCATTAAAGTTCGTTATGTAGGAATTCCGACACTGTGCGCGCATTCTGTGAAACATGCTTTAATTGTTTGGCCATTTAGGAAAAACGGTGTATGGAGAAGTTTGCAGTAACCTCAATTTTGTGTTTATTTATTATTTGTTAAAATTTGTGGGAAGTTTTTATCACTAAAATTAACAAAAACATAAAGAAAAAAATTTATTGTCAATATTCTAGTTTTTACCCTGTTTCAAGCTACCCTCATCTTTCTTGATCTCACCCACATCTTCTAACTGAAAAGGTGAGCTTCATATACACTTTTGAACAATTTCACACTGTAAATACCATAAACAAGCACCAGAAACTGGAAAATAATAATAAACAACAGATGCGGTGACGATTGCAACTTGAAAAAAAAAAATTAAAAAATTAAAAAAAAAAAATTAAAAAAATGGGCCAAGTCCACGGTTAGCACTTAATTGACATCCATAAATTGTGGTTATTTTTGGAATCACGAAAAAAAATCATTTCAGGAAAAAATTTTAAAAAACCTTTTTTAGAGAAAATAAAATGTTTTTTTAAACGGCGTATCACAAAGTTGTGTTAAAGCTTTTATTGACACTCCAGGGGCGCCCGCATATTGAGGTTATTTTTTTCTAATAAATTTATTTATTTTATTTAATTTTCTTAAGAACTAAGTTTTCTGAAAAATCTTGTTTTACTCTATTTTGTAGAAAATAAAATTATATTTATACCGATATGTATCTAGTAGGTTTTTGTTAACGGGGAACACTGAAGGAATGAACGCAATTTAAAAAAAAATAACCTCTATATGCGAAAGCTTCTGAATTATCAAGAAAAGCCTTAACACAACTTTGTGATATGCCGTTTGAAAGAACATTTTATTTTCTCCAAAAAAGGTGTTTTAACATTTTTCCCTAAAATGCTTAGTTTTTTTGAAAACTGAATACAACCTAAAAAAACATAATATTTTTTCGTGAAAAATAACCTCAATTTTTGGGTGCCAATTAAGTGCTAACCGTGGACTTGGCCCACTCCGGTAATACATCGTTTAAAAGATAATTTAATTGTCTATAATAAAGTTGATTACACACTTTCTGTACAATGAGTACCTTTTGAGAAAATGACATAAAACTGAATAATTTCGTTTTATTTTGTATATATTATGGAAATACATAGGAAACGGGTGTACTACTAACACTTCAGGGTTCGTATCTCAGCAAAGGCACTACCCAGAGAACTCAATGATATGTCGTTTTATAGGCCATTAATTAGTCTTTATTTTGTGTTGTTACAGATTTTCTCAAGAATAAGCAGTTTCGAAGTTAAAGCACACTAAATAAAAAAAATTGGGCATAATCCAAAATGTCGGCGAAATGGTTAGCGTCCAAAACGATTCGTCTGATAAAAAAACGTACAACAGCGTCTCTGTCGGCTGTCTAAAACTTTTTACCACGGGACCAAGTAATTAAAAAAAAAACCTTTTCGTGCACAGTAAATCCAAGATGGTCGGGGGAGCCGCCCGCATATTTGTAAACGACGTCCATGATTGCGATTCGGTTGTAGCCCGAACGCTGCCGTAATCGTGTCAATGAAGCCCTATTCTACATTGACACGGTTCGGTTACGTTGGCGATCGATTGACAACGGTTAGGTTTCACATTCTCTAGGATCCCGGGAAAGAGGTCAGGAGAGTATGTTTTAAAAAAATATATGTATGTTAGAAATTTACGAATTCTTTCTTAAGAAAGATTGTTCCAGACTGATTTTTAACGAACATTTTTGCGATCACGGGTGTTAGTTACCCAAGCGATTCACCATATATCGTCTGCTATTTACCAGAGATGTTCGGGCGAAAGCCGATTGGCGATCCTGGGTGTTGTATACAAATATGCGAGCCGCCCGTGATCGCAAAAATGTTCGTTAAAAATCAGTCTGGATTTCAGAACCACAATCTTTCTTAAGAAAGAATTCGTAAATTTCTAACATACATATATTTTTTTAAAACATACTCTCCTGAACTCTTTCCCGGGATCCTAGAGAATGTGAAACCTAACCGTTGTCAATCGATCGCCAACGTAACCGAACCGTGTCAATGTAGAATAGGGCTTCATTGACACGGTTACGGCAGCGTTCGGGCTACAACCGAATCGCAATCATGGACGTCGTTTACAAATTTGCGAGCCGCCCCCGCCCCCAAGGTCGAAAACTCAATTTTTCGTTAATGTCATTTGATTGGCCGTAGTTGCTTATACAAAACTAACAAATTTTATAAAATTTCTTTAAAAGATGGCGGAGATTTTAAATTTTATGAAAAACACAAATTTTAGTTTTGGCTAGATATTTTGAAAACCTCTGTAGATATTTTCAAGTTCAACACACCATCTGATTGGATTTGGAATAGCGCAACTTTTTTCTCGTGTAACCAAAATTGTATCCCTTACCAGTGGCGGATCCAAGGGGGGAGGGCAGAGGGGCCCGGTCACCCCCTCTCCTGACATTAAACTTTATTTTTAGCTCGAGGGAAAAAATTCCGCTGCATTAACCGCAGTTTTTAACAAAATTTACCCGTAACATAACTTTTTTAATTTTTTTTTAGAAAAATTATTAGTATTCCAAAATATTTCGCCAGCGGCGCATTTTCTATGCCTGTCAATTTTTATTTCAGACCTAAGACTTAATAAAAACAACATAAAAAAACATATATTCTCGTTTTTGCGTCCTGCTTGCCCCCCCTCCCCTTGAAATCCTGGATCCGTCACTGTCCCTTACCGTTTCCGATATCCCCTTGTAGTTTATTTTTATCTGGGATACCCTGTATAAAGTGATATTATGTTTGCCAAAAGAACAATTTTTTAATTTCTCTCACTTTTGAAATACCTTGTATAGGATAAGGCAAAGAATTATTCATAAGTTAACATTAACACATTTTTATTTATAACCTTGTTTTTTAAAAGAACATTACAGTACAATGATGTAATCAAATCGATCGAATAGTGAAAATAGTATTTTATCAGTAGGTAGGTATTGTAAACTCAAACCATTTCAGCAATAAATATTATTGCAGTTTTGCAAAAGTTGCAGTTTTTGAAATGTTATCAAAAATGCCATATCTACTGATATCTGTGTAAAAGTAGCTGAGTTGTTTAAAGCAGAGGTGTACCTGGTCCACTTCAAAGGAGGGGGCAGGCACATTTTTTTAAAATTTTTGGCAAACTACCTTAATGGTGAGTTATACATCTGTATAACTCAATAAATAAATAAATTAAATAAGACTAAATTAAATCCGAGTCTATAGTAGATTTTTTTTTGGATATGCAGTGACCTAAAGGTTTTTGAAATATTTTATTAAACAATGACACAAAAATAGGTTACTAATACCAAAGATACCAGAAAATGACGTCACGGCATATCCATAAATACTATATTATGGACCAAGGGATAAAAGTTTCACTTTTTATGCGCAACTTTTATCACGAAATTTTTTGCACGTTTTAGTTAATTTTCCTAGTTTTTTTTCTATTTTTTTTGGTGTTTTTAAGATTTGACGTTTTTTTTTCCTGCTTATGTCCGATCAGTTACTTTTTATCCAGATTTTTAGTTTTTATCCCTGTTATGTCACTTTTAATTCCGATTTTTTGTTTGTCTGTCACTTTTCATCCCGGAAATAAACAGTGACCCCTTTATTTTTAAAAATCGGGATGAAAAGTGAATTTTATATGCCCAAAGGTTGAAAAATTCTACTGTACAGGGTGGGCCAAATTCGATGTTTTTTGCTGGTTTTAGGTATTTGTAGCCGAGATACACAAAAACGAGTGGACATGTCCTGGGTTCGATTTTCGAGACGTCTTCAAATATGAAAACCGCTTCTTGATAAACCTTGCAGTTTTTTAGCTACAAGGGGGTTTTCATTTTGGTGTAAGATGCTTTTTCACAGGTTTTTTTTATGAAGAATCCAACTTTCAAACTAATTTTTATCTGTCACTTTCAGTTTTTGAGATATTAAAAAAAGTTTAAATTTTCTGATGGAATGACTCATTTTTTGTTTTTGTTTAAAATCTACGTCAAATTTTCTGTTTAACGATATGTCATAAATGACAGTTCGTTACGCAGTTTTCAAGATATTTATGACAAATCGTTAAACAGAAAATTTGACGTAGATTTCGAAACAAAAACAAAAAATGAGTCATTCCGTAAGAAAATTTAAACTTTTTGTGATATCTCAAAAACTAACCATGACGAATAAAATTTAGTTTCACAGTTGGGCTCTCCATAAATAAACCTGCAAAAAGGGATCTTACAGCAAAATGAAATTTCCATAAATAAAAAAGTTATATGCAGACTTTTCAGAATACCCTTGTAGCTAAAAAACTACGAGGTTTATCAAGAAGCAGTTTTGATATTTGAAGACGTCTCGAAAATCGAGCCCAGGACATGTACTCGTTTTTTGTGTATCTCGGCTAGAAATACCTAAATTAAATAACAAAAGTACGTGGTGTAAAAATGAGACACTTTTTGAAACTTTTATATTTTTAAGATTTTAGACTCCTCGAATTTTTTTTTAGGATATAAGCGACAATCAGAAAAATATTGCAAACGTAAAATCATAGAAATTTGACCTATAATATGAGAAAATAATTTAAAACTGTGTCATATTTTACCTTAAAGTTTAAAAATGAGACAGGTCAGGCGAAATATGAGACAGTGATAAAATTCACGTATAAACAGTCGCATCGCCGTCTAAACCAAATCTAAGACATTCAGGGTAAAATTGAGACAAAAGTTTTACTTAAATACAACAAATAAGTGCATGGCATATTTATTTATAGGAAAAACAATCTACGAACTCGTCGAAAACGTTTTTAAAAGTTTTATACCACAAGTAAAGCATTGGATTTTGTAATTTTAATTATAAGCCTATTCTTTATAAAAAAAATTTTAAGGTATGAGGTGCTTACAACTGCTGCTATCAGTTTATATATAGAAAATTTCATTTTTCACCACTTGAATTTCTTTGTCATTTGTTGTAAATTTTTTTGTTTGTAATCAAAGAATAAAGCCTATCTGTGAACCTATTTATATAGATAGGTATACAGGGCTCGACTTCGAACGTTTAGCCTTTATGAAAAGCGAATAAAAAAAGGATGAACCACTTTTAAAAGACGAAGAAATAGTCATTATTATTTATTTCGTTATTTTAGCTTTAATCAGGAAACATTAAATCGAGAAACACTTAATTTTTTCTTACACAATAACCTTGCTTTTTTATTAAAGTCGCGCTTAAATGCCGTTCAAGTGTGTTTTGTGAAACTCTTGTGCCGTTCAATCTCCTGGCGGCGGCTCACGAAGTCAAATTGCTAAAAGTCACCATACACTATCCAGGAAACAGAATAGGGACAACATTTTTGGGGGTAGGGATGTACGAAGTGATTGTTATTATTTGTAAAAAGCTATTTTGCTTTTATTATTTAAAGCAATCCACGTTTCGTACTGAATTTAAGGGGTAAGTTCGGAATGTACTACGAAGGAAGAGGGCTCCTAAACTAAGCATTTTTACATTTTGTAAATTATGAAAAAGTGAAATAAATAAATAAAAAAGTAATTGTCAACTACTTTTTTTTTATTTTGGAAGTAGGAAACTTTTAGGAAAGTTATTTTTTTTGTTGTAATTAATTACACAGTTTTCTAAGTACATTCCTGTAAAGTAATTTGTAATGTAATAGTTACTTTTCAAAGTATTGGTTTCTAACTCTGGTTAAGAATAAATCGGTACACATAAAGACCAAGAATTTGTTATCTATAAAGTTGAATTTGTGGAATATTTTGTTTGTGCGTGTAGTAACCTCCTTTAACATTTTTGCCATGTTAAAGCTCTACCTGTACACTTAATTACGGATTCGCAGTATTGATTAATAGTCATACAGTTCAAATGATATCTAAGAGATGGCGCTACAGCAATTAAAATCAAGGGGTTTTAAGGATTTTATTAACTTTTTTTGCTAACTACTCTGCCGGTAAGGGTAACGTACTTCAATTCACATATTTTTCAATGGCCAAACGATCGTTGACGAATCCTGTTTAGGCTTTATTCTTTGTTTGCAATTCAATTTTACCCTTTGTTTTTCTATGTTCAGATTCGAGTTTCAAAAAATATTTCAGTTTGTTGCAATTTTGTTCGTTACGAATCTGTGGTTTTGTGTTGAAAATTATTAAAATTTAATAAAATATAAGTTATGTAATATGGATAGCAGCCGTACACTTGTATCTTGAAGACAAAAATGCTTGCGCACATCCGTTTTCGATTAAAAATTCTGCAAAAAATTGATATGTATAAAGCTAAGCTTTTTTATTTTATTTAGTTTTATTTTATTTGGCAGTGTATTAACTGAGCATAAAAAAGACTACGATTTTTAAACATTTGACTGACATTAAAAGCCTATATTAAAAATACGTGATTCTCCAAGCAGGCTGCGGTTTATTGACAGTCTGACAGTTCTAAACATCACCCGCGGCATTATCAAGGTGGCGTTTCTCTAAAATGATATAGCACCACGACCTGTATATAAGGCGTAGAAACTTCTGAAGTAAAATTCAATATGGCGCTTCCTTAGGGCGATCGTTGGTTTGTTTACATTTGATGTCGTTGACATTTTTGAAGCGAAAAAAGCAGTTTCGATTGGATTTTTTAAACGAAATATGTACCCAAGAACTTGCGTCGTTGATTCAAAACATTTTCAGGTAATGGTGATTACTTTCCTTGTCGGTTTTTGTGAGTTTTCAGTGCTTAGTCATAGGGGTTGTAAAGGACCATTTGATCGTATTTACAGTGCATTTATAGTAAATCTTGGGATTGGGATTGGATAATCATATAGTGTAGTGATACGATAGCCAGGGGAATAATGGGTTTAGGGTTTTCAGACGTCCCGATTTTTCACGATTTTCCTGCATTTGGACCTCTGTGTCTTTAGTTCTATTGTCCCGAAAACCCAATTCTGGCAACTCTAAAAGTTTGGTTTATCCCAGCAAATAACTTAAAAATTGACTTACCATAAGCCAAATTAGACTAACTTAAAAGAAGTTTTGTGAAAAATGTGTTGTGTTTTACTTAGGAATGTTCCTAAAGGCATAAAATATGATCTTTACAGACAAACTTAGGAAAAACTGTGAAAATCAAGAAAGTTATAGTCCAATTTAGCTTAGGGTAAGCTAATGTAAGTTAATTTAATCTAATCTAAATTGCGAGCCTGAACGACCTTAAGTCATAGCCTTCCCCAAGCCTAAGATTTTTTAAACATATTTCAAGAATAAAAAGATAAAATAGCATAAAATATGACATCATGAGATCTCGCCACCCCCCCCCCCCCAAGAAGCCTCGGCCCCTCAAGACATATTCCTGGGTGCGCCACTGCTTAAGTGGATTCTAAGTTATCCAGTGGTTCTATTTTTTTTTTAAATTTGGTTATAATACTCTGTTATTGAGGTTATTTTATATAAATGCTGGTAAATTTATGGCTCAGAAAATTGTGTTCCTGTTTTTTAGAGATGCCAGGTTCCAAATTGCAAAACCAATTATAGTAATCAAGGAAACAGTTACTCAATTTTTAAATTTCCTAAAGATGGAGAACATGTCTAGAAATGGATACATGCTATTAAGCGGGAAGATTTTGTCCCAAGCAATTGTGTGTTTTTTACCTTCCTAGCACGAGCAGCAATGCCTAGAAAAGGTATTATTTTCGACAATTTTTTTTTTTGAGATAACGCGGAAAATATGTTATTTGGGTGTATTCCGTGGCGGATCCAGTGGGGCGGCCTGAGGGGCTCGGGCACCCCCACCGATTCGAACCCCCCCTCCAGACAATGATTATTTCAAAGTTCTGCCGCATCACTTTCTTAAATTTGTTAACAAAATCTACTGAAGTTTTCAATATTTTTCGCCTGCGCCGCATTTCAACCAACTTTTGACGCTAAATTTAATCCGAAAAACTATAAAAAATAAATAGCTTGGTATTTGCTGCCACTTTGGCCCCTTTCCTCAGGAAATTTTGGATCCACCACTGGTTGTATTTCGATCTATCTTAGCATATCGTCGTGATGTCTGTCTGTGTACGTCTACCCGTAACACGATAGCTCCTAAACCTCTAAACCGATTTTCATAAAATCATTAGGTAAAATAGTGTTTGACAATGTAACAAGCTCATTAGATTTTGGGCAAAATCGATTGATTCTAATGCTAACTTTTTAACGGAGCATCACATCAATATGCGGTTTTCGGAATGTAGTAGACTACATTACAATAAAAGCTTTAGTTTCTGAGATATTTACAAAAAACTGTTTTCAAGGCTGATTTATCAAGTGTGCTAATAGGCTGGCTAGGAGAAAAAATTATATATTATATAAATATTATATTTCATTAATGTTTTTCTTAAGTTTGAAAAGTTTACGTAGTACACATATAAGATACTAGAAATTACAAAAAAAACTATAATAACCTTCGCCTTTAATTCCCAAGAAGCCTACCTCTTTTTTTCCCTTCTCCTGGTTTTAAGAGAAAAAATGTCTATGTCCATTAATAAATAATTTATTATTTATGAATAGCTATATATATAGATATAATAATTACCAAAAATGCATTAAATTTCAATCTTTTAAATATTCTTGCCACTGCAAAATACATTATTTGTATTTATTTGCAGTTTCAATCCTATAAATTCATCAATTTCAACAAAATATACAGAACCGAACGTGTGGCGGAATTGCCCTCATCGGCCGCCATCTTGGATTCGATACCAGGCCTCTGTCGAGAAGGTGGTGGATATAGTTGTCAAACTTTCAGTAAATATGTTCCATTTTTGTTTGAAATGATGATTTGAAAGCAAATAGCAACCAAGACAACTGTTGATCGGTGCCAAAGTCTGACATGATCGGTGCCAAATTCTGACATTTTGTTTCCCAAAAAGAAAGAGGGAAAGAAATATGAAAGAAATATAATATAGCACTTTGACAGCCTGGTCAGTTCAGGTAGGTACTAGGTATATGATATTATTTTAGAGTTTTACAAAGCTAGCAATACAAAAATAATAATTTATGGAGGCCAATTAAGTGCTAACAGTGGACTTGGCCCACTTTGTGATACATTGTTTAAAAGAAAATTTAATTTTCTACAATAAAGTCGATTACACACTTTCTGTAAAATGCTGACTTTTTGAGAAAATGACATTAAACTGAATAATTTCGGTTTATTTTGCATACTATGGAAATACATAAGAAACGGGTATACTGCTAACACTTAAGGGTTCGTATCTCAGCAAGGGCACTACTCAGAAAACTCAATGATATCTCATTTTGTAGGCTATTAGCTAGTCTATATTTCATAGTATTACAGATTTTCCCAAAAATAAGCAGTTTCGAAGTTAAAGGGCACTAAATAAAATAAATGGACCCATAACGTATTTGATACCTTTCTAGCTAGCCTATTATTAGCACACTTTAAGTGAATTCCATGATTTATCAGCTTTGAAACAATTTTTTATAAATATCTGAGAAACGAAAGCTCCTCACACATAAATTATTGATAAAAATGTGGTCCACTATATTTTGAAAACCGCATATTGATCCGATGCTCCGTTAAAAAGTTAACATTTCTTAAATTATTTAATTGTCAAAAAACTGTCATTAACATTAATGGCTTTTGACCAAAATCTAATCAGCTCGTTACACTGTCGAATACTATTTTACCTGAAAAGTTTATGAAAATTCGTTCAGCGGATTAGGAGCTATCGTGTTACGGACAGACATACACATCGTTGGAAAGGAAATTTCTTCAGCTTTAAAAATAAGTTTTAAAACCAGACATGTGGGACAGTAAAATTTAAGAAAATTAAAAAAAAAACAAGTTTTTTCCACACCTCTCATTTATTTAAATGACTATAAAAGGTGCGTTAAAGAGGATTTTTCATCTGCCTCAATAATTGTTACTTAGTTATTTTTGCCAATTAAAAGTTTGCAAATAATTTAGAAAATACAGTATTTTAGAGAGTAGAGAGCACTTTTGAGGGGGTAAGAGGGGTGATGCCCCCCACCCCCACTTTAAAGAAGGTTAACTAGAAAAAGCCAGTTTTAAGTTTTTACTAAAAAAAAAAAAATATTTTACTCATTGTCATTTTTATTTATTCAGTTCCAAAAATGAATGTTTGAAATTTTTGTTTGATTTAAGGATTTCTACAAACACAATTATTTTTATTTCAAGGCGGCTATTAAAAAAAGATACGTCTAGCTTAATAACTATTTAACTGTATACAATGGACGTATAACTAAAAATATTTAAAAAAAAAATTGTGCTAAGGGTAAAAAATACCACAAAAAATAGATAAAAAAAATATTTAAAAAATTTCCCCCTTTTTTCGTACGCTAATGGAATGTGCACCACTGGAGTTAAAGGGTAGTAAGGTACATCCTTGAAAAGGAAATTGTATCCGCTTGTTGTTGACTGTTTTTAAGTTATTAGCAAAAAACTATCAAAAAGAACGTTTAAGGGGGGGGCACCCCCTGCCAGGGATGGGGGGTGGTTCCCTTTCGTAAAATGTTCGGGCGAGTCTTATGTCTATCCATGCCAAGTGTGTTGCTTTTATCATTAAACGCAGCATATTATGGCTGGAATCTCTCGGATGTAGTGCCTGAACTAAAAGCAGAATTACGGATTCGCAGTATTGATTATTAGTCATACAGTTCAAATGATATCTAAGAGATGGCGCAACAGCAATTAAAATCAAGGTGTTTTTTGGATTTTATTTATTGCCATCTTTGGTCTACTCAGCCGTTAAGAGTAACGTCATTTGATCGCGAAAAGAAAACCATTTTCTTGAATTGCTAACTTAACAACAACGCTAAACTACTTATCTCTCTTAGTGCCATTTATTTAAGTAGCGATCTTACTTCAATTTACATATTTTCAATGGCCAAACGATCGTTGACGAACCCTGTATATACACAGACATGCATCACGACGACATTGCTAAGATAGGTCAAAATAAACCCAAATAACACATTTTCGGCGTTATCTCAAAAAACATTTTTTCGTCGAAAATAATACCTTCTCTAGCTATTGCTGCGCGGGCTAGGAAGGTAAAAATTGGTCAAAATCCAAAATGGCGGCGAAATGTTTGCGTCGTAACTCGAACAAAAAAATCGGACAAAAAAATATACCACAGCGTTTTTGTGGGAAATTTTGTGTCTTCAACTATTGTCAAAAATTTTTTTCTAGAATATACATGGACCAAGTAATTTAAAAAAAAATCCTTTTTGTGCACACTAAATTCAAGATAGGGGGAGCGCCGGCCCTCCTTAAGGTCGAAAATTCTTCCTAATCACTTAAAAAAATAGACTGGTGTACTATGGACTACAAAAGGCCCCCCGGTGTATACGTCCCTGTTTAAAGTAATCCAAATAATTGTATCTGGTTTCAGATCAAATCATTCGGTTTGGGTGTAGTTCCCAAATTGTTGTCAGTGCTTACATCAAAAAACATTATAAGCTAAACTCAAAAAAAATCGTTCCTATTAAAAATGGCGGTAAATGACAAGAAGAAGTACAACTTTATGGAACCAGTGTTGCAAATCATTCAGAAAAAGTTTATTTCGCTAAATGAGAATGATATGAGAGTTAGTAATGAAATTTTAAAAACTGTAAGTATACAGGGTATTATACAGGGTTCCTAAAGTGGGGTCTTGCAGTAGGATATTCAAAACAGATATATTCCGCAATTTCTTGCTAATAATTCACTACTATAATCGGCCTATTAACTTTGTGTTAATATCCCGCGATCACTACCGTTGGTTAGTTTTGACTGACTCGATATCCGGCCCTATTTATAGAGTCGTCGAACTTTCCGGAATTATCCATTTTCTTTCGATTCACGATTATACTAACCTTTTCTAGAACGCGGACCGTCCGAGCACGAGTGTGTCATAGATAACGCAACTAAAACCTTGACTAAGAATACAACCATAAGATAAGTCAACCTAATACTACACTAAACCTAAATAAATTCTAACTATAAAATCTAAATAACTTAAATTTGTAACACTATCATTTCTTTATGGAATGGCCCCTTTATTTATTCATATTATTAGTTTTTTATATTTTTTGTTTTTATATTATATTGTAATTTGTTTAAATTTAACTTAAAAATCGAGTTAAAAAATCAATAAAAAATAAAGAGGAAATTAAAAAATAATTCAAATTTAAAATAAATGGATCCATGACGGATCTGATGCCTTCCTAGGCCATTAGTACACTCCAAGTAAATTCCATGCTATATCAGACATGAAAAAAGTTTTTTGTAAATATCTCAGAAACGAAAGGTAGTATGAAGTTCTTGCTTTTAACAGAAATTATTAAGAAAAATAATATATTCTACTATATTCCGAAAACCACATATTGACGTGATGCTCCGTTAAAAAGTTGGCATATTTAAAATTTTTTAACTGTCATTAGCATTAATGGATTTTGACCCAAATCTAATCAGCTCATAACAGTGGCGAACACTATTTTATCAGAAAATCGGTTTAGCGGTTTAGGAGCTATTGTCTTACGGACAGACATACACACACAAAGACAGACGTCACGCCGATATTGCTAAGATATATATAATACACCCAAATAACACATTTTAGGCGTTATCTCAAAAACAAATTCTTTGTCGGAAACAATACCGGGTGGGCCAAAAAAACTGGATTTTTTTTTAATTATAACTTTTGAACTGTACATTCGATTTTAATGGGACAACCTGCAGAGAATTAATCAGAGTTTTGACTGAATGTATTTTTTTGTCCACCAGCTCAAAATCCAAGATGGCGGATGAAATTAAAATGTACCCTTCAAAGATGCTCGTTTATTCTCGTGTTGCGAACATGCCTTAATTATTTTTTAAATTAGTAAAAAAGCTCCATTCTTGCCACGCACAACTTACAAATTAGCAAAATCAGTTCAGTAGTTCTAAAAAAAAATATTTTTGTTTCAGCCATTGTTTTGCATGTTATACGATTGCCTTGCCAATCATGTCTACATTTATTTCCTTATAAATTCATAACTACAGAACCGATTTGAATGAAATAAAAAACATCCTGGCGAGAATTGATTGCTTTTTAAAGATCATGATTAAAGTTTATCGCCATCTTAAAATTTAAGATGGCGGACAGAATCCTACTTGATTCTTCAAAATAGCGTGTTTAGTCTTAGTTTCCGAAAATGTTTTAGTTTTTTTTTTAATTTATAGAAAAGCAATACTTTTCTCCCAGACAACAAGGTGCAAATTAGTAAAATCGGTGTGGTGGTTCTCAAAAAAATCTATTTTTGTTTCAGTCATTGTTTTACAGATTATACGATTGCATTGCCAATCCTGTCTGCATTAATTTCCTTATAAATTTGTTATTACTAAACTAATTTTAGTGAGATAAAAAAAATTATTTTTAGAATTGATTGCTCTTTAAAGATTATAATCGAAATTTGCCGCCATCTTAGAATTTAAGATGTCGGACAGAATGATACTTGATTCTTCAAAATGGCATGCTTATTCTTATTTTCCGAAAATGTTTTAGTTTTTTTTTTAATTTATAGAAAAACATTACTTTTCTCCCACATAAAGAGATAAAAATTAATTAAGTGCTTTTCTATGAAATAAAATTTTTTTTGAAAATAAGAATAAACGTGCCTCTTTGAAGAGTCAAGTATGATTATTTCCGACATCCTAACTTCAAAGATAGCGGCAAATTTCGATTACAAACTTTAAAGAGCAATCAATTCTTACCATGATTTTTTTTATTTCACTACGATCAGTTCAGTAATAATGAGTTTATAAAGAAATGATTCATATATCTTATAATCTGTAAAACAATGGCTGAAACAAAAATAGCTTTTTTGAGAACCATTCAACGATTTTACTAATTTATACCTTGTGGTGCGGGGAAAAAGTAGTGCTTTTCTACAAAAAAAAAACTAAAATATTTTCAGAAAATAAGACTAAACACGCCATTTTGAAGAATCAATTATGATTCTGTCCACCATCTGAAACTTTCAGATGTTAATAAATTTTGATCATGATCTAAAGTAATCAATTTTCACCAGGATATTTTTTACTTCATCAAAATGGGTTCAGTAGTAATGAATTTATAACGAAATAAATGCAGACATGATTGGCAAGGCAAAATATTTTTTTTTAGAACCACCAAACCGATTTTGCTGACTTATACCTTTTTGTGCGTGGCAAGAATGTTGCTTTTTTAGTGATTTAAAAAAATTATTAAAACATGTTCGCAACACAAGAATAAGCGAGCATTTTTAAAGGGCACAATTAAATTTCGTCCGCCATCTTGGATTTTGAAATGGCGGAAAAAGAGAATTATTTATTTAAAACTCTGACTAATTCTCTGCCAAGTGCAGTTTGTCCCATTAAAATCGATGGTATAGTTCAAAAGTTATAATGAAAAAAAAACTGTCCGGTGTTTTTTTGGCCCACCCGGTACCTTCTCTAGCCATTGCTACGCGGGTTAGAAAGGTAAAAAATTCAAGCTGATTTGGAAAATCGAATAAAAAGAGGTTCATTATTCCATAATAAAAATACCAACTCTATGTGATATCTCAAAAACCAATAGTGACAGATAAAATTAAATTCCTTTTTAAAGAAAATGCAGACTTTTCAAAAACCCCCTGTAGCAATCGGCTTGTCATATAAACATGCTGTTTTCACTTTTCTTGAAAATCTATCCCTATCTATCTCACCTAAGCCAGTATTTTCTGAATTTTAAGAATAGTGCTACTGGTACCTTAAACACCCCAAAAGTGCCAAATTTGAGACACCTTGTACTTTAATATAAAAAAAAAGTTTTGACCAGACTTTTGGCTGGTCAGATCAGTTTTCCGTTTAATATTTTAGATGTTGAGGATGATCACCCAAAAAATGAAAGAAATTGACAGCCTTTTTAAGGAAATGTTTATCACGGTTTTTTACGGAGGAAGCTATTACGACGGGCTTAAGGTAAGTGAGGATCAGGGGCGTAGATATAGAGAGGGATCATGGGAATTAAGCCACCCGTTGAAACTGTACTACATACATAATATTATAAACCTAGTACGAGGCTTGTCTTTTAAATTTTTCATGTTGTATTAAAGTGACACCGCATCATAGCTATGGTAAACCAAATTTTGCAGCAAAATCTAAGTAAAGAAGCCTTAAAAAATTAGTGTTTCACTTTGTACATGCAGTGTACCGCTCGGGGTTTATTGTTCGAAGGATAAAACACTAAGACATTTTAAAGGAGAGATCAAATAGGTACTTACCTAATAAATAAAGATCCGAAACATATAAGTGGATCCAAAATTATATTAAAATATGCGCAAATATTGATTTAGTTTTAAAAACGGTAATTTGTTTTGTAAAAAGCTCCGTCATAATTTGTTTGACATAAACAGTCAAAACAACAACGAATAGAAAACGTCAAAGCCCGGCTAAATCAATATGTTCGTAACAACCAGATAAGAGTATATATATGTTTCTTTCTAATGAAATTATTTAGAAGAAGACATCAATAAAAAGCAAGTAAAATGGTAAGCTAATGACTAATTAGTGCAGCGCCTCATTTTGGGAATCAATATCAATAAAAAAATTAAAGGAAGTGCGTGCCACTGTGTGTACCCCTCTACTCCCTTCCCGCCCATCAAGGTTTTGATGACACTTTAATACAATATCAAGTATAGAATAAAACAGTAGATATACGCCCAAACCAGTTGTCAAACCTGTATTTCCACTTATTTGTTGGTACCATAAACTAATATAATATCATAGACGCTCAGCTTTCATTAGGCCAATAGCATACTCTTTAATTCACGCACTGAGGACCTTTGAAATCAGCCGGTGACGACCGGTGAGGGCGCTGATGTCGCTATTCGTTTGGTAATAGCAGGTAACCACATGAACTCCAATGCTCGCTCTGTCTTTTTTTTCTTATGCAATAATTTACATAGGAAAAAAGAGAGAGGAAGCGTTTTTGCCCCTGTGATTACTCCATAGTGCAGTGTTGCCGATATTTTATTTAATTCAAAATCATTTGGAAAAATCTTTCAGTCACTCCTTTCAGTATACATGCAACCTTCTGTAGGGGTGGACGCGTCTTGCCCAGTGTAGGCATAGATATGTAGGTAAGAAAAAGTAGATATATTTTCTGACTTCCAAGAGTTAAGGCCAGAGGCAAATGTACAGTCCTTACACTTTAAAATTTTTCGGACAACTCAGAATTTTTTTGGGAACACTCAAGAAATTTTCGGAAATGTCAGGAAAAACTTGGAAAATTTTCAAAAAACTCGAGAAATGTTAGAAAAAACTCGGGAAATTTTCGGAAAATGTTTAGAAAACCTCGGACAATTTTCAAAAAACTTTAGAAATGTTTGAAAAACCTCGCGAAATGCTCGGAAAAACTGGGAAAATTTTCGGAAATCCTGGAAAACTTGGGAAATGGTCAGAAAAACACGGAAAATGTTCAAAAAAACTCGAGAAATGTACAGAAAAACATACATTGGAAAAGAACTCTTTAACCTGCTACCATCTGAACTGAACAAAAGGTCAAAAAAATCTTTTAAAAAACAAATAAGCACTTGGTTACTTCAAAATTAGCCAAAATTAAATTAAATAAATAAATAGATACCTAACTAACTAGAAACTGATCTTCAAGAATATTTCATAACTTTTTTTTAGTTTTATATATTATTTGTTTTTTTTTTCATTGTAGTAGTATAACTACTTAAAAATTTTGCATTTAGTTATTTTTACATTTATTTGTCTGAATTTTTTAAACTTTTTATTTAGCCAAATATTAAATTCAAAAATACGTAAAACACTTTTAAGTTAAACGGTTCAACTGAAATCATCAGCTGTATAAAAAACTAAAAAATATTAAGTACACTAACGTGACTTTTAACAGACGAAGGTAAAAGCGTGGGGTGTATAAAAATAGTGTTAATAAACGATTGTTTAATCAAATAAGAATGACTTGTCTAAAATATCAAATGCGCTAAAAACCAGGTTTGTAATTCCTTACCTGTCACTTTTCATCCCTGATTTTAATTTTTTATCCCTGATCTATCCCTGTTCATCCCAGGGATAAACAGTGACACTTTTATCTTTTATGTTTTTATCCCTAAACAACGAAAAAGGATTGGGACTGACCCTTGAAAGGAGGCGCAGTTTCATTCTTTTTTTGTAATAAGTGGACCCTTTTTGTGGTTTCTAGTTAGTAAGGTCTGGAACGAGTAACCTTATTATTCATATGGTAAGGTTAAAAACGAAATAGTCTATTACATATGAACAAGAGAAGAGAGTGACAAATTTCACACGAGCGTGAATGTTGAGAATGAGGCGCCAGCCGAGTGAAACAACAGGCGAGTGTAAGAAGTTACTTTCTATCGAGTTGTGTATGCTATCTTTCCTACAAACACTGATGGGCTATACTCATTTTTGTAAAAACGGTTCTTCAATTTTGCACAAATCAAATGAAACTGCTTTTCCGCACATGTGTGGAAAGATACTTTGCAACACATGTGCAAAAAGTATTTTTCAAAAAATTTCTGCCCATGGGTGAAACCTAACGTTTTCTGAGGATGAAAATGGTGTGAAACCCATGATTTTCATGTGTGGTCGTAGGAAAAATATATTGCATATGAAATACCTCTTATAAAAATAATTAACAAACAAAAGTTTAATTTGATACCTTTGCGCTTTTTTTTCTCTTACATTCTATTTAGTTCTCTTTGCTCAAATAAGCGTTTGCGCGCCTTTCTTTTTGTGTGTTCTTTCTGTCTAGAAATTAACAGTGTCGGAGTAGCAAAGGGACTACCGGGTGTGCCAAATTCGATGTAGTCGAAATTTATAAAAACTTATGTAAATATGAAGACATACGAGGGGATTATGAAAAGTCTGACTTTATGAAGGTGGCCTACAACTTTTTTATTTACAAATTTTTTTATTTTGGTGTAATTTACCTTATTAAATGCAAACCTTTTAAAATCCCGTCGGTCCTAAAAAACCACGAGGTGAATCAAATAATAGAATCTTTAATAAATATCCAAGGTGTTTTTAGTATAAATTTATTTTATTTATTAAGTAATAATAAATGGATCCATGACGGATAAGATACCTTCCTAGACTAGCCAATTAGCACACAATAAGTAAACTCCACCCTATTATACCAGCCCTAAAAAGTATTTTCTAAATTTATCGGAAATGAAAGTTACGAAGTTGTTGGTTCTATCGTTGTTTGATGGATCTTCATCATACAACGGTTCTACTTAACATCTTTTAGTGATTTTTTACTGCGTATCCAAATTTTTCAAAAGGCCCGCGCGCCGCTGTTTTGTGTACCCTTCCCGATTTAACCCAAAACTAGTTAAAAATTAGTCTTGAAAAAGTTTTTGGAGTATTATAGGGTGTGTCTGTATAACTAATAAAAAAAAACTGTAATTTAACCCGGTACTCATATCTGCCGGGTGGACCAAAAAAACCCGGTCAAAATGTTTTTGTTATAACTATACTAACCAATTGATTAGGCTTTCAAGCAGAAAGATTTGATATTATAAATTCTAAGATGGCTGAGAGAATCAATCTTGCCCGTTTCAAAGAGGCTTTTTAATTCTTATATTACGGATTTTTGGAACTCTTAAAAACGCTCTGTTTTCGCCACCCTCATGCAACTAGTTACGAATCATTAAAATCCGTTTAGTGGATCTCGAAACATTAATTTTAAAACGGTTTAGTGATTCCCGAAATATTATTCCTTAATTCTGTATCCATTCTTCCATTAATACTGAATGGATTCTATAAAATCTCTAGAATCGGTTCAGTGGTTCTTTAAATTAGAATTGTTATAGCAACTGTTATTTCAATTTCTGTCTGCAATAATTTCGTTATAAACTCACTGAATCGATTTCAATGAAAAAAAAAAAAAGAATTATGGTGATACCCGATTGCTCTTTGATCAAAACTATTAAAATTGAACAAAAGTCAAATTTGTCCTTCTATGAAGGATCGCTTCTTTGTATGTTGCGAAGATTTATTTTTTTATGATTAACTTGTGCGTGGTGGACCTAGGATCTTTTAAATAAATTCAAAAAAAGGTCGAAAAATTTCTCTCAACATAAGAAAAAACTACCCTTTATGGAGGGTCAAATTCGAATTGGTAAGCCATATTATATTTAGAGATGGCTGAAAATTTAAATACGGATCTTTAATGAACTTGATCTTTGCCATGATGCTTTTTATTTAATTGTCGGTTTACCAGTAATGAATTTATGAGGAAATAAATGCACATAGAAATGGCAAGGCAATCGCATATTCTGTAAAATTTTTCTATAGTTCTAAAAAAATTCAAAACATTTTCGGAATATAAAAGTAAACGAACCTTTTTAAAAAGTAAAGTTTTTATGTCCGCCATTTTGGATTTTACAATGACGGCAAATTTTGTTTGTGATCTTTTAAAAGCAATCAATCGTTAACCTGTATGTAAAAGAATATTGTTAAAGCAAAAATTAATTTTTAGGGGCCTAAACCGATTTAAACGATTCATATCTCGTTGTGCGTAGCAAAGATAGAGCTTTTCGACAAACAAAAATATATATCTAAAATTTCCGTAACAGAAGAATAAACGAGCCTCTTTCAAGGTCAAGTTTGATTCTGTCTGCCATCTGGGATTTTAAGATGGTGGACAAAAATATACTTTTACACAATTGTCCGATCAATTCCCTGCAAACTACTGCTTGCTTTGGTAAAATCTATAGTTGGAAAGCTATAACGATAAACATTTTGTCCGGTTTTTTGCCCACCCGGTATGACACAATAAATATAAAATATACATAGATGGCATATTTTTTTATTTTGCCCTTATTATCGAAGAAATAACAGTTATTTCTTCGATGCCCTTATATCAGGGTGTAATAATAGCAAACTAATAGGCGCTAGAAAAGATCAAACTAAGGATTTTTTTCTTATTATATTTTGCATCAAACCTCTTTGTTTTTTAGAAAAAGGGTGCCAAACTTAACAGCTTTTATTTTATATTTTTTACTCCCTTGTAATAAACAATGAGAAATGCTGGCCAGTTGGCTCGATCAAGGCCATATTACACACACACACACACACACATTTTATATTTTATTATAACTCCCTGAAAAATTAATTTATTATAACTTCCTGAAAAATTACAACAAAATCGATATTTTTTGAAATTTTGCATGACAATAGGGGTAATAATTAAATGGCAAAATTATTTAAAAATAAATAGAAATACTCAAAATTATTACCAAAAATCTCTTTTTTTCTTTAACAAATTTTAAAAACTCTTTAATATGTAGTGCTACTACAGTAAATATCGGTTATAACGACATTGAACGGACCGCTTAATTTCGGTCGTTAAAACCAAGCTTTGTAATAGAAAAAAAAGTTAAAAGTACTAAATATTGATTGTTAAAAACTAAAATTATACTTATTTTTAAAATTTATAAAATGTAAAGAAGAAAATCTTCGATTTTGAATCCGCCAATCCAACTTATAAATTGAATTTCATCTGCCCATTCGCGTATGCAAGGAAAGGGGATAATGGGGGTAATTATCCCCTCCCAAGATTTAGATAATGCAGAACTTTTTATGAAAAATAACTTTTTTTTCTAAAATTATAAATAAAAAAGTTTTCCATATGATTCCAACTTAGGAGGACATACTGTATATATACATTTATATATGTATAAGTCGAAAACGTAAACGCCTAAGCATATTAAATAGGCAGTAGCTAGAAAAGGAATAATATTTGATTAAATTACGCGGTATACCAACCAAATTCTAAATACCTTATTCATAATGATCGAGTTCGACCAAACACACCGGGGCTCCCGAGAAGCTCTCTCTCTTTAATGCACCACATTCAAAAGAGCGGAAGAATTGCCAAGCCAAGGGTTGTCTACGCGAACTCACTAACTGTCCACCTATTGAAAAATCAATCTGGGGAAAGTAGGAGAATTGTAAAGTAGATAGGTATAATTGTCTTTGGTATGGCAACACCGCCGACTCATTCAGGCGAGACAATTAGCAATTAATATTTACACCGTCGCGTATAGCCATCTGGTATGAGATTTCGGTAACACGGGCCATTTTTGGATCAGGCGTCTTTGTATTAGTTTATGGTTGGTACTATCAAAATTGCATTCTTGAAAGTGTCGACTGCTTCCTCTGGCGGCTGAATCTTTGACCACGCAGTCCATTCTTGATTTTCGGAAAAGTAAAACAATTCGACGTTTTGTGGGGTCAAAAATGCAATGGTTTTTTGTGCTTTGTGCGGACTTGCATTGTCTTGGTGACTTTCGGGAAACAAATGGTGATGTACCAATCGGTAGAACAGTCCTTTGATCTTCAAGAGAAATTGTTGCTACATGAACTTCTTATGAGACAAATGTCGCGACCATCTTTTTGGATACACTTCGAGAACGGATGACGTTTTTTGGCTTTTCTTCATCTTAGAAGACCTAAACAGACGACTGGCGTTTATTTTCGGGTTCATATAAGTAAATCCATGATTCATCACCACTGACAATACTGTTCACGTTTTTTGAGTTTTCTGCCTTACATGAGGTATACAGCGGAAAATTAATTTACACCCGTAATTCTTCATGCAAATTTTTTTGAATTGAGGTCTTTGATATCCCCAATGAAGTCCACGCTTGAATGCTCCATACCAACGAGAAATTGTCGACGGATGTGGTGCTTTATTACGGAAAACAGAGATCACCTCGGCAAGGTATTCTTGTTGAAATAATTTCCTTCGAAAGTTGTAAAAAATATAGTCCAAAAATGTTCTCGGTTTAATTCCATTTTTCGACTGATTTGTTAACTTAAAAAATTCACTGTAGCTATAAAACTATATGTATAGTACTGGCGTTTTGAATTTAGGTTAGGTAAAGATTGAGGTTAAGTTTTAGTAACGACATTCGATCAGTGTTTCCCTCTATGTTCCTATATGCAAAATATAAAAGACTCGTAATCAAATTGATTAATTTAAAATAAAAACAAACAATTTAAAAAATATTTAAAAAAAGGGGGCCATTCTATTAAAAAATATGTAATATTTGTGTGTAATCGTAGAAACTAAAATTGACATATAAAATTTAATTCACCAGTTTTTATAAAAAGATCTGTTTAATGCTGCCAGTTATTTTTTGTTTTTATTTGAATTTTTGGGAAAACCTAACCTTAAATTTTGTTTTGATATTTTTGGGCTCTTTAGCCAAACCTATAAAAAAGAAACTCCTTGTTTGGAAAAATTCCGATCAGGTGATAATTTTTCTCTTTGTTGAAAGTTATTTTCTCTTTGAACACCTGATCATTTTGGCAAAAATCATGCGCGCTTTGCACACGCTGGGAGTTTTGAAGCGCCCCCCTGTATTTGTCATGGGAATGAAAAACCACTTCCGAAAAGACACTGAAAGAAGTCACACGTGTTTTAAGATTAAGACCAAAATTCCATCCACAAGAAAGTACGCGGCGCCGCGAGTGAAACTGTGGAAAGGTAAGCTTCTAGCGTGTTGCCGATTTTTTCCTTTGTTTTAGTTCAATAAACGTTTGTTTTCCCAGACGGGGTGAATTTAACTTTGGGATACTCCTTTTTGAAATCTCTAGTTTTCCCCCCTTCAGGCACTTAGTCGTCTAAGATCTATACTAAAGAATTTTGGACCAAAGAAACGGCTTGCATATTAAAATGCGGTTTTTACTTACAGATTTTTTATCTTCTCTAGAAATGGCGCTAGAATAGCGCACAGGTAATTTGCACGCGGGATAATTGCGCGCGGACAAAGGCGCACAACCGTTAGCGGGCAACCAATTGCGCGAGGGCAATTGCGCGTAACCAATTGCGCGCGGAGTCCTAACCAACCTATGTATATTCAAGTCGAATTGCCCTGTCGAGCCGAGGCGGACTGGAGATCGATGATAGTTGATAAGCTGACCCGGTTAGGTTAGTATTCTAACCTGACCCGGTTAGGTATTCTCACGGTGGATAGAATAGACCGGTGTTCCGATCTTATATATATGTCGAATTTTCACGTCACTGGTGGTCCAGCTGATTTTTGTAAACAAAAGTTAGATATGATATGAACAACGAAACAACTAATATTTTTTGAATTTTTTGAAAACTAAGGCAATTTTCCTACTGTTTTCTAGTATATTCTTATAAAATATAATTTTCTAGACGTATTGCCGTTATTTTCTTTTAGCCCGTTTTATTTTTTATTACACAAAACTTAAACTACAAGTCAAACTGAATGTGATCATTTTGTTTACTTCCTCGGTTCACCTTTGATACTAAGATGTAGGTCAGCGGATTATTTTTGAAGCTGAAATGAACACATTCTTTTTTTCGAATTTTAATTTTTGTGTAAAGAGAAATTAAGCGGGCTAAAAAAAACAACTGGTATGTATAAAAAATATTGTTTTATAAGGATATACTAAAAAATAGTAGGAAAATTGCCTTAGTTTTCAAATAATTAAAAAAATATTAGTTGTTCATATCATATCTAACTTTTGTTTACAAAAATCAGCTGGACCACCAGTGACGTGAAAATTCGACATATATTTATAAGATCCGAACACCGGTCTATTCTATCCACCGTGAGGTATTCTAACCTGACCCGGTTAGGTATTCTAACCTGACCCGGTTAGGTATTCTAACCTGACCCGGTTAGGTATTGTAACCTGACCCGGTTAGGTATTGTAACCTGACCCGGTTAGGTATTATACAAAAATAAATGGATCCATGACGGATCTGATACCTTCCTTATAACACAAATTTTTGAAAAAAATGTATTCTTTAAATTTTTTAACTATCAAAAAACTGTCATTAGCACTAATATTTTTACCAAAATCTAATCAGCTCGTTGCAGTGTCGAACTGTATTTTACTGTATTTTATGTTTAGGAGCTATCGTGTTACGGACAGATATACATACACACAAACATACACACACAGACAGATATCACGACAATATTGCTAGGATAAGTAAAAATAAACAAATTGATAAGTAAAAAGAAATTGTCGAAACTAATACCTTCTCTAGCCATTGCTGCGCGGGCTAGGAAGGTAAAAATATAGGGTACTAACCTAACCGGGTCATCTATCAACTATTCTCGGCCTCTGGTCCTCTTCGGTTGGAAAGGGCAATTCGACTTGTTAGTGCATTTGCAGGAGCGTTTGTATTCCAACGATTATGAGTGGTGCGAATTTTTGACAACAATACCTATCTCCTTTAGGAAGCAGATCAGTTTATTTGGTGATATTTCCTCAACGTCCTGAGGCGCTATCTATCCAGGTCCAAATAGTTTCCATCTAGTTCTTTGTCGTGCTACGCAGTAGCAGATTAAATGAAGTTGCGTTTTCCCCTTACACTCCAGAACCTGCAGCCTGGTGTGTTACTTACTCCTAGTCTGTTCATGTGTTTGTTAAGTCGGCATTGGTCTGTGTATTTTCAACCTGTTATAAAAATAGGCTTTTAATTTTGCGCTATTAGTTGCGCGCATTTGCCGCGCGCAAAAGGTTGCGCGCTTATGGTTTCGCGTAATTGTCCCGCTCGGAAATGCGTTGCGCGCTAATGGTCTCGCGCAACTGTCTCGCTTGCAAATTTGTTGCGCGCTATTGACCCAGCGCCTGGGTCACACCTCTGAAACCCTCCAAAAACAAATTTGAGACACCCTGTAGGCTGCTATGAACCCAAATTTGTATCTTATGTATTTATTTTTTTGAGGTGGGAAAACCAGAAGAATTTGACCTTGACCTTTTGTTAAGACTGCCGAAAAATGTCACAAACAAATTACAAGCAGCCACCAACTTGCCGGGATACGTAATTGTCAAAATATTGAACAAGCAACCCACTTTGGATGCCATGGATTTAAAAGTCTAATTATATTATATCATCTCATCTCCTGGAGGAGGAGTACCACAGGGAAGTGTACTGGGCCCTTCTTATACCTGTTGTATGGGTGGCGGAACAAAGATCGAAAGACAAAAGATCGAAAAGACAAAAGATCGAAAAGCAAAAGATCGAAAAGGCAAAAGATCGAAAATACAAAAGATCGAAAGACAAAAGATCGAAAACGCAAAAGATCGAAAATACAAAAGATCGAAAAACAAAAGATCGAAAAACAAAAGATCGAAAAGGCAAAAGATCGAAAATACAAAAGATCGAAAAACAAAAGATCGAAAAACAAAAGATCGAACAGACAAAAGATCGAAAATACAAAAGATCAAAAAAATCGAAAAACAAAAGATCGAAACTACAAAAGATCGAAAAACAAAAGATCGAAAATACAAAAGATATATATATATATATATATATATATATATATATATATATATATATATATATAAATATAACCGAACCGAACCGAACCAGCATATTTAAAAAAAAAACTTAACTGACTTCTTTCCCGGGATCCTTGAGGGTGTGAATTCAAACCGAACCGAACCGAACCAGCATATTTTTCCAAAAAAAAACTTCATTGACTTCTTTCTCGGGATCCTTGAGGGTGTGGATTCGAACCGAACCGAACCGAACTGAACCGAACCGAACCGAACCGAACCGAACCAAACCGAACCAAACCGAACCGAACCGAACCTAACCGAACTGAACCGACCGAAGCGAACCGAACCGAACCAAACCTAACATGTTTTTTCAAAAAAAAAAACTTCACTGACTTCTTTCCCGGGATCCTTGAGGGTGTAAATTCGAACTGAACCGAACCGACCTAAAATGAACCGAACCGAAGTAACATTTTTTTTGGGTTCGAATTCACACCCTCAAGGATCCCTGGAAAGAAGTCAGTGAAGTTTTTTTTGGAAAAATATGCTGGTTCGGTTCGGTTCGGTTTAGTTCGGTTCGGTTCGGTACGGCTCCGTTCGGATAAATGGTTAAGTTCGTATCGTAAGTTCGTATCGTTCGTTTCGATCTTTTGCCCTTTCGATCCTTGTTTTTCAATCTTTGTATTTTCGATTTTTGTATTTTGATGTTTTGCTTTTTCGGCCTTTTGTTTTTCGATCTTTTATCTTTTGCTTTATTGTCTTTCGAACTTTTGCATTTTGGTTATTTTGTTTTTCAATCTTTTTAATCGATCTTTGCTCCGCCCTTGTATTTTATACCCCACCCAGCACCCCTATTCTCTCTCCATAGTTTGTCGAGAGACAAAACGGAATATGTTGTTATATTATAAAATTTTGGATAACTTTTTCTTTTTATTTTCAATAATTCGATCTTACTTATTTGCGATTTTTTTTCGATCTTTTGTATTTTCGATCTTTTGCCTGTTCGATCTTTTGTTTTTCAATCTTTTGTATTTTCGATCTTTTGTATTTTCGATCTTTTGTCTTTTCGATCTTTTGTTTTTCGATCTTTTGTTTTTCAATCTTTTGTTTTTCGACCTTTTGTTTTTCGATCTTTTGTAGTTTCGATCTTTTGTCTTTTCGATCTTTTGTGGTTTCGATCTTTTGTCTTTTCGATCTTTTGTTTTTCGATCTTTTGTATACGATCTTTTGTCTTTCGATCTTTGTTCCGCCACCCCTGTTGTATACCTTGTAAAAAGAAAGAAAAAGTGCCTCAACAGTTTTTCACAGAGATTTTATCCCAAATTAAAAAAAAACAACTTAAAAACACAAGTATACAAAAACAGGGGTTGACAAGCACATGACATTTCTAAATCAGATAACGAAATGTCACACTAGCAGCCATTTTGAATTTGCCACTTTGGTCAATACGAATCCATTTAAGTTCAATTATCCGTGGAGATATTCGTACAATAGAAAAAAAAATTTAGAAAAGAGTTTAGAATGAGACATAGATCCCTAATTTGCTACGCAAAATTATTAAAATAGCATATTTTATCATGACTACATTTAAAATCAAGTTTTCTAATTTCCGATTTGAATTTGCCGCTAAAACGCTCATTTCTAGCATGGCGTTGCAATGACGTCATGTTTTTGGTCTGTATTTTTACTGTTTTTTATGTAAAAAAAGTGGTGTGTAGTGCCTCATTGTTCGAATACTAGCATAAAAACACCTGAAAACTATTTATTCATGTGCCTACCGCAGTAAAAAAATGGAAAACGTGGCTAGAACTTGCTCGAAGAGACCCAAGGGCCTTATCTATTACATCTTCACTTTACATTAGTGAAGATCACTTTGATGTGAGTATAACTAATTGTTTCTGTTAATTTTTCTCGCGTTGTCTATAATATATATAACTATAATATATATAAGTAGAAAGATACACCACCAATTAATAGACATTAAAAAGCTCACTTCATAATAATTTTGGTGATTTGAAATTTGTTATAAAGGGTCATAAGAATTCTTTGAAACAAAAGGTATTTAGAAAATTTTGTTTTAAAAAAAGCAATTTTTGATTGTTTCTTAATGCTTAAAATAATAATTATTGGGTATTTAATTGAATCTATTGTAAGTGGCATATTAAACAAAAAAGCAAAACATTTAACCTAACCACAAAATCTGAATGAGTAAAAGTAGGCGAAGAATATTGTAAAAAAACTTTCAGTTATATACAAAACAACTCATCGAATACTTACATCAATATTTTAACGTTTCTAAATTCCGGAGAAGAAAAATCACTGTTGTTGGCGAAAAAGCCTGCCACCATAAAGGAATTCAGCATTGGCAAGTTGGAGCTATCGGCTTTGGAGAATCCGTTTTCCATTGAAAATGTTTTTTATAAGCAAAACACAAAATAAAATCTAATTTAGGCCGATAATTCGCACTTTAAACCAAAGCAAACATTACCATCCATAAGAAAATACCACAGAAAATAGGTTCGTTCGAGGCGTTTACTGTTTTGTGACGTCACTCGCAGCTGATTGATAGACCGCCTGTTTTGAATCACGTGGGTAATTGTTTTAATTCAATACATTTATTTAATTAAAAGAACTATGAATTTGAGAAAAAATTAAACAAAAAAGTTTGTTTTTAGCATTTTCAAGACCTAAAAAGATATCTAAAAATAAATATTTATTTATTTTTTACTACTGTCGAACACTCTATTTAAGAATTCAAATAATTATCGTGTGATTTGGCAACACCGCATGCTTTCGAATAAGTATCATTTTAGGAGATAAGACATACTTTAAATTTTGACTGACAACAAAAACAAAATATATTTGACGTTTTTAATATTTTACGTTAAAAAACACTTCAAATGTTGACAATAGACTACGTACGTCTTAAATATATCTGTACTGGAAAAAGGGCCTCTTAAAATAACTGCTACAAGCGTGCCGACATGTTGCATTTCAAATGAACCCAAACGTCTGGCTTGGATAAATTCAGGCTACTGATAATGGATGCCGCGCTCTCAGCGTCATCTCTTTTGTAAGCTTAAAAACACCCATTATCAGTTACCTTAGGGTAAATACCTTATAATTTGCTTAAAAAAATGACAAGTAAGCAGCTATACCAACTCAAGAATGGTTTTTTTTCCAAAACCCAAAGAACTTTCTTAAATTGAAATTTAAATCAAAAATAAAAACTAATCCCAATATTGACAACCTCAAATCACCGCATTGACAAATGGTTTTAATACGCTTTAGCAGTAGAGATATATTTAAGACGTAGGTACGGATAACATATAGGCGATCCGTGTCGTAGGTGCAACAGACCTATTAAGGTCATGTGACCCCTCGAGGGGCACACAGCAGGTTGGATTCTCCTAGAATCGCATTCAAGCACTAGTCTTTCTCTAACGCCATAAAAGCGAAAGTGATCTAGGCTTAAATTCGACCCAATGCAAATAATTATAGAATCTTTCGCCAAAGCTGTCAATAAATTATTGATATATCTATATGTGTATGGATGTAACGTTAACCTGCTTTATTTCAAACAAACTTTTTTAACTGTCAAAAGGAGTTGGCCATATGTAGTTAATAACATTTCAAAATGTATCGAGAGCCTCTAACTGTCAAAATGCATTAAGTATTGACGGCCTTAAGTGGCGGCAAAAAAGTAACCGTTTTCAACTTGCAAAAAATTTATTATTTTTAATATTAGTATTTTTTAGGTGTTTCGACAAATTTATTAACAGCAATGGCTATCTGGAAAACTCTAAAGTTAGAGCTTGGATGGAGGGAGTTGTCACTTCAGCCATGAACTGTTTTGGGTGTGGTCCCAATTATGTGTTGGAAATTCCCCAATATGGAGAATTTAGTGTAAGTCTTCTTACAAAATATTTGACAGTGTTATAAATTGTGCGTAGCCATAGCCATAGCGTTAAAATTTGGCCTCCGTGCCGTGAGTAATGAAACTTGGCACGCATATTGGCTTCAAGCAGTGATTATATAGTTGACAAAAACTGTACATGTCTATGACCCCTAGAGATATACTATTACACTTGCACATTTAGATCTCACTGAGTTGGTAGTTTATACATTTACCAACAGGACTGAGTAGAAAAAATATCGAAGCTGTTACCATACAGGAACATATACGACGTATTCCTCATTGCTGTTACCAAGGCTTCCTATTTATCATTTACAATCAAAATATTTTATATACAAAGGGCGCTGTGGACCACTTCTTAGTTTTAAATAAGGTAGACTGAGGCAAATGTAAAAAATGGGGTAAATGTAACAGTAGCCCATAACTCACCTGTCTTATCAAAGTTTACTTCCCCGTAGCGTTGTACGTCACTATGTCTCAGTATGACCTTTGATTATAGTCGTGTAAACATTGGTATGATCCAGTTAGTTTTGTACAGCATTTAGTTTGTTCAGCATCATGAAATGATTTGCATAGTTGCTAAGGTCTAAAGTTTTTCACATTTTCTCTAACTTAATGTAGAGTTCAATTATTTTTCAATAAATAAATAAAATCGTTGGCAAAATTTCGAGAAAAAAATGTTATTTTACAATACCCTATACGTTTTACCTATACAATTATACAGGGTGTCCCAAATAAAAGCGAAAAATGGGGCTGCCTTATCTGAGAATTCAGACGAGGAACCTTCACATCTATTATAATAGACAAGAGAATATTATAAGTATATTGTAGTGGCTTGCGTCTTACATAACTTTGTTATTCGTCAAAATGAATTTGAGTTTATTGATGAAGAACAAGAGGAAATGAACTTAGACGAAATTCTTGACGAACAACCTTTTAAAGGGAATATTGCCGAAGTAGATGAAAATGAAAAAAGAAACTAGGTAATGAAAAATCGTTGAAAGTTGCCCAATAAAACTTAAAGAATTCAGGCAGAATCTCATTTTTATATTAGGTACCTCAAGGGCTATCAGAATTTCTTCTTCGTCAGACACGTTTTTCTTCGAAACGCTGAAGTTGGAAAACGATGATGAAAAATCGAAAAAAAGTCGGTTCGGTTGGTTCCCTTTCCTCTCTTGTCACTTGTGGGCGTGATGCTATTGGGTTTTTATTTTAACTAATGGCTTCATCCAGGGCTATCAAACGCTTCATCTAATGCAATTAGAAATAATGTCAGATTAATGACATATGTCAGCTGTCAAGCAACAACTGTTGGCATCGCAAATCCACCGATGGACAAAAATAGATGAAAAAAAAACCTCTCCCTGAGCTTTTGGTGTGGTTTTTTTTGGATCTAAATGCTTCGAAAATACCACAAGTCAGTGCTTTTGTTTGTAAGGTGTACAGTTTATAAAATATGAATTTTTTGGTATATTAACTTTATACCCTAAAACAATACCACAATTCGATGCTTTTTTCGTAAAATGTATAATAACTACAATAAGAATTTTTGAGTTTTGCCATTTGGAGCTTATAAAAATTAATATCCTAAAAAGCCGTAATTCATTAGCTCTTTTAGCTGTTTGGAAAAACAGTCCCTGTAGCAAAGTGAATTCTTTTAGGTAAAGATATGCAAATCCGGTCCTGCATTCACTCTCAAAGCCTCTGGCACTGCAGAAGGCAAGTCAGTTTACCTGGACATCGATTTAGTGCCTAGTATTGTTTTTCAGAAAGATGACTGGCCTCAAGACGTTGGATTCATTGAAAATCCTGTGCCAAATAAGGTAAAATCATATCCATATTCAGTGTATTGTATTTTTTAATAAATTTCTTATTTGAATGGATTTTAAAGTAGCACTGGGAGTTTGAGTTTGTCAAAGACACTGTGTTTATTGTATTACAATCTACTCAGTAAGACTAATTAGCAAATTCGCTTTAACTTAATTTACTAGGAAAGTGAAACTTAAACTGAGGGTTCACTCAACAGTTCTCCCCTCTTTGATTTAACTGTAAATCACATAGAAGCTCAATAATTTCCGATGTAGTCGATCTTTATGGCAGTTTATATACTTTATTATAATCTCTGTTACAGTTTCGATTTTTAGGCCCGATTAAGGTCACTATTTCTAACGTTCTACCAAGGTGCATTAACAATATTTCTCCAACTAAACTAAAACTCTGTACAAATATAGTATGTTGTGAAGCTGCTCTAGGGTTTCGTGAAAACCGAGCGAATATTTTCTTAAGTTCTCTGGTTGTAGTTACAATAACGTTATCCTCGTTTTAAGCATAAGCGTTTTAGTGTACATAGCTTTGTTTACAACCGTTTTATTGATGTAAATTAAACAGTTTCTTTAAAGCAAGTAATTATATATTGTAAAAATTAAAATATAGTACATTTTCCAAAATATTGTACTAACATTACTTAGTAAGTATCTCTTTCTGGCACCATCTTTACCTTTTTTCACATATAGTCACTTTTATTATTTAATTATTATCACTTTTTAGTTTGGATTGAACAAGACTCTGAATAAGATTACAACTGAGATTAATACTAAGACTGAAATCATGACTCCGATTAAGATCAATACTCCGACTGAGATCACTTTTGCTATCCAGATCGCGCTTTTATAACAAATCTTAAAGTGGGGAACAACATCGTGGTTTCCGGCCTCGTGATGTTTTACTGTTTTTAACACCATATAAGGTTATACAAAGTATCAAAGTTTGGCCTAGTCGGATTAACATCGCGGTCCATGCCATGCAAACATAGGAAGATTTTGCCTTGTTTGGCTGTCCTAATTAAAATTAGCCAGGCTGGCGCCTATTTTGTCTCGTGGTGTTTGAACCTTGATCTGGAGGATATTTCATCATCGAACACAGTTGATAAAAAGGCTAGAATCAATTATTTTTTTATTTAATTTAATTTCACAGTCTCAGTGTTAGTCAGTGGTTATATAATAGTCAAAGCCTACTTATAGTGCTGTGATGGGTTGAATAAAATAACGTGAGTTACTTTAATTTTATATTGTTCAGAGTGTTGCTTTCAAAAAGAATGTGGAATTTTCTTTATGGTTTAACCTCTAACGAATAAAACTATTATTTAAGTTGCCAATTTAGATTTTTAAAATTAAGCTGTTAGCTGACCACTACAATATGTTACTATCTTTAGAACAACCCAAAGTTGTATACTATATGTCCATATCGGTTTCAGTATTTGTCTATAAAGCAGTAATTTGTTACGAACAGTTAAATTGGTCTTCAACTTGTTCTTTAAGTGCGTTTAAGCACATCAGGTGACATGTTTGCTTGATTTGAATATGGAAAATAAAATAGATGAAAGAATAAAAAAATATTGATTTTTTTACTGTGTTATAGATTTTGGGGGGACGCCCCCCTGCGTCACTAGGAATAAGGCGAACTCCTCTGTCACAAATCAAACCCGGATCATCTACGTCATTTGCAAGGTCCCAAAACTTGCCACCGCGCTGGCGTACACGAAACAAATTCAAGGTACAGTCGTTAGTGCCAAATGATGATGAATCAATGTAAATAATAATTATTTACTAAAACCATTCACTAACTTAATCAACTTATATTAAGTAGCTTAGGAGCCCATCGACTAAATTGCATGCTTTTTTGTGGCTATTTAAAACGAACCTGATACATTTAAAACTAATGTCATTTGTACTCTGAGCAGTAGCATTAATGTCATTTGTACCGTGACCAGCAGCATTAATGTCATTTGTACCATGACCAGTAGCATTGTCAATAACTTGCTGCTCAAACTGAGGAGTGACACCATGACTCCAGTCTGTACACAATACAAGTAAGCTGGTTAAAACTCAGTAACATGGGGAAAACATATCCAATCGGGAAAGTTGGTTTGTTAAAGTAGTAATAATTTAAAACATCAGGAATACATTGTTTAGTCTATAGAGAGCAAATAGGTTTGCATTTGTGGGAAAATACGTACAGTATTTCAAGGTGAAATAGGTGCCATACAGACCTGTTTGCCGAAAAATCTGTGAAGATAACGCAAGAAGGATATCATAATCTACTTGGATAGCCAAGCAGCAATCAAAGCTCTAGCATGCCAACATATAAACTCAAAAGTTGTTTGGAACTGCTTACAATCCCTTCTAACCCTGGCAAAACACAATGATACGCACACAGGTGTACCAGGCAATAAACACACAGTCTCTCGCAAGCCGAGGATCCGCAGAACCATTGGAATTACAGAAACCTTGATATGTGGATATTTTAAGAAATGGGTGGATCCCTCGAACATTACGCACCTATGACGTCCTCAAGCAAAATTGGAAAGAAATCAGACACCTGACCTGCACGGAATGGGAGTCAACAGAGATGAGCCCACATGCAGACCACTTGACCTTCTGCAGAACCAGATACTTCCTCCGCACTGGCAAGCTGTCAGAAAAACCTAGTAAAGGAGCTATTGCACCTTGAAGTCCCTGTATGTTGACATATTTGGATATAATAATATTATATTTAAATATGTCATTACAGGGACCCTATTGCACCTCAACCACCTAAATTAGGAAAACAACACAGCAAGAGATACAATAGGCTGTAGTGAAGGCCCCTAGATCACGAAGTGTGATCTAGTGACCTTAGCTATAGTGGCAGGGTCTCTAAAACCTAACGTGCCTATAGGAATAAATGAATGAATCAATCAACCTTGATTAGTGGCAGCTCGTGATCTGTGACAATAATTACAATATTAAAAAAACGATAATAAGTAATGTACGCGAAAATGATGTTCAGTAAAGAGAATTGAGATAAAAGTAAAACCAACTTCTTACTAGTTTGGAAATGTTTTTTTAAACTTTGCTATTACAGCCAAACTTCATCATGGTTTAAATAATAATTACTAACTAAAACCATTCACTAACTTAATCAACTTATATTAAGTAGCTTAGGAGTCCATCGACTAAATTGCATGCTTATTTGTGGCTATTTAAAACGAAACTGATCCATACACTAATGCCATTTGTACTCTGAGCAGTAGCATTAAGGTCATTTGTACCGTGACCAGTAGCATTAGCATTGTCAATAATTGCTGTTCAAAATCAGGCGTGACAACATAACTACACACACACACATATTATAGTTCTGTGATGTGTTGAATACAATAACGTGAGTTACTTTATTTGTATATTGTTCAAGAGTGAGTGTTGTTTTCAAAAATAATGAAATTTTCTTTATGGTTCAACCTCTAACTGAGTAAAATTATTATTTAAGTTGCCAATTTAGAATTTTAAAATTAAGCCGTTAGCTGACCACCTCAAAGTTGAATACCATATGTCCAAACCGGTTCAGTATTTGTTTATAAAGCAGTAATTTGTTACGAATAGTTAAATTGGTCTTCCTTTTTTACCTCAGAGACACAATATTAACACGGTTGGGAAACCTGGAAGACCTCCTGTCAATGCAGATTAAAAATAAAATTTAAAGTAAGTTAAAAATACCTTATTTAAACCTGCAAAAGCAAAGATAACGTCAAACGTATGTTTTGCGAACAGTGTGATTAACAAGCCAAGTTAAAATACAACTTAAAGTCATTCAAAATTTTTTTCAGAGCCTGCATATGTTTGTGATACAGAAGAAATCAGAATTTACGGTGAAAACCTCAAGAACCAGTTGTTAAGGTTAAGAAAAAAATTATTTGTGATGTTTGTGGCATAAAATGTTCTCAAAAAAGAGCCCTCAACACTCACGCCTTAAAACACAAAAGTCCAGAAGAAATAAGAATGCACCAGTGTAACCACTGCGGTTACGAAACTCGAATTAAAGGTAACTTAGCGAATCACATGAAAATTCACAAAGGCTCCTCAGAGTTCTCCACATTTAAATGCAATACTTGCGGTCTTATTAGCAAAAATAAGTGGAACCGTAAAATGCATTTACTGATTCACAAAAGCAGAGCAGAATGTTAGTTGTTCAGCTGTACCATTTGTAGTTATCAAACACAATATTAACACGGCTGGGAAACCTAGAAGACCTCATGTCAATGCAGATTAAATACAAAATTGAAAGTATATTGAAATTTCCTTATTTTAACCTGCAAAAGTAAAAATAAAATAAAACTATTATTTTCTGTGTGATTACCAAACCAAATTTAAATAAAACTTAAAAATTTATTTAGAAAGTAATTTAAAGTCTACTTGTGTTTGTGACACTTAAACCATACAAACTCGGAGGAAATGGAATCATGAGATGCATTTATTAACTCATAAAAGAGATGAGAACGCATTTTGGAAAAATTTCACTAAGAACCCCAAGAACAAGTTGTTAAGGTTAAGAAAAAAATTATTTATAATTTTGGTGGCATAAAATGTTCTCAAAAAAGCGCCCTGAATACTCAAGCCTGGAAGCACATAAGGCCTGAAGAAATCAGAAGACATCGGTGTAACTATTGCGGTTACGAAACTCGAATTAAAGGCAACATAACGATTCACATGAAAATTTACAAAAACCTAATGTCCAGCCATAATAGCCAAGTTTAGAAAAATATTTCCTATGGTTTTATCACAGTTCCTATCAGCCATTCGAAGCTCAGCTATCTAGCATTCCTGGAAGTGGACAATGTTACTTTTCCATAACTTTCTCAAAGTAGGCAATGTTACTTTTACATAACTTTACATTTATAGGGAAGAAAAGCAAAATACAATTTTGGGGTTTTTAAGGTTTAATCATAGTTCCTATCAGCCTTCCGCTCTAGCGTTTCTGGAAGCGGCCAATGTTACTTTTATATAACTTTACATTTATACGGGAGGGAAAAATTAAAATGTTGGTGTTTTTACATTTTTTCCTATAGTTTTATCATAGTTTCTATCGGCCTTCCAAAGCTTAGCTCTCTAGCATTTCTGGAAGAGGGCAATGTTACTCTTCCATAACTTTACTTAATTTGCCGAATTTCAGCTTTGTAGCATGTCTAGAAGTACAGTAGAATTTTGATGATCTATACATGAGTGAGTGATAATTTCGACGGTTTTTTAAATTTCGTAACTACTTTACTACTTTATGGAAGTCCTTAAAACATGAAGGAGTTGTTAACTCTATGAATATCTACGACTGTGCAATGCTTGAGTTTCGTAGCTCATTCCGAAGTTGAGGTTTAGATAGGTCAAATATGGGCTGAAATGTTTCAAGAAAAGATAGTACGGCAGGTTGCGCGGACTTGGCGGGGCATTGCCGTGCCGTGCCCCCATTTTTTTTGTGGGTCGTACGACTAACAGTATATTTTTGAAACAATATCAATTCATTGCCATTATTAACCAAATTATGCCATTAATATCTTGTAAAAAAGGTAAGATTTTATAATTTTTATAATTGCAATATTCCTGTAACTCGGTTATTATTGGCAGTAGAAAGTTTTAACAAATAGTGGATGTCTTATGAAATTATAGCGAAATTTTTCTACTATACGTCAAATAAAAATTAAAAAATAAATGCTAGCTAGCCTATTAGCACACTTCAAGTGAAGCCATGATAAATCAGCCTTGAACACAGGTTTTTTTGTAAATATCTCAGAAACTAAAGCTCCAACGAAGTTTTTAGTTATAGCACAAATTATTGAGCAAAATGTCTACCATATTCCGAAAACCGCATATGGATGCGACGCTCCGTTAAAAAGTTAGCTTTTTTAAAAAAAGCCAAGTACGCGAAAATGGTATTACATAAACAGAATTGAGATAAAAGTAAAGCCAAGTTCTCTAATACAAATTTTGAAATGACATGTTCTTACTAGTTTTGAAATGTTTCTTTAACCTTTGCTATTACAGCCAAACTTCTTAATGTTCAATTTAGAACTGTGCCTAAGAGTCATTTGCAGCCGTAAGAGCCAAGTTTAGAAAAATATTTCCTATGGTTTTATCACAGTTCCTATCAGCCTTTCGAAGCTCAACTCTCTAGCGTTCCTGGAAGTGGACAATATTACTTTTCCATAACTTTCTGGAAGTAGGCAATATTATTTTTACATAACTTTACATTTATAGGGAAGAGAAGCAAAATAAAATTTTGGGGTTTTTTCCCATAGTTTTATCATATTTCCTATCAGTCTTCCAAAGCTCAGCTCTCTAGCGTTTCAGGAAGTGGGCAATGTTACTTTTACATAACTTTACATTTATAAGGGAAGGCAGTTAATTAAAATATTGTTTTTTTTTTAATTTTTCTATAGTTTTATCATAGTTCTTATCGGTCTTCCAAAGCTCAGCTCTCTAGTGTTTCTGGAAGTGGGCAATGTTACTTTTAAATAACTTTACATTTACAGGGGAGGGAAGCAAAATAAAATTTTGGGGTTTTTTGATTTTTTTCGAAGGGTTTGGTCATAACTTTTATCAGTCTGCCAAATGTTAGCTTTGAAGCATGTCTGGAAGTACAGTAGAATTTTGATGATCTATACATGAGTGAATAAGTGGCAATTTCGACGTTTTTTGAAATTTCGTAACTACTTTAGTACTTTATGGAAGTTCACAAAGCTTGGAGGGGTTTTTAACTCTATGAACATCTACTACTGTGCAAAGTTTAAATTTAGTAGCACATTGCGAAGTAGAGTTTTAGATAGGTCAAATATGGGCTGAAATGTTTCAAGAAAAGATGGTACAGACGTTTACGCCGCGAACTTGGCCGGGCACTGCAGTGCCCTCAGATTACCATTAATGGATTTTAACCAAAATCTAGTCAGCTCGTTAGTGTCGAACACTATTTTTAGCTGAAAATTTTATGAAAAGCGGTTCAGCGGTTTTGGAGCTATCGTGTTACCATCCAAATAACACATTTTCGGAGTTATATCAAAAAAAAAATCTTCAAATAACACCTTCTCTAGCAATTGCTGCGCGGGCTAGGAAGGTTAAAATGTATATTAAGAAATAAAAATCAAAATATAATAACATTTTTTTGAAAAGATAATTCTTGTAAAGTCAATTTTTTTTTCAAAATCTTTTTTATAGATATTTTAAGGATGTTTCAATCAAAAAAATGTTCAATTTGTTGTAACTTGTACATAGTGATAGCTGTCAAAAATGTGTCAACTGTGAAAGGTGGTCAATGATCATTGTATTAATTGTTTCATTTTTCTCCTTCCAATAATAACCAAGTTACAGGGATATTGATAATAATTATAAAAAGTCAGCCTGTAAATAAAATTATGTTTTGCTATCCATAAATCAAGGTTTTCTTTTAGCCAACTTTCTTCATTGTGCCAAAACCCATCAAAGGCGAACTTGGTGGTTATCAATATTGGCGCCTATCATTTCAAGAGCAAGAACGGTTCCTCATAGACGGAAAATCTGTGCTGAAGCCATCAATCAAATTGCTCAAGGCAAGTATGAACACTAGATATTCTCATTGACCTACTTATTGCATCCATTTTGATACTTTTGCCTTGGATTGTTCTGCTACGCGACATTTTTTAGCATTTTTAGTTACTTAGTAGGCCAGTCCTTGGAGCGAAAAAAAAACCCCCAGTTTGCAAAAGGTGGTGTAGTCGCCATTTTGACATATGTTGTTCACAATGGAGTTCTAAATATTTGTGGTTTCGACTTTGGGGGGGGGGCTCCCCCCGCCATCTTGGATTTAGTGTGCACGAAGAGGTTTTCTTTATTACTTGGTCTCTGTACATTTCAGAAAAAAAGTTAGACAAAAGTTCTCCATAAAATTTCCTACAAAAACGCTGTTGCTCGTTTTTTTGTCAGACGAATGGTTTAATTGGTCCTCCTTCCTAATTACCTTCGAAACTGCTTATTTTTGGGAAAATCTGTAATAACATAAAATAAAGACACACTAACAGCCTATAAAATGAGAAATCATTGAATTCTCTGGGTAGTACCTTTGCTGAGATATGAACCCTGAAGTGTTAGCAGTACACCCGTTTCCTATGTATTTCCATAGTATATGCAGAATAACCCGAAATTAATCAGTTTTATGTCATTTTCTCAAAAGGCATTGTACAGAAAGTGTGTAATTAACTTTATTGTAGAAAATTAAATGATCTTTTAAACGATGTATCACTTAAGTGGGCCAAGTCCACGGTTAGCACTTAATTGGCATCCATAATTGGGGTTATTTTTTAGGATCACGAAAAAAAAATCTTTTTTTTAGGTTTTATTCAGATTTTAAAAAAACGAAGCATTTTAGGAAAAAATGTTAAAATACCTTTTTTAGAGAAAATAAAATGTTCTTTCAAACGGCATATCACAAAGTTATGTTTATATTATTTGTTTTCTTCAATTTTCTTAAAAACTAAGCCTTCTGCAAAACCTTCTTTGACTCTATATTGTTGAAAATAAAATTATCATGTTTAGTGATTTTTTTATTCACAAAAGTATTGTTATCATATTCTTTCGAACGATGTATATAGTTATAACATTTAGATAACCGTGAATACACCAGCGGCGTCCAAAAATTGAATTGGAAAAAATCACCAAACAAGCGTACATTCCTTGAGTGTTCCCCGTTAACAAAAACCCACTAGATACATATCGTTTTTAAGATAATTTTATTTTCAACAAAATAGAGTAAAACAAGGTTTTTCAGAAAGCGCAGTGTTTAAGAAAATTAAATAAAACAAATGAAAAATGTAAAAAAAAATTATTATAAAAAATCAACCTCATTATGCGGACGCCCCTGGAGTGTTAATAACAGCTTTAACACAACTTTGTGATACGCCGTTTAAAAGAACATTTTATTTTCTTTAAAAAAGGTTTTTTTAACATTTTTCCCTAAAATGCTTAGTTTTTTTGAATACTGAATAAAACCTAAAAAAAAAAGATTTTTTTTCGTGATCCTAAAAAATAACCCCAATTTATGGATGCCAATTAAGTGCTAACCGTGGACTTGGCCCACTTAAGTGATACATCGTTTAAAAGATAATTTAATTTTCTACAATAAAGTTAATTACACACTTTCGGTAAAATGCTTACCTTTTGAGAAAATGACATAAAACTGAATAATTTCGGTTTATTTTGCATGTACTAAGGAAATACATAGGAAATGGGTGTATTGCTAACACTTCTGGGTTCGTCTCAGTAATGTCTCATTTTATAGGCTATTAGTTGGTCTTTATTTTATGTTATTACAGATTTTCTCAAAAATGAGCAGTTTCGAAGTTAAAGGACACTAAAAACCAAAACTGGTCAAAATCCAAAATGACGGCGAAATGTTTAGCGTCATAACTCGAAAACCGTTCGTCTGACAAAAAAACGTACAAATGCGTTTTTGTAGGAAATTTTATTGTCTTCAATTTTTGTTTAAAACTTTTTTTAGCTCACACATATACTATACTATAGTAGTGTGAGCTATGATAATCCTAATTTTTTCGAGAAAAAAAAAGTTGCTCCGATTTCAAAAATTTTTATATATCTTTGCGTTTCAGATGATTTTGAAACTTTTTTGTCGCGCCGTATGTCTGTCTGTCTGTATGTCTGTCTGTAACGACCAACGCGCATAACTCAAAAATCGCTAGGCCGATTTTAATAAAATTTGGTACCTAGACTGGGTCGAGATGGTCCCATTTAAAAATGAACAAAATCCACCGAACACAAGCCAAGTGAAAGGGTGGGGGAAGATTTCAAAAATTAGAGTTTATGTGAAAATATGGCGTGTATGATATCAAACGAAAGGTAATTGAGTATGGAGTTAAACAAAATACATTTTAGTTTTTTTTTTCAAAAAGGGTGGGGGTAGATTTCAAAAATTGGAGTTTACGTGAAAATATGGCGTGTGTGGTATCAAACGAAAGGTAATTAAGTCCGGAGGCAAACAAAATACATTTTAGTTTTTGTTTTTTTAAGGGTGGGGGTAGATTTCAAAAATTTGAGTTTAAGTCAAAACATGGGTTGTGTGGTATCAAACAAAAGGTAATTTAGTCTGGAGTTGAATAAGATATATTTTAGGTTTTAGTTTTATTAGCTCGCACATACACTATAACTATAGTACCTAGTGTTAGCTTAGGGGCCCATATATTGGCAGAGTATTTCTAAAACGTACAGTAACCAAGTAATTAAAAAAAAAAATTGTGCACATTAAATCCAAGATGGCGGGGGGGACCTCTCCCCCCCCCCCCAAGGTCGAAATAGCAAATTTGATTTTAGGACTCCAATGTCCAAAGCGCGGCCACACCACCTTTTGCAAGCTAAAATTCTATAATGACTGGACTATAGGCAAACTTAACCACAAAAAAGTATACCAAACAAAAATGCAAAAAAGAGATAGTCCACCGGTCTATTTTTAAGTGATAAGTAACAGGATGAATTTAGGTAAATAGCTTTATTTTGCCGAGACGGCCAACTTTTTCCTATACGAAAATTTATGAAAAAATTCCCAGTGTTGCCAACTATTGGAAAGCAAAAATCCGTAGCGTAAACGCGAAAAATCTGTAGAAATCCGTAGGTTCAAAGAAGACTAAAAACAAAAATGATTTTTTTCTGTTTTTGACAGTGACAGGAGTGCACAACTTTTTTGGTTCGGAATTGCACGAGAACTGCTTCGTTCCAACGGATCCAAATAAACTTTTTTGCAGTGCCGCCAATTTTTTTAACGGATAAACCGTTATAATTAGAAGAAATAAAAAGTACGTACTTTTTTAACCTTTTTTATTTAGTTAAGGTACGTACAAACACTAATATTTTCTAGTGCAACATACATAAAACATAGTTTAACTTTCGTGGCGAGAAGCGTTGTTTGACTCCCCATCAAACAACGCGCGAAGTTAAACAATTCGTTCTAAATAATGTATTAACGACCGTCCACTAGATGTCTAGAAAAATAAGGTCACTGATCCAAACAAAACCTTTTTACAAAATGATTAAAATGTAGGAAAAAAGTAAAGATAATAGGGACCTATTGCAATAGTGCCAGGCACAAATTGTGCCGGGCACTATATTGACAGTTTCGCATTACAAACTGACAGTTGATATTTCAAAATTGACATACCAAAGTCGAATTTATTAATCCCGTCGTTTATTTTCCATTAATAGTGGCGTCACTATTAAATCCGGCTCGTATAATACACGAAGGCCTAATTTTGAAAGGACACAGCTGTTCTTATAATGAGAAACTGTCAATATAGTGCCCGGCACAATTTGTGCCTGGCACTATTGCAATAGGTCCCTACTGAGGACTGATAAGAAGGAATGAGACGCGGCCGCCGTTGTTTCGATGTTTATCGATTTTTAGAAAAATTGCCAAAAATCTGTAGATTTGGATCCAAAATCGGATATCGGAGATCGAAATCCAAAATTCGTAGGTCTACAGATAAATCCGTAATCCATAATAATCCAAAATCCGTAGGTGATTCCTAACAAAGTGCGCGGGCACAGAAATCTTTCGTGCTTTGGACTGACTCAACGAAGCATGCGATTTCGGGGCAATGTTGCCATTTACTTTTAAACACATTTTTTAAGCCATAAAAAAAATTGTGGGTTACTAATTTTTAATTGTTACTTGTTTCATCTTCTAATTTATGAGATGAAAAACGTAATTGTAAAGACTTATTAACAGGCTATTTTTTGTTCTGTGGCTTAAGGGCACATATTGAATCTAGGGAATATCAAATTATTTGCTATTATTACCAATAGATGCCGCTTATAATGATCGCCTTAGGTGACCCTACTATAAACGTGTGGCAATGACTACGAGGCACGGAGGGCTTGTCTAATTTAGACGATCGAAACCTCAATATCGAACTATTTTCTATCATAACTACTAAGTCTTAAAATTACCTTATTAGTAGACTCCAATGCAGAAAATCGATCAACTAACTTGTCACTTGTTACGACGACAAGTCATAGGCCGTTTAATAGCCTTCATAATGATCCGCAGTTATTCCGCGCGGAAAGGCGATTTTCAAAAGTGCTCCAAGTTGGTAAACCAGAGATTATAAGGTGATTTATTCACGTATATTTAAAATATGGGTTAGTATCTTTAATTTTTACTATTAAACCGTTTGCTAAGTTTCAATTTGCTTGTTAAAAAAATTAGATAAAAGTTGTGTATTGATTTATTATAATTTTTCAAATCGGTACGTAATTGCGTTGGTGACTTTTTTATTTCAATCATGTATTAAGGGTTGTATAGGTGCTACATTCAGCTGCCGCTTCTTGCCGCTGTATTAGCTATAATTTATTGTTTCAGCGTTGGCGCATGGAATTGGCCGACGTAATTTATTTAAAATCTGGCACAAAACACCGGTTTCACAGGATAAAAATCAATCCGTTTTAAACTATGTATGTGAAAATAGTGAATATAAAGACTACGATAAAGAATATCAGTGCATGGTAAAAAATTGATATACAGGGTGTCCCAGAACTAATGGTACATAGTTAAACCGTAGATTCCCTGGGTCAAAATATTACGATTTAGCCATACTTACCTTAGTCCAAAAGTTCGTACTAACCGAGATACAGGGTGTTAAACTTTATTTGTTCAATTCGATTTTCTTTAATAACTTTTTTACTAATTAATATTTTTGCAAGAAATAACCAGCGTGTAAGGTTTTTTTGAAATTGGTAAGACGATTCCGTTGAAAATTTGGATGTACAATGTATAGGGTGTTCCTTGGACCACTACCATTGCATTAAAATCAGTGTGTTTTTTTGCGCCTCGGTGTATACCAGTTTTTATGTAAAATAATGGTTTTTTCCATCATTTTTATGTAATCAAAAACCTGTCTCGATACGGTTGTTAAAAACCTTTTAAAAACAATCGTACAAAATTTCAACGATGGTCGTAATCCCGTTTTCTTGTTTATTCGGGGTAAAGATTGGGCCAAAAATGTTGCCAGTTGGTAGCTTTCATATTAAAAATTAGGATTTTTTCACTTTCGATATGCGCCCTTAAAAAAAGTGTATGAAAGTAAATGGCAACATTGTCCCCAAAATCGCATGCTTAGTTTAGTCAGTCCGAAGCTCCAAAGATATCTGCGCCTGCGCACTCTGTTAGGAATTACTTTCAAGAGTTTTCGTAAAGGGATGTCTCGGCAAAATAAAGCTATTTATAAAAATTCAGCCTGTTACTCATCACTTTAAAAATAGACCGGTGTACTGTGGACTAAGACCTCAAAAAATAACAGTTCCGGTTGCCCCATTTTCATAGGCATTTATTGTCTAGATAGTATAAAACAACCACTGCATTAAAACCTCTTATTTTAATTTGTTTGACAAACAATTTTTGTTATCTTTTAGAAAGTTTAAATAATGAAACTTACTTATTTTTAGAAAATGAGGGACCACCTGAATCACAAAGATATTGCAAGTTACTACATTAAAACTGTAGCTATGCACTTGGCCCAAAATCAAAATCCTGAGTTCTGGAAGAATTCTTTAAGCTACATTTTTATGATGGTACGTATGAAAAAATACTATCAATAATGCCAGTTCAATTTTAGCCGAAAGTAGGTTAAAAAAAATTGATTCCATTTTTTTAACTACCTGCTTAAAGGAATAAAATTTTGGACTTCCATTGTCTTTATTTATTTTAAACACGACGTTTTGGTTAGTAAGTATCTCTAACCGTTTTCATGTGTAAACTAAACAATCCAGTCTAAAGGCTACTACTTACTTACTACCGCCCCCTTTTTTATTCCTAAGACATTTGTTTTCCTTAAGCAGTGGTTTCCAAATGTTTGGTATGTCCGTGCTTGGTTGACTGAAAATTTCCTTATTCTGCATTATAAAAGCAGCTTCAATAAACTTTCGTTTTCGCCTATGGCAATGAATCCTGTGATCATTTGACCATGCATGATCCGCTAAACCGGATTTTTCAATATCCTCTAATTGGGTACTTTTTCGATGTTAATTTACTTTAATCTGAAGAGGGCGTTTCGTTTCACCTACATATGATTTACCACACTCACACGGGATTTGGTAAATATATTCCCTAATATTTGAGGGATTTTCTGGTTTTGTTTTAGTTACAAAACTTCTTATCGGATTTTCCGATAAAAATACAGTTTTTAAATTATAGTGTTTGGCTATTCGTCTTATGTTTTCTGAAATCCCTTGAACATCCAATGGATTATCATTTTGAGAATTTGCTACATTTAATTTGTTTTTAATTTTAGAGATTGTTGAGTTTATTAATTTCTCGGAACAACCATTCTGTTGTAAGTGCTTTTTAATGTTGTACATTTCTGTGGTTAATTCTTCATTATTACTACAAATATTTAGGGCTCATAAATACAAACTTTTTATAACTCCTTGTTTTGTAGCAACATCTGATTTGACTTAAAATTTTAACGTGTCTGTAGGTTTCTTATATACAGTGGTTTGACTGTTTCTGTCTATTCATTTGACAAGAACATACAAAAAAGGTAAGGTCGAATCTTTTTCAATTTCCATTGTGCGTTTGATTGTTGGTCGAATATCGTTCAGATGGTGTAGAAAATTCTGTAGTTCGACATCATTTTCTGACCATATAATAAATGTGTCATCCATATATCGTAGCTATAGTTTTGGCTTGACTCTTGCTGTGTTGATCGCATGGTTCTCGAACCACTCCGTGTAGATGTTTGCTACCACTGGCAAAAGTGACTTACGGAGACAGAGCTCCAATAGATCCATCACCCCCTCCACCGATAGCGTTGTTTTCTCGTAAAGTGTATCATCAGTATGTAATTTGTTTTTGTTTGTTTATTTTTTTGTTATTGGCACGTTGGTGTAAAGACTTTCTACATCAAAACTTACAAATCTATCGTCGGGATCTAATTCAATCCTTTTTAACATTTGAACAAAATGTTCCCAGTTTTTGACAAAAGACTCGAACTCACCCTGTAATGGTTGAATTATGTCCAACAAATGAAAATGGTTAGAGATACTAACTGAAACGTGGTGTTTAACATAAATGAAGACAATGGAAGTCTGAAATTTTATTTCTACTCAATCATTGTCTACGAGTTTCAAACAAAGAGTTATTGGCTAGTCCTAAGCCACATTTACCAAAACTCGAACGTGCTTTTAAAAAAGTTCAGCTTAAGTGAGGTGTCAAAATAAAGGTTGGGGTCTACTTAGTAAGATCCGGATAAAAAATATTAGGTAATAGAAATTTTGACAGATGTTTTTAATTTATTTTAGTTGCTTAGAGAATATGTAAATTGCTTAGAAGCTCAAAAAATCACATATTATTGGAACAAAAACTTTAACTTGATTAAAGATTTGGGAATTCACAAGATTTCAAGAGTAAGCCTTGACTTGAAAAAAATCATTGAAGAGGTTGAAAATAACCCCCAAGATGCATGGATCATTGGCAGATATCTTGGTAAGCGGAGAATATTTAAAATTGACAAAAAAAAGGGTTGAAAAACTTCAAAATAAAGTTTTTCATTATGATTCATATGATCATATTGATTTCGGACTAAAAAATGCCGAAAATATTTTTATAATAAAAAAAAAACATTGGATAATGCCATTAAGTGAATGGTTTTGCTAATTTGTCTTTTTTTAGTGTCTCCCTCTGAATTGCTCGATGCCAGAGCCAGATAAATGAAGCATTTAATTAAAAGTGATTTAAACGCATGTATGTGAAAGAAGTAATTTTCAAAGTATTATATTAGCACGTAAGTCTACATTGGTGCCAATTTTATTATCTTTTAAACAACTTTTAAATCCCTTTGTTTTTAATTGGTTGGTCGAAAAGAAAATATAATTAAATAAGAGAACAATTAAAAGATTGATGACATTTTGGTTTTATTTAAGTTTCAATGACTTTAGACGCGGGTCACAAGGATCAAATAAACGGCTGTGCCCTGAAGGGGAGAAAACTAGAGATATCACAAAATATTACCCCAAAGGTTAAATTCGCCCCGTCTGGGAAAACACGTCTATTGAACTAAAACAAAGGAAAAAAATCGGCAACACGCTAGAAGCTTAACTTCTTTCATTCAGCAGCAGTTGTACATACTCGCGGCGCCGCGCCGCTGCTTTTCTTGTGGTTGGAATTTCGGTCTTAAATCTTAAAACACGTGTGACTTCTTTCAGTGTCTTGTCGGAAGTGAGTTCTTCATTCCCTTGTCAAATACAAGGGGGCGCTTAAAACTACCAGCGTGTGAAAAATGCGCATGATTTTTGCCAAAATGATCAGGTGATCAAAAAGAGAATAACTTCCAACAAAGAGAGAAATTATCACCTAATCGGAATTTTTCCTAAACAAGGAATTTCTTTTTTTTTGAAGGTTTTTGCTAAAAGCCCAAAAATATCAAAACAAACTTTAAGGTTAGGTATTTCCCAAAAATTCAAAATAAAACAAAAATAACTGGCAGCATTAAACAGACTTTACTATAATCAAATACGTTAGAGCACAAATACATGTTCAAAAAATCGAAAAATAAAGCATTTCATAGCTTGCTTTGGAAACAATGGCAAAACTAAATTCGCAGACGAGAATTTTCAAGTGTGCGTGTGTGTGTTTTGTCACGACACACAGCTGCTGTGTGGATAGATGCCATATTTGTTGTTTATGTACATTTTCCGGTGTTTTGCGTTTGTCGTGTAAAATTATGTTTTTTTCTGTGAAAAATGGAAAATAATTCACGTAAAACAGGTGCGGTTTGTAGAAAATGTCCGGGAGAAGTAAATGAGTCCCATTCCAGGTGTAAGTACATGTATTTGTGTTTATAATTTGTTAATAAAGTTAAGAGTGGTTTAAAGATGCCATTGAAGACTCTTCATGGTGTCCACAATAAATCTGCACAATTAATTTTAGAAAAAATATAATTTTAATCCACAATTTGATAAATTTTCACTCAATCAACTAGTTTTTAGAAAACAAAATAATAGACATAACCCTAAATTTTTGACAATTGTGAAATAATGTAGTGACGTAATGGTGTATGTTTAAAAACCACTAAAACTGACACAGGCGCAGTAGTCGAAATCCTGTCTACCCGAAAAAGGAACATTAGGAATTAAATGGGGGTCCTGGCTTCAAGCATCACGTGTGAGAATGCATGGGTATGCCCCATATTTATGCCCTAATGTATTTTGTCTACATTTATGAAGGTGGCCTATAACTTTTTTATAGAGAATCCAACTGTCAAACTGAATTTTAATATCAAAAGCGCTTTTTGATATACCTCGTCGTTTTTCAGGTACGAGGGAATTTGGAAAAGTCTACATCAAATACGGTAGAGCATAAATGCATGTTCCAAAAATCGAAAAGTGAAGCACTCAAGAAGAAAAAGAAACAATGGTAAATTTAAATACGCAGACGCGAATTTTCAAGTGCGCATGCGACTGTTTTGTCACATAGACACACAGCTGCTGTGTGGATAGACGCCATATTTGTTGTTTATTTACATTTTGCGGTGTTTTGTCTTTGTCGTATAAAATTATGTTTTTTTTTCTGTGAGAAATGGGAAATAATTCAAATTAAAATATGTGCGGTTCGTGGAAAAATGTCCGGGAGAAGTAAGGGAGTGCCATTCCATAGGTTAGTACTTGTATTTTTCTTAATAATTTTTTTTAAAAACTACAATTTTAATCCACAATTTGATAAATTTTCACCCAATCAACTAGTTTTTAGAAAAAAAATAATAGACATAACCCTAAATTTTTGACAAATGTGAAATAATGTAGTGACGTAATGGTGTATGTTCAAAAACCACTAAAACTGACACATGCGCAGTAGTCGAAATCCTGTCTACCTGACAAAGGAACTTTAAGAATTAAATGGGGGCCCTGGCTAACGTGCTAGACTATAATGTGGTCGACATACTCAATCAGTTTTTCTCTAAACGTAACGTAGGTAGTTGGCGCACCGACCGAGGGTCTTCACAGGCTCGACAGTTTGATTTGACGCCCTAAAGCGCTCGGCAGCTCTTCCTCGTTTCTTCCTGTCGAGCGCTTCGGGGCGTCAAATCACACTCGGTCGGTGCTTTAGCTAACCACCGAAGCCAATAGACCGGTGTTCGGATCTTATATATATTTGTCGAATTTTCACGTCGCTGGTGGTCCAGCTGATTTAAACAAAACTTACATATAATATGAACAACTAATATTTTTTGATTTTTTTTAAAACTAAGGCAATTTTCCTACTAGTTTTTAGTATATTCTTATAAAATAATGTTTTTCAGATATACCAGTCGTTATTTGTTTTAGCCCGCTTTATTTCTCTTTACACAAAAATTAAAATCCGAAGAAAATAATGTGTTCGTTTCAGCTTCAAAAACAGTCCTCGGTTCACCTTTGATACTAAACGACCACATTCAGTTTGACTTGTAGTTTAAGGTTTGTGTATTAAAAAATAAAGCGGGCTAAAAAAAAATTACGACAATACGTCTAGAAAATTACCTTTTATAAGGATGTACTAGAAAACAGTAGAAAATTTTCCTTAGTTTTTAAAAAATTCAAAAAAATATTAGTTGTTCCGTTGTTGTTCATATTATATCTAACTTTTGTTTACAAAAATCAGCTGGACCACCAGTGACGTCAAAAATTCGACATATATATATATATAAGATCCGAACACCGATCTATTCTATCCACCGTGTTAGCTAACTGCCTTATTCATATGATAAAAGCTACCTATTACTAAAGAGAGATAGGATACATTTTGTAGAATTTTTGCATCTTCTTCAAAGTTTTGTCTTAATTGGTCATACACGTATAAATTTCCATATTTCTTTTTTAGTTACTTTGTATAATAATTTGATGTCAGACGCCCCGGGCGGCACTAACAACTTTTAGTTTGCGGTTGCAAAATCCAACTAATTTTATTATTAACTATCAAAATTATTTAACAAATTTACCTTAAAATTATCTAAAAAGCTTTTTGTCATCCAGTCTGAGTCATTCTGACACTACTGACAACGTTGGCTGGGAGTTTGTTCAAGAGATCGAAGCATTGTGTTCCTACTCTGCATGGCTTTCCCAACATTAAACAACTTGATGGATTCTGAAGATCATCCATGCGTCCTACAAAAGGCAACAAAAAGAGACACTTACAACATTATTTACTAAGAGTTAGCACTATAGAATTAGTACCGATTTTAAAGTGTATTATTTTACTCCCGTAGGACTTGAGAATCTTGCAATTTTTCTAGTTTTTTTTTCCAAAAAACTTCCTTACGGAAGCATTTTTTGGGTGTTACGTTCTGTACTTTTGCAAAGCAAAATGAAAAAAATAGTAAAACATCATGAACCAGAAAACAAAAAAAAATATTGTACTAAATAATTATAGAATCTATAGTAGGACGCCATAGCGCCTTTCGTCGATTTTTTGATAAAGATTTTATAATACGACAGGTATTATATTATAGTCAATTACTAATTCGTGGGAACTAACACTGCCTGACCTGTTAACAGACTCAAAAATGCTAAAAAGGTAGAATACCAAATATTTTTTCAATTCTCAACGGTTCAAGCTAGAGCTATGAAACTTGGCAAGCATATCGGCCCCTAGAGGGGGAAAATATATTTTTAGATTATCCCTTATATTTTCTATACTATTGCACCACCACATCTAGGTCTCAATAAATTAGTAGTTCATACACTTACAACAGGCATACTAGTTCAAAAAATGTTCGAAGCTGTTAATAAGGTCCCCTAGTAAGGAGAAAAAGAAAGTGATTTCTGATTATGAAGTGAGGTCAAAATAAGACTTTGGGCCCTCACAGCCCCTACGGGCCGGAGGCAAATTATAAAGCATTTAAAATTAAGAAGTGGTCGAGCGCACTCTTTTAGTATAATAGCGTATTTGACACATTTTAGAAAAGAGTTTAGAATGATACATAGATTCCTAATTTGCTACGCAAAATTATTAAAATAGTATATTTTATAATTACTACATTTAAAATCAAGTTTTCTAATTTCCGATTTGAATTTGCCGCTAAAACGCTCATTTCTAGCATGGCGTTGCAATGACGTCACAGCGCAGTAAACTCACGGACAAATACACGGCATTCAAGTGTTTATTTGTTTTTGGTCTGTGTTTTTACTGTTTTTTATGTAAAAAAATGTCATATAAATGGTGTGTAGTGTCTCAGTGTTCGAATACTAGCATAAAAACACCTGAAAAACTATTTATTCATGTGCCTACAGCAGTAAAAGAACAGAAAAAGTGGCTAGAACTTGCTACATCTTCACTTTACATCTGTGAAGATCACATTGATGTGAGTATAACTAAATTGTTTCTATTACTTTTTCTCACGTTTTCTATAATATATATAACTATTTCGTAAATGACGATGAAATTTTTGAGGTTATGTTTATTACAAGGGGTGAACAACTATAATAGGCAGAAAGGTGTACACATTTTTAGGCGGTGCTAGGCAGTTATTAGGCAGGACTAGGGAGCACCTCTAAATGCAGGATTAGGCAGTGCATATGCAAGACTAGGCAGTGCATATGCAAGACTAGGCAGTGCATATGCAAGACTAGGCAGTGCATATGCAAGACTAGGCAGTGCATATGCAAGACTAGGCAGTGCATATGCAAGACTAGGCAGTGCATATGCAAGACTAGGCAATGCATATGCAAGACTAGGCAATGCATATGCAAGACTAGGCAGTGAATATGCAAGACTAGGCAGTGCATAGGCAGGACTAGGCAGTACCTACGCAGGACTATGCAGTGTAACCTATGCAGTACTTCAAGTATTGCTAGTCGTTGTATACTTTTTGCCTACCTGTCCCCCCCTCAGTTTATTACATGTTTGTCGCGAAGACCTATAAGTAGAAAGATACACCACCAATTAATAGACATTAAAAAGCTCACTTCATAATAATTTTGGTGTGTTGAAATTTGTTATGAAGGGTCATAAGAATTCTTTGAAACAAAATGTATTTAGAAAATTTTGTTTTAAAAAAGCAATTTTTGATTGTTTCTTTCTTAATTGAATCTATTGTAAGTGGCATATTAAACAAAAAAGCAAAATATATAACCTAACCTCAAAATCTAAATGAGTAAAAGTAGGCGAAGAATATCGTAAAAAAACTTTCAGTTATTTACAAAACCACTCATCGAATACTTACATCAACATTTTCACGTTTCTAAATTCCGCAGAACAAAAATCACTGTTGTTGGCAAAGAAGCCTGCCACCATAAAGGAATTTAGCATTGGTAAGTTGGAGCTATCGGCTTTGGAGAATCAGTTTTCCATTGAAAATGTTTTTTTTTAAACGCAAAACACAAAATAAAATCTAATTTAGGACGATAATTCGCACCTTAAACTAAAGCATACATTACCATCCATAAGAAAATAACACAGAAAATAGGTTCGTTCGAGGCGTTTACTATTTTGTGACGTCACTCGCAGCTGATTGGTAGATCGCCTCTTTTGAATCACGCGGCTAATTATTTTAATTCAATGAATTTTTTTATTAAAAGAACTATGAATTTGAGAAAAAATTAAACAAAAAAGTTTGTTTTTAGCATTTTCAAGACCTAAAGAGATATCTAAAAACAAATATATATTTCTTTTTTTACTACTGTCAAACACCCAATTTCGATGGTCTAGGGCAGAGTATAGTCGACAAATGTTTTTATCGTTAATTTCAAAAACGTTTGCCTCTCATTAGGACCCTTATTACCAGCTTTGACAACTTCTTTTACCTAGCAGACCTGTTAGTAATTGTCTGAACTACCGATTTAGTGAGACCTACATAGATGTACTGGTACAATAGACAGTAGAAGAAAAAACACATTTTGTCCCGCCAACAAGTACCAGTAAATACAAGCGAGTTTGCAATGTTTGCCCTTTTTTATGTCGATATTGACTGATAAAGAAACACAAGTAAAAAATATTATTTTATTAATGTCTTACCTTTAAGTGTGGCGTCTTTTAAAAACGCCGAACTCGATTCGAACGACATCTGGTGGAGAGGCGAGGAATTTTTCTCCATGCCTTTTCGACTCATGGGCTCGTACGTGCCGTTAAACGTCATATAGTCCGCTATCAGTGACAGGTGACGAGGGTCCACCGTAATTCCGTAAACGTTAAATACGTCTTTGACCTAAAAAATATTTGTTTTTATACCTTTGTCAAAAAAACCATTTTACGCGAATTAAATTACCATCTTTATTTTAATAACCCTGTCCCGGAGGTAGGTTATCTTTAGTTAAAAGAATAATGAAAAAGTGTAATATTTTCTCTGTCTGAAGTTAGTAGCCACTCTACAGGTTTTGTAGGAGCGCCATCTATAAACGCTTTATCCTATTATCGTTTTTTGTTTATTGACTTAAAGTTGATTCCCATTATTAATTCACGGTCACGCTAAGGCCGTGCTACTTAATGCTTAAACGTCTTATCAAACCGTTGGATAAAATCAGCTTATTTTTTTTTGTTGATGATATAGATTATATAACAATAAAAATGAAGAGAATCCGTTGACTTACCTCTTTAACTATGATCTTTGAAGCAGCTTCAATTCCATACGTGTCCGCCATTTTATGAATGTCGTTGCAGAAGAGCTTATTCAAATCTAGGAGGTGGTGATACTTAAACATTTCTAAAAATTAAATCAAAACACTTATGACTTGTAAAACAGCAATTACATTACGGACGTTACTATTCATAACCAAAAATATTGGTTCTTACCTAACAAATTAATTCCATCAGTTCTTAACGTCAATTTGTCTTCTTTCATGTACGTGATAGCTCTTTTTATGTTTGGAGTCTGCCAAAAGACTGATTTGTAGGCCACGTCGGTCAAGATGGCGCGCATGTCTATTCTCCTTAACAAAACAATTGAAATAGATTAAACATGCTAGGTTGGTTTTTGGTCCGCACATTTTTGACAAGAGTCGTTAGTGAGAGACTATTACTTCTCACAAATGGCAACAGTGAGTCGTCGGGATGAACCGAAGGGACTGCGCGTGCACACGAATAGTTTATAAGCAAAACTAGGGTAAGTTTTTTTTTTATGCGTTCCAGATGAAATTTTTTGGTTCTTGTTTGTATATATATATATATATATATATATATATATATATATATATATATATATATATATATATATATATTCAGTCTACAACGTTCTCCGCCGTCTTCTGATTTTCAGTCTCCATTGATCTTGATTGGTCCAGAGATTCTCATCTACCTCTTTCTCTGATGTCTCTGTCTATTTCTTCTCTCAAACTCAGTCTGGGTCTTGCTCTCTTTCATCTTCCCTGTGTGTCCAATTTAGTATTTTCTTTGGAATTCTGTGTTCCGCCATTCTTTGTACGTGTCCATACCATCTAATTTGGTTAACTTGTATGTCTTCCGTTATTTTGTGTTTAAATCCATTATTTCCCGAATGCTCTCATTTCTCACTCTTTCCAGTGTTGATTTTCCGGCAGCGTGTCAATAATCCATTCAATCATGACTTGCGAGTTTTTCCTTCGTACTTCACTACCATAACTGATAACACTTTTCAGTATGCTGTTGTAAATTCTATGTTTGTTTTGTTTTGATACAGCCTTATCTCAGAGAATACTGTTGAGTTGTCTAATTGCTTGTCTTCCTTGGTTATTTCTGTGTTTGATTTCTTTATTTAAACGACCGTCATTATTGATATTTGTACATTTTCATTGTTTTATCCGATGTTGTTATTCCAAGATAAGATCCTGTTGCTCCCCACCAATGCACATATATTCCGTTTTCTGAAGATTTACCTCCAGCCTCCACTTATCGCATTCTTCAATTAATTTAAGTGTCATATATTCTAATCCTGAGCCAGGACTATTTGATCATCAGCGAAGCAGAGAGTATACAGTACATAATCGTTCAGTGGTATTACCATCTGTTCGCACTTTCTTTTCTATGTTTTCAGGGCTTGATCTAAATAGATCTTAAACAATGTTGGTGACAAGCAAGCAAAGACTTTCTTTATTTTGCTTGTGTTGTCTTTATAGAGTTATGCTGATATTGCTTTTTTCGAGAGCCTTCCAAAGTTTTAGCTGGGGTACACTGTCGTACGCTTTCTTGAGGTCTACCTAGAAGTGATGTATTTCTTGATTACGTGCCCTCTTTTTCTCAATTATCTCTGTTCTTGTGAATAAGTGATCCACAGTGAATAAAGCAGCTCCAAATCCAGCTTGTTCTTTGTCCTGAATTCTCTTTCCCACTAGCCTACCATAGAGTCTTGAAATAGTACTAATCACAGCGATTCCTTTAAAATTATCACATAGGTCCCTACTTCCCTTCTTATGGACGAGGTTTCTTCTGGCAAACTTTCTTCATTAATGCATTTCTAGAACAGGCTATATTAATATTAGACCTAACCTTGGTCACACAGCTTGGTCAACTGATGACCAACTCATCCTAACCGGGAGTTTTAGGACAAGGTAGTGTACGTTCTCAATCAATCGTGTTCAAAATTTGTACAACGTCGCAGTATCGTGAGTTTTATAAAAACATTGATATTTTATTGATAGAGGCCGCCGCCCCGCCGGTAGCAATAACAACCTGTTTAGTTAGATCACATATATAATACCAACACGTAGAACTGGCAACATAGCGGAGGAATAGTCTCTCTTTAACGCCTCGTCAAAATTAATGGTGGCAGGCCAGCCTGCTATGTCTTTATGTAGTATGATTGTGATAGTACATGAGCTGTGTGTCCTCGGAGATCAAGTGATTTCGAGTTAGATTATCTTTGTCGAATTGAGCTGGCAAATTGTCTGCAATAAACGGAGCCAATAAAGTAAAAATGATACGAAAAACGAGTTAAAAGCGACCATCGAAAGAACTATTCTGGATGAAAGGATAGGAGATACTTACTTGTAATGCATAGGAAGGGAGAAGACCAATTCACACCACCTTTCCTTCTTCTTTTGATCGTAATGATTGGCGAAAAGGTAGGTATCCGTCACAAATCTAGATTCAACGTCTTCCGTTTCTTCTTCTTCGCCTTCAGCTTCATTTTTTGAAGAATTTTTTGACTCGTCTTCATTTTCTTCGTCTATGAAATAAAGAATAAATGAACCAAATACGGATCTGAGTGTTTCCTAGCTTATTCCCTACACGTAAAATGTGCTATAGTTTAGTTGTTTAAAGTTTTGCTTTTAATATAAATAACTAGGAAAAGACATAACATAGGAGTATTTGTACAATAAAACGGCACAAAATTATTTGTTGTTTTTTTAAATTTCTTCGTAGTTTGATGATAATGAGCTATGTATATAAAAAATATATACATAGGGTCTTAGACAAGTCATGGATCAAAAGAACTGTGGTGATCGGGGAGGTGATTTGCTATGAGAATTAACATACAAGTATATTGCAATCCGATTATTGATAATTTTAACGTTATTTAATGCTTTTAATATTTCCATAAATATGTAAAAAAATTAATGTATAAAAAAAAAATTTGCATGCAAAAAAACATATTTTTTATAGCGAACATGGGCGGAAAATTTTACTGTGGTACTCAATTCGCATAAGGCTAAATTCCGTGTCTATTAAAAAAATATAGCTCGACAAGACCCGACAAGGAACTAAAACACAGTAACAAGAAAAAATTTAGGCAAATATAAATACCCTAATAGGACATTTTAAAATATTTCGTAAACATCCAAATAAACAAAGGAATAAAATAACGTTTTAAAATATGGTACATGCCTAATAATCAATAATTTTTTTTTGTGAAAAAATAATAATAATAAACCACACGAAATCACAATAGCAAGAGAAGTAAACACAATAAAACAGAGCGTCGAGAACAAAGGCAGGTGATTCTAATAATGATTGGGTTGCAATTTCACATGATACAAGTGGAGGGGAAAATTTTATGTCGGCAGCTTGATAGATAGGTTATTAAACTTAAATAAAAACTTTTATCCGGTTTTTTTATACAAATATTAGTCGTGAAAATGTTTGTTATTTTTCTAGCTTTAAAAGGCTTTAGCCATTCAACGACAACGGATATTACGTTTTGCTCAGTTTTCTTATAAGTAAATTATATAATAATAACTAACGTTTAAAATTTCACTGAATTTATCCATAAATAAGAGCATAAAATACTTCAACCAAAGAAATTCAAGGAACCTTTAGTTGAATGTTTTTGACTTCAACAAATAAAAATATCACATTTATGCGGGCACTGTTAGATTAGTGTGAGAAACAAACAGCGTGAATTTACACAACGGTGGTTACATAATAAAGAAGACCTTGTATTTCTCCAATTATGCTAAGGAAAATGTTTGATTTGAATTTCGGAGAATACAGCTCTATAATTTAATAATAAACTAAAATACTGTCAACCGAGGTTGCCTAACGGATGTTATAGAACGTATTAAAGAAATATACTGATATTAAAAAAACAACACATTATTTTTAAAAAAATCTAGCATTAGAAATGCATTAAATTGTTTTTCACACTTTCGGCATATAAAGTACCCTTTTCATGCCGCATTTTAGGGATAAAAGTGTCACTTTTTATCTCCGCGGTGAAAAGTGGCGGATAAGAAATAAAAACAAAACACATAAAAATTAAAAATTCTAAAAAAAAACATGGAAAAAAGTTACCTATAAAGAGCGAAAAATAGTGTATGTAAGAGGGTGGATCAAATATAAACAAGCTTTTTAAACTTACTAACGGAAAGTCATTCAAGATGAACGTGGCCGTTATAATTTTGGAGTAGGGATATTCAGGAGCATGTAGGCGGCTGGTAGTGCCGCGATGCTTATTTGGCCAGGAGCAATCGCAATGAGCGAAAAGAAGGTACACAGCAGTGTTGCGCAAAGAATAATCATTAAATTTCTTACACGCGAAAACGTGAAACCTGCTAAAATTCGATGCAGATTGCGAGCAGAGTTCGGAAATAAGACGCTTTCGCGGGTACCTGGAAAAACTTGGTGCAAAGAAATTAACGACGGCCGTAAGCGTGTCGGCAACGTGAGTCACCCACGTCATCCGCGTACCAACATTTCTGCAGGCAAAGTTTTAGCGACCGTTGTCTGGGACTGGAGAGAAACTTTGTTGGTCGATTTCTTGCACGAGCGAATAACAATAAACGTGGCTTACTACTGCAACTTACTCGACCAGGTAAAGCTTGATTATCGCCAAAAGAGGAGAGCACACCCCATCCAAGACGTGTTGCTTCTGCATGACAACGCTAGACCTGATACGGCAGCTTTAATATTTAAATCAATGAAATGCACTGGACTGTGCTGGAATACCCTCCATACAGTCCAGATTTGTCACCTTACGATTTTCATACGTTTCGCCCACTCAAAGATTCACTGAGAGGCGAGCAATTTCAGACCAAAGAAGAGGTGGAGGCATTCGTGCGCAACTGATTAGATACCCGCCCAGCTTCCTTTTATAAATCGGGATTAAGAAACTGTCAAACCATTGGGAAAAGTGTATTAACATAGAAGAAGGATGTGTAGAAAAGTGGAAAGAATTTCTGTTTTGTGTCATGTTTCTAAATAACTAGTTTATAAACAAAGGCTTGTTTGATCCACCCTCGTACCTCGTGATAAAAGTGTATTTTTATCCCTCGACGAATCATAGCCACTTTTTTCCTCTGGATAAAAATGACACTTTTATCAGTATACGAAGTCACTTGATATACCGCGATATACAGGGTGAAAGAGCATTTACGAAGGTTTATCTAATGAAAAACATACTACATTAAATAGCAAAAATCACCCATATTAAGTCCACGTGGACTAAACCACGCCCAGCCAAAGCAATAGCCTATAAGAAAAGCGCGCGATGCATTTTAATTAGTAAGCATTTGAGTCGGAAGGCGAACTAGAAATCTAGGCAAGTGCTGGTGTAGGTAGCAGCCAGTGTAACCAGTGCTGTGCATGAATAAATTTATTTTGTTAACTTGACTTTTTATATTATTTTGTGTTTGCGTAAGTTGCGTGTGCGTTTGAAAACTTAATTATGGCCTCTGGGTCTTGTAAACCTTGGGAAACTGCTCATGATGTAAACCTTGGGAAACTGCTCATGATAACACAGGGTTTGTGGAACCTGTTCTTGAAGAAGACCAAAGAGACTTTTTTCACAAAGATTTGGAGCAACACATACAAAGGATTATGTTAAGTATTCACGATGGTCTAAGAAATGAAAATAAAGACTTGTCAAAAAATCTAATTATTAGCATAATTTGCGTCCTCAGAAAAATTAGCTGTTCCACCAAAATAGTGTTATTAACCAGGGAGATGTTATTAATCATTCCATAAGGCAAAAAAGAATTCGATAAAATCTGAAAAACGTTGCTTTCCAGGAAGATATTCGACGAAAAATTTGGTATCGACTTTAGAAATGATCAGAGAAAAACTACGCGAAATTCCAGATGATGTCTTAAATAACAGATCTTAAGACACCTTGTATAATCTTATAAAACTGTGTGGTTTTCGCTATAAAACCGTAAAATAAAATAGTTTTTCTTTGTAAAATAATCTATTTTTATTATAATATTATTAAGCACGATGCATAGCTTATGACTTGAAGTAATTTTAACAAAGAACAACAACAACAATGCGAAAGAGCGCGCACGGATAAGGATCCCCTTCCAAAACGTTGGATGAAAATCCGCATCGGCTTGCCAACCTTACCCCCACTCGCTATCACTTCGAGTGGCCTCTCTCCAACTTATCCTACTGCCGAGTCTCTGTCTTGGAAACCTTGGGAAACTGCTCATGATAACACAGGGTTTGTGGAACCTGTTCGTGAAGAAGACCAAAGAGACTTTTTTCACAAAGATTTGGAGCAACACACACAAAGGATTATGTTAAATATTCACGATGGTCTAAGAAATGAAAATAGAGACTTGTCAAAAAATCTAATTATTAACATAATTTGCATCCTCAGAAAAATTAGCCGTTCCACCATCTATAGGGTTATAAACCAGGGAGATGTTATTAATCATTCCATAAGGCAAAAAAGAATTCGACAAAAACTGAAAAACGTTGCTTTCCAGGCAGATATTCGACGAATAATGTATTAGTTTAATAAGGAAAATTTGGTACCGACTTTAGAAATGATCAGAGAAAAACTACGCGAATTTCCAGATGATGTCTTAAATAACAGATCTTAAGACACCTTGCATAATCTTGTAAAACTGTGTGGTTTTTGCTATAAAACCGTAAAATATAATAGTTTTTTTTTGTAAAATAATCTGTTTATATTATAATATTATTAAGTACAGTGCGCCGCTTATGACTTGAAGTAATTTTAACAAAGAACAACAACAACAATGCGAAAGAGCGCGCCCGGATAAGGATCCCCTTCCAAAACGTTGGATGAAAATCCCCATCGGCTTGCCAACCTCACCCCCACTCGCTATCACTTTGAATGGTTCTCTCTCCAACTTATCCTACTGCCAAGTAGCCAAAGTTGTATCGGAATAGATTTAACAAAGAAAATGCCGACAAGCGTTTTTAAGCTGTTTCAAGTGACTTCGGATAAACTATACTTAGTTATCTGTTCACACTTAAGCAATAAAAATTGCACTTCTTATTTATTATTTTACGGATAAAAGTTTTTATCCTCAGGAAGTGACGGATCAGGGACAAAAAATAAAAATCAGGGATAAAAAGTGACAGATCAATTAAAAAAAGTGCAAAACCTTAAAAGTATGCATGGTGTAAACAGGGCTTTATACTATCATTTAATAGGCCTTAACTTTTAGAGAACTATTTTTTTACCGATAGTGACGATTCTTAACTTACCGCTTTGAACGTCCATTTTTTCCTCTTCTTCTTCCGGATCTTGATCTTCGTGTGCTTCTTTTTGCTTTGTCGTTTGTTTAGCGTCTTCTTCGTCCTGATCTTCGTCTGAACTGTTTTCTTCGTTTCCACCCGCGCTTTTTTTGCCTTCTTATAATAAACAAATGTAAGTAATGTAAAGTAACTGCAAAAAATTTTCTTTGTGTAAAAATAAAGTTAAATTCTTAGGGTTTTCGTTTATGAAATATAGGATGATTTCAGTGCTCGTGGATTTTAATACAGGAGAGTCATTCATCACTCATCACAAACCACAAATTACGACAGCCTCGTTTAAGCTTAGATTAAAATTATACGCGAAAAACGGCCTTAAGCTACGTACATCCTACCCTTTAAGTTGTAACTTCCCACCTGCACCAAAACACATTAACCTACTATAAAAGAGGTATTTTCTTATTGTCACTTGTTTTCAATAGTTTCAAATCTGTGTTTTTTTGCACCACAGACGTCATAAAACTATTTAGACGTGTGCTAATCACGGAAAATTTACAGTTAAAACAAGCTTTTAACTAGTACATAAAACCAGAAAAAATCTCAAGTGAACAAGCCAGTAAACCGTTTTTCGTACACTAGGTAAATATAAACAGATGATTCATATTCCAAGGCTGGTTGTCGTGTCTTGTCTTGATCTTTTCTTGGCTGTTCCTTTCTTGAGGAAATTAGTCAGCTCTCTTCGGTAGACCCCAAGATAGTCTGACTAGGTCATTTGGAGTCTTCTGTTCTTCTTGTGAAGTTATTTCTATTTTCCTGTTCTCCATGTGAAGTGTTTTCTTTTCCCCTTTCTTTCTTCTTTCTTCCCGTTTTCTTTCTTCTTTCTGTCTTCCTTTATTCTCTCTTCATACACTATTTTCAATTTTTTCCTTCACAATATTTTATTTTATTTTCATTTATTTATTATTTATCTTTTTTAAATTTAATTGATCTACCTATATACCTTTTTTTTAGTTTTGGATAGGTGGGAGCGTTAGTCATACACACAACATAAATTCACGTCTCACAAACAAAATACATAAAAAAAAGTAAATTGAACTATCAATAGGGGGTAAAAATACCAAAAAAAAGAGAGGGGGTACTAACTACCGTAAGTATCTAGTATGTCAGTGGTACTTATTAATCACTTCCTACTATATCATCTTTATCTACCTTTTAAACTAACTTACTCATTGATTTTGATTTTAAACTTTAATTTGAGTATGTCTTATATATTTTGTTATCAAAGATATTTTCTTCTGTCTGGCCGCACTCGCAGAGGTTATTCCACCACCCCTATCCTATGCAAATGTTGCGCAGTAGCACAGTGACCTGTTCTTATTCTAATAAGGGTAAATATATTTAATTCAGTTGTACCAAGGACGGTTTGGAAAGGAGGGTTTAATCTCTCTGTACCAGATACCTTTATCTTTATTGGTGTTTTTCCATTTCATTTTAAATTCTTCTACTGTTTTTCGTGTTTTGGATATTATAAATTATAAGTGTCTTCTGGTGTGTAGTACATTTCTTTAGGGATGTTTAAGATTCTTCCTATATTAGATAGTTTATCTACTATTTTTTTTTTACGGGTATACGCACTCGCAAGGAGATCCCTATCACGCTCGAGAAGCGGCAAGTGCGCGGAAATGTTCGTTTGTGTTGATTTTGAAACGGTGCAGGTTGTAACCTGCAGGGAAAACTGTCGCAGGGAGTTTATTCCACAGCGATGCTGTTCTTCAGAGATATGAATTCTGTTATAATGAGGTTCTTGGTGCCTCTATTTTGACAGTAAATTGATGGTTACCGTCTGTTTGACGTGTTCGCCTTGTAGGTGCTACTCCCGGGGGGATCATACGTGCCAACTCTTCAGAGCATTTCCCGTGATAATACCTGTAGAAGAGAGATAGATCGCCCACAGTTCTTCGATGTTCGAGACTATCCAAGCTACGGGTAATTTTCCTTTTCCTCTGATGTTTTTTGTCCAGGGATCCGGGAGATGTATAATTCCGTGTTTTGTTTAATTAATTGGATCATTGTTTTAGTTTCCAAGGTAATATAGTCTTGATTAGCATCTATTTTGATTTTGTTTAATTTTTCTATGGCACTTTCTGAATCTGTGCATACAATGATATTCTCAAAATTTCTTTTTAAGCATTCCCTGAGTCCTTCATAGATTGCGATCGTTTCTGTAGTGCAAATATTTAGATTATTTGGAAGTCTTTCTAAAAATTTAAAGTCTATGCTAGGGATATAAATTCCGTAGCCTGTTTTTTATTTAGCTTTTGATGCATCTGTGTAAACAAAATTGAATTTTCTTTGTTGTAGTTGTTCTGTGTTTTCTCGAAAGATATGATTCTCATTATCACTCACTCATTATTTAGTTTTAGATCTAGAATGGTAATTTCCTCTATTTGTAGCTCATAATCCTCCTGGTAACATGGTAATTTTTCACTTTTATAGAGACACTTCAAGTGTTCTTTCATTTCGATTAAGGTTTCTAATATTATTGATATTTTGGATTTATTTATCTTTTTGTATGTAACCACCATTTTGTATTTTTTTTTTAACTTTTATAATTGGGCTTTTTACTTTACTCCGTGATTTAATTAACATTTTTTTTACAAGTAATCTTTTTCTGGTCTCCAGGTCTAGGGAGGCCGTTTCCGCCAGCAAGGCTGGAATTGGTGTTGACTTCATAAAACCTTGATGATAAATTGAGTTCATTCTTTCTTTTGACCGGGAAAATCGAAAATTCCACGAACGTTTCCGATCCTTTGCGCGTTATTTCCCTTTGGTTTTATCGACAGAATCTGACAGATAGGGAAATATCAAAACCGCAAGGCCTTGGACAGAGACACAATATGGGCTTGGTTCGGCTTTGACCATAAAGCGCGAATTACTTGTCGAATACGGGGGATGCTGCCAAGGAAACATAATAAAATTTACCTATTTGTTTATTTTTAATACCTATATAGAAAGTAATAGTTTTAATTTAACATACATTGGTCAATTGATTTAACTGGATAATTTAATTCCTAAAATAAAAATAAAAAGTTTTTTTCACCTCGTTCTTCCCTGTCGTCATCATCATCATCATCGCCTTTTCTCGGGAATTTAGGGGCACTCTTTTCTTCTTCCATGGTAACCCTAAAATATTTTGAAAAAATCAGGAAGAGAAACAGGTTGGTTTTAGTAAACCAATCCGGGATGAAGGAAACATTAAGCTAAAGGTTTTTTTTTAATCTTTGGGAGGCGTCTATGAATGAATAAGTGAATGTTATGTGGGCGGGAAAAGTCCCATGCACTTAGGCCACCTTGCTGGGCCCGTTGTACAGCGTGTCCCATTTTCGATGGGATTAAATGGGACACTCGGTTGTTATTAAAGATATCGATTTTCTGATTGCACCTTACCGTGCTCTTTTTTTGAGCCCTTAAAAATGGTCTGATCAGATTTTTGCTATACCCCATGGCTTCGCTGATACAGGGAGTTTTTGAAAAAATTGCACTTTTAATAATTCCTTGTGTCTCGCTTATTTTGCAAGACTTTTTTATTCTGTTAAAACCTTTTTATGGCAACTTTTATAGGGCAAAATTATGACGTTGTCAATTTCTTAAAACATTGTTTAGTTTTTAAGTTATGGTGTTTGTCATAAAAAAATTTAATACGGATCTGGATTTTTTTATTACTATTTTGATTGGTTTCATGCATATACGTAATATTCCAATACTCACTGTTACCTATTTACACAATGGTTGGCGTTTGATGCAAACATTCAGAAATAAAGGTACGAAAAATGCACAGATACCAAACTTACATAGATAAGAGTTTTTGTCAACTGTACGCCGATGATTTGACGTAACGAATACAAGAATAAAATAATATTCATGCGTAAAAGTATAACCAATCAGGACATTTTATCTTACGGACCGCAAAAAGGATAGACTTATACCCATTGATATGGCTATTTTAAATATATTTGCATTCTGCATCGTAAGGTACCGTAGGTATTGCAATAATACGTACTATATGGAAATAATATGCATATGTCTTTGAAAGCAACCAATCAGGTCTTTTTTGCTTAAAGACCCCAAGGCCCTCATGTTTGCATCATGAATGGGCAGTTACCGTGGGTATTGGGTTTTATGCTATTATATCTGAAAATGATAAAACTTTAATATATTTTTGATTTAAGGTTAAAAAAAATATTTAATATTTTTAAAAAATATTTAGTCCAACCCTGGAAATTTCCAACGTAAATATATACTTAAAATTGCAAGACACGCTAGTTGAATTTATGATGAATAGCACATCAACTCATGAAATTTACTTCAACATGAAAAAACAAAAGCGTGGAATTGACATTGTCATTTTTGTAAATGGCTTATTCAAAATTATTCTAAAATGGCTAGAAATCGACCATATCCAGATTTTGAAAAATATGTTAGTACTTTATTCAATCAACAAAATCCCAATATTTAAACGGCAGAAATATTTTTATGCAAAATGCGTTAAGAAAAATTACTCAAATATGCCAACAATGTCTTACACATAATGCGAATCAGTTTGAACATTTATATCATAAAAGAAGAATTAGTTATTATATTTTGTAATTCGTTATTTTTTTTGTATTTATCGTAGACTTTGTATCAAATAAATCTTTAAATTAACGTAAAACCATTTTAGTTTGTTAAGTATCAAAATGGTTAAACTAAAAATCGTTCAACCAGCAATTTTTAATATATGTTTACTTTGGAAAGTTCCAGGTTTGGATTAAAAAATTTTCAAAAATATTAAATATCTTTTTTTTAACCTTAAACAAAAATATATAAAAGTTTTATCATTTTAAGATAATAATAGCATGAAACCAATCAAAATAGCAAAAAAAATCGACAACGTCATTACTTTGTTTTAACAAACTTGCAATAAAAAGGTTTTTACGGAATAAAAATATCTTGCAAAATAAGCGAGATATAAAAGATTATTAAAAATACATTTTTTTCAAAAACTCCCTGTATAGCAGAAATCTGATTACACCATTTTTAAGGGTTCAAAAAAAGAGCACGGTAAGGTGCAATCAGAAAATCGATATCTATAATAATAACCGAGTTTCCCATTTAATCCCATCGAAAATGGGACACGCTGTACCCCACTATCCACTGTGTCTGCCCTGAAAATCCGCCCCCTTGACAAAGGAGTTGATTTTTCTAGGTTGGAATTTTCTGACATTGCCAGGGCTAAGCACACAGCTTCCCAAAAGCGAATCTTATCGCGGCGAGTGCAGGGCATTCGGTTAGGATATGTAAAGGGGATTCTTCGTCCTCCATACACCAATGACACTCCGAGTCTTCAACGATTTCCAGAATGCTAAGGTGTTTATTAAGGCGACAGTGTCCTGTCAAGAGCCTTGTCGCCAGTCTCATATCTTTTCTCACGAGTGTGAGAAAAGACCTCGCTCTGGAGGCGCTCACCTCCCCGATAAGGAGCTTGGCCTGCCTCATAGACACTCCGCGATGCCCACCATGGGTTCCGGCCCTACTGGGTCAGCTGATGACCCCATTCTAGCTAGTTGATCAACCTTGTCATTTCCAAGAATGCCCTCATGTCCTGGAACCCAGAAGAGATTAACCTTGTTGTTTCCTGCCAGGGTTTTTAGTATATCCCTACACTTAGCTACAAGTACAGAGCTTACTCTGGCCGATTTGATGGCATGGCTACTGTCTGAGCATATGTAGATGTCTTTTCCTGACAAAGACATTTCTAGGATCATTTTTTTATTTTATCAGATGCGATAAATGTTCTTTCTTGGATAAATTAAGGCTACTCAGCTCCATCTCTTTTCTAAGTTAGAAGAAATGCCTTTCAATTTGTTTTTAAAAATGCCAAGTCATAAGCGGGTACGTCAACTCAAGATAATGGCTTTGCCTTCTAAAAGTTCCAAAATCCAAAGAATTTTCTTAAATTTAAATTATAATAAAATTTACCCCCAATTTTGACAACGTCAAATCATTGCATTGACAAATTGTCAACGTCATTTGAAAGCAGTTCCTGTCAAATTTTATTAAAAGCGTCAACTTTTTAATCCAAGCCATACGTTTGGGTTCATTTGGATCCAATATGGCGGAACGCTTGTAGCAGTAATTTTCCAGTAATGGTTTAAATACACTATAGGAGTATTGATATATTTAAGACGTACGTGACCCTAACGTATGGCTTGGAAGAAAAAAGTAGACGATTCTAATAAAATTTGAAAGGGACTGCTTTCAAATGACGTTGATAGTTTGGATTTCGGAACTCTTGGAAGACAATCTTAAGTTGACGTAGCTGGAAGACAATCTTAAGTTGACGTAGCCGTTTAATTGGCATTGTTTTCTTTATTTGAAATCCAAAATGCCGGCACGCTTGTAGCAGTCATTTATAGAGGCCCTGTCCCAGTAACAGCGTGTCCCATTTTCGATGGGATTAAATGAGAAACTCGGTTATTATTAAATATATTGATATGCTGATGCCGTGCTCTTTTTTTAAACTCTTAAAAGTGGTGTTTTTGAAAAAATGGCATTTTTAATAATCCTTTATATCTCGCTTATTTTACGAGATATTTTTATTCTGTAAAAACTTTTCTTGGCAACTTTTTTAAAGGAAAATAATGACGTTGTCACTTTTTTAAAATATTGTTTAGTTTTTGAGATATGGTATTTATCATAAAAAATTATTTATTTTTATTTTGATTGGCTTCATGCTATTATAATCACAAAGATTTACTATTTAAAAAAAAAATTTAGTCCGAACCTGGAAATTTACAACATAAATAGAAATTAAAAATTTCTAGTTGAACGATTTTTCGTGTAACTGTTTTGATACTTAGCAAATTAAAATGGTTTTACGTTAATTTAAGGATTTATTTGAAACAAAGTCTAAGATAAATACAAAAAAAAATAACGAATTACAAAAAATAATAACTAATTTTTCTTTAATGGTCTAAATGTTCAAACTGATTGCCATTATGTGTGAGACATTTTTGGCATTTTTGAGTAATTTTTCTTAAAGCATTTTGCTTAATAATATTTCTGCCGTTTAAATCTTGGGATTTTGTTGTTTGAATAAAGCAGTCAAAAATATAACATTTTTCAAAATCTGGATATGGTTGATTTCTAGCCATTTTAGAATAATTTTGAGTGAGCTATTGTTTTTCCATGTTGAAGTAACTTTCAGGAGTCGCTGTGCTACCATCAAATAATTTGGTTTTTTACTTTATTTATAAATCTTTTAGTCAAAAAAGATAAACTAAAAATAATCCAACTGCAATTTTTAATTTATATTTACGTTGGAAATTTTCAGGATTGGACTAAAATTTTTTAAAGAATGTATTAGATATTTTTTTCAATCTTAAAACAAAAAAATATTAAAGTTTTATCATTTTAAGATAATAATAGCATGAAACCAATCAAAATAGTAATTAAAAAAATCCAGGTCCGTATTTAATTTTTTTATGATAAATACCATATATAACAAACTAAAAAATATTTAAAAAAAATTGACAACGTCATTATTGTGTTCTAAAAAAGTTGCCACAGAGAGGTTTTTACAGAATAAAAATATCTTGCAAAATAAGCGAGATACAAGGAATTATTAAAAATGCAATTTTTTCAAAAACTCACGGGGTATAGCAAAAATCTGATTACACCATTTTTAAGGGCTCAAAAAAAGAGCACGGTAAGGTGCAATCAGAAAATCGATATTTGTAAACTGACATATCATGAACCGAGTTTCCCATTTAATCCCATCGAAAACGGGACACGCTGTACAGATGTAAGTATGTGATCCCCTCCTTATAACCTTGATTCTACTACACTTACAATTTAGCCTTGACCTTCGAAAACTTGTCAATAGCCCCGAACATCTCCCTGAAGAAGTGTTTCTTCATGTGCTTCAAAACCAAAGATATCGGCGCGTAGTAATCTTCACAGCAGTCGCTTGGGAGGAACTGGAATCTTAGTGTGTACTGATGGAGTCTACAAATACACGGCATTTTTTAAGTAAATGAGAAAAATTTAGGAAAGTATTCTTTGATTAAAAATCATATTTTTTTGGTTTAAGATTTTAGGGCTTTTTATTATCGATTTTCGTTTTCCGAAAATCAATTAATTGCGCTCGTATCGCCTTCGTATTTTTCTTTACCTAACACCCCCCAGATCGCCCAGATTGCGTTCATTTCTTTTTACGATTATGCATGAACTCTTTGAGATGAAACTAGTCACAGGATGGAAGATTTAAAGTGCTAATTTTGTAACAAATCGTAAAATTTCAAGTAAATCAAATCGATTTTGTCGATGGCACACCATACGTGTCCAGGGGATTATTCATATACTTGAAACTTTGCAAAAGTTTGCTTTTCGGATTATTTTTTGGTTTATCCTATGTAAGATTTTTGCAGTGAAAAATAGTGAATCAAGAAGAAGTTTTGCCAGTTCTTAAACTGCTCTTTTTTTAACAAAAGTGCAAAATATTTTATTTTATTTTAAATAGATCGACGTTTCAACCATGAGTTGGAATTCGACCAAAATTGTACCACTCAGCTCATCGAGCCTTTCTACATAATACTTAATTAATGCTTTTAGCGTTAATATAGAAGGCGCTGGTGTAGTGCACTTAACATTTGTCAAAATGGTCTCAATATAAAAAAATTAAAAATTGTTTAAATGAAAGGAATTTGCAAATATTTTTGAAAATATAAATGCAATTTTAATAAGATATCATGTTAAAGTGGAGAATAAAATCTGTAAACTGACATCATTCTTAAAATACTGCCAAATTTCAATTTCCTAGGCTCATTTTTGGATCATTTACCAGAGAAAATATATATAAAGCATTAACAAAATAGAGCGACGAGTTTCTAAAACAAAGGGAACGAGAGCAATAATTCGTCAAGTACAAAAAACTTTTTCTACGGTCTATCGTTTTTGAGTTTCGGCGAAAAATGTTTACAAAGACTCAAAAATGTCACGTAGTTATACAAAAAATGTGTTAAAACAGTAAGTCAAAATTTGACACTAACTTATTCAAACCTTTGTATCTTTAATAATCGTGCCACGATTTTATATCAAACCTAAAAATATATAATGTGCCATTAAAGCTATGGTTAAATCTAGACTGTAGTAAACAGAAATCTGTCAAATTATTTTTTACTTTTTAGTGCAATTTTCTAATAGTTTAACTTAAAAAATTATCTGGGAGCACGGCAGTGCCCCGCCAAGTTAGCGCGGAAACTGCTGCATATTTGACCTATCTAAAACTCTACTTAGGCATGAGCTACGAAACTTTCACTTTGAACAGTCGTAGATCTTTATAGAGTTAATAATTCCTCCAAGTTTCATGGACTTCCATAAAGTAGTAAAGTAGTTACGAAATTTCAAAAAACGTCGAAATTGCCACTCACTTATGTATAAATCATCAAAATTCTACTGTACTGCTAGACATGCTAAAAAAAACTGAAATTTCGCACACTGATAGAAATTGTGATCAAAATTCTCATTCACTCCCCTCCCCCATACATGTAAAGTTATGTAAAAGTAACATTGCCCACTTCCAGAGGCGCTAGAGAGCTGAGCTTTGGCAGACTGATAGGAAATACGATAAAACTATAGGAAAAAATTAAAAACCCCAAAATTTTAATTTGCTTCCCTCCCCTAAGTTATGTAAAAGTAACATTGCCCACTTCCAGAAACGCTAGAGAGCTGAGCTTTGGAAGTCCGATAGGAACTATGATAAAACTATAAAAGAAAATGAAAATACCCCAAATTTTAATTAACTTCCCTCCCCTATAAATGTAAAGTTATGTAAAAGTAACATTCTCCACTTCCAGAAACGCTAGAGAGCTGAGCTTTGGCTATATAGACTATAGGAAAAAAATTAAAAACACCAAAATTTTAATTTATTTTCCTCCCCTATAAATGTACAATTATGTAAAATTATCGTTGCATACTTCCAGGGACACTAGAGAGCTGAGCTTTAGAAGGCTGATAGTAGCTATTATAAAGCCATAGAAAAATATAAAAAAACCTTAAAATTTTTAATAAGGCATCGCAAAAGTTTTGAGCAATATTCCGCATATTTTACTACTTTAAAACTTAAATTTTATCCAAATCCTTTAAAAAAGGAGTGAAATCATAACAAAAACATTTTATGTAAAAAAAAGCCACGTATGTGAAAGTAGTATTCAAAGCCAAACGTAAAATGAAAGGTTGTTACTAGTTTGGAAATGTTTTTCTAAACTTAGCTATTACGACTGAAAAAGACTCTTAGCACAGTGCTCATTGAACATAAAGAAGTTTGGCTGGAATAGCAAAGTTTAAAAAACATTTCCAAACTAGTAAGAACCTTTCATTTTAAAATTTGTATTGGAGAACTTGGCTTTACCTTTATCTCAATTCTTTTAACGGAATACCACTTTCGCGTACTTGGCTTTCCTTTACATGAAATGTTTTTGACACACACATGATGGACAACTGATTTACCTTTTAGGCTGCAAAACTAGCTTAATCTTCACATTAATCGTTTGTAACAAATCTCCAATGACTACTCTAGTTAATCTCCTCCTCAAAACCTCCGCTTTTGCCTCCAATTTTGGCACATTTAGGAATGGAATTTCCATGGAGGGGGTTTTGATGTTCTTGGAGGCCATCATAAGGATTTCTCTGAGACGCGGGATACCCAGGGTGACGTTCATTTCCCCTCTGCCCGCGAAATGGAAGGTATTTAAGGTCATCTGAGTTGAAGGTTCCCCTATGGACTAAAAAATATATTAGTTATATTATAGGTAAATTTAGTGGGAATAAGGACACTGTTGTTCTGGTAAATATACGTTTTAATCCATCGGTAACGTTTCGACAATGGTTTTTGTCTTCATCAGATCTTCAGACTAGATCGTACATTGGTAGTAGTAGTCTGAAGGTCTGATGAAGACAAAAACCATTGTCGAAACGTTACCGATGGATTAAAACGTATATTTACCAGAACAACAGTGTCCTTATTCCCACTAAATTTACCTATAGTTGCATTGCAAGGACGTGATAAGTTTACCAAATTAGTTATATTCTTAAAAAATCAAACTTTTTAACCTTGTGGAAAAGGTAAATATTTTCAATGAAAATTGATTTTAGGTAGATGTTTTAAATACTAATTTTTTTGTAGTTTTGTTTTTAAGGTAAGAATAAAACATTAATAATAATAACAATTTATGTTAAAAAATACATAGCAAAACAAAAAATGATTATAAAGTTTCTTTGAAATACAAAAACAAGTTAAAAGGTTGGAACAACAAGCAAAATTTTTCGACTTACATAGAAGTTTCTAAAATCAAATTTTGGAAAACAAACAAACATTTATTATAATGCCACCATTATGAGTTTAACATATATAGCATGTCATCTAAAACGAACCTAGGGAACCTGGTGTAAATCCCAATTACAGATATCTTCTTACAATATCAGGGTACCAGTCAAAAGTAATTAAAAAATCAACATATATTTAGAAATCGAATCATTTAAGTTTAATGGCCCAAATCCAGACATAAAATTAAACAAATACTGATAAAATTTTATTTCTAGATAAAAATAAATTGATCCATGAGGGATCTGATACCTTTCTAGCTAGCCTATTAGCACAAGAGAAGCTATTTTGAACTTTTTTTGTAAATATCTCGGAAACTAATGCTCCTACGAAGTTTTTAATTATAATAGAAATTTTTGAGCAAAATCTAGTCTACTATAATCCGAAAACTGCATATTGATGCGATACCCGTTAAAACAATAGCATTTAAAAAAATGTTTATGAATGAATTTTGACCAAAAACTAATCAGCTCGTTAGAGTGCCGAAGACTATTTTACCTTAAAATTTTATGAAAATCGGTTAAGCGGTTTAGGAGCTACTGTGTCACAGACAGAAAAAAAAAATACACACACACACACACAGACAGACATCACGACGATATTGATAGGATAGGTCAAAATACATCCAAATAACACATTTTCGGCTTTAACTCAAAAAAAAAATTTCTTTGAAAACAATACCTTCTCTAGCCATTGCTGCGCGAGCTAGGAAGGTAAAAAGATAAAAAAAGTAAGATGTATTTTGCAAGAGTATGTTTAAGAAGCCAATATTCCTTACTATTTAAAGGTATAAAAAGTTGTTTTTTTAGGTAGATGTTTCTTCTACCCTACATAAGTTTTTTCTTAATTCATTGTAGAAATTAATTACATTTAGTCCAAAACTATATTTAGAAATCGAACCATTTAAGTTTGATGGCCTAATTAATCCACACATAAAATTAAAACAAACACTGACCGATAAAATTTTATGTTGCCCTGGCAACACTGTGAAACATTTTTAGAGTTCTGATTTTATTTATTTCTAGAGAAGAAAAGGCAAATATATAAGGTGTATTTTGCAAGAGTATGTTCAAGAAGTCAATATTCCTTAGTTTTTAAAGGTATAAAAAAGTTTTTTTTAGGTAGATGTTTTTTCTACCCAACATACCTTTTGTAAAATTTATTGAAGAAATTTAGTAAATTATATCTAGAAATCGAATTAATTAAGTTTGACGGCCTAAATCAAGACATAAAATTCAAACATTAACGGATAAAATTCTATGTTGCCCTGGCAACACTGTAGAACATTTTTAAAGTTCTGATTTTATTTATGCTTAGAGAAGAAAATAAAAAATACGGTGTATTTTGTAAAAATCTGTTTAAGAAGCCAATTAAGTTTAATATACCTTAGTTGTTGAAGGCAGAAAGAGGTCTTAACCCCACAAAAAGCAGAAAAAAGAAAATGCTTGCAGCGGACACCTAAAAATATTTTCATCGGGAATAAAAAATGTACGGAAAATAAAATTCGAGAAGATGTAGCATTAAAATACGCGATAAGAAAATAAAAAATAAAAACAAAACGAAGAAAATAAGAAAAAGAGAAAAAAAGAAAGCTTACCTGGGCTGCTAGTAAACCAACAGGTTCCCCAGGCGCACATAATGACGTCATAGCCTTGTATTTAAGCATATTGTCAAAAGCTTTTCGAACTTTCTTCTTTTTGCCTTCCAAAAATTCGGATTCCAGTTTGTCTAGTCTTTCGTTGGTTGAACCAAAATAGCGGTCCTGAAAAAGAAAATAATATTTATGATAGATATTTGATCTATCTATCTCTGGATCTATTCTTAAGATAAAGACAAATTCAACAAAACAAAAATACCTCAAAATACGTAAAAAAAAACACTTACCGGTTGAAGAACAGAAGGCAAAGGATCTGGGCACCTCGCGCACTTTTCTATGTAAACCTATCAATAAAAAACTTACTTTAAACTTATAACAAAGTAAAAAAATAACCTCTAGAAGCGGCCCTACTTCATAAGAACATTTGGCCAATGACCTTCCAAAATAAAGTCTGCAATAATCAATTTATTATTCTATGATTAAAACTATTATTTTCTGTATTTAAAACCAGTAAGGCGCAGAAAAAGAGGACGTCCTAAACTAGAATGGCAACAGTCAATCCAAAGATCAATGAGTCAAAAGAATCTGACAGAAGATGATTGTCAGGATCGAAGGAGGTGGAGAATAGGCGTCGGACAACGTAGAAAAACGTTCTAAACCGACATAGTAGTAGTATTTAAAATAAACAAATATATTTTATTTTCCTATTGCAGCATCTTTTGGATCGTCCCCCGTATTGTGTATTCTGGCCAAACTCATGTTTCTGTTGTTCCAAAGTTCAAACTGTATTTTAAATAAAGAATGTTTTGAAGCATCGGTTTTTGCTTTTTGTGCTGCCGCCCGTATAAATTTCTGTTATTCTTGTTGTTGTCGTTTTTCTTTGCTTGTTTAGGGTTTTTTTTGTTTTATCAGCCATTGTAAATGTTTAAAATGCCGATTTTTGGTTTTTAGTGTAATAAATTAAGAAAATTTGCTAAATACCTGATAAACTTGTAAATAATAAATCCAAAAAAACAAAGCAATTTTTTGTTTTTTGATTCACCAATCACTTGAACGCACCGTTTTTATCAAACACTCTGTATACACCGTATGTATTAAAATGCAATGTAATTCGCGCGGTCATAGCCGGCCCATGCCCTCGCGGTAATTGCACTTTCTGAATATGCTTTAAAACTATATTTATTAAAATAGTGTGGAAATTTTCCACATAGTTTTAGAAAAAAGCATTTTTGACCTATTTTAATTAAATTTTATTAGTTATTGGCGTGACAAAAATACTAAATTTTTTATTGGGCGTCCCTGATATGTACAGGGGGAGCCAGAAATCGTGATCGCTGTTTTAAAACAACTTCTTTTGACGTTTGTGGCAATTGGATCGTTATAATTTTTGAATATGTTAATAAGAAGTAAACCAATACTTTATGAGCCCTAGCAAGCGACATCATAATTATACAGGGCAAGTAAAAAAATCAATATTAATTTAATTTAATTAAAATTTAAAAATAACAATTTTTAAGTTACTCTTTAAAAATTTGATGTCATTTGCTACATTGAAAAATGTAATGTTCCACGTCCACACATAACATACTTACAAATTATTGGGATCCAGTAACCAACAACGTCAAAATACGTTTTTAAAACAGCGGCGTTTTTACTTACTTACTTTCTTTATTGTATCCAAAGAATTACTAATCTATTACTAATCTTATTACAAGGATTCCTACGTATCAAGAATTATAATCTTATTACAAGGATTCCTCCGTTTTTAAAACAGCGGCGTTTTTAAAACTTTGATTTTTTTTCTAGCTCCCCCTGTCCATATCAGAAACATTTTAATGTAACCTGCAACTCGTTTAGGCACACTGTAAAGTATAGGGTTTACATAATAACACCGGACCCAGAATTAAACTCTGAGACACTATTATGCTTACTGAAACTGCTGTTTTAGAGTTCTTTGAGTGTGTATACACTATACTTGATGTTGTATTAAAGTGACACCGCGTCATCAAAACCTTGATGGTCGGGAAGGGAGTAGAGGGGTACATACAGTGGCATGCACTTCCTTTAATTTTTTTATTGATATTGATTCCCAAAATGAGGCACTGCACTAATTAGTCATTAGCTTACTATTTTACTTGCTTTTTATTGATGTCTTCTTCTAAACAATTGCATTAGAAAGGAACATATATACTATTATCTGGTTGATACGAACATATTATTGATTTAGCCGGGCTTTGACGTTTTCTATTCGTTGTTGTTTTACTGTTTATGTCAAACAAATTATGACGGAGTTTTTTACAAAACAAATTACCGTTTTTACAACTAAATCAATATTTGCGCACATTTTAATATAATTTTGGACCCTCTTTTATGTTTCGGATTTTTATTTATTAGGTAAGTACCTATTTGATCTCTCCTATAAAAGGTCTTAGTGTTTTATCCTTCGAACATTAAACCCCGGGCGGCACACTGCATGTACAAAGTGAAACACTAATTTTTTAAGGCTTTTTTACTTAGATTTTGCCGCAAAATTTGGTTTATTATAGCTATGACGCGGTGCCACTTTAATACAACATCAACTATAGAAGACTTATAAAAATAAAAAAAATACGGAATGTAATTTTAGCAACTAACCCTTTTATCTTTAGACGCCATCTTTCTCCACATTTTGTACAACTTGGCTTGGGGTAGTTTTTGACCGGTTTTTTCAAAAAGTTCTGCACCGAATTGAGAAAACGGGGATTTTCGGTGTTTTGCCGGCAACGTGTCAGTTTGATTTCGCGTCCAGTTTTCCAGCTCATTTCTGTAAAAAAAAGTATGTTGTTTAGCAAATAGTCCATTTATTATATAATTTTAGCTTTTGATTAAAACTTGATTTTGAAAAAAGAAGTCCTAAAATTTTTTGGAGTTTTTTGAACTTTGTCGGGGGGGCCCCCGCCATCTTAGATTTAGTGTGAAAATAATAAGAATTGTAACTGTGAAATAACAGAACAAAAAAATAAAGTTAAATACTTGGGGGTAATTTTTGATAAAAATTTAATTTTCAAGTTGTTTGACGAAAAAATTAATTAAATTCAACATATTAAATATGTAACAAATAAACTTAAATTTGTAAGTAGTTTTTTTTTATAATATAACATATAATACCAATACCTTTAAAACGAACATTTTATTTTGCAATGGTTCAGCCTGTATTGAATTACGGAAATATTATTTGGGGTGGTATATATAATGAAACTTTTTATGACATAAATATTATTCAAAAATCATTCATAAGATGTATAGAGGGTTGTAAACTTCGAGAACACACTACAACTCTTTTTAAAAAACATAACATTTTTAAGTTTTCCGAACTTTACTGAACAAATATTAGTAAACTTATTAAAAAATATAATGGACTAAATCTTGAAAGAAATCATAACGACATAAATTTTTTTATTCCACGAGTTACAAAAACACATAGTAAAAGAATGTTTATGTATCTATCTCCAAAAATATTTAATTCAGTTCCAAAAGATATACAAATGTTACCAGTTCACAAATTTAAAATAAAAATCAAAGAATTCTTTTTTTCACATCCTCTGGTGGAACAGATTTTAAGTAGACAATGAATATTTAAACCTTTGTGAATAAAAGAAAGTGGCTAAATAATAATAATTTAAGATTGGATTTGTTATTATTATTTTTTTTTAAATTATTTTTACTAAAATTGTATTTAACTAAGTTAAAATGATCTCTTTTTCTTATTTTTTTGTTAAAAGTGTACTTTATAAATAAAAGGCACATAGGATTAATTTCTTTGCCTTTTAAATTTAAAGAAAACCAAAAAACAGATATATTAATAATTAAAGTATTGTAATAGCTTATCAGTTTATCAGTAAATAAATAAAAAATAAATAAATAACTAAATTAATGTACAAATGATTGATTTTACGTACCTTTGTCGTTGTGTGTATAAAATGAGGTATCATTAAGTTGTCTCGGCCGTACCCTTGCTGGGATACGATCCCTGGAGTATTAGCAATACACCCGTTTCCTATATATTTCCGTAGTATATTCAAAATAAACCGAAATTATTAAGGTTTATGCCATTTTCTTAAAAGGTAAGCATTTTACAGAAAATATGTAACTTTATTGTAGAAAATTAAATTATATCTTAATCGATCTATCACTTAAGTGAGTTAGGTCGCCGGTTAGCACTTAATTAGCATCCAAAAATTGGGATTATTTTTTAAGATCATGAAAAAATCATTTTTTTTAGGTTTCATACAGGTTTTTAAAAAACTAAGCATTTTAGGGACAAAGGTTAAAAACCTTTTCCAGAGATAACAAAATGTCCTTTTAAATGGTGTATCACAAAATGGTGTTAAAGCTATGATTGACATTCCAGGGGCGTCCGCATATTGAGGTTATTAATTAAGTATCAGTATCTTGTGTTTTTGAAATGTTAAAATTTTCATTTTTTAAATGTACTTTTAAGATAACTAAACAAAACTTATACAAATCCATAATATATTTAAATTTTATTGTCTTATTTAAAAAAAATCTGCTAAAAAAAGGGGGGGCACCTGCACACCCCTTGCCCAGCCCCACCTGGATATGCCCATGCCAATGGCATGGAACAGCTGACCTTTTTTTTTACATACCATTAAAAGTTGAAAAAGAAAGTTAACTAACCTATATTCTGTAACTTCAGTTAACTCCTCCCCATCTTTAAGTTTCTTTAAAACTTCTTGTTCCACCACGACTTTCGAGTTATCCAGTAAAAACGGCATTTGTTTTTTGTTCAGAAATTGAGCTTTCGAAATGTCAAGGCCGTCTTCGCCGTAAAGGAATTGGATAACGTTACCGTTGCTGTTTCTAACCTAAAAATCATAATAAAATATGTCATAAAATCATTGAAAAATTTACGTTTGTGACGTCGCGAAGGGGAACAAACAGCAGGGCTCTCAGCAGATAAACAGGAAAATAATATGAAGGAAATATAAATATATTTTTTTTAATTTTCTATTTAGTGTCATTTTGGCATTTTAACAATGTCATTTTAGCATTTTTGTGTTTGCATTCATTTTAACATTTTTGCACCTGAGTGAAAAGTTTATAGAATTTTATTTTCAAAATTTTAAATTTTTGTTATTTAAAGCACTTGAATTTTACCAATATATTATTACACTGTAATGACACAAGTAACTTGTGAACCATGGAATGTTGCCGCTCTTGGGAGGCTGAGTTTCTCTGTACTTGAGTGCTGTGGGATTTCTGGTCTTTTTTTTTGACGTTGCTTTTTTGTAAGATATTACATTGTAGATTTTCAAGCTTGTTGGCAATAAAGTGATATTCTATTCTATTCTAAATATTAGGTTTTTTGTTTTTTTTTGGTCCCCTACCAAATTACCGATTAAGCCAAACTCAACTTTTTTTTTAGAAAAATACATTTACTAAGCAAAACTATACAGTGAAACCTCCTATAACCGGACACTCACGGTCTCGTCGATTTTGTCCGCTTATTGGAGGTGTTCGCTTATAAGAGAGAACTGCGAAATTTTAATATATATATTTATTAACAATTGCCGCTGCCCGAGTTGTTCCGATATTAAATTTTTCATGCTGATAGATGTTCCTTCTCCGAAACGTTAACAGCTTCCATTTTTTCACGTGAATTAAGAAGTCTTTTACTAGGCGCCATTTCAAAGAGATCTATTACTACACAACTGATCAATAAAAATAAAACACAGCAGTCCCGCCGAATAAAAAATGTTGTAAAGACAACAGAAGTATTTAGTCTCCGCATTAAAACGGAAAAAGGTAATTCCCCGGCTGCAGAATGCGTTGTTGCCAACATACTACATAATATTTATGCCCATGTCGTGCAGCGCTCCGTCCCGTTTTCAGAGGTTGGTGTCCGGTTAAGGGAGGTTTCAGAACTTTTTAACCAAAAAAAATTGTCGGCGTCCGGTTATAGGAGTGAATTTTACATGTAAAGAAATAGGGAAAAGCTTGGTTCCAACAAATTTGTCCGCTTAAAGGGAGTGTGCGCTTAATAGAGGTGTCCACAAGAAGAGGTTTCACTGTATATATTTTTATTTTATTAATAAAGAAGTTGAATTAGTCTTGGATGGGGTATGGCCAAACAAAAACAAGGCACAATTTTTAAAAGTACATTTTAATAGGTACGTCTAGTAACACAGAAAACAGTCTTAAGTATAATACTATAAATACCTATTTTAAGATCATATTATATTTAAAAAACTCAACATTTCAAAGTAATAGAATAAAATGCATGAAAAGGCCCTGCTCAATTAAGAATTGTCAGTTGTTAACTCCACTCATCTTGAAATGTTGACATTCTTTCGACTATTCATCTTTGAAATTTAATTTGTCCATTATTTTTTCCATCAGGAAAAAAAATTAAACTTATTTAAAAAATTAAAAAAAAACTTTTTTCCTAAAATCAAAATTATCTCCTCATTTATGTATTAACAAGACGGAAGGGGTAATTTTAAATTTGTGTTTGCATTAACAGTAGTCACTGTAGCAAACATTAAAGAGTTATTGGAAAAAGGCACGGATAAGACCAGGCCCCAATAAAGCCAGGTCTAATTTAGACAGTTTCACATTGTAAGATGCTTCAATTATGACTTACCAGCTGTTTTAAGGCTCGAACTAAATACGGCCTGATTTATTTATCCTTAATTAGGCCAGAACCTATTTATTTTGGGCTTTAAAACAGCTGATGTTATAATTAAAGCATCCTACAATGCAAAACTAAATAAGGCCTGGCCTTATTGCTGCCTGGTCCTATCGTTCCTTATTCCAATAACTCTCTTTTAGCCCCTCAGTTCATCTTCATTGGGGAAAATATGAAAAATATGAAAGTTATTTTAAAAATACGAAGTTTTATGAAGTCTGAAAAAAAATATAAACATTTTCATAAAATATGAAGGTACTGAGAGCCCTGAAACAGAATTGGTGTTAACATGGTCCGAGAGCCAATGTGTTGTCATGGCCAGGGGGCGCATCTTCTCTTTCCATTGCAGTTTATTGCTGCCAGTTTTCGATGTCAACGGAGTACGATGAATTCATGTCATTGTCATAAAAAATCATGTGGTTATAGCGAGTAAGCAGACATTCCAGGCTAAAATTAGGTTTTTCAAAAGAAAAAGTAGTAGTAGTAGTAGTAGTAGTAGTAGTAGTGGTGGGGAGATCATTATTGGTCTAGCAACTAGGGCCACGGCGCGCCTGTTTCGCAAACCCCGATTTGTCCGTACACCATATACCAAACTGATACATGCCCCTTAAGATGCAAGTTTTCTTTTGCCTGACTCCTCTTTGTCGAGGGCAGGGATCTTTATACTGCGTAGCAAGTATACACAGTGGACCCACGCTTTTACACCCCCTCCGAAAGGTGGTCCTGGATCTACCTAACATGGCTATCATCCCAACAGAACTTGATTATAGACGATAGATATCTTTTCTTTTCAGCGAAACAGTCGCGGTCGTCATGAGTTGACTTTAAGAGATTTTTGCTGACGCCGTCCTGGTTCCAACTGTAGCAGGCTCCTGGGTTATTAATCCTGGCTCCTTGGTTGTTGGCTCCTGGCCTACACCTGCTTATATTCTCGATGTATAAGGTCAACTTATGTTTTTGTGTGCATGTGTATCGCACACCATTTCGATGTCGACTGTTGAACGCTGAAAAGGAATTTCTCGGCAGGGCTATATGACTTTTTTTTTCGTTTTGCGTCGTTGTTTGAGACTCGAACCTGGTATTAGCGAAGGCGACTGTAAAGAACTACAAGAGGATATTTGCATTTTATAACCTGGTGTCAAAAAAATAAAATGGAAATAAATTTTGGCAAATGCAAGCTTATAAGGTTTTCTAGAAAAATAAACAAAATTAAATTCTCATATAACATTAACAATATTGAAATATCCAGAGTTCACCTTATAAATGATCTTGGGGAGTTTCGTTTCGTGGATCATGTAAATGATGTTATAACAAAAGCGTTCAAAATGTCAGGGTTTGTTATTCGGTCAAGTAGTGAATTTAAGAATATTAAGGTTTTAAAAATATTATATTTCTCATTAATTAGAAGCCAGCTTGAATATTGCTGCATGATCTGGTCACCTTATTATGACATTCACAGTACTAGGTTAGAAATTACATTACATTACAACGTAAGTTTGTCAACTTTTTGCTGTTTAAATTAGGCATAGACAAAAAACTGTACAATTACGAAGAACGCTTAAAAATCATTGGAATAGATAGTCTTAGCAATCGAAGAGACAAGCTTGCGTTAAGATTTGGTCATAAAATTTTAGCTAACAAAATTAACTGTCCCAAATTACTATCGCTTCCAAACTTGTTTGCACCCTTACGTCAAAACAGAGGTACCAGATTATTTTACTTGAACTCTTATAAAACAGATATAGGGAAAAATAGTATCGATAATAAAATAATATCAGTTTTTAATAAATAAATACAGTCATTTATCGATATTGATATATTTACCTGCAGCAATTCATCCCTTAAGCGTAAGATTGATAAAATTATGTAATAAATACGACTAACCGATATTGATATGTTATTTTGATATAGTGAATATGTTATTTTTATGTAAGGTCTTTTGAAAAATTATTTTTTTATTATTTTTACTTTAGATCTTAGGTTTTTAGAGTAATTAAGGAATGTACTACTTGGGGGAAACCCTGTTATTGTACCTAAATAAATAAATAAATAAATAAATCTTGTGCATGTGAAGCCGAGGACCATACCACTGGACTACCCTGCCGCACAAAAGAAAAAGTAACTTTGAACCTGTCAAATGTCAATCAAAGCGAGTTATAAATGATTTGGTAGATCTAGATATACCTTGACATCTTGGATTATTAGACTTACTGTGAGATCGTAGCCGACATGTAATCCTTCCAGATGTTTGATAAGACATCTCTGAAGATATCCACTCCTACTCGTTTTGACGGCTGTATCAATCAGACCCTCACGGCCCGCCATGCAATGAAAGAAGAATTCTTGCGGCTACAAAATGAAAAAAATATTGTTACGGGTTCTCAACAATTATTAAAACTCGCAAATGTCAAAAACGATATCTCAATTTATTTCGACAATTATGTACAAAAACACGCAATTAAACTTACTAATAACTTGCTAATAATTCACTACTTTAATCTGCCTATTAACTTCGTGTTAATATCCCGCGATCACTACCGTTGGTTATCTTCGTCCGTCCGAGCACGAGTGTGTTATAAATAACGCAACTAAAACCTAGACTAAGAACACAACCATAAGATAAGTCAACCTAATACTACACTAAACCTAAATCAATTCTAACTATAAAATTTAAATAACTTAAATTTGTAACAATATAAAAAGTGAAGAAGTACTCAATTACTGTAGAGGTTCAAGGTTTGAAAAGAAAATTCTCTGTCCTCCCATACTTCTATACTATTTAGTTTCGTCGACTAGTTTCAACAAAAATAAATAGCATAGTAAAGGAAGACAGAAAATTTTATTTTCGGAAAAATATAGTTAAAATTGTGTAAAAATGCAAGGAATAAACTACGGGAATTTTTGTTTTTGATTCATCCTATACAGGGTTCCCAAAGAAACCTTTAGATCCAAAAAAACCTTGGGTTAAGTGTACACAGACAAAAATTTCAAGAAATAATAAGTTGAAGCACGTGGCCGCTTGTTAGTAGTCCTGCTACGGATATTCGATCGGACTGCTACACAAATTATTGAAAAAAATGTTTTTTAATATATTCTAAAAACCGCATATTGATCGAAAAACGGCCATTGGCATTAATGGATTTTTTCCAAAATCCAATCAGCTCGTAACAGTGTCGAACACTATTTTACCTGAAAATTTCATAAAAATCGGTTTCGCAGTTTGGGAGCTATCCTGGGCTGGACAGACAGACATACACAAACACACACACACACACATATACAAACACGGACAGACGTCACGACGATGTTGCTAAGATGGGTCAAAAGACACAAAAATAACACATTTTCAATGTTATTCAAAAGGGGCACGGCAGTGCCCCGCCAAGTTTGCGCAAACTGCTGTACCTGCCACCTTTTCTTGAAATATTTCAGCCCATATTTGACCTATCTAAAACTGTACTTCGGAATAAGCTACGAAACGCAAACTTTGCGCAGTCATAGATCTTTAAAGGGTTAACCATCCCTCCAAGTTTCATGGACTTTCAAAAATTAGTAAAGTAGGTACAAAATTTTAAAAAACGTCGTAATTGCCACTCACTCATACTATTCTACTGTACTTCCAGACATGCTACAAAGCTGAAATTCTACAGAATCACAGAAATTATGACCAAACCCCTGGAAAAAAAAACCCAAATTCTAATTTACTCCCTCCCCTAAACATGTAAAGTTATGTAAAAGTAACATTGCCCACTTCCAGAAATGCTAGAGACCTGAGCTTTGGCATACTTATAGGAACTGATAGAACTATAGAAACAAATTAGTAAACCACAAAAATAAGGTAAAAAAGAAAAGGAAAAAACCAGCATAAAATATAGTAAATTTTGTAAAAAACAAACTAAAAAATAAATTTTATATTCGACGGTTGGGGGGGCGGAACTGCTTTTGGTAGTATTTTTTGTTACCTGGATTCCAGTCATGAATCGGCCATCAATAAATCCTCCAGCTCTAGGTGCGAACTCGCTTAACGGAAAGCTTGGTAAAGATCTAAAAAAAGATTGCAGTTGCTTAATGTAGGTGCAGGTGTATTTCTTTATTTCTGTCTTTTAAAACTAGTTTAGTTGAAAGGTATACTAGTTTAGTTGAAAGGTATACCCAATATAAATCAAAATTTATTTAAACACTGTTTTAAACAAAATCAATTATCCTACCTTCCAGATATCATAATAGGCGGTCTTTTGCCCTCCAACTCGATTTGACCGAGTAAACAAGAAATTTGCATAGTGTTAACAGTAGATCCTAAAACAACAAACGACAAGGTTTTAAAAATGAATACAGAGGCTGAACTTAAGCTTTTGAAATACTTTACTGATATGGTACTGTAGTGTTTGCATATTAGTCAAACGACAAACACACGAATTTCAATTTCCCGCGCCGTGACGGCCTCTCGTTACGGGACCATTTTCAGGTCTACTCGTATTATATAGTCTGTTTTCATCCATAAATATTTACGCAATCATAAATCATTACGCGGCTTAAATAATATAAACACCAAAGGTACCTTTTGCTCCTGACTGTACCATCAACTGAAGATTATTCTTCGGAAATTTGCACAACAACCCGGCAGGAAGACAAATCTTGTTGATTTGGTTATTGTACGAGTCCAGCGATGTTTTGTATTGCCTATCAATGAGCTAAAAAAAGAGAAATAAAGGTAGATAATGAGGTATTACGAATATCGCAGCACCTTTAAATTATATGTAAATTTCAGCTGCGGTGCCTCCATAATGTCATTTGGTCAATGACCTCCCAAGGTTAGGTTTGACTATGATTGGTGCGAATGTCGCCCCTCCACTGCAACTCAAGTGGTCTATTGTGGCTGATCCCAACTTAAATATCACCAATACCTATCTCATTTATAAAGCAGATCAGTTTGTTTGGTGATATTTCCTCAAGATCTTGTCTGGTCCGAATATTTTCGCCCTAGTTCTCTGTCTTGCTACTCTACTACAACCCCAAGTACCAAGTTTGACACACAAATCGGTTTATAAATAGAATAGTCTATTCGATAAGGATTTTGGGTCCGCTGTGCTAGTTTTGTTTGTTTGAGTAAAAAATTATAATAAGTGACGTTAAACACCGTAGAGTTCCAAATTTAATACATATCATAAATGTAAACGTGCTGCATTTCGGATCCGCCACGATATTTTTTTTTAGGTTTGGCCAGAAATCTTAATTATCAGCTTTATACACTCCAAAGTTCCAATTTTGATACATATTTGTTCATAAATAGAAAACTCTGCCCTTTTGGATCTGGCATGTTATTTTTTAATAAAAGTTTGAGTTCATAATTATAATCAGCGACTTAATACACGCCAAAGTTCTAAATTTGATACCTTTTGGTAAATAATAATATTTAGCGACTAATAACACTCCAAAGTTTTAAATTTTATACTTATTGGTTCACAAATAGGAAACTTCGCCATTTTGGATCCGCATTTTGATTGATAATTACTTTTTTCTCATTTTAAAACAAAATATTGTTACAAAACCTATTTTTCTAATTGTGGTCAAAAATTAGGTCCGGAAGCCCATTGTGCAGCTCTATGAGTTAGACAGTAATAAAAAAATTAGCTGTGCTTTAAAAAGAGATGCAAATGAGTATGTTCCAAAATTACAATTTATGTCGGGGTGCAGTTTTTTAGTGACGTCACGAGTCAGCGCCTAATTACAGCTTTGACAACTGACAAAGAATTCTTTGAAAAAATTTAAAGGGCAACCCTCGTATATTCATAGATATGGAGGTATATATTACCTGAATAAATTTGGGATCAGTCGCAACCATTTCTTCTCTCGCTTGGACGATATCTTCAATTGAACTATCGGGTGGTAAATTCAGAACTGTAGTCATAACTTCTTTCCCTACAAATAAAAAAAAACATCTAGCATTAGTACATCAAAACCACCACGGTAACCACTCCCTTGTATTTAAGATGAGTGATTTTCAAAGTTAGTGAAGTTAGGAAAAAAGATCTACAAATAAAGAAAATATGTCACCACCAATTATCATATGAAAGAAACCATTGCATTGCATAAAATAACCAAACCAAACATCACCCCCCGAACCGAAGCACGCACCAGCAGGAGGAGGAGAAGTGAGATTTCTTTTCCCTCCCTAAGAAGACGTCCGCATGCCGATTTCTTTACATATTAAGTTATTAATATTATCAGATCTTTCGTACAAAAAAAAATCACAAGATATATATTTAATTATATAAAATTTTCATAAAAAAAAACAATTTTGAAAATTAAAAAAACATAGCTCTTACAAAATTTTTATAATAATACACTAAATCGATATTTAAGCCTTAGGCTTGTACTGTAATATTTTCCAAAACGATTTGTTGCCACGTTGCAGAAAACAATCAATGCTTACCTATTTTCCTTAACTTCTTCATAGTCTTCTTCCTTTGCTTATCCGCCACTTTGACAGTTAAAATGTCATGGACGCCTAACGTGAATCCGTCGTATTGCAGCATGCACAAGAACAATTTGGTAAAGGAGCTGAGCAGTTGCAAGGCGCATGTGCCACCGTACAGTTCGTATATACAGTGCGCAAGTCCATATGCCGTCGGGCCGTAGTGAGTTTTGTCGAGGATACCCGAGAGAAGTTCTCCGTCTCTTATGATTACCTATAAAATGTATTAGGCTTCTTTTATATTTGCAATATTCTAAAGTATTTATAGCTCTCGTTCACATACTTACTAAAGCGTATAAAAACCATTAATAGAAATTGACCGCTACAAGCGTTCCGGCATATTGGATTCATATGATTCCCAGCGTATGGCTGAAAAACGTAGACGCTTTTACTAAAATTTTAAAGGGACTGCTTTTAAATAACGTTGACAATTTGTCAATGCGGTGATTTGACGTTGTCAAAATTGGAGTTAATTTTTATATTTGATATAAATTTAAGAAAATTCTTTAGATTTTGGAAGACTAAACCATTATTTTGAATTGATGCAGCCGCTTGATAAGCATTTTCTGAAACAAACTAAAGGTATCCTAAGCTAACTGATAATGGGTGTTTTTAAGCCTACAAAACAGATAGCGTTGAAAGCGCGGCACCTATCATCAGTAGCCTTAATTTATCCAAGCCATTGGCGTTGGGGTTCATGTGAAATCCAACAAGCCGGCGCGCTTGTAATTACCTATCATATCTAACTTAGAGTCCCTGTATGTCAACATATTTGGATATATTATCAAGGCCAACACAAAAATAGAGGCCACGACCCTGAAAAAATCAGCTGTTCTCCCGGGGCTGAATTTTACATTGGGTCTTATGGGAGGTCAGACGTTTTTTTATGATATTTTCAAAATGGCACTACAGATTTCCGCAAAATTTCAGTGAAATATTCTCAGACACCATCCCGATATTCCACCAAAGGTTTGTAAGGAAGCAACATGATTAAAAGGTTAAAATCTTCAAGATTTAGCATTCCTTATTTTGAATTCAAATTACCCGCCATGTACCACATGCCAACGGTTATATTTGACATGTATTTGACTTTGTCATATGTGATTGTCACATTCGCTTCTGCTTTAAACTTAATTTTTGTGTGAGCTAATGAAGCGGCTATGAAAAATTAGGGCTTACTATACATTTAAAAAAATGTTCTGCCAGAATAAAGTAAAAACAATCTCAAAAACGGCTTTATTTAAAAAAAAATCAAATATCCATGAACTGTCATTCCAACTTCAATATTTTAAAGACAATCAGCTGTGTCGTAACGTGACCATCAAAAAAAAAATCATCCCCGGATGTGATGTCAACAAAGTGGAGGATCGTGGCCCGTCCATTTTGATAGCCCTGATCCAAATATGTCAACATACAGGGACTCCAATCTAACTGATCTAACTTTTGCCAAGGCCAACACAAAAATAGAGGCCACGACCCTGAAAAAATCAGCTGTTCTCCCGGGGCTGAATTTTACATTAGGTCTTATGGGAGGTCAGACGTTTTTTTATGATATTTTCAAAATGGCACTACAGATTTCCGCAAAATTTCAGTGAAATATTCTCAGACACCATCCCGATATTCCACCAAAGGTTTGTAAGGAAGCAACATGATTAAAAGGTTTAAATCTTCAAGATTTAGCATTCCTTATTTTGAATTCAAATTACCCGCCATGTACCACATGCCAACTGTTATATTTGACATGTATTTGACTTTGTCATATGTGATTGTCACATTCGCTTCTACTTTAAACTTAATTTTTGTGTGAGCTAATGAAGCGGCTATGAAAAATTAGGGCTTACTATACATTTAAAAAAAATTGTTCTGCGAGAATATAGTAAAAACAATCTCAAAAACGGATTTATTTAAAAAAAAAATCAAATATCCATGAACCGTCATTCCAACTTCAATATGTTAAAGACAATCAGCTGTGTCGTAACGTGACCATCAAAAAAAAAATCAGCCCCGGATGTGACGTCAACAAAGTGGAGGATCGTGGCCCGTCCATTTTGATAGCCCTGCTTTTGCTTACAAAAATCAGCTGGACCACCAGTGACGTGAAAAATTCGACATATATATATATATATATATATATATATATATATATATATATATATAAGATCCGAACACCGGTCTATTCAAATTCAATGTTTTTGGGGATTTTAGGGTGTTTCTAGAGGACATGGAAACACACTGACCTCCACTCGCGATGGTCGACTTTAAAGAGAAGTTTAAAGGCAAAAAGGGTTTTTGATAAGTCTGCATTTTGAACCTTTAAATTTTTTATTTATGAAAATGTAATTTTGGTGTAGATTGCCTTTGTATAGATTTATTAATCAAAAATCTAACTGTCAAATTAAACTTTATCTGTCACTTTTAGTGTTTAAGATATAACCATTGACTTCTATACCCTTTCAGGGCGTTATACAACTCAATGGATATAACATAAAATTCTTATTTCTTTATGACACCTTTATTTCTTTATATTCTTTGTATTTTTAAATATTTTTAGATTTTATTTTAAATTTTAAGTTATTGACTGGATTTAAAATATTTTAAAACGATCAAATTAAAAAATATATTCAAAATTAAAAAGGTAATTAAAAAATAAAAATATAAAAAAAAATATTGAGTGTTATACGTCAAGGAAATTTGACGGTGATTTCAAAAATCGAATAAAAAGAGGTGGTTCGTTCTCGCCCTCATATTGCTTTATTTTTGTTTGTAACGTTTTTGGGAAGTTTTTAGAATTTAGTATTATTATTATTTTTTTTTGTTTTTCTAGTTAATTTTACTACACTATTGCAAATAGAAATTTGCGCGTTTAATTTACTTTTACTCTAAATAATTATCAAGCTCGACGCACTTTTCCTTGCATCCCTTATTAGGTGTTTCCACCCTTCCTACCCCTACTTCCTTCTGCACTGAAGAATGGACTGTGTGGAAACCACCGGCGCGCGAGCCGCTGCGCGCTGTGCCAAAACAAGGAAGCATCGAGCACACACACACTCATGACTACAGCCGTCGTTCATATATCGACATATACGTCACAATTTTAACCTTGCGGTTTTTTCTGAACAATACCCACGCGGGTGATAGTGCCGGTTTCCTTCCAGAATTTACGTTCCTGGAATAATAGGTAAGTCGAGCTTGCTTTTTAACTTAAATTTTTTCGTTTACTACTATTGAGTGTCTTGAACCCAAGAACCGGGATTCAAACAGGATTGGAACCACGCGTACCCTAGTTTATACCCTCCATGCTGAAATAACCTTAACCCTACCCTTTCATTTTGGTCCTTCGCTCCTAGATATGTTCAATCCTGTTAAAATCATCCTGTTTTTTGGAATTTTAAGGACTTAATTTGCTAAGTAAATTTCTTATTGCAAAGTGTAGAAATTTTTCAATACTTAAATATACGCATTTACGTGCATTTAATTGCTAATTAATACTAAAATATATAATATATTGATAAATATTAAGAAATAATATTAAACTTCGTCTTTTAAAATACTTTTAAAAAGACCAGTACATATATAAAAAACAGGAGATCAAATCTGCAGCTGGTGATAAAAAACTCGCACAGTTTTTATGCCCTCTCGCCGTTCGCTTTGCTGCGGTGTCTTTGTGTTAATAAATTTTTGATAAATATACCTATACATAGGTAGTTGCCATCTATTCATTTAAGATATTAATAATTAATTTGCTACATAATGCCTACAACACAGGAAAAAATTATCCGTTCCACGGTTTTACGTAATACGGCCATGGAACAATTAAAATACCTTTTTTCCACTGCTGAAAAGGCAAAAACTGATCCTTCCTTACATAATAAACTTAAGGTGGGGTTTAGATCGCTTAAAAAATTCGAAAAGGACTTTGAAAAACACCATAATTCTGTGCTTACTTTGGTTGCTACGGATGCGGCAAAAGTTGCCATTGAAAATGCTTTTTTTGAGGATTTTTTTCAAAAATCCCAAGATATTTAAACGATTCACTATGAACTGTTTGAAAAAGCAAGTGAGGATCTCTCGATAGCTTCCCCAGATCATAATAGTACGTTCGTTTGCCACTCGGAAAATACTTTGATTCCAAAAATGAAATTGGTTCCATTTAAGGGTGATTTAAAACAATTTCCCACCTTTCAACAAACGTTTAATACGATGGTTCACACCTCTACTAAGGCCACTAATTTAGAAAAATTTAATATTTTAGTTTCTTACTTAGAAGGCCCTCCCTTGGACCTTATTTCAGATATACCGATAACTAACGAAAATTACCATATTGCGTATTCTACTCTTTTCGATAGGTATAATAATAAACGCCCGAGGGCCGAGACACACTGGAAAAAAATGGAAAATATTACTCCCCTTAAATCTGAAAATGCAATAGGTTTACGTAATTTAATCGACACCTTTACGAAAAATTTAGCGGCTTTAAAAAACTTTAAGTTGGAAAATGCGGCGCTTTCAGACTTTATTTTAACTATGATGTTCCTAGATCGGCTAGACAACTCGACCAGAAAGGCCTTTGAAAAGGAACACGCGTCCACGGAAATACCGAAATTCAATATTCTTAAAGATTTTGTGTCCAGGCAATGCACTGCCCTTGAGGCTCTTCCTCAAAAGGAACCTCAACCTCAACCCGCTACAATAAGTAAAAATATTACGCGCTCTACGACTTTTTCTTCGTCTTCTAATAATAGAAATAACCGTTCTACATTTTTTGTGAACTCGGAAGACCGACAGAATAATAGCTCTACTGATGCTAGCAATAATAAAAACCTTTCGTGCCTACTGTGTCAAGGTAAACATATTATTTTCCAGTGTCCTTCATTTTTGCAGAAATGTCCTCAGGAGCGTTTTGATATTATTAAAGCTCGACGAGCTTGTATCAACTGTCTCGCGTCTGCGCACACGCAGATCGGGTGCAAGACCACAAAAAGGTGCTTACATTGTGCCAAGTTTCATCATTCTCTTTTATGCTTTGCAACTAATAATGCGCAAGGGTCACCTACTCATAACTATACGAATAATACTACCCCTAATTATACTGATTCTACTCATTCTTCGGTACTAGCTATTCAGAGCACATCCGCTGCCCTCCCTGGGATTCCCGTGAGTCAGCCATTTTTGACCTCAACAAGTCAACCCACTTCCACTGGTCAGCAAATCTCTAGCGGTCAGCAAAGCACTACTGTTGGCATGTTACTTAATCATCATGAGGTCATGCTCTCTACCGTACTAATTAAAATTAAAGATGTTTTTAATAATTGGCATGTAGGCCGTGGCATTTTGGACTCTGGAGCCCAAAGCAGTTTCATAACAAAAAATTTCGCGAATAAATTAGGTCTACCTAAATGCAAAATACAAATGACCCTACAGGGGTTAGATCAAATGAACTCGACTGCTAATTTTTACATAAATTGTACTATTGGCTCCCTAGTGGACCCTCTATTTTCAATAAATACACCATTTTTTGTGATTGATAAAATTTGTGATAATAAACCATCAGTTCCTTATAACTTGCAGGACTGGCACTTTATCGATAACTTAACCTTGGCTGATCCCTATTTTAATAAATCGGAAAAAATCGATTTTTTACTTGGAAATGACATTTTTCCCTATATTTTACAAGACGGGAGAATAAATAACGGCCCTGATAAACCTGTCTGTATAAATACCTCTTTCGGTTGGACGCTTCTAGGTAAAGTTAAAGAAACCTCTTCTTGTTCACTAAAAAGTAGCGCTTTTTTTACTTTATCGGAAAATCAATCTCTTGATTCTACGCTACAAAAGTTTTGGGAAGTAGAGGAAGTGCCTAGCAAAAAACATTTTGCCCCAGAGGACGTTTTTTGTGAAACATACTTTCAGGAAACTACTAAAAGGGACTCCATGGGGCGTTACATCGTCTCCATGCCGCTTAAAGTCACGTCTCCCGATTTTGGAGACACGCGCACTCTTGCTTTGCGCAGATTTTTTTCGTTGGAAAGACGGTTACTTTTTAATCAATCTTTTAATTCTATTTATTCCGAGGTTATGCAAGATTATATAGACCAGGGGCACATGACTAAAGTTGCGCCGCCCTCGGATGCTGAGATGCACAATTTTTTCTACATCAGTCATCATGCTGTCTTTAAAAAAGACTCCTTAACAACCCCTATGAGGATTGTGTATGACGCCTCAAGCCATGCGGCTAATAAGGTCTCTCTTAACTCTGCTGTGTATACAGGGCCTAAATTGCAACAAGATTTAGTTGCTATTATTCTTAAATTTCGATTACATGAAGTTTGTTTCACTTGCGATTTGAAACAAATGTACAGAAGAATTGCTATTGACCCAAGTCAACATAAATTTCAAAGAATACTTTGGCGTTTTTCGCCACACGAACCTATCACAGATTACGAAATAAACGTTGTACTTTTTGGAGTTTCCTGCTCCCCGTATCTTGCGATACGAACTCTTTTACAACTTGCCACTGATTACCCGGAACTGCCCCTGGCTGCACAGGTGCTTAGGGAATCCACGTACATTGACGATGTGACGACCGGTAGTTTCGATTTAAAAAACGCGATTTTATTAAAAAATCAACTAATTGAGCTCTTAGGAAAGGGTAACTTTGAGGCTAGAAAATGGACCAGTAATGACCCCCGATTATTACAAGATCTGCCTCAATCCCATATTCAAACCAATGCTTTATCTTTTGATCAAGATTGCGATAATACACAAAAAATTCTGGGCTTAAAATGGAATCCAGTAAAAGACCATTTTTTCTACTCTTTTGAGGACAGCAGACATACAGTGTGCACCAAAAGAACTATACTTAGTGACCTGGCAAGAATGTATGATCCATGCGGATTCTTGACGCCAGTTACTTTTTATGGAAAGGCACTGGTACAGTATTGTTGGTCTGTTGGTCTTCAATGGGATGAAAAGGTACCCCCGGAAGTTTTGTCAAAATGGGAAAAATTTAAATCTGAACTTTCTTTTTTACAAAATTTTACTATTCCTAGGAAAATAAATATTTTTAACTATACTACAGCTCAATTAGTAGGGTTTAGTGATGCCAGTGAACTTGGCTATTGCTGCGTGGTTTATATACGGTGTACCTACTCGGATAATACTATTCAGAATTTTTTTGTGGCTGGTAAATCAAAATTAGCTCCCCTTAAAAGACAAAGTATTCCCCGTTTAGAGCTATGCGGCTGTGTTTTACTTTGTAAACTTTTAACCTTTATTTATGAGACTTTTTCAAGTAAAATAACTTTTGAAAATATTTTTGCGTTTTCTGATAGCCAATGCGCGTTAGATTGGATAAAAGGCTCTGCGCATAACTGGAAAACCTATGTTGCGAATAGGGCGGCTTACATTCAGGAACGCATAAATCCCGAATATTGGTTATATGTCCCTTCGGCTATGAATATATCTGACTGCGGGTCAAGGGGGATGTACCCAAGCGATTTTTTAAATTTTACTCAATGGTCCAAAGGTCCAGATTTTTTATATGACCCTGTAGATACCTGGTCATTTACGAAATATAATTTGCCTTCATGCGAAGAATCACAAAAGGAAAAACGCAATTTGATTAATAGTTTGAACCTTACGATTTTCGTGCAAAAAAGTTTTATTGATAATTTATTTGAAAAATATAGTTCGCTATCCGCGATAAAAAGAATTGTAGGATTTTTTTTGCGCGCTGTTGAAAATTTTAAAAATAAAAATAAAATTAAGAAGCCATATTTAACGAATGTTGAGTTGTATCGCGCTTTACTTTTTATAATTAAACATTTCCAATCTATTTATTTTAAAAAGGAAATTAGTTTGTTGCAAGAAAATAGGCCAATAAACAATAGGGCAATAAAAAGGTTAAATCCGTTTTTGGAAGCTGAAACGGGCTTATTACGAGTGGGCGGTCGCTTGAGTCATTCGGATTTATGCTTTGACAAAAAATACCCCTTGCTTTTACCTAATAATTGCATTTTTACCACATTGCTTATTAAAGATATACATATCACTTATTTACACTGCGGATTACAGACCACTTTATTTTTATTTTTTCAATCCTTTTGGATCCTTGCTGCTAAACGAGTGGTCCGCAAAATATTGCACAGTTGCCTTCCATGTTGGAAAACTAACCCCATTGCTTTTCAACCCCCTATGGGAAATTTGCCCAAATTTCGATTATGTCAAGCCAAACCCTTCTCACAAGTAGGAATCGATTTCTGCGGCCCTTTTGACATTAAAACGTCAAAGTTGCGTAGTTTTAAGATAGTTAAATCCTACGTTTGCCTATTTATTTGCTGTGTCGTAAAATGCGTTTACATTGACTTGGTTTCGGATATGTCTACTGATGCCTTTTTGGCCGCTCTGCGCCGGTTTATGGCTAGAAGAGGCAGAATTCAGCACATTTACACAGATTGTGGCACGAATTTTGTTTCTGCTGATAAATACTTACGTAAAATATTCGAAGATTGTGCAAAACAAGAATCCATTGAGTGGCATTTTAACCCACCTGGGGCCCCCCATATGGGTGGGCTTTGGGAGTCGAACATTAAGTCTACTAAAACTCATTTAAAGCGTGTGATTGGCGAACAATTACTAACGTACGAAGAGTTCGTTACCGTTCTGGCGCAAGTAGAGGGTGTTCTTAATTCGCGTCCCCTGTGTGAACTATCGAGTGACCCTACCGACTTAGCTGTACTTACTCCGGGTCACTTCTTAAATTTGGAACCTCTTAATGCTCTCCCAGACCCCGATCTTACAGAAATACCTTTAAATAGATTGGACAGGTGGCAACTTTTAGTTAGAATCCAACAGGATTTTTGGAAACGGTGGAGAACCGAGTATTTACATACGCTGCAGCAAAGAGCGAAGTGGCTTGAGGGCATGAGCTCGGTCACTATTGGTACTCTCGTGCTTATAAAAGACGAAAATGCGTCTCCTTTAGATTGGCCACTTGGCCGAATTATCGAATTATTCTACGGAACTGATAAGGTTCCAAGGGTTGCAGTGGTTAAAACTAACAAAGGCGTCTATAAAAGACCACTAGTTAAACTTTGCCCACTGCCCCCTCCTACTTCTCATGAATGAAATTGCGCGGCATTTCATGGGGGTGGGAAATGGTTCGTTCTCGCCCTCATATTGCTTTATTTTTGTTTGTAACGTTTTTGGGAAGTTTTTAGAATTTAGTATTATTATTATTTTTTTTTTGTTTTTCTAGTTAATTTTACTACACTATTGCAAATAGAAATTTGCGCGTTTAATTTACTTTTACTCTAAATAATTATCAAGCTCGACGCACTTTTCCTTGCATCCCTTATTAGGTGTTTCCACCCTTCCTACCCCTACTTCCTTCTGCACTGAAGAATGGACTGTGTGGAAACCACCGGCGCGCGAGCCGCTGCGCGCTGTGCCAAAACAAGGAAGCATCGAGCACACACACACTCATGACTACAGCCGTCGTTCATATATCGACATATACGTCACAATTTTAACCTTGCGGTTTTTTCTGAACAATACCCACGCGGGTGATAGTGCCGGTTTCCTTCCAGAATTTACGTTCCTGGAATAATAGGTAAGTCGAGCTTGCTTTTTAACTTAAATTTTTTCGTTTACTACTATTGAGTGTCTTGAACCCAAGAACCGGGATTCAAACAGGATTGGAACCACGCGTACCCTAGTTTATACCCTCCATGCTGAAATAACCTTAACCCTACCCTTTCAAGAGGGTTCTTCCATAAGAAAAACGTGACAGATTTATAAAAAAATCTACAAAAAATTAGTTTACACTAAAATGAAATTTTTATAAGTAAAAAAGTTATAGGATCTCTACTAAAAGGTAGACTTTTCAAAACAACTGATTTTTCGTTGATATAACAATAACAAAATTAAATATGCATACCTCAGCTTCGCTCATATTCCTATCGTCTTTAAAAGGTGTGCCCCCCGCGAGCCACTCTCTTGGTGTCTCACTTTGCCACGCCTTGGACGATATTTTGGAACCGGCTGTCAAATTTATCAGCTTTTGACCTGTCAGAAAAATTTATATTGCAAACACGATACACTAAGTCACGGAATGCCAGCGAGCATCCATATATACAGGTGATGACGCCTGATTGGCAATTCTCGCTTTCCGTTAAGTCAGCTTTTTTTTTATTTGTCAAACACACTTGTGTTTATTGTATTACAATCTAGTCAGTAAGACTAATTAGCAATTTTGTTTTAACTTAATTTACTAGCAAAGTCAGATTTAAACTTAGGGTTCACTCAACAGTTCTCCACGCTTTGTTTGGTCTGTAACTCACAATTGTGTTGTGTTTATAGCATTATTTTGTTTTATGTAATTCACTTAGTTTACTAGCTCAAACGGCTTCACTCTTTTTAGTCTTCGAACTAGCATAGTATTGTCTAGAAGCTGAATTGCTTCCACATTCACATGCCGATGGAGTCTATCTTCATGGCTTTTTGCGTACTTTTTTATAGTCTCTGTTACACTTTCGATTTTTAGATCTCCATGAAGGTCACTCTTTCGAACGTACCAAGGTGCATTCACAATGTTTCTTAATACTTTATTTTGAAATCTCTGTAAAACTACAATGTTACTCTCTTTAGCACAACCCCATAGTTGAATACCATATGTCCATACTGGTTTCAGTATTTGTCTGTAAAGCAGTAACTTATTATGAATTGTTAAATTGGAACTCCTTCCAATTAGCCAGTTCATTTTTCTTCTTTTTTTTCTTAAGATGTGCTTTCCAGTAATTTGGCATCAAGTGTCATACCTAGATATTTTGCCTGATTTGAATATGGTACGGGAATGTTGTTAATTGTTATTTGTATGTGATTTATATGTTTGTTTGTAAAATCAACATGAATTGATTTGGTTTAATTTAATTTTATTCGCCACTTTGTGGTCCAACTGTGAACTTCGGTGACTGCATCCTGAAGTTTTTCTATGCATTTTTCAATAGATTTTTCTACCGTCAATAAACCAGTATCATCGGCAAATTTTGCTAAGTGACAATTTTCTGACTTTGGGATATCGCAAGTGAATAATAAGTATAGATAAGGGCCTAATACGCTACCCTGGGGCACGCTTCCTTGAATTTCTCTTAAATTTGAGTATGAGTCTTCCTGTTTTACTCTAAAATGTCTATCAGATATGTATGATTCCAAAATATCCGAGTATTGTTTTGGCAGAAACCGTTTTAGTTTAAAATTAAGGCCTTTATGCCATACTTTGTCAAATGCTTGTGCTACATCTAGAAAAACTGCAGAACAAACTTTTCCCTCTTTTAATGTTAAGTCATGTAGATGACAAAGTCGTCATAAGTGTTCAAGGAGTTACCATATTAACTTGAAATTTTGCCCAGATGTACGCTTGAGTATATAAAAGAAGCTTGGTGCAATTAGGCCAGATTAGAAAAAATGTAAGTGCATTATTTTCCATCTGAACTTACAAGCTGCCCCATTTTCAACAAAATCATTACTTTAAAACTTGCCTGCTATTCTTACCTAATAATAAATAATGCATAAAAATATATCATATATCAAGTGGTCATAAAAATATTTTTAAAGAATTGATTATCTTATGTAATAAACAAGATTACGATATTTTTAAAAATTAGTTGTACCTTTCGGAATGACGTTTATAATGACAGTAGATAGCACTTGTTTGCCGGACCACAATGGCGTCGGTTTCAAGATGGCGGGCGGCAAAAGCTTCGTGTCATCTGTTTTGTAAGAGAGTGCTTGAAACACAAGCTGTTGGTAGTCGTATCTTCAAAAAAAAAATCTTTTTAAAACAACTTTTAAATCGATCCCTGAAAATTTCTACTTAATTATTTTTATGTTTGCCTCGAGTACTACTTTGTAAAAAGGATTTTTTTTGAAATATTTTTTGTTTAAACATATAAAATGTTATTTATTAAATTTAAAAGGACATAAGAAGGTATCACTTGACCTACCTTCTCTATTTAAATAAGGACCACAAAACTTACCCCTCGAAAGGGGTGCGTTTCCTTTAATTCAAAAACGACGTGTCCAATCTTTTTTCCAAAATCTTGCGTTTTATGTCCAAGAAAACACACTGTATAAAAACCTTTTTATGTTAGTTAAAAATGCCATACCTATCTACGAATCTACCCCTTAAAGTCAACCGTACTCCAGCAATGATGAAATCCTGAATAAGCCCAGCCAGTGGCGTACCATCTTTTGGTACCAAATATTGCTGGGCTACTTCGGCGATGTTGTAGCCCTCGCTGCGGGCTACCTCGTCTTGGGGGAAGTGAGCGTTCATTTCATCGCCGTCAAAATCTGCGTTGTAGGCCTGTAAGGAAAAAACAATCATAACAGAAACACTTCACGTAAAAAAAAGCCAAGTACGCGAAAATTATATTCCATGAAAAGAATTGAGATCAAAGTAAAGCCAGGTTCTCCAATACAAATTTCAACATTTCTTACTAGTTTGGAAATGTTTTTTAACTTTTGCTATTGCAGCCAAACTTCTTGATGTTCAATTTAGCACTGTGCCTTTCATTTTGAAATTTGTATTGGAGAACTTGGCTTTACTTATTATCTCAATTCTTGTTACGAAATATCATTTTCGCGTACTTGGCTTTTTTTTAGATGAAATGTTTTTGTTATGATTTAACTCCTTTTTTAAAGGATTTGGATAATATTTAAGTTTTAAAGTAGTAAAATATGTGGAATATTGTTCAAAACTTTTGCAATGCCTTATTTAAAATTTTTAGGTTTTTCCCATGGTTTTATCGTAGTTCCTATCAGCCTTCCAAAGCTCAGCTCTCTAGCGTTCCTGGAAGTGGACAATGTTACTTTTACATAACTTTACATTTATAGGGGTTTTTCAATTTTTTCCCATAGTTTTATCATAGTTCCTATCAGTCTTTTCAAGCTCAGCTCTCTAGTGTTTCTGAAAGTGGGCAATGTTGATATTACATACCTTTACATTTATGTTATAGTTCCTATCGGCCTTCCAAAGCTCAGCTCTCTAGCGTTTCTGGAAGTGGACAATGTTACTTTTACATAAAATAAAAGATCTACGACTGTGCAAAGTTTGAGTAACATAGCTCATTTCGAAGTAGATTTTTAGATAGGTCGAATATGGGCTGAAATGTTTTAAGAAAAGATGGTACAACAGTTGCGCGAACTTGGCGGGGCACTGTCGTGCCCCCAGATTTGTGTAACGATCTAGATAAATGCACAAAAGCCAAACACAGAAAGCTGAAACTGGGATACCGTTACGTACCTTACAATTAGAGTAGTGCATCCTCATGGTTTTTTCTCCCTTCAATATTTTCGCCCTATGCGCCATAATAGACGGTTTGTGTAAGGTGGGTTGCCTATTTAGTAACAAAACGTCACCGTTTAGAAGGTGTCTGTGGACTATTTTGACTCCTTGGAAACCTGATCTTTTGCTGTTATGAGGAGTCAAGAGAATCTGAAATTAATAAAAAATAAAATTAGTTAAGTGTTTTTTCAGTTACAATCTAGGCAGTTACGAAACCAAACCAATCACTCTCAATCAAACAGCTATGCTATGCAGGGTTTTCAAAGTGGGATCTAGGAGTGGAACCTTCATAAGTCAAATAGAAATGCTATGGTGTTCCAGATATGGTGATTTATTCATTCAATATTTTAATTTCGATACATCTGATTGAATTCGGAATAGCTAAATTACCATTACCTATTACCGAAATTGGATCTTACCGCTTCCGAAATACCAATAACTAAATAGGGCTTTAGTTACTTTTATCTGGGACATGTTTCGGAAACGGCAAAACATACCATTTTCGCTTAAATGGAAAAAAATAAATTTTGAACATAACACAAAAGTTCCAAACTCACCTGATGTCTAGAATACATGGGCCGGTGTCCGGGCTTCATAATAGCGACACTTCACTTGGCTTAGCGTATTCGTATATATGCTGTCTGTTATGATAATAAATTATAAGAATTATTATTTAGTTTTATGACAACCACTTTATTCATTCATCAATATCTATCAGATCTCAGAACATTCAATATCAACATATAACTAATAAGGACTCTCTACATCTCCCCTTTCACGTTGTGATATCTCATCATCTCTATCTCTCCCCACTTCCTTCCTCCTTTTTTGAAAATGCTCGACGAAGGAATCTCCTGTTTATGATATAGCATTTTCCGCTTGGAAATTTTACAACATACTTCCTGTTTTCTCCTACTTCGGTTATTTCCCCAATTTTATCCCATCTTTTGGTTTGGTAATCTTGTAGGTATACTTTGTCCCCTATTGATAGGGTACTTAAATCTTTGCAATTTTTGTCGTAAAAATACTTCATTTGAAGTTTTTGGTTCATTTTCTTATTTCTAATGTTGGCAGCGTCTTTCCATTTAGAACAAAAAGACTGTAGTCTAGACGGCACCAACGATCCCAACGAATGACCATACAAAATTTCTGCTGGGGAACTTCCATCAGCTTTTGGCGTATTACGAAATTCAAGTAAACCTCTGTTGTACTGATCCTCATTAAGTTTTCCATTTTCCATGCATGTTAAAATTAGATGTTTAATAACTTTGACAGTTGCTTCTGCATGCCCATTGCTCTGTGGATAGTGAGGTGTTGAAGGAGAGCACTTGATGTTCCAGTTCTTGAAGAAATTTTGTGTTTCATACGAGCTAAATTGAGGTCCATTATCTGATCTAAACCGTATAGGTACTCCAGTATCTGCAAAAATTCTCTTGAGGACGTCAATAGTCATGGCACTATTAGGATCTTTATTTCCAAATTGACCTATTATTGGCCAACCAGATAAACGATCGACATACACTATAAAATGATTCCCACTACACGAAAAAAAATCGGCTGAAACATCTTGAAATGGGTATAACGGAGATTCACAAATCATTGTCTCTTTTGGCAAAGAAGGCTGAAATTTCTGACACAATTCACAAGCTTCCACAGTGTTTTTTATGTCTGAATTGATAGCAGGCCAAAATACTGTCTGTCGTGCTCTAGATTTAGTTTTTTCAATGCCTAGGTGTGAATCGTGTAGTCGTTCTAAAACTGTTTTTCTCATAGATTTCGGAATAAGAATTTGACCACCTTTCACGATTAACTCATCTTCAATGCTCAAATCATTTCTTACATTCCAATACGGTTGTATAATTGTTTCTAAATTTCTTCTATTTCGAGGAAAACTGTTTGTTATTTGATGTTTCAGCTTTTCGTACTCTTGATCATTTCGCGTTGCTTCTTTTATTGAATTCAGTAAGGGATCTTCCAAGTGACATGTTTTAAGACCATCTTCAGTATTATCAACTAATGATATTTTGTGAATAATCAAAGAATTTACTTCCAAATGTGTATCTTCTGCTAACAGGTCATCTTTTTCTGGAACATTAACAGGATTTCTGGACAAAGCAGCTGGTATAAGATTTTCCTTTCCTTTTTTCCATAATGCTTGAAATTGGAAACCTGCTAATTTTTCTTTAAGCGTTTGAATACGTGGGTTAAATAAATTCTGCATTTAGAAACTGCCCAAACAAACCCCAGCAATTCGATTTCTATCATGGCATATCGTGCTTCTGTTTCCGTTAAAAAACGAGATCCACACTGAATAAGTTTCCATTCGGCATCATGTTGCTGTAGTAAAACATATCCTAAACCATCAAGTCTTGATGCGTCAGTATGAATAGCAGTAGGTTTGGTTGCATCAAATTGTGTAAGAATCGGTGGTTGGGTCAGTAGATATTTCAAATTTTTAAAAGCTTCATCATGTTGATTGCTCCAGACGTATTGGTTTTTCACTTTTAACAGGCTTCTTAATGGATATGCAAACGTACTTATCTCTGATGAAAAATATCCAAGCTGCTTTACTAAACCCATAAAAAATCTAAATTCTGTTAAATTTTCAGGTTTTTTGAAATTCTGTATAGCATCTATCTTTTTTGGATCGGCTTTCACTCCATCTCTTCCTACAACGTAACCCACAAAAGAAACATCTGGTTTTGCAAACACAAATTTGTTTGCGTTTAGCGTAATAGATTTTTTTCTAAAAATTTTGATAATTTTCTGAACATGATCTTCAAATGTCTTATCAGTTATCAGTATATCATCAATCACTTTTTCTAAATCTTTGATTTCTTGTAGTGCTTCATCCCCTCTTCTGCAAAATTCATCTCCCGAACTTACAAGACCCATTGGAGTTCTAAGGAACATAAATCTTCCCCATGGAGTAAGAAATGTGGTGAGTTTTTGACTGTCAGAATCTAAAGGTTTTAGGTGGTAGACGCTTTTTACTCATTGGGCGTCGACCGGTGAGATACCACCATGTCAGAAATGAGTAGCGCTAAGTGGTATCACCACGTTCCGCTACTGCGCTGGCAGTCCGGTTCCAACAATGAGTAACAGATAGCATGATGGCGCCTCCAGGATCAAAATATTCCGGAGGTAAAATACCCGACCACTCGGATCTCCGGGCGTCGGGTGATCCTGGGGGTCCTTCATGCAAAGATATTAAAAGAAGACCAAAAACTCAACTCAGAATTGATTTTAGCAATATAAGAGGATTAAGTACCAACATGAATTCAGTTCACCAACATCTTGAAGAACAAAGACCTGACATCCTTGTTCTCACTGAAACTAAAATCAGTTCTGCAACACCTATTGTGAACTATCTTTATCCCGGCTATGACCTACACCACCGATTTCGACATAATTTTGGGATCTGTGCGTACATTAAAAATGACCTTTCATGTCATCGAGAGGAGAAGCTAGAACCAGCGAACCTCGATATCATATGGCTGAAATTCACCTCAAAGTCATCGACCAAGTTCATTTGCTGCCTCTACCGACCGCCAAGTAACACCGAGTATCAAAACTTTTTTGCGACATTATCCGAAAACTGTGATAGTATACAGTCTAACTATCCACATGCGGAAATTGTTTTTTTAGGCGATTTCAACGTCCACAATATACCCTGGCTAAAACACCACAACAAAACAGATAATGAAGGCAAGGAAGCAGAAGCTTTTGCCATAAGTTGTGGTCTAACGCAGCTTGTCGATGAACCTACCCGTATCTCAGAAAGGGGTGAATTTGCAGCGCTTTTAGACTTGTTCCTAACTACAAATCCTGACTTGTACACAATTCAAGTAGATCCCCCACTTGGTTCATCCGATCATAAACTTATAAGAACAAAGTGCGAAATGTTCATACCGCCAAGCCAACAATCACTTCCTCGTAAAATGTGGCACTATAAATCGGCAAAATGGAATGACCTTAAACAGTTTTACCTGGATTTTCCATGGCAAGAGGTTTGCTTTAAAACAGCTGATCCCACTATTTGCTGTAATGAAATAACAAAAGTAATCTTATCTGGAATGGATGCATATATCCCACATACAATAAAACGCAGAGCTAATGCAAAACCTTGGTTCAACAGCCAGTGTCAAACGGCTGTACAGAAAAAACACAGAGCATATAACCTTTGGAAACGACAACAAACCGCTCAAAACCACACAGAATTTATAGAAGCCCGAAATAGTTGCAAAATTACTATTGACACCGCCAAAGAAACATACAATCAAAGAATAAAAAACAGGTTTCTGAATTGTCCAAGTAGTTCTAGGTCCTTTTGGTCTCTTGCAAAAGCCGTTGGATCAAACTTCACCAAGTCATCCATACCACCACTTACAGATAAAAATACTCACTTAGCCACAACATCAGAGGAAAAGCCAATATGCTGGCCAAAATCTTTTCCTCCAACTCAAACCTAACATGCCAAATGGAAAAACTCCACCGTTCATTGAAAGGGTTTCCCACAGTATGCCAGAGGTACCCTTTTGTCACAGAGAAATACGAAAATCCCTTAAAAAGTTGGATACAAACAAAGCAATGGGTCCAGATGGCATTCCCGCGATAGTACTCAAAAATTGTGCTAGCGAACTCAGCCCAACTTTCGCAAAATTATTCAATTTCTCTTATAGACAAGGAGTATATCCATCATCATGGAAGTCTGCCGCAGTACAACCCATTCCAAAGAAAGGAAAAAAGACAGATCCGTTAAACTATAGACCAATTGCTTTACTTCCGGTGATATCAAAAGTAATGGAAAGAGTTGTGAACAATCACCTAACCAAGTACTTGGAAAAGTACAAAATTATCAACGACAAGCAATACGGATTTCGAAAATATAGGTCAACTGGCGATTTACTTACATACGTCACTCACTTATGGCAAAAAGCGATTGAGTTGCGAGGTGAAACAAGAACAATTGCCTTAGATATATCTAAAGCATTCGATAAAGTCTGGCATGAAAATCTGCTCAACAAGCTCAAAGCAACGGGATTGTCGCCGAGACTTTGCACTTGGTTTGAAAGTTACCTTAAGGATAGATCCATTTATGTTGCACTGGATGGCCGGAACTCCAACTCTTACCAAATAAATGCTGGTGTGCCACAGGGAGCAATCCTTTCGCCAACACTTTTTCTGATTTACATAAATGACCTCATAGATAAAACAGTAAATCCACTTTATTGCTTTGCAGATGATGGCAATGTAGTCTCCTCAGTCATACCACCCACATGTCTCTCCGCACGTGAATTCCATTACCTTAGACTAACTGAAATATCACAGATAAATAACGACTTGGAGATAATAGAGGACTGGGGCAACAAAAACCTTGTACAGTTCAACGCGCAGAAAACCCAAGCAGCCCTGTTTTCAAAAAAGACCAGCACCGGTGAGCCAAACATCATGCTATCTGGAAGTGCTGTCGCATTGCAGAGCCAGTTGAACATCTTAGGAGTCACTGCAGAGACCAACATGTCTTGGCACAGTCACGTGGCAGATATAGCTAAAAGGGCGTCCCAAAAGCTTGGGGTGCTATTTCGTACAAGACATCTGTATACACCAAGCCAACTGCTGACACTCTACAAAGCCCAGATTCGACCAACTATGGAGTACTGCTCACATATATGGAGTGCGGCACCCAAACATACCTTAATGCTTTTGAACACCGTGCTTGGATAGTCTCGAACATCGAAGAACTGTGGGCGATCTATCTCTCTTCTACAGGTATTATCACGGAAAATGCTCTGAAGAGTTGGCACATATGATCCCCCCGGGAGTAGCACCTACTAGGCGAACACGTCAAACAGACGGTAACCATCAATTTATTGTCAAAATAGAGGCACCAAGAACCTCATTATATCAGAATTCATATCTCTGGAGAACAGCATCGCTGTGGAATAAACTCCCTGCGACAGTTTTCCCTGCAGGTTACAACCTGAACCGTTTCAAAACCAACACACACCAACATTTCCGCGCACTTGCCGCTTCTCGAGCGTGATAGGAATCTCCTTGCGAGTGCGCATACCCGTAAAAAAAAAAAAAAGGTAACTGCCAATAGCCACTTGTTGCATCCATGATTGAGAAAAATTTTGAATTTTGATCTATATTAGAAACTGCTTCCCAGGGATTTTTGAAAGGGTGTACTGGCCTTTTTACGAATTTATTTAATTTTGTGAAATCGACACAAATTCTAACTTTACCATTAGCTTTAGGAACAACCACTAACGGACTAACAAAATCAGTGGGTATATCTTCAACTGCCTTTATAATACCTTTTTCAACCATTAAATAAAGCTCGTCTTTAACTTGTTGTCTCCAGGCAAATGGTATTTTTCTTGGACAATTTATGGCATACGGAACCGTATTAGGTTTCAAATGAATGTGTACGTCCAGTCCTTCCATGGGTTTCAATATTTCTGTATCAAATACATCTTTGAAATCTTCTACAAGTTTATCCCTGATCATTTTTATTTCATCATCTGATGGATTTTTTGGAATCTTATGGGTTTAGGAAAATTGTTATGTATAATACAAGTAATTTTAATGATTCTTTGTCAATCAACAAAGTCTTAAATCGTTTACAAATATAAACTTTCATTATTATCTCTTTGTCTTGGTAAACAATTTTACAGTTTATGTAACCAATTACAGAAAAAGCTGATGAATCACCAGATTCCAGTTTATTGTTATCCTTTTTCAAGTTATTGATATGTATTCCAAGTTTTTCCATAAAATCTTCCCCTGCAACTGATACTTCTGCACCTGTATCTGGAATAGCTTCATACCAAATTATGATTTCCTACTGCATAGACTTGAACTGACATAGTTTTTTTACTATTTTGTGGTCTCTGAGTATCTTCAACTTTATTAACAGAAACTATTCCAACCTTTTTACTATTATGATAGGCAGATTGTTCTTCCTCTGTCACTAGATTAATATATTTGGTTCTACAAAATTCTGTAAGATGTCCTTTAATATTATATTTTTTAAAGATAAAATATTTTGCCGGACAATCTTTTAAACTTTTGTGCCATCCATTACCACATCTTGGACATTTTTTGTTGATCTTAGATTGGTCTTGTACTTGTAAAATATTTTTATTTTGATTTGATTCTTCTTTTCTTGCTATTTCTTCATTTTCACATAAAGTTTTGATATCTTCAATTCCAAAGAATTCTACATTTCTTTCTTAATTCGGCATCATAAATTGATTCTATAAGATGATCGGTAAAACATTGTTCGTAGCAACTGGAGCATGGATCAGATAATTGAAATAATTTCAGTTTTTCTTTATAGAAATGGGTAAAATTTTCTCCTTCCTCTTGCTTCCTGTTCATAAATTGACTACGACGAATTCGACTATTTTCTTTATTTTTAAAATAGGTCTCTAGTTTATCAAGAATGTCAACTACTTTGAAAGTTTTTATATCTGTTATTTTCAAAACAAGTCTTACAGTGTCGCTAATTTCTTGATAAAAAAATGTACTTAGTAATACAGATACCTGACCATGTGAATTCAAGTCCAGATCTTGAAATACCCTATAATTCTCAAATTTCTGCCTTCAATCTCCGAATTGTCCCAAATTTAAAGACTCAATAAGTTTTTCTGGCCCAGGTATACAACTTTGTAATCGAATTTGTTTTTGAAAACCATGAAATTCTTCTTGAATATCAAGAGATTTAGAAGAAGATGAACTCACCATTCTTTTTGAATTTTCAGTTAAAATTTCTTGTTTATTTCCTTGCAATGCAGAAAAGATAACATCTTTAAGGCTTGTAATTTGTGCTTCTAGTTTATTTTCTAAGTTATTTATGGTATTTTGGGTGTTTTCTTTGAGTTTTTGTATTGTGTCTTCAGTATGACTTACAACTTCGGAATTTTCCCATCCTGAACTTTTTCTAGTTTTCTTATTGCTCCTGGGCATCTTTGTAAACTATTATAGGTTCGTTTTAAGCTGACTGCGCCATGTTATGATAATAAATTATAAGAATTATTATTTAGTTTTATGTTATTCATTCATCAATATCTATCAGATGTCAGAACATTCAATATCAACATATAACTAATAAGGACTCTCTACACAGTCTTTGTCTAAAAATGTCAACGTGTAGAAAATCTATTCGCTATATTTTCTTTGTTTGTCCAAATACGGCAAATAGTGCTTACAGCAAAACGGCGCTTCCGTCCTCTTGTCGGTTTTTAACCAAAATCGAAGTAGTCAAATAAGCCAAATATTTGCGTTTACCGTCTTCAATTAGCAAATGTTAAACTAAACATGTATTGCTTTGATAGTAAAGTGATTTTTGTTGACAAAATGGACTGCAAAAACGCAAACGAATATGGGTTACTACTTGTATACTAGTACACTTTTAGCATGTTTGAGTTTTTTGCTAATTCCGTTCTTGTGTGTGGATATTGGCGAAACCGCAATCGAATACGCTACGCCAAAGTGATGTGCCGCCATTAGAAAAACTTATGCATCATTATTCGTGCACATACCTTGAAAAGACTCTCTTGCTGAACAGTATTCTTGGGATTGATCCTTTTCACAGTTCCATCCTCCATCTCGACACTGATCGCACCGGGATGTACGTCTGGACCGTTGGAGATGTACTCTCTTAGTTTTTCCACGTTCCAAGGGGTTACTGGCACCTAAATATAATGGAATAAATATAAAAAAAGGATGTGGGAAATGATCTACGTAAACGTATCTAACAAATGACATGACAATGACACATTAAAAAATTAATTTGATTTAGGTATTTCCATGATAAGATAGCTAATTTCTGTTTTCCGCCGCTTTGTCTGTCCCTCCGTCCATCCCTGTGTCCATCCGGATGCTGGCGAATGCCTAACGCCCCTGGCGAGTTAACAAGATTTATCATATTCTGTGATGCATCGTTTAAAATGAAATTTCATTGTCCATTGAAAAATAAAAAACACATTTTGTAGAAGTATTATTAACAAAGCATGGACTTATAAATAATTAACTAATAGTAAAAATAGTAACAAATTGAAAAAAATAGAACCACACATTACTAAAATAAGATAAAGTTCTTAACAAATATAATACTACATAAACAACAAAAAAACAAACAAAACTAAAAATAATAAAAATAAAAAGTCGAGTTTATCACCAACTCAAATACGCCAAACAGAAGTAAAAATAGAAGTGATTAGTCATAATAAATAATATATGTGCACAGTTATAGCTATACAAAAAACTCATCCAAAGTGTTTAGCCTTTCCTAATAAAAACGATTTTAGTAATTTCCGGAATAATTTTGGCGTTGGAGCATTCCTTATTTCAGCACTAATATTATTGTAAATTTTTACGCCATTGTAGATAAGTGATCTCTTAACTGAATTAAGATGAAACATTGGTAAGGAAATATTATTGTTTAGACGGGTTTGATATACCTGTTGATGCTGAGGAAAGCCTCTCTTGTTCTTATAAATCAAACATGCTGTTTCCAAGATAAAAAGTGAGGGTAGAGTAAGAATATTATTTTTGAGGAAAAGATTCCTACAATGTGTTCTGTGATGGGCATTACAAAAATTCCTAACTGCTCGTTTTTGTAGAATGAGGACAGATTGAAATAAGTACTATGCACAACCAAAAGAATAGTGCATATCTGTTGTGAATTTCCACAAGAGCGAAGTACACATTGCGTACTATACTATATTTCCCAACTCTTGAAAAGTAGCTCTAACACAAAAACAGCCAGATGCTAATTTTTTATTTACTTTTAGAACATGAGGGTAAAATTTTAGGTTTTCGTCAATTATTATGCAATTATGCTGCTAATATGCATATCTGGTCAAGGAGAGTGTTCCGTTTTGGATAATTTTGTAATACTTTACGAATATCTCCTTATTCGTATTTTCAATACTAGAATAGTTATTTTTATTTTCTTTGGTCTAAATCCAGTATTTTTACCAATTTCTTATTATTTTTTTAATTGTTTAAACGCGTCTATAATTTCGCGCGTGTGTACATGGCGATTCTGACTCTACCTTGCTCTATATGGAACGCTAAGTGGAAAGCTGAAAACCTGCTTGCCGTCCTTTGCTTGATAGAATGTACATATGGTATTATCCTCCTCAATATTATTTTATTTGGCATTATTATTAACTATCTATTTTTACACCCGCGATTTCTGTGAATGAAAATCAAGGAAACATTGAGTTTCTTGCAGAGAGCTTTACAGCGTCAATTTAAAATATCGGCGCCATGTTGGCCGCCATCGTCAATATCTCAGCCCCTGTTAACAATTCGGGAAGGGGGGATTAACCGGCATATTAGGGTTAATATCGAACATTTGCCAAAAAGTAATATAAAATGATTCTAGAAAGTCAATTTTCCGAAATCATGCCTTGACTAATTCTAGCTTTTTTACTATTTTGTTTTCTATAGTATGCAAGTCGAAAGCAAAAAATAGAACCTACCGGATAAGTCAATCTCTTTGCAAAAACCTCCGGTACTCCCACTTCTCCTATGTCCAAATTTGGATCAGGGGTGATAACAGAACGCGCCGCAAAGTTAACTCTCTTGCCCATCATGTTCTGCCGGATGATTCCGGACTTCTTCTCTATAATCTAAAAAAAAAATCATTTTATTAATTATTTATTCAGTTTTATATCCCAAGGAAAAAGTTATGAACTGAGCAAAAGTAGAAAATTAAATGCATTTTTTTTTTCTAAAATAAAGAAACAAATAATTTTTTAATTGCCGGCTTTTATTTAGTTCAAAAATTTGTCTTATTACTTACCGACATTTTGATTTTTTTTATTATTCCTTGGAATCAAAAGTAAAGAAACATTTTATTTAAAATTAATTTTAGTAAGAAATAGACTTGACAGGTGCCTAGGAAATATCTTTTAAATCAAAGTGTTGTGAATATGTCAAGGGGTATCACTTGTCTCTGCAAGTAAAGCAGATTATACTTATCAAAACGAATTTTATACTTCACACAAAGGTGTGTGCCTAACTTGCGAGTGTCAGAAAGAGAAGGAAGAGTTGGTTTTGGTTGTTTTCCTACTTACACAAGGTAGCATCTCTAGACGTACGTTTCTGTGTGTTTCAAGTCATCAGTAGAGAACAGCATACCCAGGTAAGCCAATTTTAACCAAAACCAACTCCTACATATGAAATACTCGCGTTCGTGCAATGCAAGTAAACTCCAAGGTATAGCGTCATCAAGCGAACTGGCTCGAGCACTCGAAAGTTTAAGCACACTGGCATCGTCTTGTCTGAGACGCAGCGGCGCCATCTATGACAAGTTTTGTCCACTGAATGTGGTATTAAAACCACGTAATCACGTAGCAACTAAAATACTTACTAAATATTGCTCTGGCACTTGAAAAACAAATACCACAAGCCATTTGCAGGTGAATAGTCGCGTTGTTTTACACTTTAAAGAAGTTTCAACATCGCAAATCATTAATTAGGCCACCTAAGATCGGCCGACCCAGAAATACCACTCCCAAGATTGATAGAAAAATAAAAATAGTGGCCACCAAAAATCCTTTTGAAGTTGCCGCACATATTAGAAATCAATCGTCTGTTTTAACAATGTAGCAAGAGGTCTGTTAGATGGTAACTTGACAGCAGGAAGACCTGCTAAAAAGCCCCCCTAAGGAAAATAATAAGGCCCGACTTGACTTGCACAAGAAGATCTAAATTGAAGAAAAGCAAAAGGGTAAAACTTTATTTTTTAGGACGAAAGTAAGTTTAATTTATATTGTTTATATAGACATGTACCCGTGAAATACCATTATAGAAGAATATAAATTAAATTAATTTATCGTGAAAAATTAGGCTGTTAGTTACCACCAAAACTGGGCAAACATTTTTTCAAAATTAAAACTTTCTTTTTGCTTACATAAACTTGTTTCTAATAACATAAAACATCATCAAAAATATTGTGTTTATTATGGCATTTATAAAAGTTTATAGCAAAAATTCTTTAAAGAAAATTGCCCCCATAATTTTTTTTACATCATTTGTATATCTGATTATTGTTCCTATTTTGATACATGACTTCACCAAATTTTATAATTTTGATGTGTTTTTTAAAGAAGTCAACCAAATAAGTTTAAAAAATCTTCAACTTTGATGCTTTGTATCTCGAAAACAAAAGAGTTTTGATCCTCATGTTATTGAACTTTTTTCTTATTATGACCTCCTCTATCACTCAAAATAATGTGGGTCCATTTACAACCGATATATTTATATGCATTTAAAAGTGGTGGTAGTACATAAAACTCTGCAGACTACAACAAGAAATGATTTAGGCTTAAAACTATTACTCAAGAATTCTATCATAGGTGCATACGTTAACAGGGTAATATGTGGAAACCAAATTCGTTAGAGCATAAATACATGTTAAAAAAAAATTAAGCACTCATAGCTTGCTTTGGAATCAATGGCAAATTTAAATTCGCATACGCGAATTTACAAGTGCGCATGCGTGTGCTTTGTCGCATAGACACATAGCTGATGTGTAGGTAGACGCCATATTTGTTGTTTATTAACATTTTGCGGTGTTTTGCGTTTGTCGTGTAAAATTAGGTTTTTTTTGTAAAAAATTGGAAATAATTCACGTAAAATATGTGCGGTTTGTGGAAAAATGTCCGGGAGAAGTAAAGGAGTGCCATTCCATAGACAAGTACTTGTATTTTTCTTTATAATTTGTTGATAAAGTGAAGTGTGGTTTATAGATAGCAATAAACATTCTTCATGGTGTCCACAATAAATCTACAGGAATAATTTTAGAAGAACTACAATTTTAATCCACAATTTGATAAATTTTCAACCAATCAACTAGTTTTTGGAAAAAAATAGACATAACCCTAAAAATTGAGGAACAGAAGTAACAAAGGGGCTAGTGCCACTTTTCCTAAAAACGAGAATTTTACATAGAAAGATTCTATGGACCATCGACTATATCCTATCAAACGTGCAAAGTCGCAGAACTACTAACTTCGTAAGCAATCGGGCAAATAGACGGCACTTCCGGTAAGTGATCGGTAATTTTCGTCATCAATTTATTAAATATCTCCATTTAACAGTTTTGGCATCTAGCCCCTTTGTTACTTCTGCTCAATTATCAAATATTGTAGTGACGTAACGTGACGGAGTATGTTCCAAAACCACCAAAACTGACGCATCCGTAGTAACCGAAATGCTGTCTACCCGAAAAAGGAACATTAAGAATTAAATGGGGGTCCTGGTTTCAAGCATCGCGTGTGAGAATGCATGGGTATGCCCTATATTTACGCTCCAACGTATTTTTTATTTTTATTTATTTATTTATTTATTTCAACAGTATCTACAGCAAAAAGCCAATTACAGATACTTCCTTACATTAAAAAAAAGATTTTATACAATACATCACTTACATTACACATGATAAAAAACAAATCAAATTACATAATTACTTATTAATTAACTGCTGCGCACTTTTAGATCTATAATTTTTTTAAATTTCTTATAGCTAACATTGTCAATATCAAGATCTGATGCATACTTGTTAAATAAGTTGCATAAATTGTAGATAGGAGAGCTTTTAAATAGATTTATTCGTGGATAAGCTAAATAAAACATATTTTTCGACCTTGAATTGATTCGATTGATGGCAAAAGGAAGTTGTTCAACTATATTAGGACAGTCAACATCCCCTTTGAGAATTCTATACATTGTTGTTAGAAAAATTTTAGTTCTTCTTTGGTTTAGTGATATACTGTCAAATATTTTTAATAAGATCTTGTTGTCACAACCTCTTTGTGGATAAATCCCAAACTTTCTAAAGTGCATGGCTTTTAAAAATTTTCGTTAAACTCCCTCAATCATACCAATCCAAATGTCATATTGGGGGGACCAGATAACACTTCCATATTCCAATAACGGCAATACCAGGCTGTCAAATAAGTATATGCTTACGTCAATGTTAAAACTTTTAGTATTTCTACAAATAAACCCAGCAACTTTATGGGCACTCCTAATTTTAGAAATAATATGTGATGAAAGAATAGCATCGAATGTTACACCTAGGTCTTTTTGTTCAGATACACGCTCTAGGCTCTCATTATTTATTGTATAATCAAATTCAATTAAGTTTTTGTTACGACTAAAAGACAAAGAAAAGCATTTACCCAAATTTAAGTTAAAACCATTTTCCTCGCAATATAGAGCTGTGTCCTGAAATTCACTTTGAAGTGTTTCACAGTCCTCCAATGAGAAAACTTCAACAAATAATTTAAAATCATCGGCAAATGCCAATGATTCCACATTTTTTACCTTAGAAATAATTTTGTTGAAGGCAATAATAAAAAGAAGTGGTCCGAGATTTGACCCTTGGGGCACACCAGAAGAACTTATATAAATAGTAGACCTGCTACCTTTTAATTCCACGAACTGATATCTTTTGCTTGTGCTAGTTCCCAAATACGATTGTATTAAATTAGTTAGGTATGGAGAAACATCCATTCCAGTTAGTTCCATCTAAAATAGTGCTGTGAATTACTTTGTCAAAAGCCTTTTCCAAATCCGTATAAATAACATCAACTTGACTCTTTTTGTTTAAAGCCTCATGTACGTATTGAGAGAAAATTGTTAGATTTGTAAAGGTAGATCTTTTGGGTAAGAAGCCATGCTGTCTGGAAGATATTTTATTTGACACTTCTGCAAAAAGTCTGTCAAATATTATGATTTCGAAAATTTTTGAGATTGCGCATACTATTGTTATAGGCCGGTAGTATTTGGTGGAAACATAATAAAATTATGAGTTACCTGTTTGAGTCCAACCCCTTCTCTAGTGCTTTCATTCTCCTTATTGAGTAGCCCGTTTATGTTGCTCTGTAGCTCCTCCCAGCAGTTGTTTAATTTTTCGATTGGTGTATTGCCTCTGGCTACGGCGTAGAACTCTTTGGCTTCTTTTGAGGCCAGCACACTTTCATCTGGTTAAAAATTATATTTTCAGTATATATCATGTTATGTTCTTTTTTATTTTTTGTATTTTGATAACATTTCGCACACACTAAGGCCTCTCTTCTCGAAAGACGTTGTATTCTGCAGCCCCGTGGCGTTGCGCTGTGAGAATGAGAGATAGAACAAGGAGCCATCGCATGGTTTGCTTGCATATCGTGCTATGCATGTCTGTGCGTTGATTCGTTAAAAGAAATTTTGCGAACTATCGAGAAAGCTGGAATCAGCAAATTAGTAAATTCGTAGTTTTTCCAGAAAGCAGTAAATGCGCGAGAGTAAATGTTTAAACGAATATTTTCAACAAATAAAGTAAATGACTGCTTTTTTAGGTTGAATTTGGGTGCAAAATATAAAATAATTTAAGATTAAGTAGTACAAAAAAAAAACACATTATAGTTTTTTTGCTAGTTACTGCCTTTTTTCATATTCGGGCAGAATTATCTCGATTTCATAATAGCCATAATAAGTTTGTAAGATTTTCTTAAGGGGTTTGAAGTTTTGCTTATTTTATTTTGATATTTGAAAATAGAGGAAAGTCGCCTATTATGGGGTACCATTTTATTTGTACTATTATTTTTGTTATTTATTTTCGTTTATCTCTAATTTTAGCAACGTTCAGATTGATAGGGTTACTAGGGAGCCCTATATGGGCAACGCTTTCCTTGCCTACATGGACCTGATACATACGTTTAAAAATAAAAATAAAAAATCAAGAATATTTATAATTTAGAAATCAAACAAGTTTCGTGGCTAATCGGGCAAAAAGAAGTTTTTGTTTCCCTCATATTTTTCCGTGGGTAGCCTGAAAGCTTAACCTCACGGGGGTCCAAGATCTAATGGACACCTAATAAATGTTGACAGTTAACTGTTTCGTCCTTATGGGACTCCTCAGAAGACTGCTGGTCAATGTGACAAATCTTGCGAAGTTAATTAGACGGTTTTGTCTCTAATTAAATGTAAATAGTGAGAAAACTATCGCAAGAAGCGCCATCTACCGAGATACGAGAGAAACAAAAAACAAACGCAGGCAAAACACTGCTATACAATATCGATCAATGAAGAGATGCAAATAAAAGAAAACAACTATAGACACGACACTCTTCAAAGTCAAATTTATTTAAGTCAAAATCAAGGGACGAAAATATCGGTCAATACTCTACTCTAGCATTGTTTAGAGAGGGGTGCACCTTCCGTCCTTGTGAGTTCATAAGCGTCACGTAGAAAAATAACAATAAAAGAAGTTAAAAAAAGCTGCACCATTTTTAGTTTTATATTGTTTCAGGTAGAGACCCTCTCCCAATTTTTTAGTCTTCATTTGCCTATTGCGGCGTTGACTTTATTGTAATTTTTGTGTGGTGAGCAAGCGTCATTACCAGTTTTTGCGATACCAGACGCACCCCCTGTGAGTGCCCCTCGAGGTGCCCCTAAAGCGCTCAATGCTGCAAAACCTGGAACTCAAGAATGAAAACCTCCACTCTTTGTTATTTGGTGTATTCTTTGAACCTTACGCAATTTTTTAATATTTTTTAGCTGTTGTAAGAGCCACCTAAAAAACGTTTTTAATATTTTTAGATTTTTCTTTTATAACAACCCACTTAATATTTTTGTTTTGATTAAAAATCCACATTTTTCAATGTTGCTTTTTGCTTCTTAAATTTATTGGATCGCAGTCGCACTTTCATGAGGATGTTGCCTTTCGTCCAAGCTCCTTTTATTCTTTACCATTTGCTCTCGTTTTAACTTTCATTTCACCAGGTATTATAATAACGCATAAAATATACTAAACTAAAAAGTTTATTTTAAACGAATCGAACCGTCTCTTTATTTTTACTTTATTTGTTTAATGACAATCTAAAGTACTTTAGTTTGAACCTATCTCTCGACCTGCGCTTAGGAGTCCTGTATAGGTTAAAGTAATATTTGATATTCTAACCTTTTTTCTGCACAACACTAATCAGATGACCCATAACCAAAGCATTAGTTACGATGGTCCTGTAACCGGTAGTCTGAGGATTCTCCACGGCCCTACCATTGACGAAGTTCATTGGACGTACGTTAGGGGGAGGTACTGGCACCGTTTCAAGAAAAAAAGCATCGGTGGGATTATCAAGATCGACGTCGTTCAAGATCGGAGCCATTTTTCTGGAAATTAGAGTAAATTAGATCACGTAATTATCGACATATGTACTGAGAAAGGGCCTCTAAAAATAACTGCTACAAGCGTAAAGGCATGTTGGATTTCAAATGAACCCCAACGTATAGCTTGGATAAATTAAAGCTACTAATAATGAGTGCCGCGCTCTTAGCGTGCTTTTCTAAGCTAAACACCCTTTACCAGTGACCTTAGGTAAAATACCTTTTAATTTGTTTCAAAAATGCCAAGTAAGCGGCTACGTAAACTCAAGAAAATGGCTTTGTCTTCCAAACGTTCCGAAATCCATAGAATTTTCTTAAATTTAAAATCAACAATAAAAATTATCTATCTATCTATTTTAGATTTTTGGCTCTGCCTTTTGTAAGGCAATTTGCCAGTACTCCTCTTTTGGAATCCAAGAAAGTCTGACTCGTAGGTCACCTGGAATCCGGATTTTTTTTTGTTTTATATTTGTTCTCCTTCCTTCATCTGTCTCCATTTCTCTTCTATCCAGTTGTTGATTGCTTGATTTGATGGTTTATTCTTCTCCTTTCCCTTCTTCTGTTGTTTTTAGCCAGTCCTCTCTTGATCTTCATATATATTATAACATGCCATTATTTAATTTTTAGATTTATAATTTTACTGGGTTTTGAATAGGAGAGAAAGAAAATTAACTGCAATTTTGACAACGTCAAATCACCGCATTGACAAACTGTCAAAGTCATTTAAAAGCAGTCTCTTTCAAATTTTATTAAAAGCATCTACTTTTTCAATCCAAGCCATACGTTGGGGTTCATTTAAATCTAATATGGCGGAACGCTTGTAGCATTCATTTTCTATTAATGGTTTTAATAGTTGTAACTTTAGTTGTACATCTATATAAGTATGTGGATTATATATTATATCTTACAGTAGAAGATGGCAAACAAAATAAGAAAAAAAATCCTATAACATATGGGCCAAAACTGTTTTTTTGTTGTCTAGATATGGAACATCAAATTTGATGATTCTTTAATCCTTTTAAAAAAGCAGTAAAAATTTGAAATATGGTAAAGTCGGATATCAGAAGAGCAATAATACGAGATAAAAATTATTTTATTACTCTAGTCGCTTAGAGCCCTTCATGTACTTTTTATGTTATTATACAAATTGGGTTGAAAGCCCTTACCTTTGGGATTATAATTCAACTTATTGGACATCTGTCAAATCCATACCAAATACAAGATGACGACTCAACCACGAAAAACAGGTCAATTTAAGGAATATCACAACTTTCTTAGTTGTAAACCGATTTTCTTTTAAAATAACTTTATTCTATTTAAATCATAGTGAACTTTTATTAAAACTATCAATAACTTGCATTTTTAATTTTTCTGTATCATGTTTTTTGTTTGTTTTTTGCGTTTAATCGAGTAACTGATTCTACAAAAAAGATGCTCATTAACAAGTTTTATACAATAGACTTTTGGAGTATTCTGAGGTGGCTATCGGAGAAAACAAATAATCTACACAAAAAAAAGAGACAAGAAGACCAAGAAAGATAATGACTGGACACCTGCAGAAAGGAGAGTAAAAAGGGGGCCACGAAAAAGGTGAATATTGTATTTTCCTACCTTATTATTTCTTCTTCATTTTGCCAAATCTTCCTTAAATAGTTTCTCGACTGTGATGGATTAACATATTGTGATTCCAGCGATTTTACATGTTGTGACATAACCGAGGATTTTGTTGGGCTTTTTTCAAATCTGAAAAATTGGAAAACTTTAATATATAGTACCGGCGAAAAGTGGAAAAACCCCTAAAATTGAATATAAATCTGAACCTGTACCAACCATCAAATAACAAGTAGTACATTTAAAAACTACAGCCTAGTTCTCAGGTTTAGCATTTCGGCAATTTTCGATACAAAATCATTAAGTGCCTTTTTGTCAATTTAAAATTAAAAAAAAGTTTATTTCTGAATATTTTTTTGATGTGGACTATTCTTTGTATAATTGTTGTGAAATTTTTAGGTCACATATAACAACTTTTACGCCTCTTTCGAATGGTACTTGCCATTATTTTGTAAAATTACACATAATTTTTAGTTTTTTTTTTAAACATGACAAAAAAGGCACTAAATGATTTTGTATCGAAAATCGCCGGAACACATGAACTGAGAACTGGACTGAAGTCTTCAAATGTATCACTTGTTCTTTAATAGTTGGTACAGGACCAGATTTATAAACAATTTTAGGTGGTTTCTCCACATTTGACCGGTGTATGTATGGCTTGAAAGATAAATTGGTATTTGGTTAATTTTGAGAACTTTTTTAAAAGTTAGGGTGAGTTGGGGTAATGCCATCCCGAAGTTGCTATAATTTTACTTTGAGCATAAAAAAAGTGTCATAATTTTAACAGAAAAAAAACTTTTTAAAATTTTTAGAACACGTATCAACCAAATTCTTTTTTTAAAATTTTTGGTGAAAATTTTGCTGACCAAAGGGGTACCGAAAAAGTTTTTTAATTGTTTTAAATGGTTAGTTTTGTAAAAATATATATTATAATACATTAAATTAAACCTCTCGGGGCCTTCTAGATAACGATATAAAAGTTAAAGGACAACTGTTTATAATAACGCCGAGACAGGCCGTCAAACTCACGTCAGTTTTGATTTTTGACATTTAAAACTTTTATTTATTTCTTACAAACCCTAACCTTTAGACCAACTTTAGATGTCATTTTTAATATTTTGTAGGGCAAGCAATTAGAATATAATTATTGTTTTGATCTTAATGCAATAACAAAAAAGTTTACTTAATTTTTTTTGAAAAAAATTGACAAGTTTTGATTCTGTTTCAAGGTTTATATAAGGGACTCTGTAGCTTCTTTGTGGTTAAAGGATCTAACCTGTCACCCTAATAGCTTTCTGGATTTCTTTCCCTTGTTCGAGTGTCTCTTGAGTCATTATTAAACCATTGCAATATTACATAAAGTTAGTATTTTTGAGAGAATCATCATTTTAAAACTTACTTTTCTGTTTTTCTTGTAGTCAAAAGTATTCTATTTTTCAAAACTTGAATTTTTATCAAATAGTTCTTGCAGAAAATACAAATCTTTCCAGTCTTAACTTCCTCCATTACAAATTTGATCACATCAGTGGGGACAACTGCTTCATAATCTATTTCTGAGAATGCTTTCCGACTTTCTACAGCCAGTTGCATTTTGAAACAGCTCAGACAAGAGTATTTAAGGATTGTACCAATTACCTACCAATATAAAAATATTAATAAACGTAAAGTTCAGTACCCGTAAATAAAAACAAACATTTTTTCATGTCTAAGCGGGTATACAAAGATTTTGTATTTCCTGTATTTTTCCGTGGGCAGCTCGAAAGCTATACACCCACTGGGGTCCAACATCTAATGGACACTCTTCAGAACACAGCATGGTCAATGTGACACCTTTGTAAAGCTAGAGAAACGGTATATACATCTCATCTTACGATATTGGTAAGAGAAATGATAAATATTGCCTGCGATACTGTATGCTTTTTAAAGAAGTGGTGACAGAATACAAAAGAAACTACACATCAGCCAAACCAAAAACTGTACCTATGACCGTGACATAATTTGTCCATATTGCATTTCTACCCCCTTCGCGACGTTTTATGTCGAGTCCGCTGACTCCCCCTTATATATGCCACTAGCGAAATACCATTTTTGTTTTAGAATAGAATAGAATAGAATAGAAATATCTTTATTCATAAGAACGTTGATACAATTACAAAAAATGCACAACTGTTAGAATGAATTGTAGTCAAAAGGAGCAAAAAAATAAATTTTAATTGATCAATTATTATACCTAACTCAAGCAAATTGTTTAAAAAAGAAAAAAAAAACACATATAACAAAATTTAAAATTTAAAACACATATATCAAAATTTAAAAGTAAATATAGACATCCAAAACCACAAAATACAATTAAAATTTAGACATTTAACATTTAATGGCAACTAGCAACTTTTTTTTTTTAAATTATTATTATTTAACAAGTTTATATCACAATTCTTTCTATTTTTATTTTTTATCACAGATGTTAATTTATCACATTGCATAGTTAAGGAACTCTGAGATACTATAAGGTTCGATTTCCAAAAGCAAATTGCGCAATTTTTTTTGAAAAATATTAAAACTATTTTGCTTTTTTAAATTTTCTGGCAATTTGTTAAAAAAAGTTATGCAAGCATAGGTGGGCATCTTTTCAGTTAAAGTTAATCTATGTATTGGAAAGTTGTAATTTAAGGTTCTAGTATTATATTCATGTTGTGAAGTGAACTCAATAAATTTGTCTCTATTTTTAAACAAGAATACTAAACATTCATAGATGTAAGTTGCATACACTGTCAATACCTGTAAGTTCCTGAATTTGCCCCTACAACTCTCAAGAAACCGTAATCCTAACATTAACCTCAGAGCTCTTTTTTGTGTCAGAAATATGCTCTCACACCGACTAGATCCTCCCCAAAAGATAATTCCAAATCTCACCAGTGACTGAAAGTTTGCATAATATACTACTTTGACTGTATCTGAACTTGTGTAGTTTTTTAGAATAGCAGAATTATGTTCTAATTGCATCTAACTGCCCCAGCCTTGAGGATACAATGAAAAATTGTGTGGTGGTTTTGGAAGGCGTTTCAAAAAAATCAAGTTCAACTAGAAGCACCTGTATAACAAAATTATGTTACCAAGGAATCCAAAATCATGCAAGGAATCACTTTGTAAATGTTTTGCCAATAGTTTGGAAACATCCAGTACATTATAGAATCTAACAGCTACCATTGCAAAAAAAATGAGGGAAAAAAATGGTGCATGACACAAAAAATTCAACACCCTGTAGATCAGTAACAAAAGTTTGTGAAGCTATCTTTATATGAACTTTTTGTCTTAAAATTAAATAAGGAATAACATTCCAAAGCTCAACTGCATAATTTATTACCATCCTGACCAGAAACTTGTACTTTTGAATTATGAAAAATTGTAAAAACAGATCAGGGACTATTCTTAAATTATGTAACACTTAAGAAGGGAGGAGGCTTAAGCATGTTTTTTTTTGCTTTTTCTTAAAAATAAAAGTTTTGGTGTTATGTACCAAGAATGTTCCCTCAGCTGGATGCTACATTTAATCGTAATAATGAGCAGTAAATAAGCAAAATACCTATATAATGTAAATTTAAAATAATAATAAAAAACTGAAAAATTAGTACCTACAAGTAAAATAAAAATAACAAAAAAATATTTAAAAAATTGATGCAAGTACCTTGTGAAAAATTGGGTTAACAACAGGCACAGGAAGCTGGACATAAGAAAAATGCCCAGGACAGTTGAGTATATTCTCATTACATGTACCACATGTCTCATTTCTTTCACCAGAGGGGCCCAGCTTTCTGTCATAAAGACCTCCGGGTACAGGGTGGCCTAAAAATACATAGACCCAATTATGTTTGACCATTTTAGACCTGGTATTTTATTTTTTAATTACTGTGTTTAAATTAAGATTCCAAAGCCATCCATATCAATAAAAAAATTAAGTAAAATTTTTACGTTACCCAAAACATCAGTAGTCAATGAGGTGACAATGGGCTGTATACTTAAGCTTTTAACATCATTGGTTGTAAAAACTGAGAACTTGACACTGTCAGGCTCCAAATGCTTGGGAAATTTTGTACCATAAGTAAATGAATTCATGGTGGTGAAACTATAAATAAATTATCATTATCATTACATAGATGTTGGGAAATACTTTAGTTGAGACTTTAGTATAAGGTCAAACTGAATGTTTCTGTTTGAGTTTGACTTTGGGTTGAGGGTTTTAGTTTTAAAGGAAAAACAAAATTATATATTCTACTTATTTTTATTACCTATAATTTGTTAGTAGTTGTTCTGTTAAAATATCTATTTTTTTTATTCTTGCATTATGTACTTAGATATGCAACTATAGCACACACAAGATGAAAGCTGCATATATTTATATGTGCTTACTTCTTACAACTTACATTATGAAATTATGAATCTAGCTTAACTATTTCCTGATAAAAATTGCCAAAATGTTTTAGACTGATAAGAGATAAGTGAGAGATGATCAGCTCAACCAAATTTGTACACCATCCTTCAGGACTTTTAAATAAATTCTTGGTCTTGAGTGTACTGTAGACAACTACTGTGGGCAGCTGATCACCCCTTGCAAAAAGAAGCAAAATAATCTTTTTGGAAACTGCAAGAGAAACTGTAAAAATTACTTTTTTTTTAAACGTTATTAACTTTAAATATACTTTAAAAATAAAAGGTTATTTAGCTATTGTGTTACACACAATTAAATTATTTTTTAAAAACAACAAAAAAAATTTAAAATTTTAAAAACTAGTTAAAAACAAACTGGAATTTTTTAACCTAAAAATCAAAACAGAGGCACGCGTTTGTCTTTAACGAAAGCGTAGTTTAAAATTCCTACTTTTGACTTTTGTGAAAGCTTTGCGTTCTCTCGTGAAAGCATCATCACGATGCCACTTTTTAAAAAAACGTCTGTTTCAGAGACATTGTCTATGGTTTCCGTTGTATTTTTTATTTGTTGATAAGTGGTTTTTTGCAGTTTTCTTGTGATTTGGAAAAGCATTATAACATCAAGAAGAGTGAGTACTTACATTTTAAGTAAGGTTTCTTTTGTGACTTTTGTAGTAGGCCCACTACAGTAAACATTGTTCAGATGCTAAGCACATTCTAAGGCATGGTTCATTTAAAATTTAATCTGCATTTCTAATCTAATTAAAATTGTGAAAATGGTAAATACTTATTCGATGTTACAAAAAAAGAACAGTGATATTTAAAAGTACTATTCTAGTACATACAGTTATTCCATACTTAGGTACTTAATTTTAATATTTTTAGGAAAAAATGTATTAAAATAATAATCATTGTAAAAATGTTTGTAAATATTTGTTGGTTAATAATATAAATACTAAATAATAATCATGTTCTCATTGAATTTTTTTTGGGTGTGAATGAGTGTCCATGTGCTTTGTGTCTGTCTCCATTTAAAAAAATTATAAAATACAAAAAGGTTAGTAGTTAGTAGCAACACATATTTTTGAATAATAATGACAAATTCTGAAGAACTTGGGAAAATCATTGGTGCCAACTTGGCGGTTATGATTAATAATGATGATGGTCACAAAGACTGTTTTACAATAATACCTTTGTTCCATCAACTTTTTGAACAGCCAAAAAACTGTACAAAAAATCCAGTTTGTGTTCCTGGTCGATGTACTGTTATAGGACAGTAAGCCTTCCATTTCAACAGACCACTTAAACTGGTTACTATGATCAAAGATGGGTGCATATTCAGTCTTCTATATGTTCATTTAAGAAATATATAATTTTGCTATATTTTTATTATTATTGTTATATTTCTTGTATTTTGCAGTATTTTTGCAACATGTCTGCTGAGGTAGGGGGGAGAATTTGTCCAGGGGAACTGGCACATGGAAGTCTAAATGCTGGAATTACAAGGCCAATCAGTTTAAAATTAAACATTTTTCATTCATTCAATTAAATAGAAACTTATTGTCTAGTGAGAGAAAAAAACTTCAAATAACCATAGGTAGGCAAATGCTTTGTTTTGTAGAGACGGGTTGTTAAATTTTAATTTTTTGTTTGTTTTTTCCTTCATAACTCGCGCTTTTTGAGATGTTTAGGTCAAATCTGGAACGCATATTTAACTACAAGGCATACATCATTAAGAATGAACCAAATATTAGGAAACAACTACAGGTTGATATTTTTTCCTCAAGAACTTTTTTGCACTAGCCAATTCAAAAATATAAAATGAATTCCTTGTTTTATTTAGAAACTTTTTGATGTCTTGCCATTTTTTGTGGCTCTAACCGTTTTAGAGAAATAAGACAAAAAGTAGGTACAAAAAATGCAATTTTTTCAGAGATCAAAAGGTTTCTGAATAAATCAAGGATCTGTTTTATATTTTTTATATCTGCCATTGCCTTATTGCACAAAAGTTCTGGGGGAAAGAACGGGATATAACCCATGAAAAAATGTCACCCTGTAGATTTTTTCTGATATTTGGCATGCTTAACGATGTATGCCTTGTAGCTAAATGTTTTAAATCTTGAAAACTAAGCATTTGCGGAATCATGGTTCTTTGAAGATTTTTTCTTAAAATCACTCAAAAAATCGTCCTTTGAAGATACATACTTTATTAACACCCTTTATTTGCATAGTTTTAAATTCATCTTTTACATTTTATGAGACATAACGCATTTTCGCAGAAAACACAAAAAACCATTGAATTTTTAACCCAACAAAACGTCGAATTATTGGACCATCCTCCATACAGTCCTGATCTAAGTCCCAACGATTTTTATACTTTTCCGAAAATTAAGAATGGACTGCATGGTCAAAGATTTTAGTCACCAGAGGAAGCAGTCAACGCCTTCAAGAATGCAATTTTGAGAGCACCAACAAACAAGTGGAATTACAGCTTTGACAACTGGTTCATTGCTCAACGCATGCAAAAATGCATTAATTTTCGTGGAGAATACTGTTTTATTCCAGCTGTATAAGCAAAATTTAAGACAACCTCTAACTTAGGTACTAGTTGACACCTTTAAATACCAACCAACCAATTTTTAAATAGCACTATTTATGGGTAAATCCACGGAAAGTGTGCCTTTTAAAAGTAATTTTTGACTTCTTATAAAGTAATTCCTGTACTAGTCGCCGTCGTGGTGTAGTGGTAGCAATGTTTGTTTCCCACACCGGCGGTCCGGGTTCGATTCCTGGCGAGGTACTTGGTTGTTTGTGTTTGTTTAAAAATACTTTAACTTTGCTAAAACTTTGTGAAACTGGGCGATTGATCCTGATTGGATGGAAAGTCCCAGTATAAACAAAAAAAAAAATTCCTGTACTGAGACAAACAGATTATTTTTAGTTGTTTATATGTACCTTGTTGATATCTATAATGAGCAAGCTCATTAATGTATATTTTTTAAAATATAGCAGTTTTTTAAAGTAAGTAAGGCAGCGGAATGAGGATGCATGCAGCAGAATGATAAAAAGGCTTTGTTTTGTTTTCTTCTAATAATTTTTTTGAGCAAAAATAAGAATAATAAACAAATAAAAATAAAAGCAAAAAGTTATACAAGTTAAATGGTGATCCTAAATTTTTCAAGAAAAAAAAGTTGCTCCGATTTCAAAAATTTTTATATATCTTTGTGTTTCAGATGATGAAGTCTGGAGTTAAATAAAATACATTTTAGTTTATTTAAAAAAATAGGGTGAGGGTAGATTTTAAAAATTAGAGTTTAAGTGAAAATATGACGTGTGTGATCAAATGAAAGGTAATTGAGTCTGGAGTTAAAAAAAACACATTTTAGTTTTTTTTTTAAAGGGTGGGGGTAGATTTTATAAATTAGTCTAGGTCAAAACATGTCTTGTGTGGTATCAAACGAAAGGTAATTGAGTCTGGAGTAGAATAAAATATATTTCAGTTTTTAGTTATATTTCACATGTACACTATAACTATAGTACCTAGTGTGAGCTTAGGTGCCCATATATTTAGCCTAATTATAATAATTAATATCATTTTGCTGATTTTTTCTCATTTTGCTGTCACATTTCAACAGCGTAATGAGAAGACAGCTGAATGAGAATTGTACGGTTTATCTTTATTTGTCAGATCAAATAATAGAACACACAAAAAAGAGTAAATCGCGAGATGCTTCCCGTTTTAGCCTATCACAAGACCCTTAAATTTTGTTAAACATATTTTACTTACCATGGGAATGATAAATCAGCTTGCTACAGCCGTTTGCATGTATTCTTTAAGCAAATTTAAAGAAAAAAATGAATAAACACCTCTTTTGAAACTCGTAATCAAGAAGACTAAAAATGAACCTATACACTTACAGGTCGGTTCGAGCATGACTGTGATTCCCCTGCATTTTGTTTATACTAATATGTACAGTTGCAAACAGAAGTGATGATATCTGAGACACTTAATTTTTTAGAAATTTCGCAAAGTCCATACAAGATGTTTTTAAAATTATTTGATAAATGTTTAGATTGATTGTGTAATAGTACATCAAAACTTTTTTTAACAGTTTTTTTGAATCTAAATGTACTTAAAAATTTCAATGAAGTCATAAAATTTGTGTTTGGGACAGCCAGCGGAATGAAAATTTTAGTCATTTTTTGGGGTTTGAAGTTAATTTCTTTGAAAACTGTATGCCCAAAAAAAATTTTTTTATGTCAGTTAAGTTATAATTTCATGAGCTTTGCAGAAATATAATATTTACCACTACATCTATTTTATACAAGTAGTTGCAGGTTGTCTTCCTCAAAAGGCACACTTTCCACGGATTCACCCTTATATGTAATTCCAGCTTCCTAGCTGTAGGCCAAAAAAACGAGCGTTTTCTTATACCTACATGTACCACAATTATTGCTATAAGAAATTAAACTTAAGGAAGTGAACTGCCTGTTAGTTTTTATTTTAATATTTTAGAACGATATGGAGCCCAGTAACAGAAACTCGCTTGAAATTGAAAAAATAAACCAAGAACTTCATGAAGTGACTAGGGAGTTGAGAATCAAAGAGGCCCTTCTAAGTAAGTCCTTAAACAGTGGCGCGCCCATTAATTTAATTTCAGAGAGGGTTTCGGGAGAAGGGGTTGGGTTATCCCCCTCACTTATTGCACCACTGCTTAACACAGCAGCTCTGTTTAAAATTTTACTTATGGTTTCAAGTAAACTGCCTGGTTTTTTTCTTTATATTTCTGTGTCTCTGTTTGAAACTCAGACAATGATTGATTAGAAACCAAATATGGACTTTCTTTATTTTAGTATTTAAGTATCTCTAACCGTATCTAAATGTAAACTAAACAATGCAATCTACAGCCTACTGCTCATACTACTTGGTGTGCAGTCAGGTGTCACGGCCCGCCCAGCTTTATACCTAAGACGCTTGTTTTCCTTAAGCAGTGGTTTCCATATGTTTGGTATGTCCATGCTTGGTTGACTGAAAACTTCTTTATTCTGCACTATAAATGCCGCTTTAATTATCTTTCGTTTTCGCCTTATGTTTGCTTCTACTGCGCAAAATTTCGATTGCTGTAATTACTAAAGTAGTCATAACAAAAAATCATAAAGAAAAATTTGGAACTTAAGAGAAAAGATGTTTTCTGCAAAATGTAGTAGGACTTTTGCCTTCCTTAGGTTACCTATATACCACCCCAAAGTTGGTATGTCAAGTTTAGAAGATACACGCTGTCAAAATAACTACCAAAAAAAATTTTTTTTTTACTTACCTAATCTTTTATATTTTGTTTTCCCAGAGAACCCTTCCTAACAACAAAAAACATAAAAAAAAACATAAGGCGTAAGGCATTTATAAACCTTTATAACAAAGAAAAATAGTTTTTCTTAAATAATTTTGTTCAGAATAATTTTATCTGTAATTATTATTTCTATGATCAACTTTGATGCTCTGTTTCTCAACAACAAAACGGCGCATTATATAGAGTTCCCTAACCTAGTATGTAATTTTTAAAATATTTCTGGTTAGAAAATATGTTAAAGTCACAAAAGTGTATCTGCGTATGGCAAGGACTATACCCTTTACCCTCTGTAATTTTTTTCAGCTGAGTACCTGTGTGAAATAGAAAACTATAGAGCAAGTGAAACTACTGAGAGAAAAAAATGGGAGTCAAAAGTGGCAGATTTAGAAGAGCAGATGCGATTTTCCAGAGCTCAACATGCTGAAAACCAAGAAATGTTTGAAGCTGAACTCGCCAAAAAAGAGGTAAAATAAAAAAAAATCTCTACAAAGTATATCGGCCGCCTAAAATTAAAAACCAGAGAGAGAGAGAGATTTTATGAAATATATGTTATTCAATAACAATATTTCCTTAACTTTTTCCTAAAATTTGAGTTGTGTCAGTTTTTATCTTCCTAGCACGCGCAGCAATGGCTAGAGAAGGTATTATTTTCCACAATTTTTTTTTTTTTTGAGATAGTGCCGGAAATGTGTTATTTGGGTGTATTTTTACCTATCTTAGCAATATCGTCGTGATGTCTGTCTGTCTGTGTGTGTGTGTGTGTGTGCAGTGGCGGCTAGGGACGTTATAAATTGGGGGGGGGGGGCAGAAATTTAAATTGCATGAAAAATGAGATAAAAAACTTACCGAAACAATTTTATTTCAGTATTTTCCAAACAACCAGCTACTTGGTGTAGTTTTTAGTTGTTAGTGCTTGATATCACACATTCCCTTTGCACGCAGGATTACTTCGTGGATTGTTTATAACAAGACAAATAAAGCAACCGCACAACCAGTTTTCAGCATCGTATAATTTTTTATTAAATTTTCTATTATAAGTTTTTACAGAACACCCCTCGGCATTACTTACACTAAAATTTTGGTTAATTTTTAGGTCCGGTCTATGTGGCCCTAAAGATTTTATTTGTAATCGAAGTTCATATAAGATCCGGCAACAATAGAAAGGGCAACAAACGTTTCCGCACGTCAGCTAAAACAAACCTTCCTCCCGCCCCCGCGCGAGAAAAGCCACCCATACACCGCTGAAAAACGGGTGAAATTGAAACCTTGCCACGCGCGGCGCTGCCGGCTTGTAATTATTTACGCTAAAAAAATTCACCCAATTAATGGCTTGTTGTTAACCACAGGTTATAAAAAGAACTACAATCATATCGTAAGGAAAGATTTAACTTTTTTTAAATAAATTAATTAAAAATACTATTTGTTGTCCCACCAACCAAAAACTTCGTAGGGGCTTTAGTTTCTGAGATATTTACAAAAAACTGTTTTTGAGGCTGATATATCACGGCTTCAGGTGTGCTAATAGGCTAGCTAGAAAGGTATCAGATCCGTCATGGATCCATATTTATCTTTTTATCACCCTGAAAGTACCTTAATCCCCCCAAAGTATTCAAGTTCGGTTCGGTTCGTCACCCTGTACATATTTCACAGGCAGAGATAGATGCACTTAAAAAAGATCTAGAAGTAATGAAAAAAATCTCACCCACGGAAAGCGTTTTGGACATCAGCAATTCTCAATCTGAAGAACTCCAATTTTTAAAAGATGAACATGCCATTATGCAAGAAGCTTTGGAAGAATTTAAAGAAAAGTGTGAGGCAGCTGAACAACGTTGTAGGGAATTCGAACAAATAGGTAAAATCATAGGTGGCTCATAGTAGAGGTCCTCGATTATTCTTAGGAAAGACACATCAATCAAATGTATCTTTAACACACACCAGTATTTACTACTAAGTCTATAGAGTTGATACCGATAGGTTTGAGTGTATTTTTTTAATACTCACAGGTCAAATAACTGCAAATATTCGCTTCACCCTAATGTGCAATATGATAGTAAGCATTTCTCAGTGAGTTTCATCTCATATAAATTTAAATTTCCTTTAGAAATAAAGAGAAACAGTCATAGGATTCCCGTTAAAAATAGTCTCAAATTGTAGTACCGCCCCTGAGGGGTGGTTTAAAGTTCGAAAAACGATAGAAATAATCCATGATTGACAAAAAAACTTATATACAAAAATATTCAAACCTAAATAATACATAAATAACTTAAAACTATATCTGTAGATGCATTACCGTATTAAATACGTATCAATATTTAAATACTGTAAAAAGCATAAGATATAATTACACTTTCACCAAAACAATTGACCATCGGTTTAATCGTCGCTAACTTGTCTAAAAAATTAACATGTAAAATATAGCGGACAGCTGACACTGACTTACACTTCTAGTGACGTTTGGAGGTTCAAATATCGCTACCATTTTTAAACCGAAATATTTTGTTCTTTTTATTTATTTATAACCTTTTTGTGGAAATAATGTCTTTGTTACAACGAAAAAAGATGACCCATATCGCAAGGTATTTATGAACAATTTATATAAATATTAAAAACTATTGCATTCACGGGAAAAATAAGTTAAACCTTTAACCAAAATGTAGACTTTTAAACCTAGGATTGCAGCACTTAGCACTGTAGACCCTTTAGTAAATACTGGTGATAGGATTTACAGACTGCTTGCTGTGCTTAATGTGTGTAAAGCGGGGTCTACACATAACGTTTTACCTTACGTCTTGCCTGTTCAGTCAAAACGCATCAAGTAAAACTTTGTGTGTAGACGGAAAAACGGACGTTTTACTTGAACTGATTTAAGACGGAAAACCGCCTAGAGAACTGAGCGGATCACGCATTGTTTTCCAATAAAACAATCGTTTTGTATTAAAAACTGAACTAAAAACGTACGTTAAAACTATCAAGTGTGTACGCTAGTCTTTCAACCGTCATACTTGACCCTTTTGACTGACAGGCAAGACGTAAGGTAAAACGTTATGTGAAGACCCCACTGAAGAGAGAAGTAAAAGGGAGAGAAAAATTTATATTTTGGGCGGTGTTTTGAAATATTTAACGCCGTTTTAGACACGTATTTTGGCTGGTAGTGGGAAGGGAATTTACATCGTGGCCTCTCATCTTCACGAAGTTTTTCGTCATTCCGTCGTGTGCAGCGAAACAGGTGACAAGTGGGTATTTGTTTTTCATGCAAATTCTAGCTCAATCCAGATGGTATTTCCGAGAAAATAGCTGTCAAGATGTGGCAAACTTCTTTGTTGTCGCGTTTTAGGGAAGGGATGTTCCAAGCCATAGCACGGTCCAAAAAATGGTGACCATTTCCAACGAACAAAATGTGGTCAATTTTTGCCACAAATGCAGTGGTAAAGAGGCACCTCCTGTTCGTGAAATGGGGGAGGAAAGGGAACGGCGCGAAACTATGATTTGTGCCACAGCAGAAGCTTTGCCTCCATATTCCAGTAAAGCAATAGGGTGTTTGATAGTAGTAAAAAATAAATATATATTTTTTTTTAGATATCTCTTTAGGTCTTGGGAATGCTAAAAACAAACTTTTTTGTTTAATTTTTTCTCAAATTCATAGTTCTTTTAATTAAATAAATTCATTGAATTAAAACAATTAGCCACGTGATTCAAAACAGGCGGTGTACCAATCAGCTGCGAGTGACGTCACAAAACAGTAAACGCATCGAACGAACCTATTTTCTCTGTTATTTTCTTATGGAAGGTAATGTTTGCTTTGGTTTAAAGTGCGAATTATCGTCCTAAATTAGATTTTATTTTGTGTTTTGCTTATAAAAAAGATTTTCAATGGGAAACGGATTCTCCAAAGCCGATAGCTCCAACTTGCCAATGCTGAACTCCTTTATGGTGGTAGGCTTCTTTGCCAACAACAGTGATTTTTGTTCTGCGGAATTTAGAAACGTTAAAATGTTGATGTAAGTGTTCGATGAGTTGTTTTGTATATGTTTGTAGAAAGTTTTTTTACGATATTTTTCGCCTACTTTTACTCATTTAGATTTTGAGGTTAATGTTTTGCTTTTTTGTTTAATATGCCACTTAATAGATTCATTATCTGAAAACAACAAAAATAAAAATCATGTAATAAACCGAGGGAGGGACAGGTAGGCAAAAAGTATACAACGACCAGCAATACTTGAAGTACTGCATAAGTTACATTGCATAGTCCTGCGTAGGTACTGCCTAGTCCTGCCTATGCACTGCCTAGTCTTGCATATGCACTATACACTGCTCAGTCCTACATTTAGCCTGCATGTGCACTGCCTAATCCAGCATTTAGAGGTACTCCCTAGTCCTGCCTAATAACTGCCTAGCACCGCCTAAAAATTTGTACACCTCTCTGTCTGTTATAGTTGTTCACCCCTTGTAATAAACATAACCTCAAAAATGTCATCGTCATTTACGAAATAGTTATATACATTATAGACCTCGTGACAAAAAATAATAGAAATAATTTAGTTATACTCACATCAAAATGATCTTCACAAATGTAAAGTGAAGATGTATTAGATGAGGCCCTTGGGTCTCTTCGAACAAATTCTAGCCACTTTTTCCGTTATTTTACTGCTATTGGCACATGAATAAATAGTTTTTTAGGTGTTTTTATGCTAGTATTCGAACACTCAGGCACTACACACCACTTATAGAACATTTTTTTACATAAAAAACAGTAAAAACACAGACCAAAAACAAATAAACACTTGAGTGCCGTGTATCTGTCCGCGAGTTTTACTGCGCTGTGACGTCATTGCAACGCCATGCTAGAAATGAGCGTTTTAGCGGCAAATCCAAATAGGAAATTAGAAAACTGGATTTTAAATGTGTTCCATGATAAAATATACTATTTTAACAATTTTGCATAGCAAATTAGGGATCTATGTATCATTCTAAACTCTTTTCTAAAATTTGTCAAATACCCTATTGCTAATGACGTGGGAGATGATATTTCACCCTTAACCGTCCGAAACATTTTGAAACGACTTGGGCACCGGAGTTTTAAAGTAAAGAAAACGCATTGTTGTCCAGCTAAGTGTTTTTACCCAATGTTTTTTTTTTGATGGGGCTATGCAAAAAGCCTAATTTATTATTTACCTATATTACACTTTACATGAATTTTGGGCAAAAACAAGCACCACTCTACAATCAGTGACACCTAAAATGCTAAGTTAAGTTCCGAACTGAATGAAGAGCGGTGGTATTTTTGAGAATTTAATTCGTTAGGTAGTTCTTAAATCAATATGAAAGAATTTGCTTTTAAAAGAGACTCCTCCCTTATTTGTTTCGTTGAGGAAACCATAAACTTTAGTTTGTGGTAGACACGGCATTAAATATTATAAAAGGAAACAAGCTTTTAGACAAGGATTATTCGTTACGCAGTTGTCGTCTAAATTTCCGATATTTTATGTACAACTACGCTCGATCGATTTCCTTTACGACCGGCCAAAAGAAAAGATCGCCGCGCTAGGGGAAACAATCAGTGTCATAAGTGTCCTCTTTCTACTTTACCGAGACGCACAGAGGACAGGTATTGGTGGTGGGTCTGGCTATCCTGAAACAATCGGTGTCATAAGTGTCCTCTTTCTACTTTACCGGGACGCACAGAGGACAGGTATTGGTTGTGGGTCTGGCTATCCTGAAACAATGGGCGTAACCACGTGTTAACTTCTATCCTTTTTTCTTACGTACTTCACATTTTATGCATATGCAGTTGTCCTTATCTTACATACAGTAATAGACTAAATAAATTAATTTACGGGCTGGTCCTCAGAACAAGGTAGTGGTAGCCGTATACATCGATGTTACAGTCTCCTTAGACATTTTCAGTACGGTATAAAATGTCTAGGGAGACTTTAACATCGATGTATACGGCTACCAGCCCGTAAATTAATTTATTTAGTCTGTGACCACACCTCAAAAAATTCCTTTCATATTTAATACAGTAATAGTTTTCAATGAATCCTATAGTATTTAACCATGCTGTATATAGTTCTACATAAAGCCACTGCCATACGTTAAGCGGATGGTCCCGTGTTAACAGCTTAGATGGCGATAAAGATCCCTGTGCCCGACAAAGTGTATCAGTCAAAATTAAACCCTCCTTGAGAAAAGAAAATTGCCTACCGGGGGGTGCTTAGCAGGCCGGCCTGCTGGGTCATCATGTGGTATGCAGGGCTCTTAGCACCTTCATATTTTATGAAAATGTTCATATTTTTTTCAGACTTCATTAAACTGCATATTTTTAGAAAAACCTTCATATTTTTCATATTTTCCCAATATTTTTCCTGGTCTTGAATTTTGAGTTCCTTTTAGTTTATTATTAGTTTGTCGCCTCTGAGAAAGTCTGAATAAAGTAGGGCTTTTCTGCCTTTTGTTTTATTATTCTTATGTTTGTTGCATTTCTTATGTTAATTAGTTGTTTTGCTCATCCGTGGTTAGTTCTGAAAAAGTCTAATTGAGCAGGGCTTATTCATGAATTTTATTCTTTTACTCTGTAATGTTGAATGTTTGAGCTCGGAATAGGTATTTAAAGTATACCAATTATATCATCAAGTATACGTAAGTTTTCTGTGTTACTAGATGTACAGAGTGTTATGGTATATTTCCACAAAGGTCTACTGCACTTATTTCAAGAGATAGAAAATAGGGTACCTATTTTCAAGAAATGTAGAGTAGGTCCCAAACCGCTAGAAATTGTAGATACTAATAACAGTGCTTTATCAAATGGCAGTTTATCATATATTTTTGAGTTTAGAAAGAAAATATCAATTTTTTTAAATTAAATCATTAACATATTAATTTGTAGGATGTTCCGTAAGAAATTTACAATGTTTGTGTTTTTTTATAAAAATTTTTGATGGTATGGGATAAAGCCTACAACTTTTGCATTTATAATTTTTTTTCTATTTCTTTGAATAATTGCAGTAGACCTTGGTTTAAAAATACGGAAACACCTAATACCTTGTTGTAACATATGCTTTAAAAAATGTGCCTTATTTTTGTTTGGCCATAGTTGTTTGGATGGGGATCCAGGCCTAATTCAACTTCATGTGTGTTAACACTGAGATCATTGTTGCTAACGAAATCGGATTTATAACGTCGCGATTTGTTATAAAAATCGATAGCTATTTATTTTGAGGTTAAGAAGTCCGTGACCACTGCATACTGGGAGTGACTATAGTTTTACATAAGGACACTCATCGTAGAGCAAACTTACTTTACGATGAGTGTCCTTATTTGTACAGCCATTTTCATTCAAAGATTAATAGTTAAGGCAAGATTTCGGCAAATCCACTTTCTAGAAGCATTTTATAATACTGTCACGTGGGTGTTGTCGTGACTATTTGTGTACGTGTTGCGCACAAATAAAGTGGATCGTGAGATAGCTTAAGGGTTTATTTAATACTAAATACAAAAATACTTACACACTAATCACTACTGTCTGGCCCAGTTTTCTGATACAAATATTATTCACGTGTAGGTCGGGTTCAGCTCTCGATCAGAATCTCTTTACTGTTCTATACTTTGACTATTGAGAACTTAGGTACTTAGCGTACTCACTGAACTGAACCCCGACTATCCGTTCTTGATTGGTTTTATAGAAGCATGTGATTACAAACGTGTCTTAATCTTAAACATAAATCGTTTGCACCACATACTTCCTAGGTTGACGTCCTAATACTTTTACATCAGGTCAACCAACCAAGTTCCGGATAGCATGCCCAAATTACCTACATGACAATACTTTTTGGCTAATGGTCAATTCCCCTAATTCGACCCGTTGAATCCGAATATCCCGGTTGCCACCTCGAAATGTTGACAGGAGCTGAGATATTCAAGATGGTGGCAAATACGGCGCCGAAATTTTAAATTGCCGCTGTAAAGCCCTGTTTACATTCCAAATATATATGTATTTATATAAACAAAACATATTTTTTTATTACGTCATTATTATTATTATTATTTGTTATTTTTCTCAGTGGACAATTACAAAGATGATTTAAACCACTGCCGTGAAAACGTGAACTTCAAAATAGAAGAATTGTTAGAAAAAGAAGCACTCAACGAAAAGTTGGCGGACGAATTAGAATGTGTCAAACTTGAACTGATCACCTTAAAGCAGAAACCACTCGATCAGGAGAGCAAAGGCAATTCTCTGTTTGCTGAGGTAATAAAACTTTAACTATTAGAAACAAGTTCAAAACTATTTAAAAAATATCAAAGATTTTTTTCTATGGCGATCGTAGAAAAAACGTTATTTTTACTCAAAATAAGTTATTTGGGTCAAAGAAGGCCTAACCACCAAATTTTGTGATGTCTGTCTGTCCTTCTGGGACATGATAACTCAAAAACCGATTTCAACCAAATTTGGTATAGATTTTGCAGTACCCGTAGATAAGGCCATTAAATTTTGATGGGGGTGGGGGGTCTGCAGGTAGTAGGAAGAATCAAATATATATATATATATATATATATATATATATATATATATATATATTTAATTACAGTTCGAGAACCACATGTGATTAAGAATTATATACTTGTACTACTATGTCGGCTTCAAACGTTTTTCTACGTTGACCGAGGCCTATTCTCCACTTCTTTCAATCCTGACAATCATCTGCTGTCAGGTTTTTTTTACTAATTGATCTTTGGATTAACTGTTGCCATTCCAGTTTAGGATGCCCTCTTTTTCTGCGCGCTATTGGTTGCCACTCTAGGACCTGCTTTGCATCCATTTCGACACTTTTCATTTTTGTTTTGTATTTTTCTCTTACTCGAAAAATCACGCAACTGCATACTGTTCACCATTGTTTCATATATGTTAAATTTTACATTCTTTTTTATCTCTATGCTCCATAAAAAACTGTTAAGACATCCAATAACCTTTTTTGCTGTTACTATTCCTTTTTCCAGTTCTTTAGTCTGTTCCTGTCTTATCAAATGTGACACCTAAGTATACATAGCCATGAGTTACCCGACCATCAAAGGGAAGTGCAGAGAGTGGGTTAAGGGACAGACTTGGGGCATGGCAACCCTCCACTACTACTACAGTACTACATACATAGCCATTGCATGGATATATTGTTTGTCCATTGTTTTTAACTCACTTGATTCGTTTCCAATACATAAGTACTGTGTGTTATCCACGTTCACTGTAAACACCTACTTTTGTTATTCTTCCGTTAACTTTCTCATCATATACTCCTTGTCTTCTTTATCATTAGCTTCAATTACTTGGTCGTCAGCGAACTGCAGTGTGTATGGCAAATCGGTTGTTAAGTTGTATTTCGGACAGTGCTCTTTACGTTTCCAGTTTTTTAGAGCTACTGCGATATATATTTTAAAAAGAGTTGCAGAGATACAACATCCCTGTCTTAAGCATTTCATTACCAGGAATTCTTTTACAGTCGATTTTCAATTTAAATTTTAGGTTTTCACCATTCTTTATCAGATCTCTAAGAATCCTACCGTACAATCTACTTACAGTACTGGTTACTAAAATTCCTCTGTATTTGTTGCAATCCAGCTTGTTTCCTTTTTTATGTATTGACGATATGAATTCAAATTTTCCAATTATCAGGTACTGCATGTCCGTTTATGCATTGATTGATAATGTATATGACATTTTCTAGTAGTTTCTCTGATCCATATTTAAGCATTTTAGCGTATATTCCCCCAGGTCCGCTAGCTTTTCCGAATTTAAGCTTGTTAATACTCTTTGTTTGAAACTCGTAGACAATGATTGTGTAGAAGGGCCGTCACACCTGACTGCACACCAAGTAGTATAAGTAGTAGCCTAGAGACTAGATTGTTTAGTTTACACTTGATAACGGAAGTCCGAAATTTTATTTCTTGTTAATACTATTATTTATCATTTATTTTTCGATGATTACTTCCTGTCAATGTACTTTTATGTCTCTTCTCGGAGAGACTGACAAATATTCGGGTCTCGTTTCCTGCAGCAGTCTCTTGTAGTTGTTCTGGTTTGATGATCTGAACGTTTACTTTTTCTTTTGTTGGGTTTTTTTATCGTAGAAATGATTTTTCATACTTAAGAATTATATTTCAACAATATTTGCCATAACGTTAAAGTTCATCAGTCAGTTTTTGAACAAACCACAGCAGCTAGCAAAACGCTATTTTCAAATTTAGATTGAAAATAACTTTTTTTCTAAAATAAATAATAAAAACATTTTTCATTTGGTTCTAACTTAGCTAGACATACTGTATATTGTGTAAACCTAAATTACGGTAACGGATGCGCCATCGTACGATGTTGCTTTCGTAACCTAAAAGCTATCTGCGTCCGGTTATTTTTTAATCACACCTTGTATTTTTGACAGGTTGATGACAGGCGCGTCCATCTTCAACAAACCGTTACGAACATGAAAAGCGAGTACATTCGTTTAAAGCAAGAAGTCTCCCAGCTGCAAAAACTAGTCTCTGGCCTCAGAAAACAAAACGCTGAACTTTGCGATAAGTGGAAGAGGGACGTGGAAGACGTAGAAGAAGACAGGCTGATGATCAAAAAAAAATACAAAGAGAGAATTTGGGTAATTTAATAAATCATCTATTGTTTTTCAATAGTCT